>CM057458.1:967190000-967790000 GCA_016271365.2 Neoceratodus forsteri
GAGTCATTTACGTAAATAAGTACCCCACCTCTTTTTATGTCCTCCCTGTACTTCCTGAAGATATTATAGTCAATAAGTTCAATCTCGTGGATTAGGATATGGGGCTTTAGCCAAGTTTCAAATATTGCCAGTACATCTGGTTTTTACAGATCCATCCAGCTTTGAATCTCATACATTTTGGGGCTCAGACTGCAGACATTCATATGGGCAATGTTTAGGTCCTTGGGGGAGATCCAGTTCAGGTCATGGGGGAATCCACTGTTAAAGTTAGCCACAGGTGGTCCAGGGTTGGATTTGATGTCTCTTGCAAGGAGAATCAGCAGTACTGAGATTAAGCTTAGTACTTTTGGTGTTTTGAGGACTGCATCACTTATCATTTTACTCTCTGAGCCATGGAACATTAAGTAGCATGCCCTCTTTCTGGTTAACCCATGCATCACTAGCAGTGTGTCCACTGCATGCGTAGTAGGTTGGTAAAGCAGATATGGTTGGTGATAGTCCTGTGGACCTCAGGTCGGGTTGCAACTGCCATTCGCACCCATGAGTCTATCGATCCAACTAATAGTACAAATGTTTAAGTGTATTTGTTCACTGTCTTAAACCATGTTTGTACTGCTTTACAGTATTTCTATGTGTGTTGTGTTTGTTTATGTGTTTGGGCCCTGTTTTGAAGACGTCTATGAGGTTTGAAAAAGCATGGACAAAGTACTGTAGTTTTAATGACTGTTTGCCTACTAGTTTTTTTTTTATGTTCTCCTTGTGCTTGCACAAAGTGAACATACTGGCATGATAGTGGATTTTGAGAGGTGTGTCACTGTTGGTCCTGTGCAGGGAAATCTGCAAAGGGCTTGACAGTGTCGGTCCAATCATCGGCTAGGCTGATCATAGCACTCTTCTAGTCTTGCTGAGCAGAAACTTCATGTAATTCAAAGAAAAGAGCCACCAGAATCACAGAGTGGCTCTTTTCTTAGATCTTCATATTGCCACCAGAATGCAGAGCTGACCAGCGTCATGATCAGGCTGCTGTGGTCTCCCTCTCCCAATGAGAAAACAAGCCCTCCCACCCTCTGCCAAGTATCCCTCCCACCTCCCATTGCTTCTTCCTTCCTTCCTAATTTTCCAGCACTGAAGGTGCCCAATCTCCAGTGCCAGCTAATATCCCCAGCATCACTTTTCCACTATGCCCCACCCCCAGTGCTGCCAAACATAATACCAGCAGTGGGGTGCCCAACCCCATGTTGGAACCTGAAATAAAGAAAACTGTCCCTCATAGTCTTTTTTTTATTTTTGTTAACTTCCTGTAATCCCACCCTCTGTCAAGTATCCCTCCCAACTCCCCTCCATTCCCCATGCCCCTAGAGGTTAAGATGAGACTGGGGTACCCAGTCCCTAGTGTTGATACCTGAAATAAAGAAAACCATCCATCACAGTTTTTTTTATACACCCTCTAAAAAAAGAAAACTGTCCACCGATGTCTGTTGCTGCCACTGGCACACTGTCACTGGTACTGTTCCCCCACCCATCCTTCCCACTTATCCCCCCACCCTTTCCCACCCCTTACTTACTTATTGGTAATCCTCTGGACCATAGCTACGTCTCCACTTTTAATGCCAGACTGGGAACCAAGGAAATCAGATATGCAGTTCAATGTACCTAGAGGCCAGTGAGGCACAGGACCCAAGGCAGCATGGATTCATGATGGGAAGGTCATGTCAGATGAATCTAATAGATTTCTTTGACTGGGTGACTAAAGTAGTAGACCAGGAAGGGGCTGTGGACACGGTATACCTAGATTTTAGCAAGGCATTTGATACAGTCCCACACAAAAGATTAATACACAAGTTAGCCAGACTTGGAGTGGGCCCCAAGGTGGTAGCCTGGATAACAAATTGGCTAGACAACAGGACACAAAGGGTAGTAGTAAATGGAGTACACAGTGAAGAAAGGAGGGTTACTAGCAGGGTACCGCAGGGTTCAGTACTGGGACTGATCATTTTTAATGTCTTTATAAGTGACATTGCAGAGGAACTGGAAGGAAAAGTATGTCTCTTTGCAGACGACACAAAGATCTGCAACAGGGTTGATACACAAGATGGAGTGGAAAGGATGAGAAGGGACTTGGCAAGGCTAGAGGAATGGTCAAATGTATGTCAGCTCAGATTCAATGCAAAGAAGTGCAAGGTAATGCACATGGGAAACAAAAACCCAGGGGAAGAGTACACAATGGGGGGTGAGATACTGACAACAGTAAAAATGGAAAGGGACCCGGGGGTAATTATATCAGATGACCTAAAGGTGGGCAAGCAATGTGAGAAGGCAGTAAGTAAGGCTGGGGACACTGGGATGCATAGGAAGAGGCATCAATAGTAGAAAACAGGATGTTGTTATCCCTCTGTACAGACAGTTGGTGAGACCCTATCTGGAGTACTGTGTGCAGTTCTGAGACCCCATCTCCATAAAGACATAGACAGAGTGGAGGCTGTCCAGAGGAGGGCACTCAAATGGTGCAGGGTCTGCACCAGAAGACATACAGAGAAAGACTAAAGGAGCTTAATATGTATACCCTTGAGGAAAGAAGGGAGAGAGGGGACATGATAGAAACTTTCAAGTATCTCAAGGGAATCAACAAAGTCCAAAAGGGTAGCATCTTTCAGAAAAAGAGATATGCAAGAACAAGGGGGCACAATTTGAAGATAGAGAGGAGACGGCTCAGAGGTAATGTGAGGAAGTATTTTTTCATGGAGAGGGTTGTGGATGCATGGAACAGTCTCCCTGAGGAGGTCATGGAGTCAAGAACAGTGGGGGAATTCAAGAATGCAGGGTACAGACATAAGGCAATCCTAGTGGGGGGTAGGAGGAAGTACGCTGTTGGTTAACTAGGATCTGCAGCTTATCTGTTAGGTAGGAAAATGGGCAGACTAGGTGGGCCAAGCGGTCCTTATCTGCCATTAAATTCTATGTTTCTATGTTTCTAATGTATTTTAATGGGTTTGTACTTGTCCTCATAAATTGGTCATTTTTAAATACTTTTTTCCCCAAAATTTTCAGCATGGCCTTTTTGGACCCCATCTTATGAACAGGGGTGGTGAAATTATGTAAACTCATCCTGAAAGTTCACAATCACTTCACAAAATCACCTTTCAGGCAGGATTTGAAAATTTTCTCTGCCCCTGTTCATGAGGTGGGGTCATGAGAAGGGTATGTTGAAAATTTGCAATAAAAATACTAAAAAAAACAACAAATTTATAAGTGTATGTTGAAATGTTTTAATGCACATTCATAGCTTTAGTAATTTTCAGTAAGTATTTTCACTCCAAATTTTCAACACAGACATTTTTTTATAGCAGCTCATGAATGTGACAGCTGTCATTTTTCAAATCCTGGCCAAAATGTGCTTTCGCACTCGTGGCACAAAATTACATTTCAGCCACTGTTTTATAAATGATACCTATCACGTTCAGAAGGAGTGGTCATAAAAAGACTATGTTGAATATTTGGGGCCAAAATGTGAAAAACAAGTAAATTATGAAGAACTGTTGAATTGTTCCAACATTTACACATCACTTTATTTTTTGCAGACTTTAGCCCCAGTGCACAACATTGTGTTACAACTAGGGCTTCAGTTAATTCCATTTTGTGAGTATTTGACTCTCAAAAATAAAGCAAAAGCTTCCAAAATAAAGGGGAAGAAATTAATTGACTTCCAAATGTAAAAAACAAAATTGGATGACTTCCAAAACTAAAGGCATAGAAGCTAAGAAATAATGGATTTTTCTAAGAAAAATTGTATTTTACCACTAGTATCTGTATTAACATCCAAAAATTGATCCTTCTTAGAATATTGGCTTTCAAATTGTGGGATCTGGGAAGTATTTTGACTTCCAAAAAATTGGAATGACTTCCAGATTTTGACACATGGAAGTATTTGACTTCCACAAAAAATAAACTAACTGAACCCCTGGTTACAACACTTCTTAAACATGTCAGGTGTCATTTTTCAGATCCCCTCTGAAACTTGTTTATGCAGTTGCACTGCAAAATCACCTTTCAGATGAGGCCTTAAAAATTCCACCTGTCTTGATTATAATGTCAGGTTATAAAAAGACTGTTGAAAAATTTGGGGTAAAAATGTGGGAGCTCACTGAAAAATAGTTATTGCCTCTCAGCTGGCCTATCCTGAGTAAATACAATCTAAAAATGTGTAAAAGCAGGACACTGCAGAAAACAAGATATTGCACCTCGTCTGGTCTATCCTTTGTAAGTATATAGTAAAACTGTGTCCAGTCAAGACCTATTACAACAGCAATGCAATTTATGAACATTCAGCATTGACAAATGTTTGTTTTTTATTGTAGCTTTCCTTTGTTAGGAACTGAGGACACTCTTGGTCTGTAAGTATAAACACTACACTGTTACACTGTTTTAGTTTTGTGGTTATGGGAACCAACACACTGTGTTCTGCTATGCTATGCTTTAGGAATCAGGATTGATGGTGCACTAATGATCCTAGTGAAAACAAATGAGCATGCAGATTTTGTAAATAAAAAAACTGGGGGTGTTAGGGTGGATCCCCACGTTCTTAACAGAGTTGGATGCTATTTAGTTTTTTTAAGGACTCAAGATGGGAGCTCCAGCTCCAGCCCACACATTTGGAAGACTATAGCCTGTAGTTCAAGGGGGCAATGCAACTGGCCACATCCCCCTTTTGGCCTATTTAAGGGCTGCTCTTCTCACTCCACACACAAGCATATTTCCTTGCTGGCTACAGGCTCTGTCTTCTCCCTTGGAGCTCACCAGGGGCTTGCCCCCCCAGTGTTGCTGTGTTTTGAGCTCTGCTGGTTTGTGCTGGACTTCTGTTTTTGTGTTCTCCTGCTTTTGGTTTGTTTTACCTGCCTCTGACTACTGTATGCTTCCTAACTGCTCCTTTCCTTGTGTTTTCCTTTGTTTGTTTCTTTTGGGCCTGCTAGTTTCTACCACCTGTGTTTACATTGTGTATTTGTGCTATAGGTTGTTTCCCTACCTTCAGGCTGCATTTCCTCACCAGATTTTCTCAGCTCTCAGTCACTTGCATTTTTATGTTCGCTTCGCAAGTAACGTCTTGGGACAATAGGGGAAATGAGAGGTGTGTCACTGCCAAGCCAATTACAACTGAAACTGCCATGGTTTTGGCAGTGCACGCCAATGACTAGCCTCTCTGGTCATGACTCATTTTCAGGCTGACATGGCCTGTCCTTAGCTTGAAAGAAATGAACCACTCCAATGGGAGCGCTTCATTTCTTTCTGTAGCCATCACTTTAGCCATGTACATTACAGTTGTCACTAATTCGCATGGCCAGAGTTTTGGTTCTTGTCACTCTGTCTCCACAGTTTGCTGCACCATTCCACTTCATGCCCCCCCCACACGCAACTGTTCCCTGAATAAGCTAGGATAAAGTAATTCAGATGGAGACAGAGGTAATTGCCATCAAATTATCAATTAAAAAATTGATCTGCTTCACAGGCTCTGCACTCTCCCGACTGTTCTCATCCCCTGATCCAAGATGTCAAACTAACACATTTAGACTCCTGCTACTTGTCCCTCCTTACTGGTTTCCTCCCAGTATACCCCTCCCTGCTCATTGTTACACTCCCTTGTCCCTGGTTTGATTGCCTGCTGTCCCATCATAAACTGAAGTTGAAGTGGAAGAATTCAATGCACTTTTCTCTGCCTACCCTCCATTTGCTCATGCTGTTTGTTTGTGGTGCTGGCAGGCTCCTTAGAAATCAGCCGTTGTGTTGAACACCCGAGTCGGTGTAGTGGTCTGTCCCCATGAAGCTGTCCCTCGTTCTAGTGGTGTGTGTCCCCAACTGCTGCTACTCTGGCCACAAGGGTTTTTGCCAAAGCATATTTTGACATCCACTCTGGGCTTCTGAAATACTCTGTTCTGTTCAGTTTGTAGTGTCTCTATGTAAAACATAAGACAATGTACTGGGCAGTTCGGTGATGAGGACTGTATTTTCGAATATCAGACACACACATTAGGTGTGTGCTCAAGCTGTCTCCATTGTAGAATCTCTCCTCAGTCCCTCACAGCCATTCTACCATACCTCCTACCTCCCCAGTTGCACATCAAAGTAAAAGCTGCATCACAGTCCCCGCCTGCAGACCCCGTTCTACCCTCCCTCCTGAGTCTTACCTTCATGCAGCAACAAGGGCATGGGGCGCACTTCTTCTTTCCTTGTAGTGACTCCAAGTTGGGTACCAACATTACAGCCAGTAACAAGACAACCCCACTGAGAAACCCAACCCACAGGTAAATAACAACATCATTGGCAAACACCATCTGCTCAGTCAATTGCAACTGTGCAGTGTCACTGTTATTTATTTATTCATTTATTTATGTGAAAAATGTCACCATGAAGGACATACAGAGCCAAAAAAAGCAGACGGATTTCTTATATTAAACTTTTGATTTGAAAGAGCAGCCCAAGAAAGTAGTTGGCATTTGCAATAAGCATACCCCTTTAAATCACGTTGTTAAAAACGTCTCCCAAATTATTATGACAGTCTGAGAATGCAGATGGATTTCTTGTTCTAAACTTCTCTTGATCCGAAATAGCAACCCAAGAAAGCCTTTGGCTTTTGCAACAGACACACTAAGCCCTGCAGGGAAGTTTTCACTTTGTTTAGATTAAACCCCATCCAATTTAAACTCCAGAACTATCTAATCAGCATTTTTTGTTTAAAATCCCTCCTAAATTAAATCTCCTTATGAGTTCTGCTGGCTGAAAACAGTAAAGTGGTTAATATATCCATCAATTTTAATTTGACCCCATTATCTCTGCACTTTGTTTCGAATTCTCTCCCACTGGTTGTCCCGGTTTTGCTAATCAGCACTTGCAGAACCATACAAACATACAAAGTAGTTAGAGTAATAACTTCACCCAGTGGATCCAACAATATAAATTAATGTGCACAAAGATCTGTTTGTCCTAAATCTGCGGTAGGTAAACCCCCTAGACCTCTCATTTTCAAGGTCTTAAATTATTTGGCTCGTGATTATTTATTAAAGGCTACCAGAAAAGTAGAACACTGGGAATGGGAGGGCAAAAAAAATATATCTGGTTCCTGATTTGATTTTAAGGTAATACAGGAGCATCCTGACCAAACTCTGGGCAAGAAAAATCAGATATAGGATGCTTTTTCTGGCACTGCTGGAGGTTTCTGTTGTGAAGGGGACTTATAAGTTTGATTCAGCTCAACAAGCCTCCACTGAGCTTATGAATATTCTGCCTGACCTCTTCAGTAATCTAGGCTGTGGTACTTTGTCATACTGTATTTTATCCTGGAAGTGCCAGATCACGCCAAGCCAGAGGTTTTCCTTAATTACATTCGGCTAACTATTAAATGGTTTAAGAAGGGCTAAAGAGCGGCTTCTTAAAGTCTCTGTTGCCCAATTCATTCATGTAGTAAGTCAGTAAAAAAGTTTAATGGCTCTAATTTTAGTTTTACCAGTGGCACTGTAGGCAATTGGATCTGGTCATGCTGTATTTAAGAAAGTTCTTTATTTGTGTTTTTTGGATGGACAGTTAAGAGAGGTCATGCGGCAGGGAGGGGAAAGAATATGGGACTTGATATTTCTCCGTAAGTAAGTAATTTTATTTTGGACATGTCATAGCCAGGATGCTCAATATACTGATTTACTTTTACTGTGCTGTGCGGATTTGGTACATTTTTCAGTTTTGTAGCTGATGAACCTTCTATAGTTGTCATGTACATTGGTTTCAGTTTCCGGGTTGCAACGATACTGCGACCTCATTGGACAATATCATAGAAATTTCTAGAACTGGACTAATTCAGCAGAGGTAGAGAACCCCCTTCATGAAAATATTTGGCAACATTAGAAACTATTCCCTTAAGTTTTACTTCTCATGAGTTTTATTGATGTTAAGAACTCTGATTTTTGCCTTCCTCTTTTATAGTGGGACTTTGAGTATAGCTCGGATAATTTGTGATCAGTATTTAATATTGTTTCTCTCATCTTTTTTAAGACCATGATCAGTAATGGCTCACAACTGATTTATTTTATTTTAAAGTGTTCAAAGATATAGCCCTGGGTAGAAATTTTGAGTTCATAACGGTGTTACTGGAACTTCTATATGATCAGTTAAATTTGTTCATTCTCTACATCAAGGGTGCCAAGAGAAGTACACTATGGAAGCCCCTAGGCTACAGTACCTCATAATTTTTTTACATTCAAAGCAATGTTCAAGTTCATTAAGGGACTGTAAGCTGATTTTCTATGAGGCTGTTATTGGGCTATATTTTTTGTTGTCAATACAGATAATTTTATCTGCTCATAGATCCTTGGTCAATTTTGGCTAGTAGATTCTCAGTGGGGCAACATTTACAATGTGATACTTTATAGAAAATTGGCATGCTCACACCTTAATTATAGGCCTATTTTGATTATATGTAAGGTATGTAACTTTGGGAGGGGGCATATTTATTGAATGTCAAGGTCAGATGGAGGCTGCGCATCTGCCTGCAGTCATGGACCACACACTTGGCAGGGGGCTTTAGGCCCTGAAGGTAAGAAGAATGGTTAGTATTTTTTTTTATTTTCAGGGTTTTGGGGGTGGTGGAACGTCAGGTGTTGTATTATAGATGGGGTAGCAAGAGGTGAGACTAGGGTAGGGTTTTCTATGCAGGTTTACAAACTTAGGGAGTATTTCATAGGATTATTTATATTCTTTTACCAAGATACAGTATTGGAAAATGATGTCCTGGAACATAAAAGGGGGAGGGATACAAATAGGAAATACTGTATTTAGAGACATCTTAATCGTTTTCATCCACATATTGTTATGCTGCAGGAGATTTACTGTATATTCCAAAAGAGCAGTTCAATAATCTGAGTAAAGTATGGGTTGGGCAGGTTTATGGGACAGGACCTAGTGCCAAACAAAGTGGGTAGCTATATTATTTCATTAATCAGCCCCATTTCAATTAATTGAAGAGTGGAAGGACTCGGATGAGAGATACATTGTTCTCCATGGTAGACTGGCTGGTGTGGAAGTGGTGGTAGGCTCTGTGACACTCTGCCCCTGCTTCTAGTTACCTGTATGATATTATTGTCAGTATGTGAGAGATTTGGCCTTTAACTTTCAAGGTCAATAGCTGACACCACAGGATGTTGTAAAACAGACCAGAAGAACCAGTTAATTAAGACTTCCTTACAGAAGAGCATTTTATTACCTGTTTATGACCTGCCTAGGCTTTTGAAATTGAAAACCAAATGTGAGTTTTATGATGTTATAGGAGGCAAGGTAATTGGGCTGGTTCCTCTCCTTTTAGCATATAACCAGAAATGTGTGAAGAGTCATAAAATCCCTCAGATCACACTAGCACAAGAAATCAGCACGAGAGGAAGTGAGTGTGGGATTGTTAAGTTCAAAGAGAAAATGATTAATTAAAGACTGTCATATTTGGGAAATGGCTAGTTACAGATTTTTCAAAGTAATGACTCACATCCTCAGAGACACTTATGTCAGAAATTATCTAAGGGAGGTTCTAGCTGACCTCATCAAAAGGGGGTAGGAACAGACAGAGCTAAAAATGAAACATTGTATAGGGGATGGTGATATATGATTCTAGACTCTCACTGGGAAAGCACTTAGAAAGGTAATAGTTAGAATAGAATTACGTATCTGTGGTAGGAGTGTTTAGTCTGTAACTTCCTTTTTATTTTACATGATTGTAAGCTGTATGATATATTGTTCTGTGTCTAATTGTACATGTTTTTATCATCTTTTAGTAAACAATCTTTTCTTTGAAATACTGCCTGGGTACCTTTTCAGTTTCTTTTTGCATGTGATGTATAGGTGGTTAAGTCTGACAGTTGTTGAAAAGCTTGATTGTGTTACTGAGCTTGTGTAAAAACGTAAGAACTACCTGGGTCTCTATAGAGTTAAAAAGAGTTCATTTTGGATACTTGGTTGGGTGTCCCTGGTGAAAGATTGTGCTGCAGTCACAAAGAGGGTACATATCTGATCCTGTATATTGGGTATGCTAGCATAAGGTTCATAGTTTGAATCCCCCCAGAACTTGAGGCTAAAGGTGATTTGGACCCAAAGCAGACAGGAAGGTTACCCTGTCTGTTACCTGTTCACACTGTTGCATTCTGAGGTTGGCACTGTGGGAACAGAGTGCTTGACCTGTGCAATGCATTTGTGACAGGCTCCATTTATGGGCCAAATGTGAATATTCTGTCATTTTTGTGTTCACTTGCATAAAGAACATCTTGGGACAATAGGAGAAATGAGCGGTGTGTCACTGCCAAGTCAATTATAGCCAAAACTGCAATGGTTTTGGCAGCGCACACCAATGACCAGCCTCTCTGGTCATGACTCATTTTCAGGTCTGTTGACGTGGCCCATCCTCGACTCGAAAGAAATGAACTGCTCCAGTGGGAGCACTTAATTTCTTTCTGTAGCCATAACTCTGACCATGCGCAGAGTTTTGGTTCTTGTCAGTCTGTCTCCGTGGTTTGCTGCACCATTCCCCTTCATTGCCTCCCCCCACACACATATTCCCTGAATAAGCTAGGAAGAAGTTAACCAGCTATTTCCAACATTAGACCAATCTTACCCATTAGCAGCAGAAGGAAGGTAAAGGTTGAAAAAACATTGTGTTGATGTCCATGCCCTGGCTCATGTGTGCATAATTAAGCTTATCGGTCTCTTACTCAGCACTAATCCATAATTGGCTGCCACTTTCCCAGTCCTCTGACTGAAGGAATCCCTAAGTGGGACTCTTCCCCCTACATAAAATAAAATAGATAAACCATGCAACTGGCAATATAACCATTGACAACCAAAAGTTGTTTTGCTATAAACAGGAATAATTTAACCAAAAGGGGAAATTTCCCACTTGTCAAACTACTTACATTTAAATACAGAGGGACGTGTATGAGTGGTAAGGGTGGTAACCACCCTTTTTTCTTGATAGCAGCTAGTCGGAAGATGACTTTTGAGTACTAGGTCGTGACGTCCTACCCATCACAGTAGACTTCCCAAGGGTCGAGAGCCCGAAGGCTGACACAGACAGCCAGTCACCAGATGGAGTGCAGCAAAGGGATCAGAGCAACTGGCTGCATCCTTTAGTATCAACACTGGCATACCTCATAATCTTTAGTCAATGAAATGAGGAACACATGCAGACACTCAAAATGAGGGACAATGATGGACATCAACCCTCATAATGAAGGACACATCCTCAAACATGTAGACATAAGCTCAGAACAATGTGGAAAACACTGTGTTTACTTGAACAAAGTTTATTTTTGACTTAGCATCTAAGAATATCATCAATTTCTGCCTTACAGACTGAATTTACAGCACCTTCTCTGTGTGAGCAGCACATTTTCCATATGGAACAGAGCAATTTTAGGGGTAATATAAGGAACGTCCCTCATCATCAGGGACAGTAGTGAGGCATGTACACCAGTTATTCCTTACTTCTGGTGCCTAGCCTATTACTTCTTTTTGTTTTTAACTATTGACATATCGTGTCTAAAAAGCCAAGTACTCTGAAATTCAGTAAAAGCATATCAAAGCATTCACACTTGGAAACACACATGCCATTCATGAAGAACAAACTCTTAGTGACTGCCCACTCCCCCGGTGTCATGACTGGAAATCCTTTCTCTTTTTTTTTTTTACACCTCAAAATAAGAAAACCATCCATCATCTGTTGCAGTGTTATCCCCCAACCCATCCACTCAGCCCTCGCAAACCCTTACTTACCCACCGGAAGGTCCAGTGCCATAATGCTGTCTGACCACAGACACGTCTCCACTTTTCAAAGCTCATTACTTCAAAGATCACTAACTAAAGAAACAGGTATGCAGCACAATGTATTTCAATGGTGTTTGAACTTAGTGCCATAAGTGACAAACACCACTGCAAATATCTGAAAGCAAACGTTCGGCATTGACAAATGCTCATTATTATGTGTTTCAGCTTCCACTGCTAATTTCCTGCCTGCCATCTCCAGTGCTTTCAGCCTAATCTTTTGCACCTGGTCCAGGCTTCACCCTGCTCCACCTTGTTGGTGTGTGTTCTCCCAGCTCTGCTGTTGCACCACTCAGTGCTATCTCACTTCATTCAGTATTGGAGTTCAGTGTGCTTTCCTCACCTTATTCTGTGTTTGCTTGCCTGGCCCAACTGCTGCATTGCTCTACTGATACATTCAGCTGTTACACTGGTTGCCTGGTCTCAGCTCTGGCTGTAGGCCTTTTCGTAGTTTGTTTCTGAATGTAACTATTTTGAGCCTCTCAGCCATTAATTTGCTTCCCCTGTTCTCATTGCTCTATCAACTCGCTTTCCTATGGCTTGTCCTTCATTAGGATCTTTGTTGTAAAGGCACCTCTTTTGGAGATCCCTACCCAACTAGTATTACAGTTGCTGTTGGTCTCATCATGCTATCACTTCTACCAAACCTTACTTTTACCAAACCTACAGCAGTCTGTTGCTGATGATAATCTAATTCTGCTTTCATCGCTGGCACATATTTAACTTATTTCATTAGCTGTTTGGTGTTGTGTCATCATGTTTGTGGCTTCTTTGTTTTTCCTATGGTGGGGGACTGAGGAGTCACAGTGGGCCTCACGGCCCAAGGCAGCAGGAGCAGCTTCCTATTTGTAGTGTATTACATAAGCCCCTAGCTTGCCCGGCCTCCTCCTGCTGCTCCTCATAGCCTTTATGGCAATACACAACCAGTGATTCCAGGCAACTCTATACCTAAGGGCTTCTGGCTCTTCCCAGACTTCTACCATCCCTTTCCTATTATTATGCATCTAGTTTACTCAGTCATCCCAGCCTTCCTGTCCCATGCACTAAAAGCAGTGCTCATCCCCTTCCAAGCCTGGCAGCATATCATGTTTACTTGCTTCAAACTGCACCTCCTACTGTGCAGGCTTTGCATCCTCCTCCTACCTAACTGACTTTACAGCCTCCTCCTCTCCAACCATCAGCCCCAGGCTTTGCCAAGCCTTGCAGTTCTCTTATTCATAATATACTATCCAATTCACTACCAATTTGACTTTCTAAAGGACATGGTTGGCATGCACTCCTGTGGTTGACAACTGCTGTTTGCCTTAACTAGATGCATGAGCGGGTCCGTATTGCTCAGTCTAACCTATGTACAGGTCTCATCCAGTCAAGACCCATGAGAGGGTCCACAGTGCTCAGTCTGACCTAAGTACGGGTCTCCCCATGTCTGATATCATCCATTACGACCCACGTATAGGTTCCATGCTCCTTACCATGTGCAGGTGTCATGCTCATTACAACTCACTTTTCCACATTTTGGAGACATGCAGACCATAGCCATTACTCCAGGACTCAGAGCTAGCTGTGTGGCTGACAGTCTCTTTCTGCACCCCAAAGTCTGCATCTTGAGCATGTAAAGCTTAGGGCGGAGTCCTTCTCACCTGGCCCATAGTTGGGAAGGTCCTCACTTCTTCAGTTGTCAACCGTACCGATGGCACCTCTCGATGTAGCACTTAAGACTTCAGTGGCAAAGGGATGGGCTCTCATGGGAAGGGCCTCTTTAGCTGCCCGAGTGGGTTCAGAGGCACCTTTTCATGCTATTCTTTCTATGACTGCCTCTGGTTCACCTGGTTTGCTCATAGATCAGTAGGCCGGCTGAGCACCTCAGTGGTTGTTACTCTCCTCCTCCTCCCTCCTTGGTCAGCTCTTGTTGCAGAGTGTGCTCATAACCCTGCATGGCATTTCCGTTAGAGGGATAGAGTGAGAGTGTTCCCCAAAATTGCAGTTCCCTTGGATTGAGTTAAAATTGCAGTAGCAGAGCTGTCAGTAACCAGAACTGTTCCAAAGCCTGGCGGGAAGGCGACCTAGGCCTTGGATCCCCAGAGGTTTCCTCCTCAAAGGGTTTTTTTCTTCTCCTCTGTGCCAATGATCATAATACTAGATAGGCATCCTTGTAATCCCTAGGTCACTTAGGTAGGTTTCCACTGTTGGATGGAATCAAGTGGATGTCCTGCAATTGTCCCATCTCCCCCTTTGGCTGTTCATCCTCTCCTTAGGAAGCCAAGCCTCCATGCCTTACAGTCAGACCTCTGAGTGGGTCACTAGCCACCTGTCATTTACTGCCTATTTTACTCAAACAATACAACCAGCTGACCTATGTTGCCAGCTGAATCCCATTACCAATCAACCTACATATAGGTCTTCATTGACCCATGCTACCAACTGAACCTGTGCTACCACCCGACCAATGTACAGGTCATAATTGACGCATGCTACCAGTTGAACCCATACTACCAACCAACCTACATACAGGTCCTCAACCCAAATACCTGTTCACTACCTTGCGTGCTTTGCTTGACACACTTTTTGGGCTTCTTCCTAAGGTACCTTTAGTCAAGGGAATCACTCCCGCGGCACCTCAAGGGGTGGAACCCTGCCCTAGGGTTCCTTGCCTTCATATCCCTACAGTATGGTATATCCCATGGATAGAGAGGTGAACAGCCAAAGTTTATATATGTTACACAAGCACGAAACCAGTTGCACAGGCACATTCAATTTGAAGGCTATAGCCTGTAATTCAAGGGGATGGTGCAACTGGCCACACACCCTTTTTGGCCTATTTAAGGGCTGCTCTTCTCACTCCACACATAAGCATTTTTCCTTGCCCCTCCATCCACCCTTCCTCCTCTAGTGGCACACCTCTCTCACCCATGGGCTTCTTCCTAAGGTACCTTTAGCCAAGGGAATCACTCTTGTGGCACCTCAAGGGTGGAATCCTCCTCTAGTGTTCCTTGCCTTCGTACCCCTACAGGGTGATATATCCCATGGATTGAGAGGCGAACAGCCAAAGTATATCTATGTTACACAGGCATGAAACAAAGTTGCACAGGCACATTAAACTGTTTTGTTTTTCTTTATGAAAGGGCTATTCTACTTCTGTATTCATGGATCATGTGAGGGTCCTTAGTGCTCCACAAGTGCTGTATCATTTACATAATGATCATTGATCTCAGCATTATTGCTGAAATAACAGGCCTTTTGGAATCTTTACTCTGTGTGTTTTTTCTGAAGTTATATGTCTTTCTGAGCATGTTATCCAGAGGTTTGCATAGCCCCATGTGACCAGCCCTCAACCAATAAGGAGGCAGAATTGACCAGATTCCGTTTGATACAGTGCAATATCATGTCAGTTGTTTACTATCACCATGCTGTACAATACAACCCCTTCCATGAAAATGTATTTTATTTTATTTATTTATTTAAGGTTTCGGATAAGACCGTTGAGCAGACAGTGCTGTTTTACAAAGGTTCCACGTCAAGGACACTGGACAGGTTGGGACGAGACATGCAAATTAAGAACAGTTATAACAATTACAGTAATGGAAAAATACATGAGCTGCCAGAGGCTTTGTCCAGACTAAGACAGGATAGTGAAGTTAATGAACAGGTAATGCAATAACAGATTGACTTCAGTACAGAGTTTCCGAAGGCTTTTTTTACAGAATCAATGAATAAGTGATAGTACAATACACTAGTCAATGTAAAAAAGAGTGCCAGAGTCCATTACATATGAAATTAATGATCTTACAAATGCAAGAGGGGAGAAGAGGTAGCTAAGGAAGGGGACACAGTAGCAGGGGAGAGTCAAGATCAGAGGAGGGGGATAGGAGTAAGAGGGGCTAGGAGGTGGGGGAGAGGAGAGGTGGAGTAGGGTAAGATGTAAGATGGGTCGGTGGTAAAACGTAAGGGTGGAGGAAGGGAGTTGGGGCAGGAAAGGGGAGCGAGGAGAGAGAAATGAGAAATAGGTGCGATGGGGAGTATTCATGGAGGGTGGGGCATAAGGTGTGAGGGAAAAGCGAGGGGGAGGAGTGAAAAAAGGTAGGGGCAGGGAAGGGCTAACGAGGGTTGGCAGGAGTATTGGAAAGAGACAGCAAGGAGGGAGAGGGGTGTGTGGAGAGTGCATTTGTAAAGGAGAGGGCAGGAATGCAGGCAGGGAATTTAAGAGAAGCAGTCACAGTGTGCACCAGCCACCAGGTGTTGTTGTAGTTTGTGCTTAAAGGAATTGAAATTCGATGTGCTGGGGATATCCACTGGGAGTGAGTTGAACCAGTTAGAGGCCCTGACTTTGTAGGAGCGCTGCTCTTGTGTGTTCCGGCAGCATGGAACAGAGAAGGCTAAAGATTCAGAACTCCTGGTAGTGTGAGTGGCACAGTGATCGAAGAGTAAAGACTGAACCACTGGGGGAAGGAGGCCCAGCAAGGTCTTCTTGGTCAGTAAGCAGGTCTGGTACTTTATTCTGCCATGCAGCTGGCACGGCATGCAGAGATGAAGTCAAGAGTAAGTTAAAAGCATTTAGAAATTAGTACTGTGCTAAAGTATTTTTGTTTACTGTGACAGATCCCTTTCCTCAACCGTACATAAAATTATTGTATATACAGTATAATTTAACATGGTTTCTATGCTGCATGCAAAGGGTTAAAAATCAACAGGCTTCGTAACTGGCACAGGGATGGTATGTGGCTATCAATTCTTAATGATCCTGGCATTCTGTCACAGTGAGACATTGTTGGGCAGACAAACAGCAGGGCAGCACTATGGTTCCAAAACAGCTCAGGTGGAGACTAGCCAAGGCTATTTAAATATGAATAACCAATGCCTAATGAAATGTGTGGCTTCATTGTTTTGAATGCTCTAAAGGCCAACTCAGTTTAGCTGAAGACTGACCAAGGCTATTTAAATATGAATAGTCAATGCCTAATTAAATGTGTGGCTTGATTGTTTTGAATGCTCTAAAGGTCAAATCAGTTTAGCCTTCTGGAAAACTCACAGAGGAAGTAACATCATCTATGGAGGTACCATTTTATTTTAGGAGTGCAGAGGGCTAGACAGAAAGATGGCTGAGCCAGGCCTGTGAAATTATGGGGGCCAGTGGCTCATCTTGTAATGCAAAGGTGAGGAACAGATCTTTTCTTGCCTCTCTGGGGATTAAGCTGTACTCACAGATAGTGCTGTGTGAGTGTTGTTTGCAACCAGGACAGATATTTGCTTCCATCTTGCTGGGTCACCTAGTTGGCTAAGAATTGGAGCTGCGTGCTGAACCTTTTTCTTAGTACTATTGGGAAAGAAAAATTTAGAATTTATTTCAGTTTAGTATTTCTCTGTTTTAGCATTTCTTACTATTTATTTCTTGAAAACTTCAGAGATTATCTTTGCACACTAATGCTCATTTACAAAGGTCCCACACCAAATGCAGAGTCACAAAACTCACTACAAGTATAAATAGCAGTTCCAGAGGAAATGCATTTGATTCAGACTCCAAGCTCTTAAGGCAGAACAGTTACATACCGTTTTGAAAAAAATTGTTACAGATCGTTGTATAAAAAGTCACAGGTTATGTACAGTGAGAAACCAAATTAAATTAATTGTTCAATTGCATTGAACTGCAAAGGCAGGCAGCAAAGATCTTTTAAACCGATCAGACTTGAGGAGATTCAGCACTTTATTAGGCAATTTGTTTAACCAGTTAGCAGTCCTGACGGTAAATGACCATTTTCCCAGTTCAGTATGCCAGAAAGGCTGGCCATGTTTTTGGTGTTGTATTGACTGGAGATGATGCATAATCAATTTGTTAAAGCAGGGGGTGTTAGGTCCAAGGGCACCTTTCTGGCTAGCAAGCAGGTCTGCAGCTGTATCCTGCTGGATAGGTAGCCAGTTAGTGAGTGGGTATAGCATACATGTATGAGTGCAGTTATCTGCATAAGTACAAAGCGGCACACCTTATTACAGACCAGCTTTAATCTGTTTAAGACTGTGTCACAGGCAGCATTTATTATATAAATCCTTTGTATTTTAAGTCCCCTACTATGTTCTGTTTTTCTTCATTACAGTATATTTTGCAAATTCTGTTGATATTTTATATTTAATTCATCTGTTACTGTGCAGTGTTTCTTTAAGGGGAATAGATAATTTATTATGTTGGCTCACATGTGCATGCCAGCCAACATATTGCAGTAGCAGATTTGGAGGTGCGGTCACTGTAGGCGAATGCAGGGCACGCATCAGTAGGTGCGTCCCTCATTCCCCAATAAGCCAGCATGCAGGCACCACACCAGCAATACTTAATGAGATGAGGACATCTAAGAAAAGGTCCGCTGCAATGAGAGCCTAGCTCGTCATGCAGTGGCACCAGAACACGCCTCCCGATGTGCCCTTGCTGGTGAAGCAGTCCAATAAACATGTCGGCAATGACTGCTGCTGCCTGTCACAGTGCTGACTTCAGAGGTGCCCAATCCCCCTGTCGGCATGCCCCGACCCAGTTCATGTGCTGATGGGGGACCCCACTCCCTGTCGGCATAATGGCCCCCCTCCCATTTCAGTTCTATGCCCCGGGGGTGCCCAGTCCCTCTCAGCATCATGCACCCCCCCACACAGCATTTCTTTGCCAATCGGGGGGGCCCAGTCCCTGTCGGCTTCAGTTCCTCACCATTTCCAGCTTAATCTGCCGATGGGGGGAGCCCAATCCCTGTTGGCACAATGCCTCCCTCTCCCATTTGTTGTGTGCTGAGGGGAATGCCCAATCCCCCTCAGCTCCTGCCCCCATTCAGTATGTGCCAATGGGGGTGCCCAATCCCCCATCGGCTACAGCCCCCCCAACCAGTCTAGTGGCATGCTGGGAGCCTACCCCAGCATGCCAATGCTTCTTGCAACAAAAAAAATTCCCACAATTTTTTTTTTAACCTGCAAACCAGAAAATGGTCCTCATTGAGTCCGTGGCCCTCCCCCAACTTGTGCCCACCCTCTGCACACCCTGCCTCCCCACAACCCCTTCCCCCCATACTTACCTATGGAGCCCAGCGTGACAATCTTCGTTGGACCAGGAACATGTCTGCACTCTTGAAAGCCGACCGTGAACTGAAGAAATGCCGGTAAGTTGTATAATGGCATAAATAGGTTTTTTTCAACTTTGGTGCATATCTCAGGCATTTTTGGGAATTTTGGCCAAATTTTCAACATGGGGTGATTGGGAACCCTTTTCTTGAATTCACTGTCATGGCGTTATTCAGTCCGGAAGGTGATTTTGATGTCAGTGTGGAATCACCTTTCAGGACCGACTAACACAATGACAGTGCCACTGTTCATGAGGAGGGGCTCTCAAATAGCCTATATTGCAAATCTGGTGAAAAATCAAAAGTAGCTTTTACGAGTGAGCGATGCGCAGTTTCCACGCACACTTGTAACTTTGTGAATCTGTAATATATTCACTCTAAATTTTCAATATTGGTATTTTATCACACCTACTTATGAACAGTACAGCTGTCATTTTAGATATCCTGGCTGAAATGTGTTTTCGCATGTCCGGTGCAGAATAGCTCTGTCGCTGTGCGAAAACAGTTTTTGGGACAGTTTGAGAAAATGATGGTGACACTGTTCATGAGCAGAGGTCCTAAAATACCTATGTTGAAAATTTGGTGACGAACGGCCATAAAATGAGTATGCTACAAGCATGCATTGCGCAGTTTCCACGCGCACTTGTAACTTTGCAAATTTGCAATATTTTCATGCCAGATTTTCAACACTGCCATTTTTTCACACCTCCTTATGAACAGCACAGCTGTCATTTTTCACATCCTGCCTGAAATGTGTTTTCACACCTGTGGCATTCAATCGCGTGAATGCTGTGGGAAATTGACTTTCGGGACAGATTAACAAACTCACAGTGCCACTGTTCATGAGGGGAGGTCTCAAAATGCCTATGTTGAAAATTTGGTTAAAAACACCCCAAAAATAATTGGGTTATGGACGTGTGTTGTGCATTTTCTATGAATGCTCATGACTTCACCAATTTTTCCTATTTTCACTCCAGATTTTCAATGTTGCCATTTTTTACACCTCCTCATGAACAATACAGTTGTCATTTTCCACATCCTGCCCAAACTGTGTTTCTGTACCTGTGACGATAAATGGCGAAGTCGCTGTGCAAAATCACCTTTCGGCTAACAAACTGATAGTGCTGCTCTTCATGAGGTGGGGTCACAAAAAGCCCATGTTGAAAATTTGGAGTGAAAATACCAACACATGCCTACGGTGTTAGGGTTTTCAACTGTAACACCCAACCCTGTAGAGATTGACAGGCGTCAGGGGTGTGACTTGGGATCATCGGCTGTAATGCTCCCACTATTCCACCCCCACCCCTATCCTGCAGCCAGTGACAGGCATCGAGGTGTGCCTTGGAGTGTTCAGTCCCAAAGTTCACCCCATTCTCATATACTGCACCCACCTCAGTGTATTTCCTTATGGAATGGGGTAAGTATAAGTCCCAAAGACACCAAAGCACACCATGACACTTGTCAGTGTCTACAGGGTAGGCTGAGTTAAAATGGCATGAGCGTTATAGTTGACAACCTAAAGGCACACCCTAATGCCTGTCAGTCTCTGAAGGGTGGGGGTGGGCATGGCATCAGTTCAATACTTCACTGCCATTCCTATTATTCGTCTCTAACTCTTGCACTACCAATGCCAATGCCAGCGAGACAACATTTGGCATTGACAAATGCTTGTTTTACTGGCAACTCTTGGTTCAGTTTCTGAGAGCATTACTGAGTTAAAAACTCCTTCGGTCCCATAGACACCATATGGCATCAGAACCATCTATTGCTGAGCCCGACCTAAAATGGCCACTGGGAGAGAATGAGTTAAGTACTGTACAGACCCTTCCTTATTCCTCATGAGGCCGTTTAGTCAGAAGATTGAGTGGAGGCTGACTAGATTAACTCTCTTGTTTTAGGGCCTATGACTAGTCTTATGTATCTGTATAACCTGAGATTTTTTACAAGATGAAGGTGCAGATATCTTTGCTAGTCTCTCCTTACTTTTGTGTTTAGTCATCCTGCTTTATATTTTATATAGCTTAGTGGTTAGAACACCGGGACCGTATTCAGGGGTTAGGTGCCAGGGGCCAGGGGCCAGGGTTCAATTCCCAGAATGTCACAGTATTTCTTTCTCACTACAATTTGTGATTTAAATTGCTTAGCAGTGGTTAATACTGTAACAAAAACATCTAATTGTCATCTTGATTATTCCTATATATGAATATTTCCTTAACCTTATGCAGTCCTCTCTCCTATTAACACTTGGTTACCCCTTAGCACACACTTCCCCATGTTATGTCTATGACAATGCCTCTGGCTGCGCTCCTCCTCTATAGCTGTCCGCCCCCCTCTACTCTTCCTCTCCCTTGTCCCCTATCTGTATCCTCTCTGCACCTCATCCGCTATCTCCTTGTAACCTAGCCTCCAAAACTTGTTTTGTTTCTCAGATGCTTTGTAACTCTGTTTAGCTTACACTTTTGTAGCCTTGTCCTATGTATTGAATTTGTAATCTGACTTACGTGTCTTATGTTTTGAATTGTAACCTGACGTGGAACCTTTGTAAAAGAGCCCTGGCTCAAAGGTAATGTAATCCTTGAGCTAATAAATAAATAGTTGCAGGATATGCAATACCAGAGAAAAGAAGTGTGCTTTCAAAAATTTCAAGCAGTTCCTAAAGGGGCACTCACTTATGAACCAGATTGGTTTGAACAGTTTACTAGAATATATATGAGGTCTTACAGCAGAGGAGTATCTTACTGTCTGTTTTAGTAAATGGAATGTAAAAATAATTAATTCCCCCCCAAAAAAGAAAAACTGTTTTAGTACATGGAATGTAAAAATAATTAATTTCTCAAGAAAAAGGAAAACCAATCTTAACACAGTTGGGGAAAGAAGGATGTGAAATAGTGTTTTTACAAGAAACTCACAACAAGAAAGAGGAAGCAGATGAGCTATTAAATGTACCTCTGGGAAATTTGATTGCCACATCTTATTCTAGTAAAAAAGGCAGTGTTGCAATACTAATTTTTAAAAGATTGAAAGCACAAGTTGTTAAATATGCAGAAAACAGCGCTGCTGTAGAGGCTTTCGCTCAGGCACTCCTGACCAACAACCACCCTGACTCTGCGTACCTCACATCAACCAGGTCTTGATTCTCACCAGCCAGTATGCTGAGCACCAGTGTGCCAGAGCATACCTTAGTCTGCCCCCCCCACACCCTCTGTTATAGGCAACATCTCCGATGATCATACCAGCTTGGGATTCTTCATACAAATAAAAAGCTCATCTCGTTATCTGTTTCAGTAGCTCCATCTTTGGCATCAGCTCTCTCACCATCTTCAGCACAGCTGGCAGCATCTCTTGGGCACAGATGGAAATTGACCCCCCCCCATTGTGAAAACATCCACTTCTGTGAGATCCTGTAAACATCTCACGGCTGCCAGGGACTTCCTTTGTGGTGATCTATACTAAATGGCCTTCAGATTCCAAGTTCCTAGAGTCATCAGCACTATCCTGGTGTCTGTCCTTGTAGGCTATGAAATTTATTTATTTGAAAATTGGTGACCAGAAGAGGCACACTGAAACAAGGCTAATTCCCAGGTGCGACCTGGGGGAAGGGAATGGGGAAAGCACAGTTAAGCAGAAAACAAACCAGGCATTTAAAGATAAATACAGAAACAGTGATATAAAATGAATACATAAGCCGAAGGGCAGTATAGAACAACAATTTCAAAATAGCAATGGGTTGTCTAATAAATACAGTGCAGAATCAATACAAGTTTATACCAAATTTAAAACAAAAGTGTGGTGAAACCCAATTGATGGGATGGTGAATGAGAAATCAGGACCAGGTAATGTGCGGTTCAGGAAGAGGGTGTGCAGGGACAATGGGGAGGCGGGATAAGTTTTAGTTGGTACCTAACAGAGGGAAGTCAGGGAGAAAGACAGATGGAGGGTGGTAGTTGATTCCAGAGAGCAGGGGAGATGGTATGAGTAGGCAGATTTTCCAGCTGAGGAGTGTGTGTGGGGAATGGAGAAGGTGCTCAGGTCCCTGAAGTGCAAGGAGTAGGAGGAGGAGGAGGGGATGTGGGCAATTATATGGGAAAGGTAGGAGGGGAGGGTCCAAACCAGAATTTACATGTGAGGGAGGTACTGTGGAACTGATGATGTGTGGGGAGTGGGAGGATGGATAGGGAGGAGTAAATGGAGCAGTGGTGAGTGCAAGAGGGAGCATTAGTGGCAAAATGACAGAAGGCATTGCAGAGGATGTCATGTCTGGCCAGGGGAGAAGACGGGATGGTGCCATAGACCACATCCACATAATCAAAGACTGGGAGAACCATTTTGGTGGCTAACTCCTCATGGACCAGTAAAGAAAGGCAATCCTTACTGCAGTACAGGGCACTGAGTTTGGGGTAGAGTTTGACATTGATGGCCAGACAGTGAGTTCTGCTGTTCTCATACTGTACAGTGGATAACCAGAAAGCTGCAGCAAGTGATGGAGCCCTGCCTCCTCAGGTGTCCTGGCAAGAGATCTGATCAAAAGGCACCCCAAAGAGACACCTGTACCTCCCATCACTCTGCTTTTTTGATATTTCTCATGCCATCACCCAGTTATCATTCTAAACTCCACCCCCTGGCTCTCGGAGTCTCTGCCAAGGAGCAGGCTCAGTGAAATGACATTCTGGTAAAGAAGCCCACTCCCCTTGCTGCCAGGAGAGGGCTGTTACATACAAGTAGTGCAAAAGTTTTTAGTTTGTGTTTGGCCAAGCTACAGATCTGGCTCCATGCTACAAGGCTGTGCTGGTTTATCTGAGTCTCTAGAAGTCCTTTGCTAGGTTGTGCAGTCGCCACACAGTTGTATGTTTCTTGGTGTAAATAGTAGGACATAAATCATCCATTTGTAAGTTGTCTCATCCAGCTTCAACAAGACCTGCACAAAAGTTTACACCTCCCAGACAAGTCACTTGCTTTGTATAGTTTCTAAGTATGTGTTCCAAAGATGGAAAGTTACAAGTGTGCAATGTGTATAATACTTACAAATCTGTAACCAGTCTGCTGCTTTGCGGGGTGTTATGTGCAAAGTAAGCCAGATCATAAATGAATGTAAGACTTTTTAGCTGTGCCCTGTAAGTATAATTACAGAGTTAGAATGTGTAGGATGTGAATGAAACAGTAGACCTGTGTGGCATAACTCCAGATCTGTAGCTTGGCCTTGGATCACGAGGGTAGGTGTTGGGGTGGGATGGGGAATTAGGGTTGCTATTTATAAATTATGAATATGTGGGACCTGTATGAGGTACCACACCATTGATAAATGGACCCTTGCCTGTAGCTTGGCCTTGGGTAACAAAGCTAGGGGATGGGGGGTGAGTTAGACTTGGCAACCCTAGTAGCACATTTCCAAACTTTGTGGACATCAGGTTGTAAACCATAATAGCACATTTCCCTACTTTATGGGATTTGGGTTTTGTGTTGTGCTAACTCTAATCTGCATTAACATAACTTTTTTTTGCAATGAATTGTATATAATTGCTGGTCCCAAGATCAAGTGAGAAAGATCTCCCCTTCAACCCCGCCAAAATTAATTTATAGTAAATGTAACCAATGTAACCCCTTAGCTTCACCCTTGACATGGGTGCCTCTGCTGCTGCAAGCAGCTGGGTGGGCCCCTTCTGTCCGCCAGCTGCCTTCCTCGCTGTACTGCCCGCCAATCACCAGACCAAAGCATCACCCTTGACACGGGTGCCTCTGCTGCTGCAAGCAACCAGGCGGGCCCCTTCTGTCTGCCAGCTGCCTTCTTCACTGTACTGCCCACTGATTACCAGACCGAAGCTTCACCCTTGACATGGGTGCCTCTGCTGCTGCAAGCAGCCAGGTAGGCCCCTTCTGTCTGCCAGCTGCCTTCCTCACTGTACTGCCTACCGATCACCAGACTAAAGCTTCACCCTTAACACGGGTGCCTCTGCTGCTGCAAGCAGTCAGGTGGGCCCCTTCTGTCTGCCAGCTGCCTTCCTCACTGTACTGCCTACCGATCACCAGACTAAAGCTTCACCCTTAACACGGGTACCTCTGCTGCTGCAAGCAGCCGAGCAGGCACCTTCTGGCAGCCGGCTGTCTTCCTCGCTGCAGGTTTGTAGATTTTAAAGTATTACAACTCTCTTTGCTTTAAGGTCCAGTGGTAATCTACCCTGGATCAGAAAGTAAGTTTAAAGTGATAACAGTTTTTTCTGTTTAGACCAGATTTCATTTGGGTCACAGTTGTAAGCTTTGCCCTGCAAATAATCCAATTTTTGTTTTCACTTTCTCTCCTTGTGTCTCCTTGCTGCTTGAATTTTTGTGCCCATCCCCCATCCTCCACCTCCAGCCTTTATCAAATGCTCTCCTTCCCCCCCTTGACACTGCCCCAAGGCAGTCTTCTTCCTCCCCTCTCACTAATATTGCAACTCCACTTAAAGATACAGAGTGCAGCTATTAGACCTAACACTTGTCCTGTCCTCCCTTTAAAGATATCTTCCTATTTTTTGCCATCTGCTTGTCTATCGGCTTTGTTTAGTGGCTGCTCTGCTATCTACTTTACAATTCCATACCTGAGCTTCCTCCCTTGCTACCCTCAACTTAGCCCCAATAATCTTCAAGTTGCCTTGGTACCCCCTGCCCTAGCTTAACCTACATTTTATATCTTAAACTAGATCCACTGCCCCTGATTGGGCTCCTAGCGAGTGGCCACAGCTAATCCTGTCAGCCACCAGCACCTCCATCCTCCGGACGGCCAGGATGCCTTCAAAGCCGGTTAAGAGTCCCGGCTGCTCCGGGGAAGCACTGCAAGGCTCTGATAGGCTGCCGCCTGTTGCCACCTGCTGCCACCCTCCTCTAATTGGGCCAGTGCTCTCCACTCGGCCACTGATTGGCTCTGCCTTTTCTCTATTGGATTTTCATTCTCTGTGCTTTGGTGTACACTGCTTTGCATTGACTTTTACTGAACATTTGCACCCGTCCCTGCACCCTCACCTTCTACCTTTATTAAATAGGCTTTGGCTCCATCCACTTAACCTTGGTATCCACCCTGCTTGAACCTCATTGGGTTGACTTACTTGGGACCCCCCCTTCAGCCTGCTGCTCCCTCTTCCTCTCCTTGCTTAACCTCCAGGGGCTGGTTCTTGCCTTACAGACCCTCTTGGTTATTCTCTACACATCCTCTAAGCACTATGGCTCTGCCCCTTCTGCTTCTTCATCTCATTCTCTCTTGCTCCCTGCTACCACTGTTTTTCCTGCCTGGAGCTAGATACCCCTCTCTTTCTCTAGGCTAGAGGATTGACCTTATCTACACCCATTCTGGTACCCTTCCAACTGAGCTTGCCTATACTCACCTATTCTCCTCTGGGGATGGCTGGCAACACCCGAAGAACCATGATAGGGTGGTGTATGTTCGCCTGTTCCCGTTCTCAACACTGGCTCATATTACTTCACTTTGGGACCTAAGACAGAATCACTGCAATAGACTGTGCATGAAATGGGTAAACAAATCTGCCTTAAAACAATTAAAATGTCGCATTCTGAAGCTTCTGCTACTCCTGCTGCTGCTATCTGGGAATGTTCACCCAAATCCTGGGGCTAAAATTCCTTGCCCCAGCCATCAATCGAGGCACCTTGGAACTCTCACCCTTGCATCTCTCAACATCTGCAGCCTCTTGCCTAAACTTGTTGCTCTGCAAATATTCACTAACCAACACAACCCTGATATCCTTGCAGTCATTGAAACCTGTCTATCACCCAAAATTCCAGACACGGCTATTGCCCTGCCAGGGTACAATGTCTTCAGAATTGATAGGAGTACAAAAAAAGTGGGAGGCTGTGCTTTATATCTCAAAGATACCCTCCTGGGTCACCATTTACCTTCCCCCCTCTCAGATTCTTCTATGCAGATCCTACCTATTAAAACTCTGCTGGGGGCTCACAACAAAGCACCGACTGTTGCTGCTGTTTACATTCCTCCAAAAGAACAAGGTAAAGGCCTCATCTAAGTCTTGGACCTCATCTGTGCCCAACCCCCTGACTCAGAATCGATCCTAATGGGTGATTTTAACATCAGTTAGCTAGCCGCTGACACAGGGGGCCTCAAGGATGCCATCTCAGCAGCCAACCTGGCACAGCTGGTAGTCTTCCCCACCAGACATAATTATAAAACTGGTGCAAGCACTCTTCTGGACTGGATACTGACCAGCCATCCCTCCCGCATCTCGCATGTTTCCGTCCTTCTGGATACACTAAGTGACCATTCCCCAGTCATCCGTGAATGGTCGAATAAATTCTGCAAGCCCCCCCCCCAAATTAATCAATAGTAGAGTCCTCCCACGTGGTCAGTTGAAACACCTCAAATCCCTCCTCTGACAGTTTGACTGGTCTCCTATATTCAATGCTTCTGATGTCAACTCAGCCTTGGATTTTTGCATCAGCTCCTTCAATGCTGCCTGTGACACCTATGCCCCTTTCAAAAGGTATAAAATCAAAGGTCTTTGCAATCCTTGGTTCTCCGCTGAACTACTTAACGATCTGAAAGCAAGGGACCTCCTCTGGCTTCAGGCAAGGGCCACTGGCAATCAAGCTGATATTCAGAACTACAAACGGGTGTGAAACAACTGCACTAAATCAATCCGCCAGAAGAAAAATGCATACAACAGAGATACCCTCACGAACACCTGGGGTAAGGGAAAATCCTTCTGGGACAATCTAAAGAAGTAACTGGGAAGCAGACAAAAACTTCACCTACTATATTAGTCATTGATTGTGGCATAACTCTCAACCCTACCACAATTGCAAATACTTTCAATACTACGTTCTCGGACCTCAGTAGTGTTTTCCCTTCGGACTTCTTCAATGATGACCACCCTCCTTCTCCTACCCCCAGACCACAACCTCCTCCAACCACCCACCATTCTACTTTAAGGAAGTCAGGGCGCATGAGGTCCATAAATACGTCTCTAATGCAATCGCCACATTCAGAGCTAGTGAGGACTCACTCGACCTTAAGCTGGTGTCCCTCACCCTTGATGAAGTGCTACCTACACTAACAAAAATTTTCAACCCCTCCCTCACCCTCAGCCAGTTCCCCGACAGATGGAAATCAGCCACAGTAACTCCGGTCCAGAAAAGTGGGGACAAGGATCTGTTTGTGAACTACCAGCCTATCTCCATACTTCCCCCACTCTCAAAGGCCACTGAACGTATGGTATCTGACCAGCTAACAGAATACCTGGACAAACACAACATCCTCTGCCCCCAACAACATGGTTTCCATACAGGTCACAGTACTACATCGGCCCTCCTTGAATTCACCGGTGATATCCACAGCTCGTTGGACAACAGCCTCCTAACCGGGTTGGTCTTCATTGACCTGACCAAGGCTTTTGACACTGTCCATCATAGAATTTGGCATAGAGTCATAGAATTTGATGACAGATAAGGACTGCTTGGCCCACCTAGTCTGCCTATTTTCCTACCTAACAGATAAGCTACAGATACAAGTTAACCAACAGCTTACTTCCTCTTACCCCCCACTAGGACTGCCTTATGTCTGTCCCATGCATTCTTGAATTCCCCCACTGATCTTGACTCCACGACCTCCTCAGGGAGGCTGTTCCATGCGTCCACAACCCTCTCCATGAAAAAATACTTCCTCACATTACCTCTAAGCCATCCCCCCCTCTATCTTCAAATTGTGCCCCCTTGTTCTTGCACATCACTTTTTCTGAAAGATGCTATCCTCTTGGACTTTGTTGATTCCCTTGAGGTACTTGAAAGTTTCAATCATGTCCCCTCTCTCCCTCCTTTCCTCAAGGGTATACATATTAAGCTCCTTTAGTCTTTCTTCGTCTGTCTTCTGGTGTAGACCCTCCACCATTTTGGTTGCCCTCCTCTGGAGAGCCTCCACTCTGTCTGGGCAACAGTGGGCAGTATTTAAAATGGGGATTACAAGAACAACAGAATTATGCATTAAGCAGGTTAGCAAAAGAAAATGGAAGAGGAGACCATTATGGTTTTCCAAAGAGGTAGCAAAGAAAGTGAAAGCCAAAAAGATTGCATTCAGGCAATACAAAAAGACACAGGCAGAATGGGATAGGGAGAAGTACCAGAGAAGCAAAGGGAGGCAGGGAGGTCAGTAGGAAGCCAAAGCTCAGACAGAAGAACACATTGCAAAGTCAGTGGGTAGAGGGACAAAACCTTTACAGGTACATAAGTGAAAAAGAAAGACAAAGCAGGATAGTGAGACTGAAGGGGAGGATCGGGTCGTATGGAGGATGACAACAGTAAAGCTGACATATTGAACAGGTATTTCTGCTCAGTCTTTACTGAGGAAGAGGAGGGTAATGGGTCTGAAGGGAGTACAAGGGGTGAGAATGGTGCAGAAATGGACACAAGTCCCTTTACACGAGAAAGGGTCCTGAAGGAACTGGAAGTAATAAGAGTTGATATAGCAATGGGGCCAGATGGGGTGCACCCCAGGGTCCTTAAAGAACTAAGAGAGGTGGTGGCTGAACCTCTGGCTATCCTGTTTAGCTGATCACTGGAAACAGGGGAGGTACCCAAAGACTGGAGGACAGCAGATGTAGTCCCCTTATACAAAAGCGGGAACAAAGAGGAAGCAGGGAACTACAGACCAGTCAGCCTCACCTCGGTAGTGGGGAAGATCATGGAAGCACTACTGAAGGAGAGATTGGTGGAACATCTGGTTGTCAATGGACTACAGGACCCAAGGCAGCATAGTTTCACCAGGGGGAGGTCATGTCAGACCAACCTTGTTGAATTCTTTGACGGGGTGACTAGGGAGGTGGATCAGAGGAGGGCAGTTGACATGGCCTATCTGGACTTCAGCAAGGCCTTTGACACTGTGCCACACAGAAGACTATTACACAAACTGGGGAATATGGGTGTGGGCAGGACATTAGTGTGGTGGGTAGGTAACTGGCTGGGTGGCAGGACACAGAGGGTGGTGGTAAATGGCTGTCACTCCACAGAGGGAAGAGTGACCAGTGGGATACAACAGGGATCAGTGCTGGGACTGGTCCTATTCAACATCTTCATCAGTGACATTGCACAGGACCTAGAAGGCAGAATTTCACTGTTCGCTGATGACACAAAGCTCTGTAACAGAGTAGACACACCAAAGGGTGTAGACAGAATGAGAAGGACCTGCAGAAACTTGAAGAATGGTCAGGGTTTGGCAGTTGAAATTCAATGCAAAGAAGTGCAAGATAATGCACATGGGGCACAAAACCCTGGCACAATATATCAGTTGGGGTGAGGATATAGCATGCAGCAAGCAGGAAAGGGATCTTGGGGTTATCATCTCTGATGACCTCAAGGTAGGAAACAGTTGACAAGGCAGCAGGTAAAGCAAATAGGATGCTGGGATGTATAGGCAGGGCATCACCAGCAGGAAAATGGAGGTCATAATTCCACTATACAAGACACTAGTGAGGCCCCACCTGGAGTACAGTGTACAGTTCTGGAGACCATACCTACGTAAGGACATAGACGAGGGTAGAGAAGGTTCAGAGGAGGGCAACAAAGGTGGTGCATGGATTGCATCACAAGTCCTATGAAGACAGGTTGAAGGAACTGAACATGTACTCCCTGGAGGAGAGGAGGGAGAGAGGGGATATGATAGAGACTTACAAGTATCTCACAGGGAGGAAAAGGGTGCAGGAATACACTATTTTTAAGCGAAAAAGATGTTCCAGGACTAGAGGGCATGGGATGAAGTTGGAGGGAGGGTGATTCAGAGGAAACATGAGGAAGAATTTCTTCACAGAATGGGTGGTGGACAAATGGAACACCCTGCCAGAGGAAGTGGTGGGCTGAAACAATCACGGGATTTAAGAATGCATGGGATAGACATAAAGGAATTCTGGAGGTCAGGGTTAAGGGGCAACAGACTTCTAGGAAAACATAAACTGAACTTACAAGCTCAAATGGGCAGACTGGGTGGGCCATAGGCCCTTATCTGCTGACACTGTCTATGTATCTATGTCTATGTCTTTGCAAAGATGGGGTCTCCAGAACTGCACATAGTACTCCAGATGGGGTCTCACCAACTGTCTGTACAGAGGGATAACAATTTCTTGTTTTCTACTATTAATGCCTCTCCCTATGCATCCCAGTATCCCCCCAGCCTTCCTTACTGCCTTCTCACATTGCTTCTTCACCTTTAGGTCATCTGATATAATTATCCCCAGGTCCCTTTCCATTTTTACTGTTGTCAGTATCTCATCCCCCATTGTGTACTCTTTTTCTGGGTTTTTGTTTCCCAGGTGCATTACCTTGCACTTCTTTGTATTGAATCTGAGCTGCCATACATTTGACCATTCCTCCAACCTTGCCAAGTCCCTTCTCATCCTTTTCACTCCATTTTGTGTATCAACCCTGTTGCAGATCTTTGTGTCGTCTGCAAAGAAACATACCTGTCCTTCCATTTCCTCTGCAATGTCACTTATAAAGACACTAAAAAGGACTGGTCCCAGTACTGAACCCTGTGGTACCCCTCTAGTAACCCTCTTTTCTTCACTGTGGACTTTGTTTACTATTACCCTTTGCGTCCAGTTGTCTAGCCAATTTTTTATCCAGGCTACCACCTTGGGATCCACTCCAAGGCTGGCTAACTTGTGTATTAATCTTTTGTGTGGGACTGTATCAAATGCCTTGCTAAAATCTAGGTAGGCCATGTCCACAGTCCCTCCTGGTCTACTACTTTGGTCACCCAGTCAAAGAAATCTATTAGATTCATCTGACACGACCTTCCTATCGTGAATCCATGCTGCCTTGGGTCTTGTGCCCCACTGGCCTCTAGGTACTCAACAATTCTTTCCTTCGGAAGTGATTCCATTATTTTCCCTACCACTGAGGTCAAACTAACTGGTCTGTAGTTTCCTGCCTCTGTCCTACTCCCACTTTTGTGAAGAGGAATCACATCTGCCCTCCTCCAGTCCTCAGGTACCACCCCATCCTCCCATGATTTGTTAAAGAGAGTAGTCAGTGGTGTCACTAGTTCTACCCTTAGTTCTTTTAGAATTCTTGGGTGAATCCCATCAGGCCCCATTGCTTTGTCCACCTTTTATTAGTTCTTTCAGAACCCTTTCTTCTGTAAATGGACTGGTATCAACCCCCATCTTCAGAGTGTTTCTCTTGTTTGGTTTAGGTACCTCCCACTCCTCTTCCTTTGTGAATGCTGAGCAGAAATATTCGTTCAGTATCCCTGCTTTTTCACTGTCACCCTCTGCCCACATTCTCTCCCCTTTATTAAGCCTCAGTATCCCTCCTTTGTTCTTTCTTTGCTCTCTAATGTACCTATAAAAGGTCTTATCCCCCTTCTTAACAGAGTTGGCTATCCTTTCCTTGGTTTGGGCCTTTGCTATTCTGACTGCCTTTCCTCCCTCTTTCTGCTTTAACTGATACAGTTCTCTGTCCTGCTCCTTCTGTGTTTCCTTATATTTCCTGAATGCTATCCTTTTCTCCTTAACCTTCCCTGCCACCTCTTTTGAGAACCTTAGCGGTCTTTTTCTTTGTTGTGTTTTGTTGATTTGCTTTACACAAAGGCTTGTTGCCTCTGTGATGGCTGTTTGATTACTCCCCATTGTTTCTCCACCCCTCCTTCTTGCCTGTTTGCTAGTGCTTTTCTGAGGCACTCTCTCATTTTCCCAAAGTCAGCCCTCCCAAAGTCCAATACTCTTGCTTTTGTATGGCTTGATTGTATGGCTGTGTTTATCATGAACCACACTGTTTGGTGGTTGCATGTTCCCAGATGGCTGCCCACTTCTAAATCTGAGATTCTTTCTCCATCCCCATTTGAGAGTACCAGGTCTAAGATTGCTCCCTCCCAAGTGGGTTCCAATACTAGCTGTCTGAGGCATGCCCCTTGTAGGGCATCAAGAATGACCCTGCTGTTGGATGTGCCTGCAGCAAAGGTGGTCCAGTTAACATCTGGCATATTCAGGTCCCCCATCAACAATATCTCCCCTTTTTCTGCCATTCTAAGGATGCCGTCTATCATTTCCTTGTCCATTCCTTTTCCCTGAGATGGGGGTCTGTATACAACCCCCATGCAAATTGTGGTGCCATTTCCTGTCTCCAGGGTGACCCAGAATGCCTCAACTGCTCCCTGTTTACCTTTAGTTCTGTTGCTTTGATCCCTTCCTTTACATAGAGAGCTACTCCTCCTCCTCTTTTACCCTCCCTGTCCCTCATGTAGATTGTGAATCCTGGTATGTTGTCACCCCAGTCATGGTTCTCTGTGTACCATGTTTCTGGGACTGCCAGAATATTCAGGCAACCCTCTTCCATCAAGGCCACTAGTTCAGGGAGCTTGTTACACAGACTATGGGCATTGGTACTCATCACCTTCCACTTTTTGTTGGCCTTACCCCTTTTAGCCCCATCCCTGTTCTTACTGCCTTTGCCTTTTTTTACATTTACCTCTGTCCTGCTTCCTAATGACTTCTCTACCTTGGTGTTTACCTCACTAATTACTGTGTTTTGTGGGGAGACTGGATTTCCTGCTCCTTTCAGTGCCCCTTGGCTAGTTTAAATGCTTGCCAATGGAAGCATTTAAACCTCTCACCTAGGATCCTGGTTCCCTCGGACAGATGCAGACCATCGTGCCAGTATAGGTCTGCATCCCCCCAGGTGGCTCCCTAGTCCTCAATGAAGCCAAAACCCTGAGATCCACACCAGTTTTTCAGCCATTCATTGAATTCCCTGGTGAGGAGTACCCTAGCATCACCCTTGCCATAGACAGGCAGCACCTCCGAGAAGGTTACTGTATGCGCTACTTGTCTAAGGCCCCTCCCCAACTCTACAGACTCCTCTTGCACTGCTCTGATCCCATTCCTAGCCAGATCATTTGTCCCTAGGTGGACAATGACATCCAGCTCCCTCCCTTGTGCAGCAGCTCCCACGATCCTGAGGATTCGCTTCCTGTCTCTCCAAGCCGTGGTGCCAGGCAGGCACCTTACCTCCCTCTCCCCTTCCTCCCCCACTTCTACCCCCCTAATGATTGAGTCCTCCACCAGGAGTTGTTTCCTTCCCCTGTGGGGTCCCATGCCACCCTCCTGTGGGACTCCTTTGTGAAGGTTCCCAGCATCCTTCTTGGTCTCCACTGCAGGTGCCTCCACAGAGGAACCACTATCCACCAGAAGAGTGTATGAATTGTGATGAGGTACAGCTGGAGGGATGCAACTCTGTTCCACCACCCTCTCCCTCCCTGAGCCCACACTGGTCCAGCCTCTCCTCTTTCTTGGCAACCTCTGAGGTAGTGGCATTGGCCCTGGTGGTCCCTGGGTGGGGGATGAGGTTTCACAAATCCTAGCCAGGTCGGCCTGGAGATGGGCAATCTCCTCCCTCAGACCAGAGAGGTGCCTGCAAATAGGGCAACATCACAGCCTCCAGAATGTCTCCTGGAACACTGCTTCCTCACAGCCATTGCACTGAACTACTCCTATTAGTGTCTTATTTTGTGTCCCCTCTCCTGTTTCTCTGTGTGCTTACTCTCTCCTCTCCTTACAACTCTCACCCTTCCTGTTCTGGGTCAGCAACTTCCTATATTCTTCAGTAGCCTCCTTCTTCCTTGCTCAGTGTCAGACCACCAGCAGCTAGGGGGGGACAGCGAGCTACTTTTTTCCTTTAGGGTTGACAAAACTAATGTTTCTCTATTATTCTTCCCTTCCTACTACTAAACAGGAAGTGCCTGTTGTCAGTCAAATCCAGTGGCTATAAAAGTAGAACTGGCTTAGGGTGGGATGGAGGACAATTAGTAAGAAAAAAGGCTAGCAACAGGAAGTTGTAATTGGAGTCATCTGCTTTTATATTGTCCAAGCCACACCCCCAATTAAGCTGTCTCTCCTCCTACTGATTTAGAAAAGTAAGTTGATACAGTACCCTTCCCAGCACAGAACACACACTGACTTTCTTTCTTCTTTTTTTAACCCTAAATAAGACCCCTTCTACTTCTAATAAAGTATCTGTCTGCTTAATCTCAACAGACACTGACTCCTGCTGAGATAGAAGTGTTAAATTAGTAAGAAAATGGTAGCTTCTTTTAAATCTATAATTATAATCTATTAATCACACAGCTACGTTCTGCTGGGCTCTCACCTGAGTCCGCTACCTGGTTCAAGAGCTACTTGGAGAACCGCTTCTAAAGAGTGAAAATAGCTGATGTTCTCTCAGATGCATGTCCTGTTTATTCAGGAGTTCCTCAAGGCTTCATTCTTGGGCCACTTTTTTTTTAGCCTCTTTCTGAATGATCTTCCGCAAACGTGTCCAGCACAAATCCTCCTTCATGCTGACGGTGCCGTCATCCTCTCCACTCACAAGGATCTGGGCCACCTTCAAAAGAATCTATAGCTTGCCTTCACCTTGATTGAAACTTGGTTTAGTACACATAAACTGGTTCTCAACTACAAAAAAAACAAGTACATGCTCTTCTGCAGCCTGCACAACAAACACAGACTCAATCCCATCATGATCAAAAACTGCCTTGGTGCAACCCTTGAACAGGTTCAATCCTTTAAATATCTAGGTATCCCACCATCGATTGTAATATCTCATATACCATACCATTGACAACATTGCCAAAGCTGACAACACTGCGCATTATTTACTCTTCAGGCACAGGCAATGCCTTACCTCAGATGCCTTAAGGATTGCAGTACAGAGCCCAGTTATCTCAATAATCGACACATGGCCTAATCATCTATGGCTCCGCCTCTGTCACTGCCCCTGGCAAGCATATCCATTGCACTAAACAAAGCTTGCCATCTCATAACCGGCACCCATCGCCTCACCCACACATGTGATCTCTACGCACAGACTGGGTTGCTTCAACTTTCAAACCGGAACAAGTACCAAACCTGCCTTTTGACAAAGAAAATAACACTAGGCCTTGCTGCCCCTGGTGTCCAAGCTCTCCTCTGCCCAGCGCAGGCTACTCGCATCACCAGGGGGCTCTGAATCTCAGCTTCTGCATATCCCGCATTTCTGCACCACACAAGGGCAAAGATTGTTTGCACACAGAGCTCCGAGCTGGTTCAATGGTCTCAACATTGACATTGCCTCAATGCCAAAGCTTGGTCCATTCAAATCCAGTCTCCATCACATTCTGTCTGCATCTAGCTCCTGTGACTGTCCTTCCTAATTGTTCTCCCCTCTCCTTTTTGCTCTTTCAACCTAGCACTTAACCCTTCCCCTCTCAACTCCCTCTCCCATACATCTATTCATCCTCCCACCCTCCTTCTCTACCCCATAGCACTTTAATTGATATTTGACAAGTGCCTATGGCCGCACCCCACTAGTGTGTCTCTCCTCCATACCATGTCAACCCTGTTACCAGACCTCCTTCTGGCATTTTTGCCACTGTATTGAAAGTATAAAACTGTATGTAACTGCCTGTAACTCACTGTTATACTGTTATTCAATGTCTTGTTTAAAATGTACCTCAACTGACATGGAACCTTTGTAAAAGAGCCTTGGCTCAAAGGTACTTGTAATCCTAGGTTCAAATAAAAAAAAAAAAAATAAATGCAGAAAATATGTCTACTTGTAGAATGTACTGTATTTAAATAATAAATCTATGTATTGTCCACATTTTTCTTGGCCCCAAGGAGTGTTTTTGAAGTTCTAAATTGATTAGCCAGAGTTGTCTATGAGGAGTGTGAGCGTATTGTCTTGAGTCAGTACAACAAACTCAATGTGGTGTGCCACCACCATTGTAACCAGCTGGTTATAATGGACAATTACACATTGTTATTTTTTTTAAGTTGATCAGTAATTATATTTACTTAGACCCCAATGGCACTAATCCATATGAAATTATGATTACATTTACTAGTTTCTTTCCAGGGGGGCCTGCAAACTTGTAATGACTTGTACTAATCATGATCTCTGGGAAGTTACAGTTCAGGGCTACTACAAGCAATTGTAACCAGGCTCTCCTCTTGCTAGTTAAGCCTGGTTACTAAGGTAGTTAAAGGAAAATTGTCATAATTACAAAATCCCCACCTTCCCTCACTTATCTCATTAGGCTTTTTACACAGAAACATGTTTTTATGAATTCTGACTTACTTTATTTTTTTTTTCAAATCCGGGGTTGGCAACACTGCATGGTTTCATTTCACGTGAAAGTGTGGCTCTGCACCTCCCGCTTCAATACACTTTTGCGAGAGTGAGCGGTGCGGCTCTGCAGTTTCACCTGAAATGAAAGCGCGCAACATCCACCATGTTGCCGCCCTCAGACTTTGCAAAAATAAAATAGAGCAAGTCAGAACTCATAAAAAAAGTGTTTCTATTGCAAAAGCCAAAATCGGGGGCCATTTTGGGAAGGCGGATATTTGTAATTATGGTAGTTTTCCTTAAGTGTGTCACAGAAGCCCTCAGTCTTGAAATATTCTAGGCTACCCCAACAACTTTTATAGTCTGTTGCATTGTGCATACCTGCACATGTGAGGCCTCAACTGCCAAACCTTAGACAACTTCTCTAACCTTTGTAGATCCAACTGCATCTCCCCAATCCCTTCATCACTCTGTACCCTACCATAAACCTTTGTGTCATCTACAAAGAGACACCACTTGCCCCAGATGCCCTCTCCAATGTCACTGATGAACATATTGAAGAGAACAGGACCCAGGATAGATTCTTCTGGCACCACCCTTATGACATCCCTCTCTTCTGATTTGATCCTAATTACCACCACCCTCTGCTATCTCTCCTTCAACCAGTTTTCTACCCATCTAACTATGTTCCTAGCGATGCCCGGGTTCTCCAACTTCTTCAGCAATGTTTTCTGTGGCACCGAGTCTAAAGCCTTGATGAAACTGAAGTAGAGTAACTCCACAGCATGGCTCTTATCTACGACCTTTGTTACCCAGTCATAGAAAACTCTCAGGTTGGTCTGACAAGACCCCCCCCCACCACCACAGACCTATGCTGTTTACTATCTTGTAGATCATTGCTCTGTAGGTAGTTCCCAAGGTCCTCTTTAATCAGTGACTCCACCAGTTTGCCCACTACAGTGGTAACGCTGAGAGGTCTGTAACTCCCCGCTTGCACCTTGTCCCCCTCCCTTGTGTAGCGGGACTCTGCTCCATACCCTACAGTCTTTTTGAATGGCCCCTGTCTGAACTGAGCTATCGAGTAGCCCTACTTGAGGGTCAGCCAGTTCTGCAGCCAATTTCTTAAGCACTGTTGGGTGCATCCCCTCCGGCCCTAGTGCTTTATCTACCTTTAGGGCTTCGAGCCCCTTCTGGACCCTTTCTCTGGTAAATACTGCTGCCTCATTTCAGGAATGTTCCTGACCACCACCTTGCTGCCACTTTCAGGAGGGGGCCCACTGTCTTCCCTTGTGAAAACAGAACTGAAGTAATCTATAAGGATGACTGTTTTTTGTTCTTCTTCCTCTAGTATCCTCTTCCTTCTTATAGCCTAACAATACCCCCATTTCCTTTTTTCCCTAATATATCTGAAGAATTGTTTTCCCTACCCTTGACCCCTCTGCAGTATGATGCTCCATGTCTTCCTTTGCCCCCGACCATCCTCTTTGCTTCCCTTGTTTTATTTGGTACTCTCCCCATTCCTCCACCCCCGCTTTTCCTTCTACTCAGTGTAAGCCTTTTTATTGGCATTCACTAAGTCTCTGGCCCTTTCCAAAAACCATACTGATATCTTGTACCTGTTTCATTCAGTAAAAATTATAGTGCATGACTTTATTGCCTCAAGAATGGCCCCCTTAATTACCCCCATTTTTCCTCTACACCTCCAGTGCTGTCCACCCTAGTCAATTTGTCTCAGACCAGCTCCTTCATCTGGATAAAGTCTGCTCTTCTGAAATCGAGAACCAGGTTTTGATAGTGGCATTCTGGTCCCAAGAGCCAGCCCAGACCAAACAGAGTTATGGTTGCTGGACCTCAGTGGTTTCCCAATTTTTACTCCACTCTCCATCCAACAGTGGAACCTACTTAATTAAACTAGGGAATACTGAAAAGGCTAACTAACATTTATGACCTGAGGTAAGGAGGAGAGAAAAAAAACCCTTTGAGGAGGAAATCTCTGGGGATCCAAGGCCTAGGTCGCCCTCCCTCCAGGCTTGGGATATTTTGTTTAGTGATGTCTCTGCTGCTGCAAGTTGGCAACCCAATTAAAGGGGGGAGGAAAATATTTCAATTTGGAGAAAAGCTCTCCTGTAATGGAAACGCCGTGGTGGGTTGCAAGCCAGTTTGCTCTGCAACAAGCCTCCTCCAAGGTGGGATGAGGAGAGCAATGATTGCTGAGGTTCTCATTTGGCCTACCAATCTAAAAACAAACCAGGTGAACCAGAGGCAGTCATAGGGAGAATAGCTTAGACGGTGCTGCTGAACCCACTCGACTAGCCAAAGGAGCCCCCTTGGACTTAGAGGCCCCACCCTTCACAGCTCAAGTCTTAAATTCTACATCAAGAGATGCCACTGATACATCTGCATGGCTAAACTCTGCTTGGAGTGAGGACATTCCCACTATGGGCCAGATGAGAAGGACCCTGCCCCAAGTTTTGCACACTCAAGATGCAGACTTCATGGGTGTAGAGCGAGACTGTTGGCTGCAGGAAGGGGCAGGAAGGGCCTGCACCACGGTAATCAATGGTCATGGTTGGTACACTCCAGAAAAACAAAAATGAGAAGGAGAGTTGAGTGAAGCATTGAGTGTTGTAGACCCTCACGTAGGTCAGACATGTTTATAGCAAGCAAGCAAGCACAAAGCAAACTAAACCTACACATAAGCAATGATTGGACATGCACGTAGGTTTGTAAGGCAGTGTAAGCAATGATCGGACCTGCACGTAGGTCAGTAGGGCAGCAAATACAGGATTAGCAGGGGCAAGCCAACCAGTCCCATTAAGGAAGCCAATTAAAGGTAACATAAATACTTGGAGGATTTTAGCGGCAGAAGCAGATTCAAACATGAGGTAATTAGGTGACACAGGGCCATGGCTCTTCAACAAAAAACCCCAGTCCCCCATTGTAGGAAAAACAAGGAAGCAATGGGAAAGCACCGTGACCCTTTGTTTTGCCCCTATCTCCCCCAACTGGTCCACTCTCTCGGAGCCTTCAAGCACTCACACGCCACCACGAGGGCCGAGGCGTCTGCTCCTAGAGTGCACTGCTCCACTATTTGTAGAGACCTGGTTAACCCACCTGGGTGGGGCAAAGGAGGGTTCCCCTCTTACCTCCTCTGATCCTCAGGAGAGTGTGCACATCGGAGTCTGCCTTGGTTCCTTCATGGAAATGTGATACAGTGGCTCATCACCTGGACTAGGTGCAGGATGTCTTTCCTTTTGTTCTGTGCTTGCCCCCTGCTGACATCGGTACTCGAGGAGGGCCAATGGGGCAGACGTGTGCAGAGACGCATCTCCGTTCAGGGCTCTCAGCTGACGTCAGCCCCTCCCTTCATTCTCTACTTCCCTGACCGCACTGCCAGTACCTAGGTTCACCCAGAAGATAGCAGTAATGCTGCAGGAATAGCTTGCAACCCTCCCTAGAGAAGGAGAACAAGCCATTGGGCGCTCAATCCTTCTACCCCCCCTGGCCGACCCCCAGTGACCCGAGTTCGTCACCAAACCCGGGTCACCAGAGTGGTGTGACCCACATGTAGATTTTAAAACTAGTTTACAGCAATGGCAGTAGCTGAACTGACCTCTAGAGTATAATAAAGCAGTGTGGAAAAGTAATTGAGCGCATCCAGCAGCAATTAACTATAGCCAAGGCCCTTGGAATTCTGTGGTTCTGCGGTTGCGGAATTTGCCATAGAATTTGCATCATGCCACAGAATATATATAGTGCTGCAGAATTCATTGTTTTTGGTGAATTTTCATATAAATATACTGTTTTTCCATAGTGTCAGGCTTTCTTTCCCATCTCATTTATCCTGAATCCCCTCCTCTATGCTCAGCATATGATGTCATCGATGACATCACATCACATTTAGCCAATGACAGGACTGCATTCTGCCAGAGAAGTGAATAAATCATGCTGCAGAAATCAGAAAATGCTGCCGCAGAAGTCAAGGAGCCCTGCCGCAGAAATCAGAAAATTCTGCCGCAGAACACCAGGGGCCCTGACTATAGCTGGTAGGGGTAGCAATCTGAATGAACATAGAAACTGTAGGGAGAGGCAATGCACTGAAAACAGCAACAATATTTTTGTGGTATAAGTTCAGGAAGCAGGATTGAGTTCCATGGACTAGGTTGCAGAGTGAGCCTGAACCAGGTGTAAACATCTAAGGTGTATAGCATAGGACAACAGAAGCAGGGAAGCAGCATTTGAGCTGAAACACACGGATAACAATTGCAGTAGCACTTGTGAGTAAATGGGGGCAAAACAGCACAAGCTCAGGATTAGCATAATATGAGCAAAGACAAAGGATTCTAGAAATAGAAGCCCCCCCCAAAGAAAGATTGCAAAACAAAAACACACAAACACAGAAGAACAGGTAACAAGCAACACAAAGAAGCACACAGCTGAAGGCAAGCAATACAAACCAAATGCAGGAGAACATAAAAACAGAGATCCAGCGTAAACCAAGCAGAGGTAAAAACACAGCAAGACTGGGGGGGTAAGCCCCAGCAGCCCACAAAGGAGACGATAGACCGACAGAGCCTCTGGCTGCAAAGAAAAAGTGCTTCAGTGGGTGGCTGAGAGGAACTGCTTATATAGCTCAGAAAGGGGAAGTGGCTGGTTGCTCAGCCATTGAACCACAGGCACAGCCTTTCAATTAAAAGTGCAAGGGGGGGGGTCTTTGTAGAGGGGAACGAGAAAAAGGCAGACATCCTGAAGAGATACTTTTGTTCAATGTTCACAGAGGAAGGAGAAGGGTAGGAGCCATAAAAAAACTAATAGGAGCATTGCAGGGATGTGGACACCAGTCCATTCTTGGAGGAGAGAGTCCTGAAGGGACTTGCTGATCTGGAAGTGGACAAAGCAGTAGTGCCGGGCAGGTGCTTCCAAGGGTATAGAGGTAGCTCAGGGAGGTACTGGCTGCACCTCTGACAGTCTTTTTTAACAGGTCCTTGGAAAGGAGTGGTACTGGAGGACTAGAGGATAGCTGTCGTAGTCCCACTACACAAAAGTGGTAACAAGGAGGAGGCTGGCAATTATAGGCCAGTCAGCCTGACATCAGTGGTGGAAATGTTAATGGAGTCACTGCTGAAGGAAAGTATTTTGGAATATCTTGGATCCAGCGGGTTACAGAACCTGAGGCAACGTGGACTCATGGGAGGGAGGGGTCATGTCAAAGAAATATGGTAGATTTCTTTGATTGAGTGACCAAGGAACTAGATTGTGGGGGGGGGGAGCAGCGGACATAGCCTGCCTACATTTCAGTAAGGCTTTCAACACCGTTCCATGTAGGAAACTTGTATGCAAGCTGGTCATTTATTTATTTATTTATTTATTTATTTAGCTTTTGTTGACCGGGTAAGTGCACTAGACAAATCCTGCCTATTTTCAGGCACGACCCGGGGGAGGGGGATACAGATGAATGCCAACTGACCTTGAACCCAGACTAAGCTGTTGGTGGTATTTTTAGTGAATGAGGGAAATTTGGCCAGGACACCGGGGACATTCCCCTAGGTTAGCCTAGGGGTGGGTCCACAGGTGGTTAACTGGGTGAGAAATTGGTTAGTGGACAGGCAGCAGACGGTGGTGTTAAATGGAGTTCACTCCGAGGAAGGGAGGGTGACCAGCAGGATACCTCAGGGATCAGTGCTGGGACTGGTCCTCTTTACAAGTGACATTTCAAGGGAGCTGGAAGGGAAGGTCAGCCTCTTTGTGGAGGACACCGAAACCTGCAATAGGGTGGACACTGGGGCAGAAAGGATACGCAGTGACCTGAGACAACTTGAGGAATGGTCAAGAGTGTGGCAGCTGAGTTTCAATGTGAAAAAGTGCAAAAATAATGTACTTGGGGCACAGAAACCTTGGGGGTGGAATACAAAATGGGTGTGGTGGTACTGACAACCACCAAACAGGAAAGAGATCTGTGGGTAATCATTATTGGATGACCTAAAGGTGGCCTGGCAGTGTGACAAGGCAGTTGGGAGGACTAGTGGAATTCTGGGGAGCATATGGAGGGTATCACCAGCAGAAAGAGGGAGGTGGTATTGGCTCTGTATAGATCACTGGTAAGACCCCACCTAGAGTAATGTGTCCAGTTCTGGAGACCATATCTCTGGAAGCACATAGATAGTGTCAAAGAAATGGTGTTTGATAACAGTGAAATATGTTTTGGTTTACTGTTGTTCTATTGTATTGTTGTAACTGTAATAGATGTACTCCTGTTGTTCTACTGTATTGTTGTAACTATAATAGATGTACTCCTGTTGTTCTGTTGTATTGTTGTAACTGTAATAGATGTACTCCTGCTGTTCTTAGGCTTTATGTTAACATAATCCCTGTACTAATATTGTTAGCAATGTATTGCACTATCAATGTAAAGCACTTCCTGGTCGCCCCTGAAAAAGGGACTGTCTTGTCTCAGTGGGCCCTCACAGTTACGAAAACTCAAATAAATAATAAATAAATAGAGTGAAGGTGGTCCAGAGGAGGGCAACTAAAATGATGCAGGTTCTGCATCACAAGCCCTTTGAGGAGTGAGTTAAGGATCTGAATATGTACACACTGGAAGAGAGGAGGGGAGGGGGGATGGAATAGGATAGAGACCTTTAAATACCTAAAGGGGATAAATAAGGTACAGGAGGGAAGTATTTTTTCAGAAAAAAAAAGTGCTGAAGAAGAAGGGAGAATATATGAAGCTGAAGGGGGGTAAATTCAAGAGAGATTTGAGAAGTACTTCTTCACAAAAAGAGTGGTAGATTCCTGGAACAGCCTTCCAGTGTGGGGTTAAAACAGTGATGGGGTTCAAGAATGCATGGGATAGGCACAAGGGAATCTTAGGGGAAAAGATGGTGAGGGATAACAAACTAGGGATAAGTATGAACATACGAACATACAAAACTGCCGGCAGAAAAAGGCTCACAGGTCTATCAAGTCTGCCCGATTGTGCAGCTCCCAGTTTCATACCACTGCAGCTGCCCCCCCCCAAATACCTTCCTCCATCCCTTTTCCCGGTCCTTCCCCCCATTGTGTTCCTCTATGTGCTAACCCTGCCCCTGACTCTATCCCAACCCCGCTTAAAGCTATCTACTGTCCTCAGTTCGATTAGCTCCTCCAGCAGTGTGTTCCATCCTGCCACCACTTTCTCCGTGAAGTAGTGCCTTCTCGTCTCTCTCCTGAACCTTCCCCCTTCCAACTTCAGTCTGTGCCCCCTAGTGATCCTACCCCCTTTTAAGCGGAACAATCTTCTCTCTCTCTGACTTTGTTTATGCCTTTTAAGTACTTAAAGGTCTCTATCATGTCCCTCCCCCTTTCCCTTCTCTTCTCCAGCAAGTACATGTTGAGCTCCCTTAATCTTTCCTCATAAGGCAACTCCCCTAGTCTCATGATCATTTTTGTAGCCCTACGCTGCACCCCCTTCAGTAATCTCACATCCTTCTTGAGGTATGGGCTCCCCCTTAACAAAAATTGTTCGATGTGAAAGTATGCCGATGATTGCAAATTTGGAGGCATCATAACAGACTCTAATTCAGCATCAGAAATTCAGAAAAATCTTACCCATCTTGAGAAATGGTCAGTTGAAAATAAACTATTATTTAATGAGCTCAAAGGTAAGGTGATGAACCTGGGAAAAAACAACCCTTGTTGTAGCTACAAACTAAATAACACAACCTTACAAACAACAGATTTCAAAAAATTTTACCTTTGACGTACACACAAAAAATATTGTAAAAAAGGGTAATCAAATATTGGGTTGCATATTGAAAAATATCAAAAGCAGAAATGAAAAGGTCATGATCCACCTTTATTCCAGACTTGTAAGACCACATCTGGAATATTGTTCATCTGTATGTGCTCCACAATTAGTAAGAGGAAATAAACTAATAGAAAAAGTTCAACGTAAGGCAACCAAAAAAATTATGTCTGTAAACAGTCTGGACTGTAGTACAAGATTAAAAAAATTAGGTCTGTACTCGATGCAATATAGGAGAATGAGTGGAGACCTGTGCCTAACATACAAAGCGATAAACAACGAATCAATATTTGAGACTATCAGGTTAAATAAAAATCTCACTAATACAAATACTAGAACGCATAAAATGAAACTAAAAGGTAGCCAAAATAAAACAAACAAGAGGAATCAATGTTATACTCAAAGGGTTATCACCGCATGGAATGCCCTACCAAAAAGTGTTGTGGAAAGCAACACAATAAATATTTTTAAAAATAGATTGGATGCACACATGGGTAACATAAAATATGATTCCCACCAATAAAAATGATGGCGAGTCCATAAAAGGTAATCCCTTCCTACTGAACTCGTAAATCACCTATGATCCTATGAGTACTGTACACAGTACTACAAATGCGGCCTCACCAGTGATCTATGCAAGGGCAGGATGACCTCCTTCTTTCTAGAGGTGATCCCTCTGGCAATGCACCCCAGCATCCGATTCACCCTTGCTGCCGCCCTCCTACACTGTGCTGATACCTTCCTGTCCCCTGTGACTATTACCCCAGGTCCCTTTCCTCCTCTGAGGCTGTTACCTGCACTCCCCCCAGCCAGTAGCTGGTCCTGGGATTTCTGGCTCAGAGGTGCTTGACCTTGCACTTCTTAGCATTAAATCCCAACTCAATGTCTCCAATAAAGACATTGAAGAAAACAGGGACCAGCACTGAACCCTGTGGTACCCCACTAGTTACTAGCATTGGCCCAGATGTCTTCCCCCTCCTTACAACTACCCTCTGTTGTCTGCCCTGCAGCCAGCTCTCAACCCACCCCACCAGTTTCTCCACTGCCCCATGTCCCTCAGCTTGCTCAGTAACCTTTCATGCGGCACCGAGTCAAAAGCCTTGCTGAATTCTAGATACTGTCTCTCGTCCTGTACCATTACTATCTAGAAAGGTTATCAACCTCTCCTTCAGAATGGTCTCCATCAACTTCCCCACTATGGAAGTCAAGCTCACTGGTCTATAATTGCCCAGCTAGTCCTTGGGGCCACTCTTGTGAAGGGGCACCACATGTGCCATCCTCCCTTCCCTGGGTACATTCCTCATCTCCAAGGAGGTGATGAACAAGTGTGTCAGAAGGCCTGCCAACACCTTTGCCAGTTCCTTCAGGACCCTTGGGTGTTCACTGTCTGGTCCTAGTGCCTTGTCCACCCACAAGGTTTTAAGGTCCCTCAGAACTCTATCCTCTTGGATGACCCCATCTGTTACCTCTGTCCCCCCCTCCCCCTTGTGGTATTGGGCCATCCCTTTCTTTTTTGAACACCGAGCAGAAGTACTTGTTGAGTTCCTCTGCCTAGTCTTCCCCTTTTTCTGCCCATCCCCCCCCTTTTGATTCTAACAATGTCATCCCTATAACTCCTCCTCTTCTCCTTTATGTATTTAAAGAACCCCTTCCCCTCTCTGATACCGTGAGCCAATTTCAGTTCATTGACTGCCTTGGCTGTCCTGCTCACCTCCCTAGGTGCCTTTGCGAACACCTCCCTGTCCTCCTCATGCCCAGATTTTTTTTTATCATGTTACAATTTTCACCCCTGCAGCCACTGACCTGCTTTCTTCCAGCCACCATTCCAACTCCACCTCCGACCCTGAAGTTGCATGCCCAGCTGGCATATGCAACTGTACCTTCAAAAGAGGCACCTGCTATTGCCCCTGCGTCAGGCAAGGAACCAATACCGGCACACGCCATCCAGGCATCATTGGCCGAAGGAGTAGTGGCCATCAAGCTGCCATGGTTTGTGCTGCCATCTTCCATTTTTCGGCCCCCGGGAGTGCGAGCGTGCAATGACAGCATGGCATGTGCGTGCCGATGTCTACCGCACTCCATACAGCTATACCAACCCTAGCAGTGACCCCGGTCATCACCAGGGATGGCTGCAGAACGGTGGCACCTTGGATCCCTCCCCAGAGATAGGAGAGCAGTCCTCCGGATGCTCAATCCTATTCCCCCCCCTGCCGACCCCGTGTCCAAACTCGGGTCACCAGCATGGTGTGAGGTTTGGCGTCCGGCACCTCAACCCTCAGCGCCACGGGGCTGGCTACACATCCAGATTTTTTGAACTTAATGAAGGCCAGTCTTTTTTCCCTCACCTTCCCCTCCACTTCCTTGCTGAGCCAGCTAGGTTTTTTGACTTGGACTGCCTTCTCTGAGACTCGGCACACATGTTCATGGCCTCGTTCATTCCTTTCCTAATGATTGCCCACTTCTGTTCAGCATCCATCCCTGGGCTAATTCCAGCAAAGTACCCCTCTAGAATGCTGCCCATTCTGGTAAAATCTGCCTTCCTGAAGTCTAACGCTCTTGTTCTGGTCTTAACTGACTCCCTCCATCCCCGTGTTGAGAAGGAACCACACTGAGCGGTGGCTGCTTCCTGCTAGAGGGTCCTGTACTACCACGTCCTGTACTTGGTCACCATTTGTTAGTACAATGTCCAGTATATTCCCCTCCCTGGTAGGTCCACCACTCCTTGCATCAGATAGCTCTCTTGGATAGCCTCCAGCATTACCTGCTCCCTGGCGTTTGCTGTAGTTACCATCTGCCAGTCAACCCCTGGTAGGTTGAAGTCTCCCACTATAACTGTACTGCCTTTGCCACTGACCTTCCTGATTTGCTCCCCCAGCTCCCTATCTACCTTCTCACGTTGTGAGTGTGACCTATATACCACCCCCATCCTGAGCTTCTTACCTTTGGGGCTTTGGAGCAATATCCATATGGCTTCTGGCCTCCCCTCTTCCCCCTCCTCCCTGGTACACAGTATCCTCTCCCTAACATAAATAGCCACCCTTCCCCCTCTTCCCCCTTCTCAGTCCCTGTGGAACACCTTGTATCCCAGGATCATGAGATGCCAGTCATGGTATTGAGTGGCCCAGATTTCTGAGATGGTGGCAATATCTACCTGTCCTTCCGCCATCATTGCCTGGAACTCTGCCTCCTTGTTTGCTAGGCTCCTTACATTCAAGGATACTACAGTCCACCTTGTGTCCTGCCCCTCCTCTCCCCATCCCTCCACCTTACACTTCCACCTTGGCAACTTCCCCCCATTCTCTTCCTCCCTCTCTGGGGGGTGAGATCCTCCGGTCTCCCCTGAAAGATGACACCTCATGTTGTTCGACTCAGCCCCCTCTTCGTCAGTGTAAATCTATATTGTTTTTGATGTAATTCTCCTGCCCCTGTTTCAATGTCCTTGTACCCCTCTTTGTTGAGATTCAGCTTATCCTTTGCATAAAGCCCCTTTTTGTTCCATGTCTCACCCCACTCCCCTACTACCCCGTACCCCATTTCTGCACACCACCCCTTTACCACCTATTAAACTCCTGTATTTTTAGCTTCCTAGGGGTGCTTGCCATAGGTACCAGGAGTACCTCAAAGAATCCCACTGAACTTCCCACCCAATTGCAGATACTCCCCACCTCCCTGAACCTCTCCTGCACTTCATCCACTGTACTGCCCTCAAGGTCATTTGTTCCTAGATGCACTACAATATGAGGCTTCCCTCCCACCTTCTCCACACATTTCTGAATGAACTACCCTACTCTCCCCACTGTCATACCTGTCATACACTCCACCCAGGTTCGGCTCTTTCTTGCTCCCTTACCTCCCCATCTCACCCCCCTGAGCACAGAATCCTCTAGTAAAGGTACTTGATCCCCCATCTCTTGCACTTCCCCCATGATTTACTCTCCTACGAGCTCCTTTACCTAAGTGTCCTCTCCTCTAATACCTTGTCCTTTCTGTGCTCCCTTCCCCACCGATTGCACCTCCACCTGCTCTCTTCCTCCTCCATCCTTTCTGTGCTCCTTTCCTTGTCCAGCCACCCCCCCTCCACTTATTGTATATCCTCTTCCCACCCTGATCATTGTGCCTAGCTCTCTTCCCCTTACGTGCTTAGGCCTCATTCCCCCTTTAGTTAGTGTGTTCGTGCCAACTCAATCTGCTTCCCTGCCCCTCCCCATTTCTACCCCACAGTCTTACTTCTCTCCTCGCACCCTGTATTTCTCCCTTCCCTCATGGTCCTCTTTCTCTTGTTCTATGTTGCCTTCCACAACCTTCTGCCCAGTTTCATCCACCAATACTGCGTACCTGTTTGGTGTCTCCAATCCCCGCCCATGCTCTCCCCTGACATCCCTCTCTGCCTCGCTTAACCTGAACCTCTTCCTTACTTCCTCTCTCTCTCTCTCTCTCTCTCTATCCTTGTTCCCTACCACCTGCCAACTCCCCCTGGTCCCTGTGGACTTGGTCCCCCTGGCTTCCCTGGCTGAGTGCCCCCTTTTAGCCTGTGGTAGCTTGGTCCATCCTGCAATGGAGCTCTTCCTGCCCCCTTGCCCCGTATCCTCCTCTCCCACTCATACCTGTCCTCTCCCCCATTCCCATTTCAAGCTCTCTATTTCCAGCGTAAGCTGTCTGAACAGCTTGCACACTGGACACCCCTCAACCTTCCACCAGGTTCCAAGGAACAGTGCTGCTCCACATCCATTGCAGCTCACTACCCTTCTGGCCTCTCTGTACCCCCAACCCCAGTTATCCCTGCCCTCCACTCTTCCCCCATTCATCCATCTACCTCCTTGCCCTGTCTGCCACATCCTCTATGTATCCCTTAGGCGCTATTGGTCCCTGTTACTTAGTCTGGCTGATTCCTCTCTGTAGGTTCACTGCTGCAAGTTGTACCCCTCCCTGTGCCTGACCTTACCCAACATGGCTTGTTGCCTGCTGTCTTCCCTGCGGACATCCTGCAGATGCCACTTGAGATGCCACTCTCCTGTGTCTTGGCACTCACGCATCTGGGTCACTCATGCGGGGGTCGCCTGACCCTCTTGGATATATATACTGACCCCAGCTGCCCTATAGACCCTGCCAGGTCACAGGACCTCTTTATTCCTCCCAAGGGGTTGCTAGCTACCTCAGGTGAGTTAAGGGAAGGACAGGGGCCTGATTGGCTCACTGACGCCACGTGGCTGGCTCCCCTACCAATGACGCCAGCTCTCTGGTGCAGTCCCACCCTTAGACCTTCCTCTGCCTTCCCCTCCCTTCCTCCCAGCCATGCAGTCCCCACAGAGTTCACAATATTTTATTTATTTATTTATTAAATTCTCGGATTACAAATACCTTTGAGCAGAAACTGCTCATTTACAAAGGTTCCACGTCAAAGGAGGAGGGTCAACATACATACAGAGGTAGTAAAAGAATGCACAATAAACAACCAAAACAAAAAATAAAGATACTCAGTTATAACATACTTTGAGATAATATTCATAAAGCGAGCAGCTAGGTAGGCAGCTGGCTGCGGTAACAATAAGAGATAGAGGACACCATAGGCAGTTAGTATTGCGAGGCATGGGCCGGAGAGGAAGTTGGCAGGCTAATGGGCCACTGTCCGATGGTGGTGGAAAATGTCTTGTACCAGTGGAGATGTGAAGCAGGAAAGGAGTCACAAGGAAAGCCCAGTGCCAGAGGGAATGAGATTGGGAAAGGGCGGGCTGTGAGACATGAGTGAGCTGGGAGGTGTTTAGAGAGATCTCTGTTCAGAGAAGCAGTCACATTGAGTGGTAGAGGTGAGGTAAAGTTTGAGATTCCTTTTGAAGGGTCCAAGTGTAGTAGAAATTGCTCCTTTATTGAGGGAATTGAACCATTGAGCAGCTCTATAGATAAAGGACCGCTGACCCATGGAAAGTACGACATCTTAGAACCTGAAAGGTTAGAATTGGGCACCGTGTTTGCTGAGTGCCACTGTAGGTAGTAAGGGTGAGCTAACACCAGGTGGCATGAGACCAAGGAGAATCTTTTGGTAAGTAAGCAGGTCTGGTATTGTATTCTGCTGTGTAGGGGTAGCCAGCTGGCCTGTGCATAGAGGTCACAGGTGTGAGTTTGTCAGGCTGCACCCATCAGTAGTCTACAGGCTTTGTTGAGAGCAACTGAGATCCTGTGGAGGGCACTTGTTGAGGCAGAGCCATAGATGGCAAGGCCGTAGTCAATGATAGAGGTGACAGAGCTGTAGATGGCTAGTTTAAGGGCATCCACAGGCATACAGTGCTTGTGTTTGTGTAGTAGTCCAATCCATATATTGGCAGTCTTGGCAACAGTGTCAATATGCCGAGTGTAGGAGAGGGTACTATCCAGGGTAATACCAAGGTACTTGAACTCCTTGACATGTTCGAGTGGGTTCCCAGTGTGGTTCTTGATGGTGAGGGACAGAGAGTTGTGCCTGCTCTGTTGGTTACAGAAGGACATGGCTTTAGTCTTGCTGTGGTTCAGGACAAGTTTATGAGAATTGAACCAGTCTTCGATGCGATTGAAGTCGAGCTGCAGCTGGGATTCAAGGACTGTAATATCATGGTGGCTGGAAAACAGGATTGCATCATCTGTGTACAGTAATATTTTTTGGTGGCAGGCACTGGGGAGATTGTTGATGAAGAGGGAGAAGAGCAGAGGGCCCAGAATAGACCCCTGGGGGACTCTGGAGTGGACCGGTTTTTCATCTGAAGAGATCCCTGCAATCCTTACACATTGGATCTGATTATCAAGGTAGCTGGTGAACCATGGAAGGGCATTGCTGGAGATCCCAATGGAGGACAGTTACTTGAGCAGTAGGGGGTGGTTAACTGTGTCGAATGCCTTGGTAAGGTCTATAAATACTGCCCCTCCACAATTCCCTTTGTCAAGCGTGGCATGGATGAAGGTTGTAAATTCCAGTAGTGCAGTGGTGGTGCTGTGCCCTTTTCTGAAGCCATGCTGCTCTGGGCAGTGTACATTGTACTTATCCAGGAATTCAACTAGTTGGTCCGCACTATTGGCTCAGCGCTTTGGATAGTGGGACGAGGGAGTGAGATAGGTCTGTAATTGGTGTGCAGTGTCCTATCTCCGCTTTTGTGAACCGTTGTGACAGTGGCTTTCTTCCAGAGAGAGGGGAAATGGCCCAATCTAAGCGAGAGATTAAAGATCTTTGTAAGTGGTTCTAAGATTTCATCGAGGACTTGTGCCAGCAGTTTCAGGTCAAGGGAGTCACCACTGTACCCTTGTTTGCAGATGGCCTTTTGAATGTATTTTCTAGCTACTTGTGGTGGGACCTCCTTAAAAAAACTTGGGGTTGTACATTCTAGTTGGGGGGTAACTTGGGAGGAGCTGGAGGGGAGGTCATCGAAAAAATTTGGTGGAAGGACACTGTCCAGGTTTGTAAATGCATTATTAAAAGTGCTGGTGATGATACCTAGGTCGAGTGTAGGAGTGCCATGAAGGTTGAGCATAGTGGGTGGTGCTTTAGGATCCTTGCCTGTGAGTTCTTTCATGTTGTTCCAGAATTTGTTTCCCTGGCCCCAAGAGTTGGTCAGAGCCTCTTTGTAATAACTCGTTTAGCATTCCGTATTCTTGAGTGCAATCATTTCTGGCTGCTTTGTATAATTGTATGTTTACTTGCGTCGGAGTTGCACGAGCACAATGCCAGAGGTGGTCTCTGTGCTTGAGCAGAGTTAAAAGGTCAGTAGTAACCCAGGGGTTGGTCTGTCCTTTGACCTTCATCTTTTTCACTGGTGCATAGGTGTCACAGGCTTCATTGAAACGTTTGATAAATAGGTCCAGAGCTTTGTTGGTGTCATTGAGGGAATCAAGCACTGCCCAGTTCAGCCTGGTTAGATGGTATTTTAACAGCTGGATGTAACAGCAATATGTTTTTAAAACATTTAAAATCCCCCCTCAGTCCGCACAGTACAAGAAGAACAAACTAATTATCCCCTCTGCTGCTAGACTTCCACCTTCCGCTGGCATCTGTGGCTCTCTGAGACTTTCCACAACCAGGTCCCAGCTTAAAAACTACCTGGGAGTCCTGGGCCTGATTGGCTCACTGCTGCCACATGGCCTGGCTCCCTTACCAATGGAGCCGGCTCTCTGGTGCAATCCTGCCCTTAGCCCTCCGTCTGCCTTCCTCTCCCTTCCTCCCAGCCACACAGTCCCCACAGAGTTCACAATATGTTTTTAAAACATTTAAAATCCCCCTTCAGTCTGCACAGTACAAGAAGAACAAACTACTTATCCCCTCCGCTGCCAGACCTCCACCTCCTGCTGGGGTCCTTCAAAGTAGGATCTGCGGTGATTCTATGGGCAGGAAAAAATAGGTAGACTGGGTGGGCCAAATGAGTCTTATCTGCCAGCAAATTCTGTGTTTCTACATATTTAAAACAGGAAGTGGGCCTGGACACAGTCTTGTCCCCCCCCCCATTTGTCGGGAAAGTAGAGGAGAGCTGACTGCTGGTCCCTGTCCTAGTCTGTTCCCAGGTTTCTGAGTAAAGATCCTTTATAATACTGATAAGGTTTGGGTCAATTCCCTGCTTCCACATCTGTTCCCATAAGACATTTGCAGACAGAATCAAATGCTGAGCTAAAGTCGCTAAATGCAGCGTATCATTTTTGTCTTCTTAAAAATACATATTTCTCAATTAAATGTGCCATCACAAAACAATTATCCAGTGTACTATAGCCAGCTCTAAAGCCAGCCTGCATTTCCTAAAGACCCCCTAAGTCATTAATTTGTTGTAATAGTCTGTCCAACATGACTTTAGTAAAAACATCCGATATAATATCTAGCAGACTAATTGGTCTGTACATCTTGGAGTCCTTTCTATCTCCTTTTTTTGAAGACAGAAACTGTTATCGAACCCACCATGAGTTCAAGATAAAATTACCAGTAACACATTTATTGAAGAAAACTACAAGAAAATTGCTGCAGTTCTCAGCATGAGACAAACTTCAGCAGGGATATAATCAGTTCGAGTAAAGACAAATGAAATCAGCACCTGCTCCAAAAGAAACACTATGTGTTAGCTTCACCAGAGTTTTAAAGCCATCCAGCCAAAAGCTTTTAAAGTGAAAAAAGGCTTTATTTTATGTGCAAAACATTCGACAAACTCACAGTTCATGCAATTTATGCAGATACAGCAAATCTGTTCCAGTGTCCAAAGTCCATGTATCAGTAGTCCATGAACCATAAATATTCCATAAAAACAACTAGCCATGTATAAAAACAGCTGGCACAAAAACTTTCGGAGCAAGAGCTGAGGGCCACTCCCTCGTGACATCACCTGACGCGTTTTGCACATAGCTTTCTCAAAGGCTGACGTCTAAGAGTAAGTTCATTACTTTGAAACACATTCCTTAAAGAAACAGTACACTCAATCATAAAACCAATTAATTATGACTCACAATTTAAACAAAGAAACTGCGTCAAGTTAAAACAGCACCAGTATAATATTGCACATAATACAACTGAAAATATTCCAAATAGCACCATATTTCTCATATAATCTCGACTCACCCTGGTAGGTAAAAGTCAAATCTGTGCAATGCTGAAAGATAGAAAAAGAAAGAGTTTTTTTTTAGAAAAGAAAGAAAAACAACACATATTATCTAACACACTGCTGTTTACAAAACCTTTTACTTTTTTCTCAATTTTGAAAAAGGTTTGATCTCTATTCTTTCATTCAGACCTGGGGAATTCATTGCTCTCATAGCAAAAATCCAATACTGTTCCATTCTCAGGAGTAGACTGTCATAATCGCCCCCTTTTGGTTAGAAAAGGTTTTTCAATTGCCGTAAATACAAAGCAATGTTCATTTCTGTTTTTTGCTCTAGACATGTGTAGAGCTACAGCATTGGTATCCTCACAGTTCAAAATCGCCCAGGCATGCTCACCTATTCGTACTTTAAAGGCGCTCTTAGTTTTACCTATATAGAAACTGTTACAGCTACATTCAGACAAATATATCACACCTGAAGTACTATAGGTGATGGAACCTTGAATCTTTACATCCATCCCTGTAGCATGATTTTTAAAACATTTAGTGTTTTTTTCCCCAAGGGCAATATTTGCAATTACCACATTTATTACAACCCCTATACGTTCAGTAAGCCAATTTCTAGGCCTTTCTGAGGCTGACTGAACTGAATGGACCACACAGTCCTTAATATTCTTCCCCCTACGGTATACCATTCTTGGATCTCTAATATCAAAATTTCTCAAGTTTGAGTCCAACAAAACTAAATGCCAATGCTTCCTAATAATTGTTGCTATCTCATCTGATTGTGGGCTGTATGTGGTAACAAAAGTTGTTTGTGGGTCACAATCCTTATTTTTTAGCCTTGCTCATTAACAAGGCATCTCTTGGGATCTCATCTGTTTCCTTCTGTGCCTTTTTTAAGACATTACTATTGTATCCTCTATCCTGTAGCATCACAGTCAACTCCTGTGCCCTTTTTTCATATTCTCCTGGATTACTACAGTTTCTTTTTGTCCGAATATATTGCCCCTTCGGTATCGCCTCAATAACATGCCTAGGACGGCAACTACTAGCCAAAAGGATAGTGTTTCGGTCTGTTTGTTTTCTAAATAAATCAGTCCCCACTCTTCCATTGCCATCTTTAAAACTTCTCAGATCTAGAAAACTAATCTCAGTCTTACTAAAACAGATGCTAAAATGCAAATTTTCATTACTTGCTTCTAGGTACCTCACATATTCCAGAAGTTCATCTTCACTCCCCTTCCATACCAGGAAGACATCATCAATAAAATGTCTCCATAAATCAGTTTTAGGCAGGAAGGGGTTACTCATACTTAGTTCCCATTTTGCCATATATAAATTTGCATAATTGGGCACCATACTGGCAACCATTGCTGTTCTTCTCTTCTGTAAATGAAAATTATTTTTATAAAAGAATGTATTAAATTCTAATACAAACTCAGTCAACTGGACCAGTTCTTCAGTTGGAGGTTCCTTCACCACTTATTTTTCCAAATAAAATTCCAGGGCCTCCAAACCTCCACTATGTGTGATATTAGAATACAATGATGTAACATAAAGTGTAACCAATATACTATCCTTTTCTATTGCCAATCCTCTAATATTGACAAAATATCACTAGTGTCCTTAATGTATGCTGGTACCTCATTAACAAGATCAACCAAAAAAGAATCTACATATTTTGCCAATGGTTCTGTTAAGCTGTTGTTACCTGTAACAATAAGTCTACCAGGGGGGTTCACCATATCCTTATATATTTTTGGGGGTTCCTAAAATGCAGATCTTGTGGGGTGCACCACAGTTCAATACTTATAAACTTGTTCAGTAATCAGGTTCTCATCCCTCACTTTCCTAAGATAGTAATCAACAATACATTTAAAATTCTGTGTTTTGTCAAACTTTAGTTTCTCATAGTATCTTAAATCCGATAGCTGTCTCAAAACCTCCAAATCATATTTAACACTATCCATAACTACTACTGCACCTCCCTTGTCAGCAGTTTTTTATAGTGATGTCTTTATGATTCCCCACATTTCTCAGTGCTTCCTGTTCATTTCTACTCAAGTTGTGAAAATACTGTAAATTAATACCATTATTTAAAATCATTAAATCTTCCTCACAACACTTTAAAAACACTTGTTGTGCTGGTGACAAGGGAGGACAGAAATCAGAAATAGGTTTAAAGACCTTTAAATTTTCAGATACTTCTGCAGTAACACTGTACTCACAATCACTTGTTTCCTGATACTGTCCCCCCCCCAACGAAAAAAAGCTTTCAGGCCCAGATTACGCACCAGTCTATTAAGGTCCAGCAGTTTCAAAATGATTGAACCTTTGAGTAGGGGTAAAGGAGAAACCCCTATTCAATACCCCAATTTCTATTTCATTTAGCTGGTAACTTGAAATATTGATTACATTCACAGAAATCTCCCTTGTCTCCGTCTCCCCCTCCAGCCTCTGCGAGGGGTTCCTCTTCTTATTTCTCTTTCTACCACCTCTCCTGGTGCATTTTGGCCTACATTCTGCTTCCTTATTCACTGACTTCTCCATGGAATAAAAGGTACTTGGTCCCTGTAATAACACATGGTTCCTCTTCTTCTCCTAAAAAAACTGTCTTGTTCTTGTTCAATTTCTTCCATGGCTGTTGCAAAGACCACTGATTGTTCATTAGCCTGCATAGAAATCTGTGAATTCTCACTTCCAGTGTTAATGGACGCAGTCCAATTAAACACGTTATTGTTTTTGTAATCCCTTTCATCCCGGTCAGACTTGGCTTTTTTAATATTTTTAATTTTTTCATCATACTTTTGTAGACTCTCTGTAAAACTTTCTAGTTGTTGAAAATATTGTGGTGCATTACTGAAAGTATTTAATTCTTCTTCTCGTTTACTCAACTCGGCTTCAATTTCCTTCTGAATGAAATGCGTTTTTAGAAATAATTAATTCCATGTACTCTCGGTTTGCTTTTTCACAAATTTTTCTCCACTTTTCAATAAAACCTTCTCTGTTGTGACCACATGTGGGATTTTTTAAGATATGCAGTCCCCTAGGAACTTGTTCTACCTCCAAATAAGCTTTAAGTGAAATCTCCTCCCAATGGAGCCGTTTCAACTTAAATCCAGTTTTCTCTAAACCATTAAATGCCTGCCGACTGTTCACAGGTCCCGATGGCAGAAGAGAGGAACAGCAATGAGTGCCAGTATGGCGCCCAATTATGCAAATTTGTATATGGCAAAATGGGAACTAGACACAGTAAGAAGTATGAGTAACCCCTTCCTGCCTAAAACCGATTTATGGAGACGTTTTCTTGATGACATCTTCATGGTATGGAAGGGGAGTGAAGATGAACTTCTGGAATATGTGAGGTACCTAGAAGCAAGTAATGAAAATTTGCATTTTAGCATCTGTTTCAGTAAGACTGAGATTAGTTTTCTAGATTTGAGAATTTTTAAAGATGGCAATGGAGGAGTGGGGACTGATTTACTGTATTTAGAAAACAAACAGACCGAAACACTATCCTTTTGGCTAGTAGTTGCCATCCTAGGCATGTTATTGAGGCGATACCGAAGGGACAATATATTCAGACAAAAAGAAACTGTAGTAATCCAGGAGAATATGAAAAAAGGGCACAGGAGTTGACTGTGATGCTACAGGATAGAGGATACAATAGTAATGCCTTAAAAAAGGCACAGAAGGAAACAGATGATTCCAAGAGAGGCTTTGTTAATGAGCAAGGCTAAAAATAAGGATTGTGACCCACAAACAACTTTTTGTTACCACATACAGCCCACAATCAGATGAGATAGCAACAATTATTAGGAAGCATTGGCATTTAGTTTTGTTGGACCCCAAATTGAAACATTTTGATATTAGAGGTCCAAGAATGGTATACCATAGGGGGAAGAATATTAAGGACTTTGTGGTCCATTCAGTTCAGTCAGCCTCAGAAAGGTCTAGAAATTGGCTTACTGAACGTATAGGGGGGTTGTAATAAATGTGGTAATTGCAAATATTGCCCTTGGGTAAAAAACACTAAATGTTTTAAAAACCATGCTACAGGGCTGGATGTAAAGATTTGAGGTTACATTACCTGTACTACTTCAGGTGTGATATATTTGGCTGAATATAGCTGCAACAGTTTTATTTATTGAAATGTTTCACCAGGAATGGCACACTGAGCAACAAGATGCTCGTCTCGCGGTGCGACCTGGGGGGGGGGGGGTACAGAGAAGAGCAGGAGTGTACATGATGCATAGCAGTTGAGTTACACATTGGAGTCATGAATTAAGAGTGTCATTACATGCTTTGTTACATGAATAAGAGTGACATTACATACTTTGTTTACATGAATAAGAGTGACATTGCATACTTTGTTTATATGAATGAGAGTGACATTACATATTTTGTTTACATACATACATACATGCCTACATTACTTACATTAAATGGAATTATAGTTACACAATGCTGACAGCTTAGAACTTGTTGCCTTAAAGGCTTTAAGAATAGGGAGTAGGGATTAGGTCTGGATAAGTTACACTATACATAGACGACTGTACTGTCCAAGGGAAGACATTTGACAGGGAGATAAGCAGAAGTGCAGTATGGGGCAAGTGCGTGGGTTGGTAGAAAAAATATATGCCAGCCTTGTGGTTGATTGCTAAGCTGCTGGTCAGGCCGCGTAAGGTGAAGTGGGAAATGATGGGGGGGGGGTAGAAGCAGAAAGGGGGAAGGGGATGAGGTCAGGAACATGCACAGTTTGCCATGTAGAAGTTTATGAGGGCAGAGGATAGAGAATGCTTGGAGGAGGAATGGCAAATTTGGGCCTGCAGGTCGTTCCAGAGCTTAAGGAGATGGTAGGAGAAGGCCGATTGGCCTACAGAGGTCTGTCGGTGAGGGATTACCAATAGCCAGGAGTCAGTAGACCTGAAGGGCATGAGAGGGGGTTGGTGGACAGGATAGGAAGGAGGCGAGGTAGGGCGGGAGGGAACCGAGCCAGAAGTTAGAAGCAAATTTAGCACTGTGAAGTAGTCGCCGGTTGCTCAGGGATGGTAGGGTCAGTGAATGGAAAAGCTCACAGTGGTGGGTATGAGGGGGGGCATCGAGGGCAAAATGGTAGAAAGCATTGAAGACGGGGTCCAGTCTGGATAGGGTGGACTTGGGGGTAGAGCTGTAGACTATATCGCGGTAGTTGAAGGAAGGTAGTATCATTTTCTGAACGATTTCACATCTCACAGGTAACAGGAGACAGCTGCGATTTCTATAGAGAGTGCCAAGCTTAGGGCGCAGTTTTTTCAGGATAGCGTCCACATGGACGGAGAAGGAAAGGTGTCAGTCAAGCCAGACCCGTAGGTACCTAAAGGAGGACACGTCTTCTAGGACTGTTCCATCGAGGGTATGGAAGATCAGTGGTGAGGTAAGTCTGGATAGTCTCTGCCTAGTGCCGAAAGTCAAGGAGACTGTCTTCTTAGCATTGAGGGAGAGTTGGTGGGAGTTAAACCAGAGCTGTACCTTGTTGAAATCAGTCTGGAGACTGGAAGTGACTTCCTAATGGGTCAGGCCGGAGGTAAAGAGGACTGTGTCATCTGCATACATATGTATTGAAGTAGTAGAGCAAGTTTTTGGCAGGTCATTTAGTAGGATGGAAAAGAGAATAGGGCCGAGCACTGAGCCCTGGGGAACACCAGTGGTAATAGGGAGTGGGGGTGAGTTGGAGTCAGCGATTTATACAGACTGGGTTCTGTCTTGCAGGTAGGCTCTGAACCAGTTAGTGGCCATCGCGGATAACCCAGCATCATATAGGCAAGATAATAACAGGGGGTGGGATACAGTGTCGGAAGCTTTGGTTAAGTCGATGAAGATTGCTGATGTAATTAGACCTTTGTTCATCCCCAAGAGCATGGAATCCATGAGTCTTAGTAAGGAGGTGGTGGTAGAGTAGTTTTTCCTAAATCCGGACTGGAAAGGTGTGAAGAAGTTGGATTCAGAGAGGAAGTGGGAGAATTGTGAAAGCACGAGGTGTTCCTGGTGTTTCATGAGGGCGGGGAGAAGGGAGATGGGGTGGTAATTTGCAGTGGTGGTGGGGTCCCCTCCTTTTGGTAGTGGTGGGACTGTAGCATGCTTCCACTCCTTGGGAATTGATTCAGTGGCAAATGAAAGGTTTAGAAGGGCGGCGAGCGGAGATGCTATGGCCTGGGGCAGATAGGAAGAGGAGTTTGGTGTCTAGACCATCAGGCAATTTTCCCTTAGAGGGGTTCAGGGTGAGGAGGGCATCTAAGGTTTCCATGGGAGAGATGTACCTGAAGGAGAAGGTGTTCAGGCTGGGCGGTGTAGAGGTTTCAGCTTGATGACTGGGCAGGGTTACTGCTGGAAGGGAGGCCAGGAGGGTCATTGCACATGTGGTGAAGTAGAAGTTGAACTCGGAGGCAACCAACAGGGGGTCTGAGAGGAGAGTCCCTTGTGACAGTAGACGGGGGGGGATTTGTTGTTGGGGGAAAAAGGGAGTTTATGACTTTTCAAAATTTAGATGGCCTACCAAGACTGGCGTTTAGGGTGTTGTTAAAATATTCGGCCTTGGCTAATCTGGTGGCCTTGGTGCACTTGTTTTGGAGCATGCGGTAGGCGGTGATGTCACCTGGGAGAAGTGTAGTTTTGTAATTTCACCACACCTTGTCCCGAGCATTTTGGCATGCTATTAACTCAGGGGAAATCCAGGGAAGGTGAGTTCCTCAGACCCTAATGTGGCACAGGGGGGCATGTTTATCCCAGACGCTGAGGAAGGTGTTCCAGAAGTGTGTAAGGGCATCATCCATGTTATTACTACTAAGATGGTGGTCCCAGTTAGAGTGAGCTAGTTCTTCCAGGAGGGGGGTGAGGTTTAGAGTTTTGTATGACCGTTGGAATAGAAATTTGGGAGGGGATTTAATCTGATGGATTTTGTGGACTATCAATCAATCAATCAATCAATCAATCAATCACTCTTTATTTATATAAGGCACCTTTCTTAAACCAAGGCGCCTGTACAATATTACATAAAAAAAATAAATAGTTAAAACAACATTAAAATATTCAGAAATCATTATAGGTTTTACTAAAAAGGTAGGTTTTCAAAGCTCCTTTAAAACTTTGGACAGTTGGGCAATTTCGCACCTGACGAGGTAGAGAATTCCACAGGGTTGGGGCCATGAAACTAAAAGATCTGGCCCCTGAAGTTTTTAAGCAAACCCTGGGAATCTCTAGCAATCCCTCGTCAGTGGATCGGAGGGAGCAGGAGGGACAGGTAGGTGATATGATGGTCACTTATGGAGTCTGGAAGTAGGCCAGAGCTGACGACCCGGTGGGGGTGAGAGGTGAGAGCCCAGTCAAGTAGGGAGTGATTGCCAGTCTTAGGGTTTGAGCATGTCGGTTCTGAGATGGTTTGGGTAAGATTGAGGGCTGTTTTCTTGGAGTGAGCTTTGTTAAAAGCGGGGGATGGGCAGTTGTGATTAAAGTTCCCCATAATATAAAGTTCACCCGGCAGGGCTAGGGATGCTAGGTGGCTTAGGAAGCTGGTGACTGTTGCGGTCGGGGTGCCAGGGCAGCAGTAAATACCAGCCACATAGATAGGGAGTGAGAAAGGAGGGGACAGTTTGAACATAAGCAGTTTGTAGGCTTTGGTCTCTGATTTAGTGAGTGTGACAGAAAAATGTAAGTCTGGGTTGGTGTAGATAGCCACTCCTCCACCTCAGGTGGGTCGGTCTTGCCAAGTGATATTAAAACCTGGAATGGCGATGGCTGGGTCCTGAAGGTTTGGGCTTAGCCAGGTCTCAGAAATGATGATAATGTCGGGAGCATGGTGTGTGGCTAGTACCTGGAGCAGATCGAGCTTGGGGGCTAGGCTTCGAATGTTTAGGTAGAGTAATCGTAGTCCCTAGGGAAGGGAGCCAGCATGAGTATCAGTGGTGGCCTTGACAGGGGGGTTAATCATTCAGTTAGAAGGACAGGGGGCTGGTGCTGGGCTGGGGTTTGGGTGTATGTCCCCCGCTGCAAGGAGTAGTAAGGCAGGGGTTAAGTGGTGATGAAGTATGTAAAAACACCATGATTTGGGCGAGTGCCACTTAAGAGTAGCTTTATGGCAGACAGCATGGGAAGCATGGGAGGTAATTTGGTGGAGGGTAGCCAAAAGGCAGTCATTGGTGTGGGCGAGGGGGGGGGGGCTCATAGGGAAGCAGGAACCAGGTAGTGGCTGGAAGAAATGCAGTGGCCATTTGGGGGGCGTGGGTAGGATGGGTTAATTCAGCTGGGGGGGGGGAGGAGCAGGATAGCAACTTATAGGAGGTGTGGGGGGGGTAAGCAGAATAGGAAGTAGGAGATCAGGAGTAGGTTCCTTGCTGTCTGTGCCATAACTGATAGTGCACAGGAGGCACAGATTATACCAGTGATGCGTAGCAGAGAAGAGGAATGGCCGCAAGGACCACTAGGATGACAGCTGGGGAAGGGCGGTAGGTAGGAGAGATTATACTAGGTACCAATGGAATTAGAGCAGGTAATAGGGGTGGGGCAAGTAGTGTATTTAATAGGTGGCCTGGGAGGGGGTGGTGGTGGAGGGACAAAAAGCAGGCTGGCTCTATGAATTTAGTCCACAGCTTGCGACCGCTAAAGGCAATCCGGCTGTAGGGCTCCAAGTGCCATACAGCAGCTTGGCTGGCATGGTCTAGAAAGGCGCACCAATCAAAGGCTTAGGGCTGCTCGCCGGTCCAATCAGGGGCCGCCAAGTCGGTAGGCGCACCAATCAGGGAGCTGCTGAAAGCTGTATGGCTCCGGGTGTTCTGGCAGTATTACCTGGGAAGCTGGTCCGGGAAGCAGGACCAGGAGGGTGGCTGAAAATATCCGTGGGCTTGGCGGCGGCAGGCAATGAGTGCCACCGGGGTCCTGAGGCGCCACTCAGGGAGTGGGAGCAATCTGTGAGGAAAAGAGGGAAACAGCGTTGGTTATATAGACAATTTAGTTGGGAACAATAGATAAGCGGAAGGCAGGTGGGAGCTCGTAGAGGGGTTGGGGGTGTTATTTCAGGACAAAGGGAAAAATTAGCAATTCAAGGTGGGAGAGGGAGAGATTTAGTGAGACAGAGGAAGGAGGTTTTAGAATAGACAGAGAGAATAATTACCGGGGGGGGTGAGGTTGGAGGGCTGTCTGCTGAAAGTATGCTTAGTACAGGAGTTAAGGGTAGGTGAAAATGGGACAGACAATAATGGCGCCAGAGTGCGTGGTATGAAGGAGTTTGAAACACAGCCAGTAGGAGGAAGACAGGCTCCCAGAGACCCTGGGCAGTGAAGAAGTAGCAGAAGTCAACAACGGGAGCAGAAAGCAACACAGGAGCAAAGCAGGTTAATTAATGTGCTAGCTACGGATTACTGTAGCGAGATTAAGGGCATGCAGCTAACTAGAACTTCTACAACAGGGCTGTAATCACTTATAACCAATGCGGTTTCAGAAACAGTATATTACATCAACACTTGTATGGCTTAGATTGCAATGCTTTTTATGCTTAAGTAATGTGTCTGCATAAACTGGCTAGAACAAAAACTTAGTGTTATAGGCAAAGTACATGCATCGCAAAGAAACAGAAAAACAGGCTGGCTCTATGAATTTAGTCCACAGCTAGCGATCGCTAAAGGCAATCTGGCTGTAGGGCTCCAAGCACCGTATAGCATCTTGGCTGCCACGGTCTAGAAAGGCGCACCAATTGGAGGCTTAGGGCTGCTTGCCGGTCCAATCTATATAGGCAAAACTAAGCGCCCTTTTAAAGTATGAATAGTTGAGCATGCCAGGGTGATTTTGAACTGTGATGATACCAATGCTCTAGCTCTACACATATCTAGAGCAAAAAACAGAAATGAACATTGCTTTGTATTTACGGCGACTGAAAAAAACTTTTCTAACCAAAAAAGGGGGGGAGGGGGCGATTATGACAATCTACTCCTGAGAAGGGAACAGTATTGGATTTTTGCTATGAGAGCAATGAATGCCCCAGGTCTGAGTGAAAGAACAGAGATCAAATCTTTTTTAAAATTGAGAAAAAAGTAAAAGGTTTTTTAAACAGCAGTGTTTGTTAATATGTGTTGTTTTTCTTTCTTTTCTAAAAAACTCTTTCTTTTTCTATCTTTCAGCATTGCATAGATTTGACTTTTACCTACCAGTGTGAGTCGAGATTATATGAGAGATATGGTGCTATTTGGAATATTTCCAGCTGTATTATGTGCAATATTATACTGGTGCTGTTTTAACCTGGCACAGTTTCTTTCTTTGTTTAGGTGACGTCATGAGGGAGTGGCTCTCAGCTCTTGCTGCGAAAGTTTTTGTGCCAGATGTTTTTCTTCACAGCTAGTTGTTTCTATGGAATATTTATGGTTCATGGACTACTGATACATGGACTTTGGACACTGGAACAGATTTGCTGTATCTGCATAAATTGCATGAACTGTGAGTTTGTTGTATATTTTGCACATAAAATAAAGCCTTTTTTCACTTTAAAAGCTTTTGGCTGGATGGCTTTAAAACTCTGCTGGAGCTAACACATAGTGTTTCTTTTGGAGCAGGTGCCGGTTTCATTTGTCTTCACTCAGTCTTTCTTTTAACCTGGCACTGCTCATTTCCTGGGTGCAGTCACATTCATTAACTGCATTATATAATCGGGTCCCAGAGCTTTTTTAATTTTCAAAGAACCAACAGCTAGACAGACTTATTTTCTTTCATGGGGGATAAGAGTGAGTACCTCCTTGCTTGTTTATGTAGTGCATGGCACTGACATTGTCTATCTGAATCAGCAAAGGACCCAAAATGAGTTGCTCTTCAAAAGCTTGGAGACCAAGTAGAACAGCACACATGTCCAGAATACTACATGGAGATCAGACTCCAGATTAGTTCAGCCCCTTGGCTCTGAAAGAATCCAAGATGGGCACCCCAACTGATCCCCAAGGCATTAGCTGTGAGGATCTACACAAAGGCCACATTTCAGGAAGGACATAAACAAGGTGGAAGCCATCCAAAGTAGGGCTACCAAGATGGTATAGGGTCTACATCAAAAATCCTACAAGGAGAGGCTAAAAGAACTAAACATGTGCACCCTGGTGGAGAGAAGGGAGGGTGGATATAAACAAGACCTTTAAATACACCATGGGGGTCAATATGGTAAATGTGGGAGGTATTTTTCAGAGGAAAGGTTGCTGTAGAACAAAGGCCCATAATATGAAGCCAGCGGGGGGTAGGTTCAGGACAGATGTGAGGAAATACTTCTTCACAGAAAGGGTGGTGGATGCCTGAAATAGTCTTCCAGTGGAGGTAGTGGGGGGGTGAATACAGTGGTGGGATCAAAAAAGCCTGGGATAAGCACAAGGGAATCATATGGAATAGGAAAGGGGTGGAAAAGAATGTGCCATAAACCTGGAAAGGTCTACAGCGAAAGCAATGCAGCAACAAAGGGCAGACTGGCTGGGCCAAGTGACCCTTATCTGCCATCGGTTTCTATGTTTCTACATTGCAGTTGAGGAAAAAGCATGGAACATCCTGTAACAGGTTCTGGTGATCCATCCACCATAGCATAGCATGGCAGAGGGGGACCATGATGAGAACTATTTGTTCCAACTTGTCCTTCAGCTGATCTCATTGTACCTGAAGAGTCCAATGCAGTATGTGCATATGGAGGAAGGCAAAGGGAACCATAATGATGGTCACAGCCATCAGGCCAGCAGACAGAACATCATCTGAGCTGACACATAACGACTCCTGTGCATCAACTGGGCCTGGGTAACAAAAGCCTTCGCCTTGCCTGCAGGTGGCAAGGCACTGCCCACAGCTGTGTTTAGCACTGCACCACTATATTGGAGGTGCTGACAAGGAACAAGTATGGGTTTTGGTATGTTCACTGTTACACACATTTCCTTGAATAATTGTCTTGCTCTGGATAATGTGTACAGAATTACTTTCCTGGATAGGGTGTTCAGGAGCCAGTCATCCAGATATGGGAACTCATAAAGCCCTTCCCTCAGGAGGGCTGCTACCACAGCTGCTAAGCATTTTGTAAATATCCATAGGGCTGAGGATAAGTCAAAGGGAAAGTCTTGGAGCTGATAATGGCTGTCCTCCAGCATAAAGCATAGGTACTGCCTGTGCCTTTTTCAAATCTTGATATGAAGGTATGCATCCTTCATGTCCAGGGTACAGAGATAATCCTCTTTTTATAGCAGGGGTATGAGAGTCTGAAGAGACACTATTAAAACCTTTTTGTATTCGATGAACAGTTTTACAGTAGGTCTCTCAGATCCAGTACAGGACCCAGATCTCCTATCCATTTCGGAACAAGAAAGCATATGGAATAGAACCTTTTGTTTCTTTCTTGGGGAGGGACAGATTTGATAGCCCACTTCTGTATAAGCAACCAAACTTCCTCTAGCAGAAGAGACAAGTGGCCCAGAGGATAGAGACAAGAAAGCAGAGGATGAACTGCAGAGTAGACAACAACTCCAGAACATGCCCCCTTTCCACTATTTCCAAGACCCACTCATCTATCATGATCTCCCACCATTTTTAAAGATGAAAGGAGATCCTTCCCCCCTACCTGTACCTCCAGAGGCAGCAGTAGAAGTGATGGAGGCATGGAGTCAGAAGGCACTAGGGAAGGGGGGTGTCAGGGGAGCCACCTTCACTGATACCTTTGGGTGCCTTTGCACAGGCATCGGGGAAGAGGGGATCCAGGCCAGAAAGTGACCGCCATTTCAGGCACAGGGCTGCTGATGGGAGGCCTGGCCACCATGGACAGCAGGCTTATGAAATGAGCCCCTACCATGTCTCCCTGGTGGGCTGAGGGGGTCAGAGATTTAAGTGACCAAAAAGGCATTCTGGAGGTTTGAAGCTCATGTAGAGCATTTTCAGCATCATCCCCAAACAGCCAGAAACCTCTAAAATGGGCATTTAGAACAGCCTGTTGTATGTCAGAGGCAAACCCAATCATAAAGCCAGGAATATCTCCAAAGGCATATACCAGAGGCAGCAGCCCTGGCAGAAGCATTAGAAGCGTCATGTGCAAGGTGTAACATATGGTTACCAGTATCTACACCGGCTCAAGCAGTTTCTGATATTTAATCATATAGGGCTAGTAATCAGCATTTCTGAGGCCTAAGGATGCAGCGTTATCAGTCCTTTTGCATATGACATCCATCCAGCCTCCTGGATTCTTTATCAGGATACAAAGTGCTCATGTGTCTAAGGGCCCAAGAGTGATTATGAGTGGTATACCATCGCTACAGTGACACTGGCGCAGTGAAACCACCACCGCGCATATATCAACAGTGATGGGGGTTTCACTTTGATCGACTGTTCGGTGAGGGGCGGTAAATATCTAACTCTATTGTCTGTGAAACATGGAGTTAGATATCTATAGTGGGGGGTTGTGGGGGAGCACAGCCCCCTGCATGAGTGGGTGCGCCCGCCCGATTGAGTGTCACTCTTTTTCTGGTCATTCCCGGGACGCGTCGGGGTCAGGGGTGTCAACAGGTTCCTGGTGTGGTCGAGGATGTCGGTGTATTTGTTGTCGCGCAGGCGTCATGGAGCAATTATGAGCAGCCATGATAACTATAGAGTATGTTTCAGGCTGGGAAGTATAATAAGGCTTAGCAGACAGAGCAGAGTAAACAGAGAAACATAAAATTTGCCATCAGATAAGAACCACTTGCACAACATAGTTTTCCCATTTTTCCCTGGCTATAGTATCACTGTAGATCCTTCTCGGCCTCTAGCCCATTCACCCCCACCTTCCCTGAGACTCCCTTATGCCTATCCTATGCATTCTTGAATCCCAACACTGTTTTCGCTCCTACCACCTCTGCTGAAAGACTGTTCCAGGAATCTACCACTCTTTCTGTGAAAAAATGCTTCATCACATCTCTCCTGAATTAACCCCCTCCAACTTCTTATCATGCCACCTTGTCCTTGAGCAACTTTTTTTCTGAAAAAAATACCTTATTAACCCCTGAGGAGTTTAAAAGTCTCTATCCTATCCCCCCCCCTTCCATGGTGTACATATTTAGGTTCTTAAGTCTAACCTTGTAGGGCTTCTGATGCAGATGTTGCACCATTTTTAGTTGTTGTCCTCTCGACCACCTCCACTTCTATGTCCTTCGAGATGTGGCCTCCAGAACTGGACACAGCACTCTAGGTGCAGTCTTACTAACGATCTATACAGAGGCAATACCACCTCTCCCTTTCTGTTGGTGATACCCCTCCCTCTGCACCCCAGTATCTCACTGGCCCTCCCAACTACTTCGTCGCACCTCCTGGCCACCTTTAGGTCATCCGATATGATAACTCCGGTCTCTTTCCTGCTTTGTGGTTGCCAGTACCACTCCTCCCATTTTGTGCTCTGTCCCTAGGTTTTTGTGCCACGAGTGCATTACTTTGCACTTTTTCACATTGAAACTCAGCTGGCATACCGTTGATCACTCCTCAAGTTTTCTCAGGCCTCTGCTCATCCTTTCCACTTCCCCAGAGTGCCAACCCTATTGCAGAATGTTGATGTCACCCATAAAGAGGCAGACCTTCCCTTCCAGCTCCTCTGCAATGTCACTTATAAAGACATTAAAAAGATTGGTCCCAGCACTGATCCTTGAGGCACCCTGCTAGTCACCCTCCCTTCCTCGGAGTGAACTCTATTTATGACCACCCTCTGCCACTGATCCCCCTAACCAATTTCTTACCCAGTTTACCTCATTTGGACCCACTCCTAAACTACCCAGCTTGCTTACTAGCCTCCTATGTGGAACAGTGTTGAAAACCTTACTGAAATCTAGGTAGGCCACGTCCACCACTCTGCCCTGAGCTAATTCCTTGGTCACCCATTCAAAGAAATCTATCAGAGTCATTAGACATGACTGCACACGTCCCCCCATTCCCTTTTTAATCTTATGATCCAACCCCTGGTCTTTCTCCTTTCGCTTACATACCTAAACAATGTCTTGTCCCTCTTCATCACCACTTGGGTTATTCTCTTTTCAGTTTGCACCTTCAGGCTCCTTACTACTCATAGAAACATAGACTTTGATGGCAGATAAGGACCGCTTGGCCCACCTAGTCTGCCGATTTCCCTACCTACAGGATAAGCTGCAGATCCTAGTTAACCAACAGCCTGTTTCTTCATACCCCACACAAGAATTGCCTTATGTCTAACCCATGCATTCTTGAATTCTCCCACAGTTTTAGACCCCACAACCTCCTCAGGAAGGCTGTTCCATGCATCCACCACCCTCTCTGTGAAAAAATACTTCCTTAAATTTCCCCTGAGCCATCCCCCCTCTATCTTCAAATTGTGTCCCCTTGTTCTTGCACATCTCTTTTTTTGAAATATGCTACCCTTTTGGACTTTGTTGATTCCACTGAGGTACTTAAAAGTTTCTATCATGTCCCCTCCCTCCTTTCCTCAATGGTATACATATTAAGCTCTTTTAGTCTCTCCTCATATGGCTTCTCTTGCAGACCCTGCACCATTTTAGTTGCCCTCCTCTGGACTGCCTCCATCCTGTCTATGTCCTTGTGGAGATGGGGTCTCCAGAACTGGATGCAGTACTCCAGATGGGGTCTCACCAACTGTCTGTACAGTGGGATCCCCTTACTTTCTAGCCTGTGTGGGGGGCAGTTACTGCTTCCCCAATTTCTTGCACCACCCCCCTGGCTAGTTTACGTGTTCATCAAAGTAACATCTAAACCATCCACTGAGGACTGTGGTTCCCCTATCAGATGCATACAGGCATCACCCCTGTAAAAGTCCTTATCTCTCCATAGGCCCTTATCTGCCGAGAGTGTCTATGTATCTAGGTAGATCCCCAGTCCCCAGTGTAGCTGAACTCCTACTCTCTGCACCATTCCTTCAACCATGAGTTGAAAGTCTTGCTGCAGAGATCTCTTTCCTCACCCTGTCATAGACAGGCAGCACTTCAGCAAAAGCCACTGAGCATACTACCTGTCTAAGACCAATCCCTGTTGCCTTAAACTCTGCCTGTGCTAACCCAGCCCCATCCCTAGCTAGATCATTAGTCCCCAGGTAGACTATGACATCCAGCTCTGCCTCCTGTCCTGCTGTCGTAGCAATCCACTGGATCTGGTTCCCATCCCTCAGACCATGGCACTGTGTAGGCACCTAACCACCCTCTCCCCCCCCCTTCTTATTCCCAGATATATCCCCTCACAATCATGTTCCCCACCAGAAGTTGTTTCCCCCTCCTCTGGTGTCCTCTACCTCCCTTCTAGGGGTCTCTGCTTTGGAGAACCCCCACATCTTCCCCTGCCACTATCATGGGTGCCTCTTCCTGGCAGTCCTGCCTTCCCAGAGTAGTGTGGTTATTGCACAGAGGTACCAATTGAGGAATGTGCCTCTAGCCCACCACCCCAACCCTTCAGATCTCACTGTAGTCCAAGCGTTCCTCCTCCCTGGCACACTATTGGGTCACAGTGTCAGACTTGGTGGCCCCTGTGTAGTGGAAGAGGTTCCCTGAATCTTAGCCAACTTGGACTGGAGTCTAGCAGCCTCCTTCCTCAACCCAGACAGGTGTGTGCAGATGAGGCGGCACTGCAGTCTCCAGAAGGTCTCTCTGAAAACTGCCACCCAACAGCCACTGCACTGCACCACTCCCAACATTCCCAATTCTTACTCTCCCTGTGTTACCTGGAAAAACTTATGTACCCTTACCTCTGATATGGTGTTCCAAGCTTCCCTTGCTTGTGTTTGTTTGCTACTTGTGTTCCCCCATACCTGGTGTAAATCCACTTACACTGTTACATTAGATAGGGTGTTGCTCCTATTCCCAGTTTTAGGCCTGTCCTTTACCTTCTGCCCTTCCTAACTTCCCCTTTTCTTGTGTGTTGCTACTTGTGTTCCCCTATACCTGGTGTAATTCCCCTTATACTGTTACCCTAGATAGGATGTTGCTCCTCGTCCCAGTTTAGGCCTACTTTTTACCTTCCACACTTCTTAGCAGAGAATGCATCAACAGGAGTGAACAGGTGCCTTAACTTAGTAGACCGACAGAGTCCCCAACTTCCCTGCTTCCTTCTGCTGATGCCTGCTGACACCTAAGATGCCAGTCTTACACCTGTTCCACTCTTTCACTGTCCCACTCACTTGCTGGGACTTGCTGGGCCATGAACGTGTGTGGGAACATGTTAGGGGTGTCTGTCTTTTATCCTTCCTATGTAGCCCCCTTAAGGAGGTACTTCTTGTTATACTACTGAGTCCCAGAATGGTCTCCTGGCTGCCATGTCACACTGCCACAACCAGCCTATCAGAATTTTAACTCAGTCCCACCTCCAATTATCAACCAGCTGAGGTACTGCTTATCAGCCTTCCCAGGGACTACAGGCAAGGTTTTAGGCTTATGCCAAACAGGAACCGTAGCATCCTCTAAAGCAGGATATACAGGAGGGAGAACAATGGAGGGTGCAGTAGGAAACTCCAAAAACTCCACATAATTTCTCTTAGTGGAATCTTCCTCTTGAGCATCAAATCCCATGACATTCTGTACTTATCTGAGCAAAGCCTGAAAAGAGGCATCCTCAGAAGGAGACCTAGGGATAAACACCACAGAGTCCTCATTGCAAGAGGAGAGCGTAGAACAAAAGGAACAGTGGTGGAGAGCACGCCTAACCTCCAAAGGTGCTGCTGTTTAAGATGTACATGTAAAATAACTAAAGAAGCAATACACACACCAGGCTCAGAAGGAACTAAATTATAATAGTAGGTGCAGCAAGAAATACAAACCAAGGAAGAGAGGGTAGAACTGGAAGGTAAACTCAGCTCATTATTTATCTACACTTCAGCAGTTTGACCTCAGGCACATCACTTGTGGCTTATGCCACTCATGAGCTTACCTGAGGTCAAATGGCTCTTCTGTAGATAAATAATGTATCAACCAGGTCCCCACTGCATAGCCTCTGTTTATGAGAGTTCCACCTCTAGAAGTGCTGCAGAAACTAAGTTCCTTTAGGCTAAGGGCACCTTAGGAAAGAAGCCAAAGGACCACAGCTGAAGATGAGATTAAAATGTTTGACTTTTAATGCGTGACTTCCCATAAGAAGAAAGAGAATGGTTGCTAATGAAGAATACTTAGGATTACTGAATGAATGAGGGAGCCACCATCCCACCCAGCTCATGGTGAAAATATTTCAAATTATGACATTTCTAATTATTTTATTATGCAATCTTTGACATTAAGGAAGGAATACCACTCTGCTTATGGAGGAAACCTCTGGGGAACCAAGAGCTTGGGTCACCATCCCTCCTGTCATAGCTTGGTTTTATAATGTAGTCAGCTACAAAACTGAACTGATAACAGGTTGTGATGAAGCATGTGGGCTTTCAGTGTGTGACATTGAAGCTTGACCATTGAGGGAGCAACCCAGCTTTTGAGAAGCTAAGCATTTACCCTGGTGCTGGAGTGAATGCCTGGAAGCATTTCACTGCAACAAGTACAGTGAGCCAGGATGCAATGCTCTTATCACAGTACTGTATCTGCCAGTAATGCATTGCAGAATTCTACAGTAACACAATGTAATTGAGGGGCAATTATGCCAATTTGTTATGCATCAAAATGTGACATTTGTATCACAGTCTTCACAGAGCATTGCATCCTGGCCGACGTCACAGTAGGTGTACCATTGGAACTCAGCCCTTGCGGGGTGCAACCTGGCCTGTGAGAGGTTGCCCTGGTTCTTGGATGTATGTCCAGAAGGATTTGACTGTGGCAAGTAGGTTTAACACTAAAACGTTACCCTTTGAGGGAGGCTGTGGCCTCTGTGAGGCTGTGTATTTGCCTTGGTGCTGGGGTGAATACCCAGAAGCATTTGGCTGTAGCAGGTAGGTATAACGTTGGAGCTTGGCCCTCGAGGGATGTGGTCTGAAGTTTTGAGGGAAGCATTTGCTCTGGAGCCAGGTCGAGTCCCCGGAAGCATTTGACTGTAGCAGACAGGTGTAACATCAGAGGTTGGCCCTGGAGGGGTGCAGCCCGGTATTTGAGAGGTTGGGCATTTTCCCTGGGCTAACTACCACAGGAAAGCAGAGAGACACAGCATAAGCATGCTGGGCTCATAACTCAGAGGCTGATGGATCAAAACCAAAGGCAAAGACAGCTATGGCTTTAAAGTGGGACATGAAAGATGCAGGGGACCCATTGTTGTGGGAACTGGACAAGGGGAAGGGAATGAAACTGCAGAACAGACCAAACTCACAGCAGCAGGATCAGTCTAAGGCTGCACAGCGACAGGCTGGTGTGGTTTTATGGTAGTCCCAGGGCATACTTGATGGACTCACGGTTCTTCCTTTAAGGTTTCACTGTATCTACCTATTTAAGTTTTTTTTAAGCGCATAGGAAGAATCAGAATCCCACTATCCAACTACCATGGGTCTCTGATATGTGTTCCCAGTGTCATGGGGCTGACATACATGCAAACAATGAACATCAGTCTGTTCTCTCTCTCTCTCTCTGTCCCTGGCAGGGTACCATGTTGACACAGAAACCCTCTTGAGGAGGGTTCCACTGCTACAGTTGCCATGGGGCCAGAATTCCTTTAGACTGAAGGTTAAAACTGGGACCACCACCTTTTTTGGGTACCAAGACAAACCTGGAATCCTGTTAAGAAAAGGTGCTCAAGGACATGAAAGAATGACAAGAAGTTTGGTGGGGGGGGGGGGATAGATTCAGGAGAGATGTAAGGAAGTACTTCTTCACAGAAAGAGTGGTTGTATTCCTGGAATAGGTCTGTCGGTGGAGTTGGTGAGAGTGAAAACAGTGGTAGGGTTCAAGAATGCATGGGATAGGCATAGGGGGAATTGGAAGGAAAGAGAAGGGGTGGATGAATAGGCTAGAGACCAAGTCGGATATGCAGTGATACTACAGGCAGAAAAAATGGGCAGACTAGATAGGCCAAGTGATCCTTATCTGCTGGCAAATTCTATGTTTCTGTGTTTCTGTGAGGAGTGGGATATTATTAAATGGGGGATCACAGAGGCAACAGAAGCCTGCACCAAGACACAGAGTAAGAGGAGCAGAGCAAGAATATCATGCTGGTTGAGCAGCGAGGTTGTGGAAGTGGTGAGGGCAAAATGAGTGGCACACCAGAGGTATGGGAGGACTGGGAAGGAAGTGGATAGGGAGGAATATGCAAGATGGTCCAGGAAGGTGACTAGAAAAATGAGAGAAGCCAAGGCCCAGAGGAGCTGAAATTAGTGCAGGAATTAATGGGGGACTTTTCAGATACATCAGGAGAAAAGGAAGTGCAAGGAGACAATAGTGAGGATAAAAGGGTGGGAGTGGATGGAAAGGGGAGGAACAGGCAGAAGCACTGAATGAATACTTTTGCTCGGTGTTCCAGGAAGAAAGGGGGCTGCTACCACCATGGGCTGGGAGGGTGGGGACAGGGGAGAGGAGGTGACAGATGGAAGAATTGAGGTAAGCAGAGTCCTAGAAGAGACTGAGGCCACTGAAGGTATACAAAGCACGAGAGCCAATGGTATCCACCCCAGGGTGCTGAGGGAGATGGCGGAGGTGTTGGCGGAGCCGCTGGTGGATCTGTACAGCACCTCATTGGAGTTGGGATGTGTGCCACTGGACTGGAGGATGGCACATGTAGTACCATTACACAAGAGTGGATCAAGGGATGAACCAGGTAATTATTGCCCGGTAAGTCTTACCTCCATAGTGTGCAAACTCATGGAAATGATACTAAAGGAAAGACTTGTGTCGTACCTAGAGGACAATGGCCTCCAGGATGTGAGGCAGCATGGGTTTGTTTCAGGGAAGTCTTGTCAAACCACTTTGATACAATATTATGACTGGGTGACAGGTAAGCTGGATAAGGGTTATGTTGTGGATGTTCTTTACTTGGACTTCAGCAAGGCCTTCGATTTGGTGCCTCATGGGTGGCTTGGGCGGAAGCTAACTGGTGTAGCGGTAGGGGCAAAAATGATGAACTTGATTACAAGCTGGCTTAGTGGGAAGCTGCAACGGGTGGTGGTGAGAGGGGAGCTCTCAACTCCGAAGCCGGTGATGAGTGGGGTGCCACAGGGCTCTTGCTGGGGCCAGTATTATTTGGGCTCTTCATATCAGACATTGCACATGGGGTGGTGAGAAAGGTAAGTCTGTTCATTGATGACATCAAAATTGGAGCAGTGGTGGATGGAGGGGGGGATGGACGCAGATGTAGGGGGTTCTAAGCAAGCTAGAGGAGTGGTCAGAGAGGTGGCAGTTTGGGTTCAATGCAAAGAAGTGTAAGGTTATGCACTTGGGGGTGAAGAACTCAAGGAGACAATACTGGCTGGGGAGATTAAGCTGAGGATCATTGAGAAGGAGAAGGACCTAGGGGTAATGATAACAGGGACCATGAACAACACTGCCCAGTGCAGGAGAACAGCTGGAAAAGTGAACAAAATGCTGGGGTGCATACGAGGCAGTTTTTGTCCAAGCGAAGAGAGGTGATCTTGCCACTCTACAGGTTGCTAGTAAGGCCACACATAGAGTATTGAGTGCAGTTTTGGAGGCCATACCTAAAGCATTATATCAGGCTACTGGAGGGGTTGCAGAGGAGGGCAACAAAGATGATATGCGGAATGGAGGGGAGAGACTATGAGAGCAGACTAGGAGACCTGAATATGTACACTGGAGGATAGAAGGGACAGGGGGACATGATGGAGACATTCATGTTTCTGAGGGGAATCAATAAGGATGGGGCAGAGGGGGTCTTTAAGCTAAGTAGGGGAGGGACACCTGGGGCATGGGCTAAGAATAGAGGGGAAATATTTTGGAGGGAATCAAGGAGACAGTATTTCACAGAGAGGGTGGTAGCAAAATGGAATGCACTACCAGAATGGGTGGTATCATGTAAATCTGTGAAAAGCTTCAAAAGGACATGGGACAGGGAACAGGGGGAGAGTGAGGGTGGGGAAGGTGGGGGGTGGCATTGGGATGACAAAGGGGACGGGGTGGGGCAGCTGCAAACTAGGGGTGCTAGCTGCACACTTGAGCAGACTTAGAAAGACCGGATGGTCTGTTTCTGCTGGCACATTCGTATGTTCGTATGAGTGTTACCTTAGAGTTCTTAGAGTCGTTGCAGAAAGAAATCACTTATTTAAGATAAAAGTTCCTCTGCACCACTTTGTGGGTACTGAGAAGTTACAGGAACCCTCTTGAGGAAGGTTCCACCCCTAGAGGTACTGCAGGAATGAAGTTTCTATAGGTTAATGATAGAATGGAAAAGGGCCTGAAAGGAGATAAAGCAAGAGTCCAGGCATGACTTCAAGGCATGACTCCACAAGGAGAGAGAGAGAGAGAGATAATTGCTTTACAAATGAGATTGTAACACCCCCCCACCGGCCCCCCTTGTTTAACTAGCAGGGCTTCTCCTCTCGCTACATGGCACCCAAGAGAGGGATGGGGGTTTACACAACAGTTTATAGTACGTTTCTTTCTGAGCCTGCTAATACAGACAGGCAACCAAGTGTGGCAACTACCGGGCACACACCTGGTAGGTCCATTTACCAGGGCCAGCAACCCAGGTCCCTGGGAGAAAACATTTGCTCACAATTATTCTAGGTTTGCACTTCTGGACAGGGGCACCCAAGTAAGTCCAGACACAGTGGAAGCAATAACAGTACTGTCCAAACCAGGTTAGGATTCTAGAGTGTGGCTTTTATTCACGTAACAAAGTAGGAATAATCACAAAGTGAAGATGGACCCCCCACAGGGCTACACATACTGGTATTGCAGATTACTGAGATAAGACATTCCTGAATTCCCATTTAGCATAGGCTTAAAGCACACACTGCGAACTCTCAGGTTCTGAATTACATAGCGAACTCTCTGGTTCTGAATTACACAACAAACTCTCTGGTTCTCAATTAGAAATTGGCACACATGGCCAGAACTGGTACATTTCCTCTCGACTAGGCACACATGACCAGTACTAGGACACGTTCCCATATTTCATGAGGAATGAAGGTGGTACACATTACCATGAAAGAGCACATACAGGCTCAAAATCTTCCAGCACTCACTACACTGAGGTGAACTGAAAACAGAGGATCCAAAACCCACCTTTGGGTAACTATTTCCATTAGGCACTGGCCAAATGCTCTGACTGAAAATTGAACTGGTGCCCAAACTGAACCCAGAGAGGTAAACTGGTTATTCGAGATGGGGGGGGGGGGGTCTCCCACCTTTTGCTTCCAAGTTTATACTTGGCCATTCATCTGGTTAAAAAACACCCTCACAGAAAACTTGTAGATGCTTTCTTAAAATGTTTTTCATACTTAACATACTACATGACTAAAAGTTTTGTACTTGGACAGTCTGTCTCTAGACTTCATGAAGGCAGATACTTTTAAAAACAGAAACAGTCTAGGTGACAGGGTCCCTTTGTCAGAGAAAATTCACCAAGGTATGCAGGTGCCCCTCCTGGGCTGAACACAAAAGTACTTGCAGTTTCTGAAGTTGTCACAGGCAGCTTCTCTAGACAGACTATGTGAGGGGATTGTCCCTGAACCCTGAAGATTACCCCCCATCCCTCCTGGGATGGGGCAAAGGAAAACCTACTTGGAACGGTTTCCACCACTTCAATCTCTGTCTTCTATGTTCTTCTTCTAGGGTGAGAACAAACTGCCCAAAACACAGTGGTAGCTCTATGTCAGAGCTGTCTGAAGAGCTGCACAGCAAGCTGCAGCCTTCTCCTGGAACTCCTGCTCCGGAATCACTGAACATTCTAAAGCTATCTCCCTTGCAGCTGCGAGAGTTCTAAGATTACATCATCACTCCAGCTCAGCTGAGACAGAAAAACGAGTGCGACACTGTGAAATCCATTTACCTGGCATTTCACAAGCTGCCTATCCCTGTCTGACACTGGTTCTAATGGGATTCTAGTAACCTCTGGGAACAAGGGGGTTACAAGACCATAGCATTCAGTTGCAGAGAGCCCGTGTTGTCGAAATTGGGGATCCAGTCCAGGATTTATGTAGGTATTAGTTAGAGATGATATATGCCCAGATCCTGGAAGTTCATCTGGAATTAACAGAAGAAAATGCATTGCAGCTGAAACCAGTTTGAGGTAAAGAGAAACTGGCTTTTGGAACTTATTAGGACCACGAATCGGGGCGTCGCTAGAATGGTGCAGAGGGTTCAGTCGCACCCGGGCCCAGAGTGCTTAGGGGGCCCTTGAATTTGTTTGCTCACTTGGGCTACTGCTGCCGATTTTTTTTTCTTCCTTTTTTCTCTGAAGCCAGGAGCCAGCCTTGTCGTCTACATCAGCTTGGGGGGGAGGGCACTACGTGGTTGCTATGTGACATAAATGTGACAAGTACGTGTACCACATGACTCTCTAGCACAGAGAGAATGGAGTCATGTGGTACAAGAAGGAAGTGGAAACAAGTGCGCATGCTGTCAAATCGCGTGTCTTCTCAGCAGCAGTTCGAGTAGTGTGTGGGACAGTGCGGACTGTGAGAGTGAGAGTCGGGAGACAAAAAAAAGTCTCATCATGCAGTTTAATTGATTAAACACTTACTGTGTGTGACTACTGTAGTAGGAGAGTTAGCGGAGGAGATGGGAGTTGTTGGGATCTTGAGGAGGAGTCGAATCAAAATGAGAAAATAAAGTAACAGCAGAGCAGCCCGCCTAGCCCTGGCCTACAGTGAGTGTGTGAGAAACAGCGGAGTCAAGAGACAAATGCTGACAAAGTCAATAGGTCATGATGGTGACGGACAGTCACAGGCCTGAGGCCGCAGCAGGGCAGCGACTAGGTAGGGTTAAGGATTTAGGGTTAATTTATGGATACTGCTAGGCTAATGAATGAAAAAAAAAATATTCCATCAATCCTCTCGGGCTCCACTCCCTCCCTCCCGGCTGGCACGATCTATTAAAAAAGTGCCTCTGCTCTGCCTCAGTCAGCTGGGGGGATGCAATTTAATGGATACTGCTGGGCTGGGCTAATGAATGAAAAAAATAGAAATTCAATTAATCCTCGGGCTCCACTCCCATCTCCCTCCCGGCCAGTGCGGTCCATTAAAAAAAAGAACCTCTGCTCTCTGCCTCAGCCAGCTGTTGGGGGGGGGGGGACTCTGTGGATGATACCTTGTGCCAGTGCCTCATTATTCCTTGGGCTCCAAGTAACACCATGCTACACATTCTCCAAGGCTCAGGAAACTTTTTTTCTACCCTAGCATTACAGTTGCTTACATTTGTGGAATTAAGCTTTAGCCCTAACTGATGCCTGAACATTTTTTTTTTGCAATTAATATTTACAATAAATGTACAGATTCAAACTTTTTTCTAGTCCATTTGAAACAGCTCCTAGTTTATGTCAATAATTTAACAAACTATCTTTTAAGCAATTCCATTTTATTACTAAAGGCATCTAGATGAAAACTTGGGGATTGATCTTCAAACAGCCCTTTCCAAGTTCCTGCATCACTCTAGGGCTGTGATGATTTCAGGAGCGTCAGGGACCCTGCACCCAGTTGTATAAAAGGAGGGGCTCTGCACCAAAAGCCCAGGAGTTGCTACAGCTTCAAGCTAGTGCCCAACATTTGGTGCACCTGTGGGAATTGCTGCAGGGACCTGCCCCCCGCCCCCGGCACAGCAGTGGAGAAGCCATGAGGGTTGGGGAGGAGAATCTTCATGGCAGAAGGGGAAAGGGTGCCCTAGGGGGTGTTGAGGAGAGAGCGGGTGTGATAGGGAGTGATGTGGCACCTATTGAGGAGTGTTCTTTGCAGGCCTATACACATGATCAGATGGGACCACATTGCAGGGGATTGCCAGAGACAGAAAGTGATATAGCTCCAAGCGGGCACAGCCCTGGCAGCTGTCCCATAGGAGCACTAAGGCAAACCCTGTAGGTGGGAGGCAGCCTGCCACATTGTTGGAGTGTGGGTACTAGGGGACTGTGATGGTGCCTGGAGAATGGTACCCCCCCACCAGTAGCCTGCAACCTGCAGCTCCAAATTCCAGCCTACAGGGTTTCACCTTTTTGCACCTGTGGGGCAGCTGCCAGGGCTGTGACCACCTGGGGCCATGTCACTTTCTGTCCCTGCCAACCTTCCACAATATGGTCCCATCTGATCAGGTGTATGGGACTGCAAAGGGTACCCCAGATGGGCACCACATCTCTCCCTGTCATGCCAGCTGTCTTCCCGATGCTAACAGGGCATCCCATGCCCTTCTGCCCCCAGACCTTCATGTTCAGGTTCTTCCCAAATCACCACAGTGTGTGGTACTAGGGCAAGTCCCTTAGACCACCTTCTGGTTGCTCTGAGTTGAACTCCTTGCTGCATCCAAGGTGGGGATTCCAAAAATAGCAAAACAGTGGATGCTGCAAACCCCCTTGTGACCTGGAACATGGGCACCTCTGTCGCAAGGGTGACAAGGGCACAAGGCATCCGAATCTCAATGCAGCCTGTGTTCAAAAATTGGGATTGATGCAAAGTTTGATGCAAGGTACCACTTGCATCATATACCTTTGGCACAGGCACCTTGCATCAAACATCAGCTTTTGAAAATTGGGCCCTTGATCTTTAGCTCTTACAGTCCACTTTCAGCTGAGTCATATTCCAGAGCTCAGCTCATACTTCCCTGCTTAAACTTCACTGTTATTTTGAACATGACTGGAATGAAACATAGCAAGCAGCACATTGTGATTTCAGATCCTGAATATGCCACAAATGTAAATTAAATGTGTGAGCTGAGCTTCTTTTATTTATGGGAATATAGTCAGTAGCAAGGAATGGAATGGCTTGAGATTAATTTTGTTATTTTGTGTAGCTGTGGTCTGCTGGTGCTCAGTATAACATTTTATTGTCTACCTGAACCCATTTTTAAGTTTCACTTTTTATTAGATGAATGGAAAAGCATTTCTTCAATTTATTTCAAGGAACAATATCTAAGACCCAAATTATTATTTCATGTTATTTTGTAGTGCAGTAAAAGGGGCAGCATTACTATTGACTTCAAAGAGTCAGCTAGTGCATAGTTCAGCACCCATGTACGTCTTGCTAGTATGTTCAAACGGTTCCACATGCTTGAAGAATAAGGAGAATCACATTTTCAAAACTCAACTTATCTTTTTGAAAGGTGTAGAAATATTTGTAAACAGAACATGCAGAATCATTTCTGATTTAAATGGGAGTCTATTTCCATTCATTCTGCAACAACCTCAGGGAAGGGAGAAGGTATTCATTAATAATATAAAGAATAACACATGGGTGAGTGTGTGTAAACTGAATGTTCCACATACCTGTGGTGTGGGATGTTACATAAACCCGAAGAGTGAAGCTCAAGGGGTTTATGGAAGCATCCCACACTGACGGTGTGTGTAAAATTCTGAGTGACACATCCACCCTTGTCTTATTGTTATTATTATTATTATTAGTAGTAGTACAGCATTATTTATAAGTTTGGGTTCTGATTATTTTAGTGTGGTAGTTATATGGATTTGCTTTCACTGAGATAAGCGTGAGTGTAATTGACAGATAGTGGATACAACCACCTAGTTGTGACATCCAATTAAACTGGGTGATTGTAATCATGAGAACAGAATAGGGGGACACACACTGGGATGGTATGCACGTACAGTAGATACGTTTAAAATATACAAAGCAGCAGAATCTATCACCTTCACCTTATATCAGAAAGATGCAGTTCGCAGCATTGAAATAAAAGGCCAACTTTATTAAGTGCCAAAAAAATGAAACACGCCTTAATGCATTTCGGTTTGTAGGTCCTTTTTTCAAAAGGCATGACAAGCAAATCCAAATAACTACCACACTAAAATAATCAAAACCCAAACGTACAATTAATGCACTACTACTACTACTACTGTCATTTCTGCCACTTTGCTGATCAAAAGGCTCGGAAACAGAAATTGTAGTTCATTTAGGATTTGTCCAAACTGGTTAACATAAGCTTAGCAAGCTCTTAGATCTCAAAATGGCGGATGGGGGCCCCAGGAGGGAGGACCCAGGGAGGGGGGCCCTATAACATACCTTTGAACCCAGACCCTATGGAAAGTTGCTACGCCACTGCCCTGAATGCCTTGCGTAAGTCACTGTTTAAGAAAATAAATAGCAAACTGTAGGAGCAAAAAGAAGAAAGGTGAAAGTGGATAAACATGGGTTTTGTTAATAAGATGAATTTCGATCCATCAAAGTAATGAGTGCATCTGAATGAAACAAACTGTGGAACTGGCTTGAGGATTTCAAAAGACATAAGAGCAGTGACTGAGCAAAGATGGTAGGTACACATTTAAAGTATTCTTAATAATTGTAAAGGAGATTGTTTGTTATATACTGTACTTAAAGGGACATTGTCAGCTTTTTGCAGCAGGTTTTTGCACAGCTCAGAAAGGAACCTGCAGGAATCTATAAGCCATGAGATGTCACATTATGGTCCCTGATAGCTATGCATTCTTGGTTTATTACATTTTTTATAATATTTACTATTGTACTCTATCTGACTTTATCCCTGGCTGCTGAAGCCTCTGGCATGTTCACATGACAGCATGGCGCTTAAGCCCTTGCAAACTCGTGCATGGATGGGTTGGGCAAATTTTATGAGCTCCTGACTGAGCATACTTTTCGAAACTGTACAGTGAGCTGATACTAATAAAGTAAGTCTCATGTAAAATCAAGTGCTTTAAGAAGTTTTAATGGATGCTTGATATTGATATCCATGACTTCACACGTGTGCATCACCAGCAAGTGCTCCAAAAATATAATTGAACAAAGAAACTAATACTGAAGCAGCAGGTGCATGATAAAAAATCTGCGAAAAGTATAGAGATACACGATCAGAACAGCAGATGCCAGGAGGGAAGTAGCGCAGAGGCAGTGAGTCAGTGGGAAGGAAGCAGGACTGCAACAAAACAAACGAGCTTCCGAACAAAGGTTGAGCATGCGCCTTTAATAGCCCTGGGATGGGGAGTGGTTACAACCACTTACTGACCCACTAAATCACTGGCAAAAGCTTTGCAATTAAATGAAACAGTGCAAAATGCACATAAAAACAGATCTGGCAGTAGTTTAGTACTAACTTCCTGTTCATTCTGAATATACAGTAGTTTGTTATAAATTAATTTTCATTATTTCTCAAGTGTTTCAAACCCCAACATGAAAGATGTCATCTACTCTCACAATTCAGAAACTTACTGTATATTTACATAATTCTCACAAATCTTGAAGAGGCCATGACTCCTAAACAGAAAAATCCAATCCTTCCTCTTCAAGGATTTAGCCTTGGTCGGGCTACCACTATTGTCAACAACTTCTAGGTGGAATGCCCCAGGGGAAATTACACTCCTGAGCTAACACTATACAGTGTCTCCCACAGCAAAGCATCAAAGCATTGTCTCAGGTGAAGCACTGCTCCCACACTAGGTGACCCAACTAAAGTCAAAATCTTTTTTTTTCTGTAAATATAGTTTTGGTTTTTGGCATCAGCTAACAAATGTTTGCATTTTTGTTTTACCTCATTCACTGTCCTTTCAACACTTGGATTGATTGAATTAACTTTGTTTAAAATCTCAACCCAGCATTTTTTCTTATTAATGTTTTTCACATTTGGACCAAGTTGTCCAGTTAAAATATTTTCCTTAAATGAATCTTCAATCAAACATATTTTCTCATCCTCTGAAAAATTGTAATTTTTACTCTTGGCAGCCATCTTGTTTTTTCTGACAGCAGGATAAATCCTCTTTACTGACTAGTCTCTGTTACTAGCTAACAGTGAGCTAAGACTAGTCTTATGTACTGTAAGTCAAGCCATTTTCTGCTTTCTACAACAGTCCTAAAATGAGGACTTAGACTAGACCATTTTTAAGACCAAAGATCGCCCATTTAAACTTACAAGTAAGACTAGTTTTATGCAACTGGCTGCTGGTCATGACAACATATAGATAAAACAAACTGCATTCTTGGTGACCTCACAAAGGCACACATAGCTGATATCAAGAAATCAGTATTCTCCAGTAATACAATGTAAAACCCAAGGATGGAGAGACTCCCACCCCTTAGGAACAGTGCAGAGAGGGGCAACCTCCCCTGTCCTTGCAGCATTTGTACATTGTTTAGCTCTTGGAGAATGTTATTCACTTCCTGAGGTGGTCACTGGGGAAGGGGGGATACCAGTGGAGGAACAAACCAGGCCCACCCCTTGGAGAGCATATATTATCACCAGGTTATTATAGGGTGGGTGACATGGTGCTAGGATAGTCTCAGGGTTTGTAATAACAAGAATGGGCTACTTCCTTTATTGGATGTAGTTTTAAGAAGTTCAGGAATAACACTTCAATCCTTATCCATTACAGGCAGAACTCATCCATTCCATCTAGAGCTACCATAAATGCCTCTATATGGTCATTGAGACAGAACGTAATTTTCTTCATTTTATAGCTCTGTCCCACTACTCCTTGCCATGTTTGCTGGTCTGGTGCCTGCAGGGTAAGCCATAATTTGATAATGTTTTTTTTTATAGCAGTGGTAAGATATATAACAGATATCTTGTGTTGGGGTCTTGAAATCCTCTGGACTATTGTAGGAACAGGTAAAATTCCAGGGTATAGTAGAGGAGGTACAGTTCTGGGGTTAAAGGAAATGTCTAGTGAAAAGTTCTCCCAGTTCTGATTCTAGTGCCACAAGGAAGGGTTTTAGAACTGGGTAGTCCCACATAACATGCATATGTGTGGCCTTAGTTTTTCCCACATAGTCTCCAACAGGGGGAGTTCTGGTGCTCCCTATTGTGAGCCATAATTATTAGGGTGTGAAAGAATCTAACAATTGTTTCCAAGCATATTTTCTCCACAAGTGTGAGTTGGAGATACTTGCCATTGCATGGCAGTCGCTGGTCCAAGCCTCCTCTGACATGAGCTGGCATTGTCTCATCTGTCTATTTCTTTGTGATTTCCCTGTTACTCTCTCCTGTAGATAAGAACTGGGCCTGATTGTTGATTGTTGGGGGGGGGGGGGTTGTCCCTGTTTTCAAAGAGGGTACTGTGTCTTTTACCACCGCTGGGTGGGAGTCCGGGGAATGGGCCCCAAATGGTAGAGACAGAAATTAATGTCTTGGTTGGAGGTATCAATACAGTTCCATATGTCCAAGTCCAAACTGAGTCTGGAACTCCACAAATGAGTAGAATGTCAAGCCCTATATCAGTTGGTAAAGATATTGTATCCCGTATCTTTACCAGACCTGAAATCATGGGTCAATTTGTACAAGTTGGAAGTTATCTAAGAGCAATATGGGACATATCAGGGACAAGAATGGTATAAATGAAAACAGAGAAGCAGAGCACACACTGTTGCATATTTCAAAAATGTATGTATAGTTTATTAAATAGCCATAAAGTGCATGTAAGAGAACGTAATGCAAAAACACCTTGTGTGTCACCTTGCTTATGGGGCTTCATCGGGGGGGGGGGGGTGAGGTCATGTACAAGAAGCAGTGTTTAAATACAACATTCTGTAAATATTCATGAGTTTGCTTTGATTTTTAAATTTAACCCCATAACTGCCAAACAGGCAGCGAGACATAACAAAGTGACAGTGCATTAAAGTGATTGCAGTATAAATAGTGCAAAAAAGCAGTGCAGTCAACTTCACTTGTTACAGATAGAAGTATCACAAAAAATATTTTAACAAAAAGCTTGGAGATTAAAAGTGAACAAGTACTGTGGCAGTCTTAGACTTTTGTGGCTACAGGCTACCCACTTTTATTCAATATTTATTAGTTCATACTGGTCACTGACCATAAGGGTGGTAGCTGCCATTCCAGAGGGGACCGAAAGATCCCCTCTGTTGCTTGTACTGAAATACAGTGCAGGTGCAACAATTGCTAAAATGGGGGGAGGGTGGTGGTGGTCAGAAAAAAGACATCACCCATGCCTGTTCACAGGGAAATGATCCTGTATTTTGGCTTGATTTAGTAATGCTACAATTGCATGTGGAGAGGTGAACCTGAATAGAGCAACATCAAATACTGTAAGTTTACTAGAGGCCAAAATCTTATCATATACAGTAGCAGGACATCAAAATATACCAGTAGAAAACAAATTAACAGTATAACTAACCCAGCTGTTTTAAAAGTAAGACTAGATTTTGATTTCACTAAACATGGATGAAAGGATTTTATGCAGCCTCCAATGGTATGTTGTGGACAGAAAGTAATAAGAAAGAATAAAGAAGAAAACAGAAGAACTAACTTACATAATGAGACAATAAGAGAAAAAGAAGGGAGGGGGAGTGGTGGGGTGTGCATTTAGGGTGTAAAATTGGAGGGGGTGAGGTGAGGAGTGGGATGGGTAAGGGGAAGGGAGGGGAGGGAGGGTGATGGATGGGGTTGTTGGGGGATATGGAGGGAATAATGGATGAAAGGTGAAGGGGACTTGGGGAGAGAGTGGTTGAATGCAGATGAGGGGGGGATAAGGGTGGGAGGGTGGAGGAAGGAAATTGGGACCAAGCTAGAAAAGAGGAAAAAGAAAACATATCCTGTGATACTGTGGGATAGAGTTAATAGCTAGGGAAGAAAACAGATTATAAGCTATTTCTTTGATGAGACCCATTGGCTGCAGTGAGTTCAGTGTTGAAATCCACTAAATCTCTGACTGTAAAAGTAAACGTGTATGATCCCATCCACATAGACGTTCCTTCACATTCTCTAAGGCTCTAAACTGAAAGCCATCAGGGCAACAATTGTGTTTCTCTCTGTAATCAAAACTTAGGGCATTATTTTGTTTTCCATTCACAATTGCTCTTATGTAGTCTTGTACCTCTCTTTCCACTGGCTTCACCATCCATCCCACATAAATGATTCTACGGGACACCATCCTACATATACCATAAAGGGTGCATGACAATCACAATATGTTTTCAGTGGGAATTTTACTTTAGTGATGGGGTGTTCAAAATATTCCCCCCTTTTCACATATTTGCAGACATTACAGCATCCGCAACTGAAGAATCCAAGTTTAAGAGGCAGTGGAGTTGTTTCTGGGTTTTCAAAGTGACTATTTGTCAGCTGGTCCCCAATATTCCTCCCCTGCGAAGAGTGATTCTAGGGGTATTTCCCACTGAGGGACCTATTTCAGGGTCCCTGTATAGAATTTTCCATCTTTCTCTTAGAATCCACTGTAATGATGTAGCCTGGTGATTTAAATCCAGAACTGCAATGATTTTACTGTAATTTTCTTTTCCCCTCGACTTTCTTGGATTTTGTTTCCAAAAGGGCAGCTCTAGCTACCGTTTCTGCTTTTCAGTATGCTCTTTGGACCACTTCTGTGAAGTAATGTCTTTCCCGGAATCAGGTCAACAGCACTCCTATCTCTCTGACATAAGTGTCTTGCTCATTTGAGTTCCTTTTAATTCTTAAAAAATTGCCCATACGGTATGCTGCCAACCAGACTCTGGGGATGCAAGCTCTCCACCCTAAGAAGGGTATTTCCTGTGATGGTCTCTCTCTCTCTCTCTCTCTCTCTCTCTATATATATATATATATCTACACATGCACACAGTTTTTCTTTTTCCCTTTTTCTTCCCCGTGTACACATGCGTATGCACGCGTGGAGGCCTGCGTGTGCCAGGATCTGGTGACTCCTTCCACCCCTCCCCAGACCATACGTCACTGCTCCTGCCACCTGTGCACCCATTGGACCTCCATCCGATGGGTGCGGGACTGTGGAGGAGTGGGTGTTCACCCCTGGAGGGAAATTCCACTCCAGCCCTCCCCCCTAGCCAGCACCCCGGCAACCCGAGGTCATTCCCAAACCTGGTTTGCCAGTGTGGCATGAGGTGTGATGTCCAGTGCTTCAACCCTCAGCACCACCAGACCAGCCCCCTGGGATGGTCTTTCTATAGGGTGAGCATGTCACTCTGTTTTCTGGTGCTCTGACTCCTAATTTGATGTCTAGATAACTCAGTATCTCTTTTGGATTTGCATTATAGATGCATTTCAGGCTATAGGTGTTATTATTCAGCCATTCCATAAAGGGGGTCATTTCTTGCATGCCCCCATCCCAGACACATACAATGTCATCAATAAATAAAACAAAACCATCATTGAATGAGTCTGAGGTGGGGATTGACAACACTGAAAACAACCTGGTGTTCCCAGTTTGACAAGAAAATATTGGCATATGAGGGGGCTAATGAAGCCTCCATAGCTGTCCCTCTTGTTGGCATGTAGAATTTTCTGTTGAACTGGAAAAAATTGTGATGCAAAACAAGGAAAGAAGTTCAAGAATGAATGACTGGGGATAATCATTCATTTGGTGTCAACCTTGAGGTGCTTCCTTTAATGCCTCAGTGCCTTGTGAATGTTCTGTATGTTGTAAAGGTTGACTATATCTGGTCTCCAGATTTTATACCTTCAATTTTAGTGATCAAGTTTGCTGTGTTCATGACATAGCTGGGTGTCTGTGAAACCAGTTCTTTAAGGAAATTGTCCACATATCCAGAGAGACCCTCACTGAGTGACTCAATGTCAGATATAGGTCACCCATGAGGTTACATCACGGACATGTGAATCTTCAGGACAGTGTAAAATGCTGGACAGACTGGATAGTCTGTTTTCAAAATTTTAACTTCACTGTCATCTATCAAATGTGTAAGGTGCAATGACCTTCTGATAGAGATCCGTATCTCATACTGAGCCTGAAGCCAAGGGCTCTATGTCCCATCACATGGAAAAGTATTCGTAGCATTGTACAAGGTCTAAACTAGTCATTTTTTCTCCCTTCCTGACCTGGCTGTCCCTCGTTCCTACTGGTCCTCCCAACTCTGTCAACCCAGCTTTCCCCAGGATTCACCTCTCCCATATCCCCAATGGCTTGCCCTCCATGGCAGGGAGTGGGGAGTCCCTCAACCCACCAGAACAGGATCCAAATTCTAGGAGGGGCCTAGTCACCAGGTGCAGGCCCTGCAGAGCCTGGTAGTCATCCTGCATGACTGTTTTTATCTCCCCTCTTTCGTCCTCAGGCGATGTGATGTGCTCTGATGTCAAGGCATGCATGGTGAAGTCAGCCACATCTCCCTACCTCTGTAGCCTGGGCAGTGTCTTCCCCTAGCCTCTACCAGGAGTCAGTCAAGCTCCAAGCTCTTGCCCACCCTCACCCCTGGAGGAGGAGAGCAGTCCTGTGGATGCTCAATCCTCCTCCTCCCCGGCCAGCCCTCTGATGCCTCAGGCTTGCTTCTGAACCTGGGTCATCAGCATCACGAGTGGTAGCACTACCACTGCACCAGTGGGCTGGCATACAACTAAGTCCTGGGTGGGGAGTAACCCCTTTTCAATATCGTGTGTGTGTGTGTGTGTGTGTTGGCTCCCCAGATGCCTGTGCAGTATGAAATGAAGGGAAACTGCCCAGAAATATAATTTCAGGTGTGGGAGTACCAGACCACCTGCATTTCTAGGAAGCACCAGTATCCACTTTTTTGTCCCAAGGTGTTATACCACCCATATTGGGATATTTCTTTGCTCCAGGTCCTCCAGCTATATTGGTTGAGATTCAGCTGTACATTTTGGTAAAGAACACGGGGAAGGGAGATCATTCTCACTGCTTTTGTGCACCTGGAGAGGCTCAGATGGAATGCATTCCATCTCTACAAGTCCTGTTGCAGTTGGCTGGTGAATGGCTTGTAGTTGTCATCCTAGTCAGTTGAGTGGGATTTTTTCAGGTGTATACCCAGGTATTTCAGTCTTTCCAAGTCCCAGCAGAATGGGAATCTTCCCCAAAATATACCAGGGACTGGAGAAAGTTAAAGAACTGGTGACACATTCAGGTGAACTTTAACAAAACATAATATTTAGACACAACCCAGCTTGAATTTCCCATTAGTTCTGTAGTTCTCCTCCACTTTACCATCTGTGGCTGAACGAACGCTGACTACTGGGGCTAGAGACACCATCAGGCAAGCCCCGAAGTATAGACTGTTTGTTGCTTTAACTCTGCAGTTCTATCTCTCAGCAGGCACAGGGACTCGGGGGACGAGCCAGTGGCTGAGAGACCTCCCAGGGGCTGGGGTAGTGCACTTTAAAAGCCTGCATTGCTCCACAGCGCGAGCATGAGTCAAGTGCCACTCAGAGAAGAAAATCCACACAGACAGTAGTTTAGATATGATATGATATGATAGTAAGTCTCTGTGAATTTATATTTTAATTCTTTGTTCATATTGAAAGCTAACTAATTTTATAGCAGTCTTATACTTGTATCTTACCTAAATGAGGTAGGAGGAATTGTATATATTTGGCTTTAGTATTATGACCCTGTTTGCATCTCAATTTAACTCAAGGCCCTGTGTCATAACACAAAGGCGATTTTTTCTTTAAACCCAACCAGCCCCTTCTGTATTTTTAATTTTTAAGCTTAGTGATCATTTTTCTATTTTGATCGGATCTATTTTTGTATTATTATCACAGGGTTTATTAGAAAATGGGCAAACTGAGGTTGATTATCATAACTTGTATTTGGATTTTTCTGATAAGTCCACTTAGAAAAGCCAGTTTTGAGCACTTGGCCCCAGATACCTTGAACGTCCACCCCTCTCATAAAGTCACAATCAGCCACCATCAAAATTGACTGAATTGTGAAACTAACTCACTCAACCCAGGCACGATGGTGAAACCTATTCACAAGGACCAAGTAAAACTTAAATTAATTTTAGGGTGCTATGGCCCTACATCCATTGGGAATTCAATACTGGCCCTTAAACTTTCCGTTCTGAAAACCCTAGTGGGGAAAAGAATGAATAAGATTCATTATATTCTAAATTTTGTGAAGTGCTTTGGACTTTTATTCCTGGTGTTATGTGAAGACATTCATCCCAACTGCGGACCACTGAAGGAAACATTTATTAATGCAGATCTCTTAAAGCAAGGAGATTTTGGGCTAGTTCATCTTAATTCAAGTAGTGTATGTAAGAAATTTGACCAGATTAGGGATTGGGTAACTACATTCCACCCTAACATAACAGTAGTTACAGGAACCTGGTTACACCAAAGGATCCCAGACCCCCAAGTAGAACTACATAACTACCAAATGTTTTGGAAAGACAGGAATAAACATGTGGGGGGGGGGGAATTCTGATGTATGTTAAGTCAAACTTTGCCTGTAATGAAATAAATAATTTGAATAAGGTGGGCTCACAAACAGTAACTGCTGAAATAAAAATTCCATTTAGCAAACCCATGATTTTGGTTGGACTGCACAACCCCCCTAAAATTGATTCATCTGCATTTAATGCCTACAAGATTTCTTACAAGTTTGTATGAACTCCCACAAAATCTTGTTCCTGGAAGACTTTCATGTCAATTGGGAAACAGCTGAAAACTCTCAGAGCCTGGAACATTTACAATCTAATTTAGGTCTGAGGCAGTTGATACATAAACAACAAGAACTGACAATAAAGACTATACAAAATCTACTATATTAGATGTAATCTTTATGAACACCCCCAATTTATATACATTCAGCGGGGTTTTACCCAATACTTTTTTGGACCACCAAATAATGTTAGCATTATGCAAAAAACTGAAACATTCTAACGATAGGGTAAATACTGTATTTTGGAAAAATTTTAAGAACTTTGATTATGTTAATTTCATGTTGGATGTTGAAAATATTGACTGGTCTGGGTTGGACTTAATTCCAAGCGTGTCTGATTCTTGGAGTTACTTCCATGAAGAATTTCTACAGGTTTGTGACAAGCATGCCCCTAAAAGAATTGTTAAAGAAATGGAGACCAAATGGTACAATCCAGGATAACATAAACTAAAAAAAGAGAGAGAGATAGACTGTGGCATAGCACCAAATATACATCTAGCGAAATAAACTGACTGGCCTATAGACAGGCCCTCAACAAATACAGCCAAGTTATAAGGAAAGTTAAACAAGAGTATTTTAAAAACAAATTAGATGATGACAGTAAAAACAATCCCAGAGCTTTTTGGAATATCATTACAGGACTAGTGGGGGTCATAAAACTAAGTACACAGGCAGTTTTCATATTAATGGTCAACAGATTCCAACAGGCAGAAAAGTAGTTGAGGCCTTTAATTAATATTTTAATGGGGTGGGGGATCAGGGGGATGTATTACACATTCAGGAGACGATGAACTGGATACAAACTGAGACCCAATAAGGGTCTACATTAAAGAATTCTGGGTTGGATCACCAGTTTATATTTTCTGAAATCACAGTAGATGAAGTTAGATCAGAATTGTTAAAACTTCACACAACCAAGTCTGCTGGTATTGATGGAAAACCTCAAAATTGCTTCATTATGCTGCCTCCTGTATTGCATATCCTTTAACTCTTATATTTAATTTTTCTTTTGCAAGTGTTGAATTCCCATCCCAATGGAAATAGCCAAAGTGATTCCAATTTACAAATCCGGACAGAAATAAGACATTGGTAATTGTCAACCAATTTCATTACTACCTCAAATTTCTAAACTTTTTGAGTGAGTGGTATCCCGTCAACTCACAGCATTTTTGGAAACTGAGGAAATACTGAATGAAAATCAATCAGGGTTCAGATCCCACCACAGCACCCAGACCACCCTGGTCAGGGTTGTAAGTGATATTCAGGTGAGCCTGGACAGGGGTTCAATGATTGGTGCTATTTTTATAGATTTATCAAAAGCATTTGATATGCTAAGCCATACCATCCTCCTGTCCAGGCTCATGGACCTTGACCTCTCCCCTTCAGTAGTGGATTGGTTTAGATCATATCTGCAAGACAGGAGTCAATTTGTGTCACTGGGTGTATACAGCTCTTTCCTGGCAAAAATAAAATCAGGAGTACCCCAGGGATCAATCCAGGTGCCCTTACTTTTTAATGCCTATGTTAATGGACTTTACTTCTGTGGCATAGATGTAAAATTCCATTTATATGCTAATGACATGGTGATTTATGCCAAGGGAAGATCTGTAGCTCAAATACAATTTAAACTTCAGAATGCATTGTCACATTCAAAACTTTTTTGAGGCCCATTTAATAAGGATTAATGCAAAGAAATATCAAACAGTTCTGTTTAAAATATCAAATAAACCCTCCCCTAATCTAGATTTGCACATTCTAACCAAACAAGGGGAAGTTATAAAACAAGTTACACATGATAGATACTTAGGAATGTGGCTGGATAGCTCACTCAAATGGGAAGAACATACCTGTATCAAAATTATAGTATGTAACACTTATAAAAAATGGTGAGCACTGTATTGGGTAAAACACTTTATGTCCAGAGATATGAAATTGAAATTGATTAATACAACGATCATTCTGTTGATCAATTATGGAGATATGCTTTATACAGGGACCACTAAAACAAGGCTTGGGAAAATTGATGTACTGTACAATAGATTAGCACAGTATTTTAGAAGCTGAATATAAAATTCACCATTGTCAATTGTACCGAAACCTAAACTGGATTAGTCTGCAATATAGGAGGGACATGCATGTTTCACTATTCATGTTAAAAGTACTGAAGGGTGGTGTTCCTAGTTATATTATGGAACTGTTTAAAATCAGACCTGTAAAACAGTGCCTGAGAGCATCAGGGGGCACAGAATTGAAGTTCAGAGCTGCAGGTTGGAAACAGGGAGATCATCAATAATACATAAAGGTACTGTGGTGTGGAACTCAGTCCCAATCTATCTGCGAGATGTCAATCTTCTAAATAAGAAATACTGTTTAAGGCAATTTCATGATCTGGGTACAGTCTCTCTACCCTGTTGTCATGTTTCATTTGAATGTTTGTTGTTCAGGCATGAAGTCTTTTATCATTTCCTCTAACCATCTTGGATTTTATATATTTATGTATAGTATAATGTATTACATAAGAATATATGATGGATTGAATGGAAACTGACTGAATGTAACCAGGACCTCCTTGGAAATTAGCTTTGCTCCATGGAGTGTTTCCTTTTCATGGCTTTGAATAAAATATACTACTACTACTACTACTTCAACTACAGTATTTATTACTGAGTTCATTTGCATTAAAACAGGATCTTTATTTCTGAAGAGTTCATTCATTTATTCCTGATAATTTCACAGAGTACTGCTTCTGACCTCATAGTTCCTCCCATGGCAACCAATTGTAATGTTACAACAGAGGATTATGACTTGGAGTAGGAAGTAAGCTATAGAGGCAGAAAACTCAAAATGAACTCTAAGGGACAACAATCACATATTCATACACATTTCCTTAGTAATAAATTAGGGAGAGGAGAAATATATAAAATATAAATGGAATACAAGCAAAACTGTACCTCATTATTATGTTTTTTAAAGTTTTCTTTCGGGCATCAGTAGCTCTTTAAAGGTTAAGGTCTAGGTCTTGTTTGCAATCATCTTATATCCAGAGACCCTGCCAAAGGATTTCAAAAGGCAGAACCCTGTGGGAAGTGCTGTCTCAGGGTTTTCCAAGTAAAGTGAACCATCATCGGTGTATAAGGCCACTCATTGCTCTGTATCACCCAACCTTAAGCCTTGGAATTCTTGTATGGTCTGTGATAAGGGTTAGATATAAAGTACAAACAATAAGGGGGCTGGAGGACATCCTTGCCTAGTCTCCCTGTATAACCAGAATTCTTGTGAATGATGCCCATTCACTTTCACTGCTGCCTATGGCATGGCATATTGTCTTTGAAGAAGCTTGCCAAAGGGTACAGGGAATCCCAGCCATTCCAACACAGAGTATAGCAATGATCAGGAGACCCATTCAAATCCTTTCTCCAAATCTAGCCAAGAAGCGCTGAGGGGAGAGGAGACCTGCCCATATGATGGACAATGTAGAGAGTGTGCTTAATGTTATCCATTGAGGTACAAGATTGGACAAAGCCTGTCTGGTCCTGACCCACAATCAGGGGAAGGAGTCTGTCAACTAAAGTCAAATCCTTATTCAGTAAAGGTGCTAGTACCATATGTCCTCTCATAGGAAGAGTCCACTCCCAGTACTGCAACCTACTGGAAAAACCTTTGGTAGGAAGATGCAGATCACAGATTGATCTGCCACCACCAAGTTGCCAGCAATTGCAGCTCTAAAACTGAAATGCAACCTCCAAATAGCCAGTGAGGGAACATTGAACCAAGGCAAAATAATAGCCTCCTGACCACATGAGGAGAACGCCAATGCAGATGCTTTGCAGTACTGTAACAAAGACAGTGTTGGGTAGACACAGCTCCGAGGACAGGGCACCGCCAACTACAAACTGTAGAATAGACAAAACAGAAACATAACAAGACAAAATCACATTAAAAAAGACTGCAGTGGCAGCTAAACAGAGAAATCATAAAGGGTGAGAGCTATGGTTCTCATCTGACCCACTTCACCTCAGCACAATCCTGTCAAGACTCTGGTATTCCATACTAATGGGTACCTAATTGTAGGGTGGATAAGAATGGCATTCAGATGAGAGGGTATCTACATGGGAACAACCTGTACATAGCTTTGGGACTCCAGTGGGATCAGCAACCACCATAATGGAGATTTTGAAGTGCCTCCACTACCCAGCCATGACTTCAGCCACAGTGGATTGTGGAGTGCTGCAGAGCAGCTTTGTTTGCATTCAGGGGATCGGGGATGGCTGGATCAACCCCAGATTAAAAATTAACCAAGAAAGTACAAATCTTTTTTTTCACACTAGAAATGCAAACTAGGGCAATCCCGCATAGTGTGGGGCTGCTACGTGGATGTCCCCCTTTAAGCATGGCTTCTCCAACGATGACATCATTATTTGTCTCTTGGTTCCGTGCTAGAGCTGCTGTGGTGATTTAAATTAGGGCTGATTTAAATATGGATATCTCCAGATTACTAACACCCACAGATAAACCCAGTACCTCATTTAAAAGAGATTTATGGGCTTTAAAACTTTGAAGGACCCTGCACACTTATGTTCCTCTTTAATTTTATTGATTCCATATTGGTAATAACCAGCTTAATCTGGTTCAAGGTCAGTTGGCATTCATCTATATCCCCCTCCCCCGGGTCGTGCCTGAAAATAGGCAGGATTTGTCTAGTGCACTTACCCGGTCAACAAAAACTAAATAAATAAATAAAAAATAAAAACACTGACATAATTTACTGTATCCCATTGGCAATAAGATAGGATGCACTGTATTGTTTGCCTCAGTTTGCCACAAAATGTCACAGAGTAAAAATGAATTTTTCAACAATATTTAAAGTTGTAACTCCTTATTAATTTTGTAAAAACAAACTGACTACCAGAACTAATTATTATGCAGGTGTAGCTGACCTCTGAGTAAACCTGGCAGGATTATTACAAAAGGTGTCATGTGATGCCTGTGAAGAACTGGCGTCTCAGCAGATCCACTCAAGGGCTGCTGGGTTTGAGGACTGTAGGTGAAGTGGGCCCACATAATCAATCAAACCCCGTCTGTCTCTGTCTTGAGTCATACAGATAAACAGGTGCTGGTATTCCATGGTTCAGTTCCCATAAGAATTCATTCTTTCGTTGTTAACCTAAAACGGGTGTGTAGCAGAATTACATGTTTCAACCTTGTACTGTACTGTATACACTGTATATACTTTTTCTTCCTTGTATATTATTGCTTTTTGTATACCTGCTTCTGTACTGTACTTTGATGTATTCATGACAAGGTCCACCTTGCAAATGAGCCTTGCTCAATGGTGCCGCCGGGATAAATAAAGATTCTGATTGATTTGATTGGTTTATAAGGTCTTGCAGAATATAGGGGAGAGATATGTTCTGGAGTTACCTACCATACATCATTATACTCAGTCCTAAGCATGAGCCATGCTAAAGATTCCATGAGCCTCCACACTCAAAGGAATGGTACTTACAACCCTCTGGCTCTTGAGTTCTTGCACTTATTCAGACCATGTATTGCCTTCTTTTCACATTATCATTACTGGGTACAGTGGCACACAAGTGACCTCAGTTTATGTTTACAGTTTACTGTTATGTTACAGTACACTTGCCACAGAACTAATATCTTGCTAATTTGAAAATTCCGTTGAAATAAACAGATTCGAAAAGTAATACTGTCACTTCAGTGGGCAGCCAATTAATAATAACAAAAAAGAGGATTCTTCAGTTTAATTTAACAAAACATCTAGTAATCAAGTGTGTTTTTTTAATTCACTTGGTTCGTATTGTATGCTTTGTACAAGTTGATTCATACAAAATATATTTTAAAAAATTCTATATTTTTGTGGTAAGCAGATTTTTAGACCTTAAGTAATAAGGCTATTCATTGACTGCATAGCAATCAGGATATACATACAAATAAATATGCCTATTGATACAGTGTGAGTAATGTTCTGTTAGAATCCAATGTACATGGGACCATTTACTCATTCACTTCGGCTGGCTCATCTTGAAAGCACTTTACAGTGTTTCAAATATAGGCATCTTCTTCACGCTTGGCTGGAACTCATGAAATGGATGTGTCCTTTTCTTCTGATTCTTGTTCTTGAATGTCTTTCTTCTGGTAGCTGTAATTTGCATGTTGATTTGTACTTTCTATAAAAAAATATATAAAATGAAGAAGATGGAATACCTTTTTAAACTGCTATAAATATCTAATATGCAGTATTCTTAAAAAGTTTGAAAACAGTTTTATTTCTTATTTTAATAATTTATAAACTGGTGGCAGCAAAAGGCACACTGAGTTAAACATGGTTGTTTATATGTTGTTTTATCCAGTTTGTCTAATCCCTTAACACTGAGCTTCACTCACAGTAACAATGTTTGCTTTTAAACACTTGATAGCCCAGTTTTAGTAGAAAAACCTGATTTTATAAAAGCCACGGTCCCTTGCTGTGGAATAAGTAGACAAGGACAGGCACATTTATTTTTCATGCTCCCCTTCCCGGATGCTAAAGTTGTCATACAGGAATACAAGAAGTCACAAAATTTAATTTAACAAATAATTAATCCAAATAAATGCATACACAAGCAAATACATTACTCACTTAATTCAAACAGTAAACTTGCTGACATAATTGGGATTTCAAAGCGCTGCTGAAGGTCTCTACTGAGCTGGCAGAGTAAATATGCGGTGGCAGATAATTCCACAGCACAGGGACAGTTAACCCAAAAGCCCTGTCCCCAGACACTTTTAACCATGACCAGGGAACTAATAACAAGTCAGTGTCAGTGGCACTGAAAGAAACAGTGGTATGTGGTGTCAGAAGATCTTTCAGGTAACCAGAACCCATACTGTGCAAGGCCTTGTTAACCAACAAGTCTATCTTAAAGCTGATACACCACTGAATAGGCAGCCAGTGCAGTTTGTATAGCACCGGGGTAATATGTTTCCTTTGAGATGTGCTTCTAATCAGTCATGCTGCAGCATTCTGGACCAGCTGTAGGCAATGCATCAGACTCCCAAATAACCCTAGGCAAAGGATATTGCAGTAATCCAGTCTGGATGAGATAAAAGTGTGGATTATCATCACCAGGTCCCTGAAACATGATACGGTTTGATCCAGGAGATGTTACAGAGATGGAAAAAGCCACTACGTGTGACCACTGATACATGCTGTTCCAGTGTCAGCTTGCAGTCCATAATGATCCCCAGATTTCTAAACACATCCACAGTTGCAAGAGTGACGCCATTTAAAAATAGCAAAAAGAGTCACTTCTTGTTGTAGCTGACACATGGGACCCTGCTTTGACAGTCAACACCTCTGTCTTGCTTGGGTTGAGACTCAGCCACCTGGAGGTCATCTTTGTTGTTGATCTCCTGTAGCGAATAGCACAGCACACTGGCTGCATTACATCCATTGGGTGAGCAAGACCAGTATAGCTGTCATCTGTGTAATAGTGAAACTCTGTGCCACACCACCTTATTGTCTCACCTGATGGCAGTAAGCACAGAGCAAACAATACGGGAGCCAGGATCAAACCTTCAGGAACACCACGGTCAAACACAATTATTCCACATTGAGACTTAGACTCATACCATAAATGCTGGCACCTAAGAGCTGTACTGGTGGGGTTTGCCATCCATTGAATGAGATGTTAAACCAATGCCCCTTCTGCCCATCCCTGGTGCTTTCCTTGTGCATGTCCAGGTGGAACTAAAAGGACCAAAGGCACTTTCCAATACTGTGGGATTTTCCCTAATGTGCTAGTCAGACTTACCTTCCATAAATTCTGATCAGACAATTGCCCAAGGCTATGTGTGGGTGTTGATGTGGTATATCTTGATTTCTCCATGGCTTTTGACCTAGTGCCCCATGATGGACTTATCAATAGTCTCCAGGATATACTGTAGGTGCAGATCCTCAGATAATTCAATGGTTAGAGGCTTAGCTCATGAATAGGAGGCAGAGAGTGAGTATTAGAGGGTACTGTTCAGACTGGGGGGAGGTGACCAGTGAGGTCCTTCAGGGCTCAGTTATGGGTCCGGTGCTCTTTAATATCTTTGTGTCCTCCTTTAAAACCTCAAACAAAGTATGGATGGCTAAATTTGCTAATGATTGTAAGATAGGGTCTATAATAAGAACAGAGGTAGGTGCACAAAATCTGCATAAACAACTGGACACAAAAGGTCTCTGGGCAGCCGCACAGAAAATGACGTTTAATCTTGAAAAGTGCAGTGTCATGCACTTTGGACACAGTAACATCCAGTCAAGATATAATCTATGTGGTCAAACACTGAAAACAGTGGAATGTGAGAAAGACCTAGGTATCCTAGTTACAAATGATTTCCCTTTTAGACAGCAAACTAACAAGGTGATAAATAATGCTAATAGGATGTTGTACTGTAATTTGCACAATATCAGAAGTAGGGACAGAACAGTGCTGCTGACACTGTATGGTTCATTGGTAAGGCCACTCATGGAGTATGGGGTGCAGTTTTGGAGCCCATATCATAACACAGATATAGGATACCTGGAAAGGGTGCAGATGAGAGCAACCAAAAGGATTTTTGATCTCAAAACCCTTTCCTATGGGGACAGACTGAGAGAACTGGGTCTGTACTCATTGGAGTACCAGTGGCTCAGGGGGGACCTTTGCTTGGGTTACTCTGCTTTTTGGAATAGGGGCTTATGGGAATGTGTGAGTTTGGAGAGGAAAACCACAAACACGAATACCAGAACACATGAGTACCAACTAAAGGGTCAACGATATTGATCTAACAGGAGGGGGTTCTGAATCAATCAGAGGGTAGTGTCTCGGTGGAATAGACTCCCGTCAGATGTAATAAACAGCAACACAATAATCACCTTTAAAAAATAAATTAGATGCCGTTTTAGGGACACAGGTACATAATTGTTGTAATTAGACAATGAGACTTCTTGGCAAATGCTATTGTCTCGTATCCGACTTATGATACAAAATGGCTACCAATGCATATTTACAGTCATTTCACTACAAGTCTCTCATTGCTTGTAAAGAACTTTAGGGTACAAAGTGTATGAAAAGCACTACATAAATCCTCCTACTCCTTCTTCTACCTTTATTAGCTATTACTAGGTTTTGTAAGGGTATAAGTAGGCAGTAAGCCCATCGAGACCACCGTCCCCACACTAGTGGGGTGGATTATGTGTTGTCCCTAATAGGAATTTATCCGGTTACTTTTTATATCTCTGAATGTTCTTGATATCCACAATATGTTGGGGCAAAGAGTTCCAGAGTGTGATCTCCCCGACAGTGAATTAGTGCCTACGTTTATTAGTGCTTGACCTTGGTTTGTGGGTCTGCCTATTATGGCACTGCAGATTTTTAGGTTTATCTGCAAATTTAATGTTACACTCATTCATGAGATTCTTGTCATTTAATATGTTAAAAAGTAATAGTAAATCCCCACGGTTCCTCCTTAGCTGTAAATCATACAGTCCCAGGGCAGTAAGCCAATCATCATATGAGAAGATTTTGACTCTTGGGATTAACTTGGTGGTCCTTCTCTGCATACTTTCCATAATTCACTTATCCTTATTAAGATATGGGGCCCAAAAGGAGGCTGCATAGTCTGTATGTGGTCTATTAAAAGATTTATAAAAAGTGAGAGGATGCAATTTTCATTTCTTGTTATGAATGATCTTTTGATAGCAGCTAAAATACGATTTTCTACCTGAGCTACTTTTCTACAGTGATCACCCAATGTCAAAAGGTTGTTAACAGTGATACCCAGGTCTTTTTCACATTTAGCTGTTTTAATAGAAATGCCATTTAGTGTACAATTAATATTAGGATTTTTTGAACCCAGATGTATGGCCAAACATTTCTCAATATTAACTGTCATTTCATTTGTCACTGCCCAGCCTTCAATCAGCGTAAGATCCTGTTTAAACATTGCAATTTCTTCCTCGGTATCTACTTCTGATGAAATTTTTGTATCATCCGCAAATTTGCTAATTTGGTTTGTGCTACCCAAGTGAAGGCCACATATATATATTCCAAAAAGGGTTGGTCCCAGAACTGATCCCTGAGGAACTCTGCTAGTGACTTCAATGCTGTCAGATAAAGTATCTATAATCCTAACATTTTGCAATCTATTATCCAACCACGTCTCAACACACCTAACTGTATAGCTATTGAAACTGAGTGTAATAATTTTTTTGATTAATAAACTATGAGATACTTTGTTGAATGCTTTCTTAAAGTCCAGATAAATAATATCTATGGGGCAGTTATTAGCCATACTTTTGCTAACTTTTTCATAAAAAGCAACTAAATTAGTGGTGCATGATCACCCTTTACAGAAGTCATGTTGGGTTTGTTCATTGAGCTTGGACTACTTGTGGTAGCTAGTGTAGTAGTGGGGTCTAAACTCTGACTGGATATATCACTATGGACTTTGACGGAAACAACCAGGACTTTTGTCTTGCCTGCAAGTTTGTTATGAGAATTGGTTTGATGATGGGGTAAGTTTATTGGCCTAACTCTTTCATTACAAATAAAATAATAGGGTACAGTGAATTACAAGGCTATAATTCCATCGAGAGGTTCTGGGAACAATAACCTCAAGAGCGAAGCTCGAGAGGTTTCTATGTCCCCAGAACCTCGAGATGGAATTTTAGCAGAGTAATTCACTGTAACCTATTTCTTATTTTTTGTAATATATGGATGCGAGAAGGTGGTGAGGTCTTCCCTGTTGGAGTGTTGTATAGGCTGAGGCGTGGCTTGAATGAGGAATCAGGAAGCTGTTTGAGAAGGCCATCAGCAAAGTGCAGGAAACAGTTCGTTGTAAGAGTAACAGCTAAAGGCTGTTTTTTTTTAAGGTATTTTGATTTTCTTGGTCAGAGATGAACTGTAGCCTGTTTTCAGTAATAGTTTGTGGCTTTGACAGAGGTATTATTGTTGCTGACAGAAAGTTTTTTGGTGCCCATTTCCCGTGGATCAGTTTTTTTAATTCTTCATGCTAACTGCTGAAGGCAGCTGACTTCATGATGAGAACCTCTGAGGTGGCAAGATGTGGCTGCCTTTCTGTTGGAGTAATAATACTATTGTTCAAAAGTCTGAACGATAGTATTATTGGGAGTGAAGTGTGCTATTATGGGGAAATGGTATCTATTACAAGGATTTTTTTGCACCGTTTTCAATAGTATTATTTTCATGATCCGTATATTACATAGGTGTTCATCATTACTTGTAACTCGATCTGTTAGGGGTTGAAATGTATTATGGTGAGGGATACAGAAGCCCGTCGCTCTCCTACCCTTTTTATTTTTATTTCTGGTAAGAACTGGACTCCATTCAGTGCCATCATTACTGTTATCCTCTCTTCCTCATTTCAAGGTTTCATCATGTTTATTATTTGGGGCATTGTTTAAAGTGTTGATATCATTGTTAGACTTGTTAATTTGACATTTTAATACTTCGTTATCCTTTTGCAATAATTTAATGGTGTTTTCTAGTTCCCTAGTTTTAGTTTTTAGATTCTCATTCTCTATGCATCGCTTGCATTTTACACCCTCAAACCCTGTACTAGACTCTAAACAGAAGCTATTGCATATGATACAAGTCATTGCAACCTCACTCATGCTAAGGGTAACCATTCCCTCATTTATATCCATATCAATACTTAACTGAAGGGAAAGCAACAAGTTAACACATCGTACCTTCTTTTGCCAGGATTTATGCAGTGTCCAATCGTCCCTGGAGGACACGCGCAGATGTGCTTGTCTCTGTGCATGCTTGCCCCGCTCGCTTGTGTGGACCTTAAACAGCACCGAAACCAGAAGTCACTGGACTTCCTGCTTCCTGTTTTGGGTGTTTGCTGGCGACCTGGACAAAGTGTTAAAATAATTTAAAATGCTCCATTTTTTTCAACAGGAGCAGTGTAAAACCACCAGCCAGATGCTGGAACACACTAAGGCAGCACAGAATAATACCCTGTATGCCTGATGATGAACAGGAACTGGGACAGTCTACCAGCGTCCCACAGTTTCTCGCACAGAGACACAGAGTGTCAGTCTGGTTAGGTAGGTAACCCTTACCTTGGAACTACACCAGACCTAAAATCACACAATCACAGTATATTTATTAAAAAGGGATTGATTGCCACTTCTCACCAGAGATTCACCTACTCCAACCAGCAATGGTATCTAAGGCCCCACTTGTTTGTGTGGATCTTAAATAGTGCCAAAACCAGAAGTCACTGGGCTTCCTGCTTCTGGTTTTGGGCATATGCTGGTGACCTGGACAAAGTATTAAAACAATTTAAAATGCTCTGTTTTTCAATAGGAGCTGTGTAAAGCCACCAGCTAGATGTTGGAACACATTAAGGCAGCACAGAATAATGCCCCATATGCCTGATGATGAATGGGAACCGGGACAGTCCACCAGTGTCTCATAGTTCCTCGCACAGAGATACAGAGTGTCAGTCTGGTTAGGTAGGTAACCCTTACCTTGGAACTACACCAGACCTAAAACCACACAATCACAGTATATTTATTAAAAAGGGATTGGTTACCACCTTTCACCAGAGGTTCACCAACTCCAATCAGCAATGGTTAGAGATGGAATTTCGTAGAACTACCTGCCATGAACCCTTGATAAGGTAGGCCTCCAACATTAACAATGCCAGTGGGCCCCACATGGTGTCTCAGGTGTTTTAATAGCACCCCATGATTCACTCTGTTAAAAAAACAAGACTGATCAAGATGGAGCAATGTCCTCTGTCCTTTGCAGTGAATAGATCATGGCACACCTTGATGAGAGCAGTTTTCATGCTGTGTTGAGGTCAAAACCCAGACTGGAAAGTCTCATAGATGTTGCATATTTTCAGGTGTGTCCTCAGTTACATTGTCACCACCTTCTTGATCCCTTTCCCAAATACAGATGATTAAATACAAGTCTACCATTCAGTAGAATGTCAGGATCTAAAGATGGTTTCTTCAGGGAGGGTCTCACCACTGCCTTTTTAAGGGCAACAGGGAACACTCCCTTCTTCAAGGAGGATCTGAAAATCTTTAAATTAATCAGATCAAGGGTCTCCCCATAGCCAATAATCAGCTGGGTAGGCCCTGGTTCCAAACACCAGAAGGCGATATGCGACCACGAGAGCAACCAGACACATCCCATTCCCAATCTAAGCAGAACTCCCCCCAAGACAGCCAACTGCCCAAGACCACCCTAGTCAGGCCACTTGAAACAATACTGGCTCATGTAAAGGACACCTTGTTGAGAAAGAATTGGTTAAACTCGTTGTGTTTTTCAGCAGTAAAACTCTCCCTGACTATAGACAGGGCTGATTAAGCAACTTGTCTACTATGCAAAAGAATCAAGCCAGATGATTCTTTCCTGCAGCAATCATTCTTGACTTTTTAGGGTTATTGCCTGCTGATGCTCACCGTTGCGGGATGTCAGCACCAATATATCCTCTACAGATTGGGACCTCTGCCAAGAACACTCCAACCTTCATCACTTAGTCTTTAACTGCATTGGATTCTCACAATACCCTAGAAGAGTGCTACAGGGTGTCAAGGGACAAACCCAGTAAGATGCCAGATCATCGACTGCAGTGGAAAGAGACACACTGTTGTCTTCCATTGCTCCCTATATTCCCCCAACACATGCTGTTGAAGTGCCCATGATGTCTAATACTGCTATAAGTTTGTCAGGCTCCAGATTTTGTATCAGAGTATCTCTGTAAGGGGTTTATTAGTACTAGGGGCCCCTGCAAAGGAATGTCATGTCATAATGATCCGACCAAATGAACAGATCAACCTTGACTTTGCACACATCAAGACCCGGCAAGAAGACCAGCTTCAAGGCATGGCCCTGATGATAAGCACCAGTAGTAACTGCCTGTGCTAGCCCTAGAGGAAACATTAGCTGGAGAAACTGTTGTACAAATGGTGAGGATTCATCACCAAGCCAGGTATTCAAATCCCTAAGAACCAACAATCTGGGGAGCCCAACACCAGGCCGGCCATAAAGTCCACCAGTTCCTGCAAGAAATCATTCCCATTCCCTGGAAGCCAGTACATCCAAATAATTCTGCAACCTGCACAAGGTCCACCCCTATGGCTTTGTGTTCAAATTATCTGATCACATCCATGGGATATGCTGTGAGTCACAATGTGGATTTAAAACAGATAGCCACCATTCCCCCTGCGCTCCCTATTTGGGCAGTGCCCCACACAGTACACAGCTAGGATGTACACCTACAACACTGGACTGGACTGGGGTCATCCCCAGCCAGCCTCTGTGATACATACAGGGCCAGCCGAGGAGTCCTCACTGCAAGCCTCATTCACCAAGGTTTTATTCCTCAGTGACTTTGCAGTGACAACCTGTCTAGTTACCTCATACTTGTTATAAATAGGTGTAGCTGTGGGTATTGGAACTAGGCAGGGGGAACCCCTATCCCAGTTCCAGTTTCTAAAAGGGTGTCTCCGAGACCTCATAACCCCAATCCTTCTCTACCAAACTTCTACCCCCAGACAACACCTACAACTATTGCCACACCCTTGGAGGATCCCCAGATTTGTGCAGTGGCTGACAATTGCTGCTGGCAGATCACAAGAGGACCCTTGAAAGGGGCACACTGAAGTGAAGAGATGTGCCTGCACTAGGACTGAAAAAAGCACATGCTGCCATCAACTAAACACTAGAAAGGTGGCATCTGGAGTACTGTGTATAATTTTGGAACCATCATTTAAGGAAAGACATAAATAAACTGGAGTCAGTGCAGAGCAGGGTGAACAAGATGTTACAGGGCCTACTGTGGATGACAAGTGCTCTGAGGCTACAAAAACTCAATATGTGCTCTCTAGAGACCAGGAGGGAGAGACGAGCTATTGCTGAAACATTTAAATACATTACGGATAATAATAAGGTGGACTCAAGGGGGTTATCTACCATCAGTAAGAATATGATTACCAGGGGTACAAGTATCAAACTGGTAGGGGATAAATTCAGGAAGGATGTTAGGAAATCCTTTTTTTACAGAAAGGGTGGTGGAGAACATTTATAAGTTCTAAGACTGTGGTGAGGTTTAAAAGGAAATGGGATGATTACAGGGGACTGTTAATGGGGACGAGGGAGAGGGGGTGCTTGAACATGATGCTCTATGAACATATGCGGTCACACAGGGCAGAGTAGATAGAATTAAGGCCCTTTTCTTCTTGCACATTTCTCTGTTTATGTGTAAAATAATTCGGACTAATATTACACAACTCCCCTCAGTCACAGGAACAACCCTCGTCACCCAGCCCCACACACAAACCCCAACTAACTTTATAAATATAACAGACCTAACCACATTCTTACAGTCTGATGCTCTCAGACCACAAACACTAAAACAACAATACAAACACAGCATAAACATACAGAATGAAAGTCCTGGGGTGTGCAAAAGTCCAAAGTGTAATTTAGTCACTGGCAGGCTTTGGAGTTACTAATAAAGAACAGCAGCAAACTAAAGTAAAGTTCTATGCTTTGCCTGCTGACACCTGGTGAGGATAACAGTTCAAATATTTAAGTTAAAGTGATTTTCTTAGTTTTGTTTTAATAAAGATATTGTAATTACATACCCTTTCTTGGAAGTGTCTGTGTTTTTTTTTAATTCCACGTAGCTGAAGTCTGTTTTTTCACAGCATTTGTTTCCTGACTAGTGCTCCTATTCCCACGCCCCCTTTCAATTCTTTGTGGTGCTGAACTGTGACACTGTGATGTCATGCAAGCGAAACAAACATGGCTATCAGCATGTGTGATAGCAGAGATTATACCAGTGATTCTGATGAATCATCAGAGCTCTTTGTCACTTTGCTTTGCTGTGCACTAAGGTACATGTGATTACAACCTGCATGTACAAATACTCATACAGTTATTTTTACTGGCGTGTGTGTCAGTGTTCCTCAACTCCCCCCCCCCATTCAACAGAAGGTTACCACACATCTTTATGTTCAGTTTTGTGGACACTCAAAGGTGAAATGTAAGGTATTTTTTAGTAGAATTCCTCCGGTATTTAATGTCCTGTTTTTTATCGCACTTCTCAGTATGTGCTTCTGTAATTGTATGTCTTGTTAATTTGCCATTATTGTTATCCTGCTTTGAACAGGGCAGAGATGATTGGAATTCAGCCACCTCAGTGGAAGGTCCAGTCTGTGTCTTCTTGCTGGAATACTGATCCTCGAGACCCCGGGACTGCTCACACGTCACAGCCTCCCTGTCCAGCTGAGCTGTCAGAAACACTCAGCCGGCAGATGGGAAGTCACTGTGGTGGGAAATGTGGTCCCAAGTGTCCTCACACACCGGAGTTGATGAATTGTAAATCGAGAATGCGTAGTTTGTCTAATGTCTCGAGTAACTGTGAAAAACACTGCCAACATAGGGTTTTCTTATTCCCTTGATGTTACTTGAAAGTGTTGCTGTTTTCTGGCTCATCTGTGCTTGTGGTGGTTGTCAAGGACTGCAGTCAATATTGAAGCTTAGTCCTACGCAAACTGCTGTGTTTGTCACTGATAATGTTGTAGGCTGGCAGCTTGCGGTAGTTTTCTCATAAAGATTGGATTTATTTGTTAGTGATAACAAGACTGCAATTACAATTGTATCTCTCTATGTGTGTTTGGTGTCTTTAAGTTATTGGCTATGTCTCAATGATTTTGTCCACTCGCGGTGTAAAAGTCAGCAGTCTCATGGGACCACCATAGTGTCTAAGCAGGCTTCATGTGTGGTGCTGCCTAACGGTGATTTTCATTGTCAAACTGAATTGTTTTCTGCGGTAACACTATTTCAGTTAGTAATATACTGTCAGTGTGTGCCCCTGTTCAGCATTAGTTGATCGCAATATGCCATTGTGGTTTTGTCACAGGGGGCTCAGGGACATGACATGTCAAGCAGGCAAGCATGTATAGGATAATTCAAACGGGATCTTCAAAACAAGAAAGGAGATCTCCTGATTCAGAGCCCTAAGTTTACATATTTTAGTAAAACAGCGGTAACCCCCTCTAGAACCAGCACCACACATGACACTTACCTGCAAAAAATGCATACTAGTCATTATTTGAATGACTACAGCGCCCACAATGGCATATTTCAATTAGGAAATCCTGAAGAGGGACACACATTGACAGCATATTACTGTAACAGAAATAGTGTTACTGCAGAAAATAGTTCAGTTTGACCACAAAAATGAACTTTATGCAGCAAGACACTATGGCGATCCCATAAGACTGCAGACTTTTACACCGGGGAGGGAAAAAAATGATTGAGATGCACCAGTGACTGAAAAACACCACACACATATATAGAGGGATACATTTGCAATTGCAGCCTTGTTATCACTAACAAATAAATCCACTCGTGATGAGAAAACTACCACAAGCTGCCAGCCTACAACATTATCAGTGACAAAAACAACAGCTCACATAGGACTGAGTTTCATTACTGAATGCAGTCCCTGACAACCGCCACGAGCACAGACGAGCCGGAAAACTGCAACACTTTCAAGTAACAGGACGGGAATAAGAAAACCTTGCTTTGGCACTATTTTTCACAGTTACTTGAGACATTAGACAAACTGTGCCATCACAATTTACATTTCATCAACTCCGGTGTGTGAGGACACTCAGCAATGCACTCCCCACCACAGAGACCTCCCATCTGACAGCTGAGTGTTTCAGACAGCTCGGTTAGACAGGGAGGCTGTGATGTGTGAGCGGTCCTGAGGTCTTGAGGATCAGTATTCCAGTAAAGAGCCACAGACTGGACCGTCCACTGAGGTGGCTGAAGTCTGATGGGCTCCAACCTGCTCAAAGCGGGATAACAATAATAGCAAATTAACAAGGCATACAATGACAGAAACACATACTGAGAAGCGCATTAAAAACAGGACATTAAATGCTGGAGGAGTTTTACTAAAAAAGTACTTTACATTTTACCTTTCAGTGCCTGCAAAACTGAACATAAAGATATGTGATGACTTTCTGTTGAATTGTGTCTCTCTGTGTGTGTGGGTGGGGGTGGGGGATGCTGAGAAACACTGACACACAAACACACCAATGGAAATAACTGTATGAGTATTTGTACATACAGATTGTGATCACATGTACCTTAATGCACAGCAAAGCAAAGAGACAAACAGTGCTGATGGTTCGTCAGAATCAGAACGACTGGTATAATCTCTGCTATCACACATGCTGATTGCAATGTTTGTTTCCCTTGCATGACATCACAGTGTCACAGTTCAGCATCACAAAGAATTGAAAGGGGTCATGGAAATAGGACTAGTCAGGAAACAAATGCTGTGAAAAACAGACTAGCTTCACGGAATTAAAAAACACACACACAGACACTTCCAAGAACGGGTATATAACAACAATATCTTTATTAAAACAAAATTAAGAAAATCTCTTTAAGCCCAACTGGAATGTTTTAGGTATGAAAGTTTTCAGTTTCAGAAGACAGCAAAGTAATGTAACATGACCAAAAGAAAGTGGCCATGCACACAAACACTGCAGTGGATTTTGTTCAAGCCACTAACATCTGACAGCAGTCTCTCACTCCACCACTGACCAAGCCTGATAGAAATCCAGTCTCAGGAACAGTAGACTCCAACACCTCTGACATCAGCAGCTGCTCTCCCATGTAGCTGTACTCGAATAGGATAGCCAGTCAGCTCTCCCTCCAATGCTGCTCTCTCACCACTTCAGTACCAGAACTATCACATGTGCCATACTCGAACACCAACAAAGCAACAGGGACACACTCCTCCTCAGGGCACGCACTCAAATAAACCCTCTCTCCATGCTCACCTATGTTGGAATGCCAGCTCTCCAGATGCAGACCTTTTTTTCACCACCCATCAAAATCAGCCACGGGGGGGGGACCAGCTGAAATGACCTATGAAATGAAAAGCTATAATACAGTTAACCACAAGAAGTGGTATAATAAGTAAAGATCTAAGCTCTGCAGTTACTTTAGTATCAGCCCCACACCAGACACCACCTGAACTAAAAATGAGAAAGTCTAAACTACCCTTCACGATCTCAGTTGCAACCTTAAGTATTTCTAAATTAGCTCCAGTGAACTAAGAAAACTAGTTAAGTATATTTAACAAAAATAATTAAAAAAACAACTTTTTAAAATGCTAACTGCTGCACTTCGGGAGCTCTTCTGGTGTACAGTGAATAAACCGCTTGCTGTTTTGAAGTTGTGTCTTTGTAGTTAACTGGCTGTCTTTGATGGATTCCTGTTCATAATACAACACTCATACACTAAAGACACCATTACAAGGCTTGCTGGGATAAACTGGTCCACCAATCAAACCACTCCCCCAGTCACTACATACAGTAAACTGGCCATTTCTGCCTTTCAGTGCTCTAGCTGGTTTTCTCATGGCTATGGCCATTCTTCCCATGTAGTTTTCTTTTCCCCTCTTTTGGCTTTTTTTCTCTCCTGCCTCTTCGTTTTGATTTGAATTGTGTTCTGGATTCCTCTGCTGGCTTAGTTTTGTTGGAGCCAGTTCCACTGTCTGCCCTTCTAAGCACCCATTTTTAGGACTGCAGTTGGGCACAGCCCTGCAGTCCTTTTATGATCACTGAGTAAAAGGGCTCTGCATTCCTTCCCACTGAACAACACTTTAGAACAATGACAATTTAGAGTTATATTTCGTACTCTTTATAGTACTCCGCAGTCAAAACCAGTGGGGTATTCCTCGTCCATCCTATAGGTTGATGCACGATCCAATCAAATCAAAGTGGTCGAGGACATACCTCTGTGCTCATCAGACTATCTCCAGTTTACTTCATGCATCAAGATAGGTTGGTCACATCCTAATTGCACCCAACAGCTTTCAACTTTCAACAACTTTCTCCATCATTACAGGTACATTTCCTTTTATTTCTAACTAACACAAGCAGCCTAGTAGCCAGCATAGCTCAGTATAATGTTAACTGCATGCAGTCCTCTGTAAGCAGCGTCTATTTTTCACTCCGGGTAACCTATACATTCCTAAGGAATTCAACTCAGACAGAAGCAGCTAGGCTAAAAAAGACTATCAAATTCTGTGGAATAACCTAGGCAACACTGTGCAGGGGACAGGTACCCCCTCCCGTAGCAGGCTCCTGATCCCACAGTGTCTGCCCACTTCCATCTTTTGTACAACCACAAGGGCAGTAAATCTAGCAAGACCAGGGTTTGGATCTCACAATGGTCAGATATAAGCTTTACCCTCCGTAGTGATCTCTACCCTCTGAGAACCCCAAACACTCCACTTGGAGAGGCCCATCCAGCAGCAACCGCTTCGGACACTGCCAATAGTCAAATGGCTCCCATAGGAGAAAGGAACGTGGATCAAGGGCCTCCTGTAGCCCCTCACCTAACCACAAGAACCTGGGGACATTTCAATGTGGCAGCAAGCAGCCTACCTGTTCCTTGTGGTGCCGCTGCAACTCCGTGCTCTTCCCTGTGGAGTGTGAGCAGGGTAACTACCAGGTCCCTTCTTGCTATCCTTGGCATTTTTCAGGCACAGATTCATGCCAATTTGAGACTCTCCCTGTAGTCTCTTTGTCTCGAGGGGCCATAAATCCAGGTTCTCCACCCCTGAGATAGATCCCAGCCATGTTCACTTTCACCCTCCCCCAGAATGTGGAGCCCCATGATGCTCGGCAGCCCTCACAATAACTGAAGACATAGCACCGGAGGGGCATGAAAATCTTGTGCAAAATCTCAGGTGATTTCAGCACCATTTGACTGGGACAGGCACAATATACAGTGACCCAATCCTTGCAATTTCCTGTGAGTACTGCCCACTGCCATCTTGCCTGGGTACCGTGTCAGTCAATTCAAAAGGATTGTCCCAAACTGAAGGAACAATCAGCAGCTGCAGCATTGTTAATATAACGCAGCATAGGGACAGGTACCCCCTCCTGTAGCAGGTCCTGAACCAACATCAGCCAAAAAGCCAGCTTCTAGACTAGGGCCACAACAGCCCATGATCTAGCGGAGGTCCCACCTGCTGCGACCTCCCAAACCCTGCCATGTACCAGACTACAACTCCTAAACAGCGTGGGCTGAGGACCTCCTGTAGCCCATCCTCCAACTGCTGGAGCCAGAGATACAAACATACAAAGTTATTACTGGGCAGCATGATACATGGGAAGGCAGTATAACTTAGAGGATTCAAGCATCAAGCTGTAGAAACAATAGCCCTGGGATTGAAACCCACAACAACCACTAACACATTGGGAAACGGTGACTGCGATTAAGTCATTTAGAGTAACATATTTTATGTTATTTTATTTAAAATACCTAATCTATTAGTTGCACCTCTGAGCCATCTCCGGTTGCATCAGTGAGCTCCAGGAACCCCCTGGGTTGCCATTTCCTCTCTGTCACATTCGCACCATTCCAGAGCTCTTCGTGAACTCTCTTTGTCCCAGGGGAAAGAAATCCATGTCCTCCGTGTCCCCGAGACAACTCGTGGACATTTCTGCCTCTTTCCATTCGAGTCTGAGAAGCCCCACAATGCTGTGTGGCCTCCTGTGAGAACTGAAGCCACAAGAGCTGGAGGGGCTCTGCAACCATGCATGTAATCTCGCAAGATTATAGCGCCATCTTAATGGGGACAAGAACACATCATACAGTGCTCCCAAGCCTCGCATTTTCCCACAAGAACTCGTCACCTCCATCTTGCCTTGGTCCCCTATTCTAAAATGCTGTTCTTCCCCAGTCACATAACCCTGCCCTAGGCAGGCACTCTGTATCTTCGGGGGACACTAATACACGCAGGAACAATGCTGAGCAGGGAGACAGTGTAGCGCAGTACTTTCATACCCTGAGCTGGAATCTTGGGGACTTGCCTTGAATCCTACAGCCCTCATTTGAGTGCAATACCCAGTGAGATGCAGAATAAATGTGCCAGGTAGCACATGACCTGTGGTTGTCTTCAGCATTTCATCTACCCGTGGTTGTCTTCAGCATTTCATCTGACTGCCAAACTTGACTATCAGGCAAGCCAGTTCAGCTCAGGGACATCCCCCCCCAGGTGGAGTAGCTTCTTTACCCCGAGGAGTTTACCCACCCCCTTCGACCCAGTGAATTGAATAGCATCTTGCAGGTATACACTGTCCCTCCCTGATAACCTCCAAGGATCAGCTCACTGGACGTACTGAAAGGCCATACTTCATAGGGTCTCACTCAGGATGAACACAGGGCAGACGAGGGCTCCCTGTCGGCAAGGAGCCATGGGTATTCCATGCCCTGGGCAGGACCACTCAAGGATCAATGGCCATACTCATCTCCACTGGGACATATTTAGCCAAGACTATAATACCATCATACCTCAGTGTCCTTAGCCGGGGGCAGGCAGGCTGACTGGCTGACAACACTGAATGCAGGATGCCTTCCCAATAGTGGCATCACAGTCCTCACATGAGGTAAGCTAGACCAGTGCTGTAAACAGAGAGCAGCACTGATTGATGGGCCCTTACGCTGTGGTCAGGATATAGGCCATTACCTTGACTCATGTTTTGGATGTCCCAATAGGCAGGCCATTCACTACTGGCAGCCTTCATCAGTCCTGACCTCAACAGCCCTTATCTGTCAGCATCCTCTGACCCTCTGGGGAAATTGTACACCCTGTATTGGAACTCTTCCTCCTATGCTAGTCGACAGCCCCACTGCCTGAGAGCTGGCTATATAACCAGCCAGACAAGTACTCCTGTTACAGGACTGGTTGTGACCAGCTCATTCCTTTACCTGGGGGGGGGCCACTAGGATGTTGTCGATCAGAGCCAGGACAGAACCAAGACTACAATCTGGTTGGATGGAGCGAGACACCTCTCGAGCGGACGGCCCCTGATTCCCACAGGACTTCTCTTCCACACTGAGGGTTCCAGGTCTCAGATATTACAGGGCCTGCTTTGTACTTTCATGGGCTCAATGCCCTTCGGCTCCATCCTGTCCCTCAATCAAAGAATACAGTGCAATCACTTGACCTGGAGTATCATATACCTCACTTGCCTTGGTCTAGATAGATTAGGATGGGATTTTTCATCACCCTCTATTAATAGATGTCCACATCAGTGTCTGGTAATTGTGTCCACAATCCACCTGACTGGGATGAGATGTTTCTACCCTACAGGTAAACTGCCACTCAGACCTCTCACTAGGGACACTGCCCTTAGTGGAACAGGGTGACAAATGGCTCTTATCTGGGACAGCATCTTTGATACACCTGCCTACTGTTTGTCTGGCAGCAGCACTCTGGGTATTACCCAAGACTCTGGGGATCCGAGCAACGGATCTAAGGCAGCAAGGGGTACACTTCATTCCATGCCTGGACGACTTCAGTCTGGTGACCAACATAGCTCAATGTAGTCACTAACTGCATACAATCAAGTAATTTGTTGCAGCATCTCAAACGTGATCTGAGTAACTGTATTTTGATACAGCAATAGTAAATTTAGGCTACAGCAAATGGGGCCAAAAGATAGAATAATCTGCAGAGGGGAAGGAACTCCCTCCAGTATCAGGTCCTGATCATAATAACTCGACACAGGATATTACTAATTCTAGATTGCAGCAGCTGGGCTAAAATGCAACAGAATAATCTTCAAGGGAAAGGTACCCCCTCCAGTAGCAGGTCCCGACCCAACAGCAAGCAGCCTCCCACAATGGAACAGCATAAAAGCTCTGTTTTTTCCCATAGTGACCTTGGCCACTGAGGAAATTAAGCCCAAGTCCACACAACAACTTGAAGGGGATCCCTCCAGCAGTGACCCTCCCAAGATCACACCACAACATGCAATTACCAAATTACCACTTCATATTTTCGGACCCCAAGGCACTGAAACTAGATACCGTCTCAGTCCCATGGACCTTCAAATGAGCCTGTGTGTTTCCGCCTTTCCCAATAATATCCAAGGTCCTTCACAAACTTCAAAGCCTGGGGGCATCAATAGTGATGGTGGTACCCAACTGGCCCAGGAGACCATGGTTTTCACTCACTCAGGCAATGGCTGTGAGCCCACTGATGGCCTTACCCCAGTGGCCAGATCTCCCGTCCCAAGGCCCAATCCTCCACCCAAACACATCTAGCAGGAATCTGATGGCCTGGCTGTTGAAAGGAACAGACTGTTGAATCTAGACTATCACACAAGAGAGGTGAACCACCCGGTGTAATCCCGGAGACAATATACTAACAAGACTTACCATAGACAATGGCAAATCTTTCACAAATGGTGCAAGGAGATGAGAGCTTCACCATCTATGGCAGGGTTGCCACAAATTCTGGATTTTTTAAAATGAAGACACCACTAAGGGTCTAAGCCCCACATTACTCAGGATTCTGGCATCAGCAATATCTTCCATAAAGGATGCATTGCCAAGAGTAGGGCACATTGTCTCACACCCAGACACAATCGGGTGCTTTAAGCCATAACAGTAGAATCACCAAGGGTCAAACAGAGACTGTAGCAACTCAACACAGTATCAGATGCCCTACAATCCCCCACTCTCCAACAAGACTCCTTTCACTGGCATACAACAGTGACAGGGTCATTCTTAGGACTGTACATTTCCTTCCTGTCCAAGGTGGTAACCGCACATCACAGGGACCAGGACATACTACTGCCCTGCATAGAGATAGGTGTCATCACAGATATGACTTACCCTCATCCACTAGATGTGGGTCATCAACTGAGGAAACACCTTAGCATTACAAGTGACATATGCAAGACAAACAGGCTGTTCGTCCTGATCAAAGGACAGAAGGTTGGGCAGGGCAGCCTCTAAGGACACCATTGCTAGATGGATTAAACAGACCATTAGTGAGGCCTACAGGGCAGCAGGGCAGGCTCCACCCAAGGGATCAAAGCACATTCCACCAGGGCAATTGCAACATTCTGGGTAGAGAGAGGAAATGTGTCAATACCAGACATTTGCTCAGCAGCCAACTGGTCCGGTCCTCAGTACATACATTCACCAGACATTATCGGCTAGACATAACGTCTGCCAGAAGGACAATTTTTGTCGGTTAAAACCGTACTGAGGGGAGAGGAACTCAGTCCATATAACAGCGTACTAATCTGCCTGATCTTCACCCACCCAAGAGTAATCATTTTCTCTATATACACTGCTACTAATGTCCCACTGGTTTTGACTGCGGAGTACTATAAAGGGTACGAAATATAGTGGGATTTACTCACCTGGTAAAGGTGACTGTAAGAGTACCCTTTATAGTACTCCGCAGCCCCGCCCAGGACGGCAGATTACTCCAAGGGTCTGGTCAATATAGGGCACTAATGTCATGTCAATTGATGTCCAGGATCATATTAGTGAAGTACATCTATTGTCAGGTGTTAGGCCCATGTCATATGGCCTACAAGATTCATATTATGGCAAGAAATTATTGCAGTTCAATGTCATGTAATTAATACATTGCAAAAAAAAGAAATGTGAGTGCTGAACAATACCTGAATACGTTTTTCGATTACTTCCTACACTATAGTAAGGGCTACCAGGCACTAACTAGACAGGACATCACTCAAGAAAGAGGTCATCTTTCACGCGACTGCTTGTCTACTGTATCTCCTCTCCCGGCTTGTATGTCTATGTTTTTTATGCACAGTACAGCTAGGGAAGATTCACACTGGAGATATTCTGATGAGCACAGAGGTATGTCCTCACCCACTTTGATTTGATTGGATTGTGCATCAGCCTATAGGATGGATGAGGAATACCCCACTGGTTTTGACTACAGAGTACTATAAAGGGTACTCATACAATCACCTTTGCCAGGTGAGTAAATCCCATTAGTTCAGCTTTGTCAGTTTTAAATGTATGTTTAAAAAAACTAATTGCACAAAATCGATAATAACTTTATTGGGACACTAGGAGACCCTCTTATAGTATAGGTATTAGAGTGCTGACCCTTGCATCCTTCGGGCATCAGAATGGCTCACCTTTGACTTGCAGTTGTTTTGCCCTAAGAGTGTGCAAGGTGACACTTTTATATCGGTAAGTGGCTCTCCTAGTGTCGCTTTAAAGTTATAACCTAGACAGATGGTGTTAGTCCACAGGGTCTGTGGTGTTGTCCAGTTGTTTGAACACGGAACTAGAGAACTAGAGATCTCATGTTTGAATCCCACCACAACTACTATCTCTCTCTGTGACCCTGAGTATGCCACTTGGGCTCTTGCACTTCCATTCTCCCTGCTTTGGAACTGTGTAAAAGCAGGACCCCAGGGAACACAAAATGTTGTACATCAGTTAGGCTAACCCAGGTGAATGAATTGGAAAACAACCTAAAGCACTGGGCTACTGGCTTCCTCTAGAAGCATTTACACAGGGACATTCAGAGTCATTTCACATGCAGTACATGTCAACGTTTGATGGTGTATATAGGCCACAGCTGTGTTTACTTTGTGGGTTCCTGTGCACATCTGCTTAATTTTGTCCCTCTTTCTTGCTTTTTTTATTTTGCCACTATTGGCCTTTGATTCAGTCAGATTGCAAAACCCACAGCTTCCATTTTTTCCCCTGAACAAGCTGCTGATAACTGACCAATGACTGTCCACTGCTCTCTCTCTCTCTCTCACCACCCAGCCATCACTCTTTCACGCTGCCTATTTTTTGCAAGCCTCACTCTCCTAAAACAACTGCTCCTCTAAGAACACCACTGCTCTCTCTCTCTCTCTCTCTCTCTCACCACTTTGAACAAAATAAAAAAGGGTGGTGCTCCCACAGCAAATAAACATGAAAAAAACAACCCTATGGGGGAAAAAATCCCCCCAGAGGCACTCTAAAAAGCCTAATTAATTCACCAGCACTGTCCAGCACCACCAGCTTATTATTTGCTCCAAGATACCATCATGAGCTGTGTTTTGCTGACCTGGATCTAGTGCATTCATCCTCTTTCTACTGTGGCATTGTAATTTTCTAAGTCATCAATTAATCTCTAGATCAGCCCCTGAAATAATGAAATAGTGCCAAACTTGTGCCCCAACGAGGGAGCTCCTATGTAAAATGACCCACACAGCAGTTAACGGTTAAAGGACATATAAGTTAATGATGTTCCTACATATCCCACTTCCCCTAATAAGAAAACAACATTGTGCATTAAACACACTATGTTTCTAGTTAAATACTGCTTGTCTGTAATAAGGAGTCATTATTGTGCCAGTGTTGACCAATTGTCAAACACCAGTGTGAAAAATGTAATAAACTACTCGGAAAACTGTGTTCGCAGTATACAAGTAGCTCCTGGGTTGGTGCCTTGCTCCTGGCGAAGAGAGAAATGCTACTACCCAGTTACTATATTTGTCACTCATGCTCCTTCTATCAACAATGTTACTACAGCTCCTAGGTAATCTCCATGATACAGGCATGTTTATGAACTTGCTGCTTTTGAACTAGATTACACATCTCTCTAGTTTTGAGGGTCTCATCTCTTCCACATACACACTTCACCTCAGAAGCACATATTACAACTGTTGAGTATCAATGACCTACTGACACCTACCTTTTTACCTCTTCCCTCTTTCTATTGTTTCTGGCTCCCTCTCTCTCCCTACACTAAAGGAATAATGCATGACATGGTGTGTGTCATGCTGGGACAATGCCATGCCTGGGGTGGTTGGGCACGAGGCTGCAGGTCGAGTGCGTCCAATGCCCCAGGCATGGCATTATCCCAGCACAACACACACCCTGGAGTGCATTATTCCTATTATACAATGGCTCTTTATTTATTTTTTAAAAGAAAATAGGGGAAAAATATATTTAAATACTTTTTTTTTATAATTTTTGTAATGGGAGGTATAACTATTGAAAAACGAGTCCATAATTTCTCTGTTGTCCAGAAGGTGGTAATGTAGTTGCGTGAGTGTTCTGTAGCATGCTAGTGCTGCTACTATGCTCCCTTCCTCACCGATAAATGTTCGTGTCTCTCACGCTGTGCAGCTGCCCCCCCTCCCCATTTATGAGTGTTTACATTTCTCCAGTATAGTGTGAGGAACTGTTGCTGTTTACTGTGACTAAGCCTATCGGAATTAAGCTTGGATTGCTGGTTTTCTATGTGGAATGTACAGCCTGCTGGACAGCTGTCAACAAAGGCAGGGTTTGTTACTCCTTTATGTGATTGATTTCAATGTTTCTAGTTCAGCTTTAGTGTTTGTATTTGGGGGTGGGAGTCCTTTAGCTGTCGAAATGCGGCCGTTATTTCCAGAAGCTGGGCAGCATGAGTATCGAGCACGGCACTTTTGAACTCTGCACGTGCTCGCACGATCATACTGCCAACCGGGGAAAAAGCAGATTTCAGTTATGGCTTTTTAAAACTTTATTTTACATTTTTTCAGTTCCGAATATTGAGGGGGGGGGACAGTGATGGATGAAACCGTGCTTCGTGAGTGGGTGGGTAGCGCTAATTTACGAGCATATCGAGGACTGAATGAAGCCGGTCATAGGGAGAGCTGGGCAACAATCTTTTGTAAAGGTTTAATGCGGTCAGTTAGTGTACTAGGACTAGATCCATGGTGTTATGCCAGGATAACACCACAGGTCCAGTCACACAGTGACCAATCGGAGCTCTAGATTTTTTCTTGCCATTGTATAATAACATTTTCTTACTTTCCAATTACTATAGGTTCCTTGCCCCCTGAGAACTGTGACCAACAGCCTCAATGACCAATCAGATTACAATATTGTGTTTCTTTAGTAAGAGAAGGATCATCGAACTGGGCAGTTGCCAGAAGCTCCCGTGATGAGAGGAAGCTTCTCTGTCTCCTGGCTTGTGGCCTGGGACCTACCTGATAAGCCAAACTGACCCTTCAGCCTGAAAGGGACAGAGACTGATTTTGCAAGCCAGAGCTGAAACTGCAAGAATTGGTGTCCTGAATGAAACTGCCAGAGTGGGGAACTCAGAGCAACTTTGACAAAGCTTGTTTCAACAGCCAAAAGTTCCAGAGACTGCATCTCGAGTCCAAAGCTAGAGCTACTCTGAGGCCAGTGAAGGGAGTCAGTCACTAGTGGAATGGTTAGTGCTAGTTTGCGGCCACCTCGGGGGTTAATGCCTAGACATGGGGGTGAGTTGTGCCAGCCCTGGTCCTTTATGCTGGTCCCTGCTTCAGAAGCTAGAATAAGAGACTCTAGAGGTTCAAGCCTGCCCAAGGGAGACAACCATCCTGACTCTAATTCAAAGACTGAGGTTCTTCAGAACTGTGAGTACTTTTAGGGCTAGCCCTGCAACAGTGTCTTCCAAGTTGCCATTGATGAAGTACTGTTGGCCATCAGGATGAGGATTACAAATACACATCTACATCTAGAGTATGGAGTTCAGTAGTGGTGCCCAGACCTCAAAAATGACATTAACTACCAGTCTGATGGTGCTGAGGGTTGAAGCACTGGATGCCATACCTTGCACCACACCGGTGACTCAGGTTTGGGAATGGACTCGGGCCACCAGGGGTCGACAGGGGAAGGGAGGGATTGAGCATCCGAGGGACTGCTCTGCCTCTCTGGGTTGGGGGGGCATCAGTGGTCGACATGCTTCTGGCCCCTAGCAGAGGATGGGGGGGCAGTGCACTGACACTGTAAGCAGAGGGGTTAAAGGGGGCAGAAACCAGGGAGCAGCACATGCGGGTGCATGTATGCTCCTCCACCAGCGTCATTGCACACCCCCCTCTCCATAGGGGAGAAAACTGTCCAAAACGGAGTCCGAACGGGGATGAAGATTGTTCCCTCACCGCACCACAGGGGGGCATATCCCCTGAACTGCATCCTGGTCGGTGGGTTGAGCCACTCCCCACCCTCCACCATGAGGGGTAAGTCTTGGGGGCTGAGGGGCAGGGGGTCTAATACCTGGTGGTGCAAGTGGGGGAGACGTCCGATGGCAGGGGTGGACTCTGGCAAAAACACCACCAACTAAAAAAAAAAAATTACATTAACCTGCTGGAGAAGATCCAGAGGAAGGCTACAAAGATGATAGTGGGTCAGCAGGGTAAGGCATATGAGGAGAGGTTGAGGGCACTGAACATGTACTCCCTGGAGGAAAGGAGAGAGTGGAGGAAAGGAGAGAGAGAGAGAGAGAGAGAACAGGATTGGGACCTTGAAGTATTTGAAAGAGATAAATAAGGTGGATAAGGAGGGTCTCTTTAAGCTGAGTGGCAACCATAACACGAGAAGACATAGTCTTAAGCTGAAGGGAGGAGGTTTAGGAGGGAGGTCAGGAAGCACGTCATCACACAGATGGTGGTGGACACTTGGAATGACAGAAAAGAGGTGATCTCGTTCAAGACAGTAACAGCTTCAAGACAGGCTGGGATAGGCATAGGGGGGAAGGTAATTTACAATTACAAGGTGAAATTGCCAATACTGTTAAACGAACAAAATGGTTTATCCAGAGAGTCATATCGATTTGGAATGGACTGCCAGAATGGCTGGTAACTAGAGGTACTATGACTTCCTTTAGGAAGGCATTGGACAGGTACATGAGAGAAGAAAAATGTAGTTATTACCACTGGTAAGTGGGGAATTATACATAGGTCTGCTGACCTCCTAACTCGTAACATCCTATGAATCCTATGAACCATGGGTAGGGAGGATGGGAGGAGTGGGGGTGGGGGTGGGCAGAGACAGTAACTCAAGCTGTGGACTCTGCAATACCAGCAGACTGTATAGACCAAATGGCCTTCTTTTTGCTGGCTTCTTCGTATGTTCATATGTAAATACCAGTTTGCCTAAGAGTTCAGCCATTAAGTCCCTTCTTACATGTTCAGTCACACATGCATGGCTAATGGAATAAGGCTAATCATTTATTTATGTGCACCAATGTTGGCCAACCAGCTGCAACAAACATCGGGCCTGTGATGGTACAAGTCTGTATACACAGTGAAGTGAACTGGGAGTGTCTAACTGGACTGTTTAATTTGGGAACTGTATCTAAATTGTGCCATGCTGGGGGGATGTGGGATTTCTGTTGTTAATGTGTTTCAAAACTAAGAGCAATCTGCATATGCTAGCCTTTAATTTGCACTCCCTTATTCCCCCAAATATCCCCATAACAAAAGTTTTTATTGTTATTTAACACTGTCCACAAACATATTATTGCTTGGTGCAAACTTATTGTATCTTACCTTAAAGTGCATTGCTGTTGTTGCCTGCTATTCTCTACAGGTAACTGGGGTATCAGCAGTAGCCAGACCCCATTTGGTAAGTGCAGCCAGTGTGAACATATTATTAGCTATAGCCATTAACTGTGTCAGCATTAATCACCGATGAAGGTGGCATCTAATGGGGAGTTAATGCATGGTTGGGACTGTTGTGGCACGAGGCTGGAGGCTGAGGGCATACAATGGTCCACCATGTGCTCAATGGGCTTCTGCTAGAGGATTAATGCGTTGTTATGGTGGTGCAAAGTAAGTTTGATCTGGATATTTTTTTACTTGTTATGCGACACACATGAGCAGTAGCAATTTTCTATGTTACTGATTTATGGTTTCTATCTGCTTCTTTATAAGGATCTGTCTAAGTGCCACAATGCGTGTGCACGTTGGACTGCAGACGTCGATTTATATAGTGTCTAGCAACTTTCGACACGTTACCACTTTGTTTTATCTTGCTAGATACAGACAACATATTCTTTTCACTTACAACTTTCCCACTTCTATTCGACTAATGTACTCGTGTGCATCAACTTCTTACTGATTTTGCTACCGTGATGCATTGTGGGAACTCTGGGCTGGATATTCAAAAGGGTTGCGCCATGCGCAATAGGGTTCGCGTCTGACGCAAATTGAGAGCCATTCTGCTACATTCAGCAGGAGGCAGTTGCGCCCCCCAAGTGAATCTGAGCAACAGCGCAATGCTAATGAAAGCATGCTGAACCGGAGGGGGAGGAACCATGCATAAACTGCACAGCCCAATATTCAGCGGGCTGTACAGAGTTGTGCAGGTGCAACTCCCAACCTGCGCCTGCACAACTTTGAGCCAAAAAAAAAAAGGAGTAAGTCGAGGGCCACCCACAGGTGAGCTGCCACATTGCAGGTGCAACACAGCAGCTGCACCTGTGGTGGCCCTCAACACACTCCTATTGCACCCACTTGGCCATCGCGGGCATATATCAACCCCACCGGACAGGCCCCGATCGCGGGCAAAAGTGAAAAAAACATCCCCACCAGCCTGATGCAGGCAGCAAAGATCCAACCCCCCAAGAACATATCCCTGGTGGTCCAGTGGACCGATGAAGCCTGATTATGGGCAGCAAAGTGTTCAAACCCCCGACCACTCACCCTGGTGATCTAGTGCGCCCTCCACCCCACCCACCCACGGAAGTCATCACCGCGCCCCCGCCAGCCGGGCGGGCGGCAGCATCCATCTCGCCTGTCGCCTCATCACTGCCGGATTGGTTCAAGACGCCGAGTTAGAGTTATTAGTGCAGCACGGGCGATGTCGATATAAGGCAGTCCAGACGTGAATGAATTATTCACAATCTGGACTGCCTTTGTACGGTATGGTTGCACGCCATTGGCTCTGCTCTGAACCAATCGGGTGCAGTTCTCACCGGCAGTCAGTCGGTGGGCGGCGGGCAGTGGATGCTGCCACCCGCCGCTGATGGGGAGCGGTGGTGGGGGCTTCGTGGGTGGGTTGGGGGGCTACCAGATCACCAGGGTAGGTGGTCCTGGGGTTTGAACATTTGCTGCCCGCGATCGGGCTTCGAGGTCCACTGACCACCAGAGATATGTTCTTGGGGGGTTGACTTCTTTGCCTGCGATCGGGCTGGTGGGGGTGGTTTTTTTTTATTCACTTATGCCCGCGATCGGGCCAGTTGGGGTGGGGGGATGTTTAAACTTTTGCCCGCGATCGGGCCAGTCGGGGGTGGGGGTATTTTTTAACTTCTGCCCACGATCGAGCTGCAGGGTGCGTCGGTCCCCGACGGCTGCTGCCTGGCAGGACGCCAAGCGCAAGTCCTCGGGGATCGGCGCACCTGCATGCTAATGGCATGCAAATGGGGCCATAAATAGATGCAAATGGCCCCCCCTGCACCTTGCATGAATTATGGCCCCATTTGCATGTCACCTTTTGAATATCGGAAATTTGCGCATGCGCAATGGTACCTGCGCCACCGCATCTTGAATGCTCCACTCTGACCACTTGCGGTGGCGCAACTTCCAGTGCGCCATGCACAGTGGCTGTGGCCATGGGTGATATTCAAAGGAGTTGCTCAATAGCGCAACTCTGTTGAATATCGCCCTGGCCACACCCCTGCGCAACTATTTTGTGCAGCACAAGGGCTTGCACCACAGAATAGCGCAGTTTGAATATCCAGCCCTCTGTCTTCACTGTATACTTTAGTGTGCTACAGGACTGACAGGACTTTTCTTATCTCACTGTGCAGACCTGCGCTAATCTTTCCGACCAACAGGTGGCACTTCTACAACACTACAAAACTTCTCTTTTTTTACATGACGTGTTTCACGATGCGGTACTTTCCCTATGCAATTTTGCAGCCACTGTTGTTATTTCGATTGGGTACGTTCCTGGCCTGCTGACAGTGCTGTTTCACCTTGCAACTACATTTTTCTTCCTGCCCATTGCTCGCCACAGTCGAACTCAATTGCTCAGCGCCCCCCACTGCATTTTGCACCAATAGGTGGCGCATTTCACACAGCAGCAGACTTATGGTCAGTTCATGTCTGCTGTATTCATTGCTGTTACTGCTGACTACTGCGTTTCCCTTTTTTTGCAACTCGTCCTCTATCATCTCGGTGAGTCCGTGGCTAACACGTCTTCACCTTGGTCTGCTGTCTCCGGACGAACACTCTTCCCTCACCATGCTATACACTGGTGTGCTGCCTCCTTCACACTCCCATTCACTTTCACTATGTGTTTTCATGGCACCACCTATTGGTCAGACTTCTAGCAAAATATGCCATCCTGACTTATTCAGATGTGCGCTCCACATTTCTGAAGCTTGCTCGCGCTGCTACTGCTCCTCCACTGTTCTCTTCTGCACGCTCCCTACAGCAACACGGCATTATCGTGCCGTAATGCAGTGTTGCTCTTGAACCACCTGACCCAATTCATCCAATTGTATTCCTTCTTTGACATGTTCTGTTTTTTGCCAAGTTACAAATGACTTTAACCTCTTTGAACTACTGTTTAATTGTATGACTTTAGCCTATTTGAAGTACTGAGCGCTAATCCACGTGTGGGACCACTGGATGGGGAAGTGGGTAGGTACAGCATCCCAGGGGATGGTACTAGCTTATCATCTGACCCACTTATCTTTTTATTCTGGGTGAAGGCACCACACTAAATAACTACTTTCTGGAAATGAACTCCCTGCTTCAGGAACATCAGAACCCAGGCCCCTCAACCTGTACTGTGGACATCAGCTAGGAGTAGCAGCCCGCTGGTACATGGCACCTGGGTAACACATGTATCTGTAAGTTACAACGAGTGCTGCTACCTGCAATTTAGAGGTGGCGCTGTGCAAGGACTCAAGGACTGTGTGGACACTATTGTTGCCTGTGGCAACATGTCCAGATATATCCTCATCTTCTTCTTCTGAACCAGGACTACTTTATGTTGGTTCTTGTGTTTTTTCCATACTTGCAGAGGTCCAATGAGCTTTGCAGCCAGGCAAGAAACTGCTAAAAGGGGACTTCGTAATGTCTGGCCCATTCCAGCAGACTGTGTGTGCCAGGGTTGTGCCAAAGCATTTCTTCATGACCTTTGAAGTTAACAAGTTCAAAGTGGACTCACGATGTAGAATCCACCCTGCGTGAAGCACAAGTAGAAGGTTGCTCAGGATCCACACAGGGGCAGAGCTGCAAAATAAACCTCCAGGCAAGAGCAAATTGAAATGTCTGCACTTCTCTGGACACAGACATAAACTCCACTGATAGGAGACGATAAAAACGAACATTTATTACACCATGTTAAAAACAGTAGCACACCCCAGTACTTGCAACATCAACGTTTCACATCACTCTGATGTTTTTTCAAGATGAAAAAGCGTCAGAGCAATATGAAATGCTGACATTGCAAGTATAGGGGAGGCAGGGGTGCTACCATTTTTAATATAGTGTAATAAATGTAAATTTTTATCATCTCATATCAGTGAAGTTTATATCTGTGTCCAGAGACATGCAGCCATTTCAAGTTCAAGTTCAAGTTCAAAATTATTGTGAAGGGATAGAATCCATCGAGCAAGCTCATTTGCACAGAGGTCTGTTATACAGACAATAAACAGTGCAATACACGAATAGAATAAAAATACCTATAAACATGTTGTATAGGTATATTTGTGTATTAAGTATTTCTTTATACTGTACTATGTTTACATGTATTATTACTCTATTCATGTATTGCACTTTTTACTGTCTGTATAAGGGACATCCTTGCAAATGAGCTTGCTCAATAGATTCTATTCCTTCATAATAAAGTTGAACTTGTTTCAGTTTGTTCTTGCCTGGAAGCCACCCTATGTATCTGACCAGAGTTATAGCTGCTGCTCCACCGCTTCAGCCTTATGGAACTGAAGACTCTAACCATGCATTGCACCAATTGCCTGATAAGGAACTGCCTTTTTGTGTGCCTTGAGTATTTCTGACCTGATACAGGGACCACACAAATGGTGCCCCACTGTCCTGGCTGCTCTGAAATGTACATTCTGCTACTCAGGGAGTTGCTTGCTGGCTGGGACATTGATACCTTTCTAGGAAGATCTGTGGAGGGGTTGACCAGAGTTACTTCAGCTTATCGCATGCTTGTGGATTGATCCCTGGAATAGTTTTCTGCCATGTTACACACAGAACTATGTGTCACTGGCAGAGCAACAAGGCCATCTCAGGAAGTCATCATTGACCCCTGGAAAAGGACCATCTGTGGGATTTGTTGTTCCTGACTGTCTTCCACCACCAACTGCAGTGGTGTCCGGATGATTATTGTAATTGTCCTGTACCACATCCACCTGTTGTACTTTACCTTGCATCATACGTAAGGTGTGATATTTCCCACACCGCTATGTATACTGTGATGTCTGTACACTGTATGCTCTGTATTGTTTTCTGTGACGTGGAGCCTTTGTAAAGGAGTCTCTGACTCAAAGGTATTAATTCCGATTGTATTCAATAAATAAATACAAATATCCCTAACTCCAGTGATTAACATCTCACAGCGGGAGCACCAGTGCAAGATCTGCAGGCCAAATTAGAATAAACTGGACTCTAATACTGGTATTGTACTGTATGATGCTAATCTTTTATTGTAGTTGTTTCTGTGAGGCTTGCTACAGACTGTTTATAATGAGATGTTTTCTGAGATAGCCATAGGTATATTTTTTCTGTTTAAACAGTATGCAATTCTTCTGTGCCTGTCTCATGGTTCTGTGTTAATGGCTTGCTTCCTTGGAGCCGAAAGTTAAAGTAACAACGTTCTGGGGCCTAAGTGATCTCATGTTCTAAATGGGTAATCAGTTTCTTAGTTAATAGTAAAGGTACTGAAAAATGGACACTGTTGAATCATAATTTTAGAAAATGCATAAATATTTCTGTTGTGACTACCTTTATGCTATTTCACTTAATTTCGGGGACAGTGTTACCTTGAATAATGATGTTTCCAATGTTACAATGTATTTACTGCTTAACAGTATTTATGATGGTATGAATCTAACAAGGGCATCAGATTTAATGGATGAGTGTAACTTGGCTGTCATAATAGGGGTTACCAGGACCCATGTGTGTTTAAAATAATGTGTAAAATAATGAAGTGCTACACTGGAACTATGTTATATAGCTGGCAAAAATTTTAATAATGCGCCTATGATTTGGTGCACTAAAGGGTTTAAGACTAGTCCTGAATATCAAGATTTTTAAATGTGTTCTGAATATTAATGACGTACATCGTGTTTGTAATGTGCTTCTGCTTACTGACGGTAAATCTAGGTGCCATCATAGCACTTGTAATTGTCCACTTGCGGTGAAGGCTCCCAGGCAATGTTTTCCCACCTGCTAGTGGCATATAAATATGAACTCTTGCCAACCAAAAATATGTTCTTGAAGTACTGTATGGTGGTCTAGTCTGTATCAGGAGCATCCATGTGCAGTGCTTCAGCTTTAGCACCTCTGAGTGCTATTCTTTGACTGAGACCATCTAGAGGAGGCCTGTAGGACCAGGGAGGTGGCAGGGTTCCTGGGTCTGGGTGACAGTGACTCCATTCTGTGTGGGTCTTCAGAGTTTTGGACTATGAGCAGGGTCCAAGATTGGGGATGGCAGGGGCCTGTTGGGGACTCATCCTCAAATAGGGTGTCCTGATGATTCAGCACCACTCCTCTCATGTTTCTCTAAACCGTGAAGAAGAAGCAGGCATAATCTTGTGCTCACAGAGACTATGGCCTTGAGCAATGGACCTGTGTGGGTGGTAGAAGACCAGTGTAGCTGGCATTGAGGCTCTTATCCTCAAGGGTGAAGGATGGACCTGGTTGGTTAGTAATCTCTGCTGCTACAGGACCTGGATTTGGTGCTATACTGCAGGTCTGGGAGAGTGAGCTACTGATCCAGATGACAGGGTTTACTTAGAACAGGACTTGTGTGACTTCTATGTAGACTTTTGAGGATGTAAGAACCAGGGAACCATTGATTGGAGCATTTTTAATTCACTTTATTACCATTTTGCTCATCTCTTGATGGTGCCATGCCCCAGCTCCCATCCAGAGTCTCCTCTGAGTTGCTGCAGTATCTCCTTCAGCCATGACTCCTTGAATACTTGCTTACCCATATCTATCTGCCCTTCCTTTGGTGTACCCTGGGATGGAGTACAGGATTGTTGAGCCATGGACCTTTAGGGGGCACTCTTCTGAGTGCCCAGTGGATGTGGGTGGAGGCAGGCACTTCTGCCATTCTGCCTCCAATGAAGATTTTTTCCCATTGGTATTGTCACCTACAGCCCTCCTCTTCTTAAGCAAATTTTTTTCTCTGTAAGTTCAATGGATCTCTAGTGTTGGCTGCCATGGGTCCCAAGCATCTTAATATGCTAATGATACTTGATTCAGAGGTCACCTCCTCCCTCCCCCACCCGATCAATTTATGCTTGACAGCATTTGGCAGTAATGTGATGTGGAGCCACCTACCAGTGTTCGTGATTCTGGAGCATTTCAATGTCATCTGGGCAGCTGGGCAGCTGGCCAAAGTGGTGAGAGGAAGGTCTGTGACAGTCACTGTTTCTCTCTCTCTCTGCTACAGTTCTTTTATTTTTTTCATTTGGGTGGCATGGGAGTGGGTTGGATGTTGAGTGGGTGGGGGATGGGAGGTGTCACTGTCTTTTTTTGGCTCGAGTCGGAGTTGGTATTGGTGTCGCTGAGTGGGTGAGGGAAAGGATGTTTTATTGATTATTTTTCCTGTGGTTGAAGGAGGGAGTGGGATTGAGTGCTGCTAAGTGGGTGGTGGGAAGGGTTCCTTATGACACTGGTTGGAGTTGGGTGGAGGATTGGATAAGGTGCAATGAGGGTTGAGATGGGAACTTATTTTTTAAGACTTTTGAGCCCTTTTTAAAAACTTATGCCACATGACTAATTGTTGGCAAAATGCATGTGTAACATAAAGTTTAGCACTGTGCTAATTTGCCATGTAGTCCCTATGAGAAGCTCTGCTCCTTATGTAGGTCTGCAAGACCTCTTGGAGACCTCTAAAGGGTTAATCCCCTGGTGTCTCAGTGGGTTGGGCCAGCAGCCTGCTCCAGCCCCCTGATGGGAGGAGCCAGCTCTCCATAGCTGAAGAGCTGCAGGAAGTTGTCTCAGTCTGGGAAAGTGATTATTAGGCATGTATCCCTTCTCCCACTGCTGAACTCCTCTTTCTGTGTGGAAATCTAAATACCATCTTGCTGGTATTGTAACGGATACCATCGGCAAGGACCCCCCAGAAGGGGGAATCTCCCATGTATTTCACAATCAGAGGCTGAGAGAAGAGAAGGAGTCATCTGAAGAATGAACAGAAATGTGCATTGAGGGGAAATGGAGGTGAAAGAGAACTGCTTAGTTTCAGAGCTTCATAGGGTACCTAGCAGTACCCTCCCTCCCTGCATTAGGTAAGAGGGTTTGAATGTCTACCCCTGTAGAGGCAATTCAATCTGGGACCCTCTGCCGACAGGGGTCAAGTCTTGGAAGAGGGCAGTAGGGAGAACCTGTGGTAGCTGTTCTGACCCCCAGGGGATGTCTGCCTTTCCTTGCCCCTAAATTGCGATACCATCATGTGGGTATGAAGTCAGAAGAAGTAAATAATTTGGCATTGGACTCTCTGCCCATGAGGGTCAGTTCTTTGGGTGAGTGGGAGGCATCACTGGTGGCACCCTTGGACCCTCAAGGAGTATATGACTCTCTATGCTGTGCAAATTGTGTGGGGACCATATCCCCAAGTGTACCTGTGGTTGGTCTTCCAAGAGAACTTGTAATGCATATGTGAATCTAATGGCCTAGGGCCCCTACCATAATGCCCTATGTTCAGGGGGTAGGTAGAGGAAACTGGTACCAGGTTTAGGGAAGGCTTGGCTGATGCTTATCCCTGGGTAGCTCTAAGGAGTGAAATACCCCACTGCTGCAAGAGAAGAACTGTGCAGGGTGAAGTCTGATGCTTAGAGTAAGTCAAAGGTAAACTGCACCAGTGGTATAAAATGTGAGAGATGCAAAGTGTCCCTAACAGTTGGATCCCCATTGTGGGTTCAGGTTACAGGGGCCCTAGGATGTTAATGCAATTATGATTAAGCTGCCTTTAAGAGATCAAATGTGTTTCAGCCTATGACAAACATATTAGCAATTTTACATCTGTGTACCCCACAGGGTTGTTGGTATGACCACTGCAATCTAAGGAGTGATGAGTACTAGTCACACAGTGCCTTTACTGTCACCTTCCTGGCGACTGGAGTATAGAGATTGCCTTATGGACACTGAAATAACTGTGACAGTGAGAAGCATGCAGCCTGCTCCATTTGGGAAATAACATTCTCATGAACTTCAAGTAAGTAAAAAGGAGTCTTTTTAGACGTTATACACAGTTTGGACATCTAATCTGTTATTGGAAGTCGTTCTATGTTGCTAACCCCCTCCCTTGAAGCCTGGATGCTCAGACATGTTCCTGTGTTCCCAGAGGTCATTTCAGTCCTGGAGGTCAAGAAAACTAAAGCAAAGGTGTATATTCTCTCCTCCCTATATTTATCATCCATCATACTCCCAGACATTGAGGGATCATCTGGGATTTAGGGGTCCCCTGGAGTTTGAGGAATGATCAGTGGCATCGGAGCAAGTTGGGAACAATTTGTGACCGTTTTGACAAAGTTACTGCATGAGTCAATTTTCAAGATGGTGCAGTGTGCCCTGCTAAATTAATGCCTTCCAGAGCAACCTATGTAAAATGGTGGCTGTGCTGAGTGACGCGTGATGAAGTCTGCCTTAAAGACATGAAATCATTCTTGTGGGGTGAAAACATCAGTGGAACTGTCCAATCACCTGAAAATGGATATGTTAATGTGTCTCCTCAAGTTGCAAGTCATTGGCCTGAGGATGCAAAGGGTGCTGTGGTCTGCTCTGTGGTGGGGCTGCCTCATGCTTGAGCAAGCTGTCTGGGCAAAACCCATCAAGGAGCGAGGAGCCTGAGTTCAAAAGCCCTTAATAACAAAAAAATTTTAATTACAAAAAGTATTTTCTTTACCTAATCTATACCTTGTGGGGTACTTGTAGGCTCTATCGGGGCCTGACCCTGGGCTGCTGCTTTGAACTGAGTATCAGCATTTGTCTGCAAGTAGCAGAACCACTGTGAGCACTGTGTTTTATTTCCCAAACTGTCTTCTCTGCTAGTCAGGGCAGCTTAGGATCATATCAGTGGAAAAATAAGAGAATCATGAATTTGGTGGCATGATGACCTGGGGCACAGGACAGGTTAAAACTTATTAGTGTAAATCAGTGACGGTCAGGATCAGTGGACAGTTATGGTGGGCTAAAACAAGGATTCTGTTCTGTGTTTCAGGGGGCCAAGTGTGAGAGTCCACACCCCTTATTCCGATAATACAGCAGACCACCAAAAAAAAAAAACGAGATTAAAATGCTCCTGTAGCTGTTGGAATGGTTTACAAAATGTGAAGACTATGCATCACAGTCAGAGGCACCGCTCCAGCGCTGTTTTTGATATTACAAAGGGCCGGGCATACAAAGGGTAGCAATTTGTGTAGTGTGCAGGATGAAGGAGGCCCTATAGAGTCAAGCCATACAAAAGTGAGGGTACTGGACTTTAGGAGTGCTGACTTTGGCAAGATGGGAGAGTGCCTCAGAAAAGCACTAGCAAACAGGCTAGAAGGAGGTGTGGAGCAACAATGGGGAATTATCAAAACTGCCATCACAGAGGCAACAAGCCTTTGTGTGAAGCAAATAAACAAATCAAAATGAAAGAAAAAGCCACTATGGTTCTCAAGAGAGGTGGCTGTGAAAGTCAGGAAGAAAAAGATAGCATTCCGGAAGTATAAGGAAACACAGAAGGAGCAGGACAGACAGCTGTACCAGTTAAGGCAGAAAGAAGCAGGGAGGGAAGTCAGAATAGCAAAGGCCCAAACTGAGGAAAAGATAGCCAACTCAGTTAAGAAGGGGGATAAAACCTTTTATAGGTACATCAGCGAGCGTAGAAAGACAAAGGGAGGGATAGTGAGGCTGAATAGAATGAACGGTGGGTGGGCAGAGGGGGACAGTGAAAAAGCAGGAATACTGAACGAATATTTCTGCTCAGTATTCACAAAAGAGGAGGGGGAAGTGCCTAATCCAATTAACAGAAGCACTCTTGATAGGGGGTCGATCCCAGTCCTTTCACAGAAGAAAGGGTTCTGCAAGAACCCTAAAACTGAAGGTGGACAAAGCAATGGGTCCTGATGGAATTCACCCCAGAATTCTAAAAGAATTAAGGAAGGAACTAGTGAAACCACTGGCTACTCTTTTAATAAATCATGGGAGGATGGTGTGGTACCCGAGGACTGGAGGAAGGCAGATGTGATTCCCTTCACAAAAGTGGGACCAAGACAGAGACAGGAAACTACAGACCTGTCAGTCTGACCTCTGTGGTAGGGAAAGTGATGGAGTCACTTCTGAAGGAAAGAATAGTTGAGTACCTAGAGGTCAGTGGAGCACGGGATCCAAGGCAGCATGGGTTCACAGCGGAAGGTCATGTCAGACTTAATCTAATAGATTTCTTTGACTGGGTGACCAAAGTAGTAGACCAGGGAGGGGCTGTGGACATGGCCTGCCTAGACTTTAGCAAGGCATTTGACACAGTCCCACACAAAGATTATTAGTCAAATTAACCAGCCTGGGAGTGGGTCCCAGGGTGGTAGCCTAGGTAAAACATTGGCTGGACAACAGGACACAGAAGGTAATTGTAAATGGAGTCCACTTGAAGAAAGGGCGGTTACTAGTGGGCACCATGAGGATCAGTATTGGGTCCAGTCCTTTTAATGTCTTCATCAGTGGCATTGCAGAGGACTGGAAGAGAAAGTATGCCTTTTACAGATGACACAAAGATCTGCAACAGGGTTGATACACAAGGAGGCATGGAAAGGATGAAAAGGGACTTGGCAAGGTTGGAGGAATGGCCAGACGTATGGCAGCTAGGATTCAATGCAAAAAGTGCAAATAATGCACCTGGGAAACAAGAACCCAGGGAAGAATACACAATGGGTGGGAGGTAGTAACAACAACAAAACAGGAAAGGGACCTGGGGGTAATCATATCAGATGACCTTAAGGTTAGCAAGCAATGTGAGAAGGCAGTAGGGAGGGCCGGGGGTATACTGGGATGTATAGGGAGAGGCATCAGCAGCAGAAAACAGGAAGTTGTTATCCCTCTGTACAGACAGTTGGTGAGACCCCATCTGGAATACTGTGTCCAGTTCTGGAGACCCCATCTCCGCAAGGACATAGACAGGATAGAGGCAGTCCAGAGGAGGGCAACTAAAATGGTGCAGGGTCTGCAAGAGAAGCCATGAGGAGGCAGACTAAAGGATCTTAATATGTATACCCTTGAGGAAAGAAGGGAGGGGGACATGATAGAAACTTTCAAGTACCTCAAGGGAATCAACAAAGTCCAAGAGGGTAGCATCTTTCAGAAAAGAGACTTGCAAGAACAAGGGGACACAATTTAAAGATAGAAGGAGGGGCTGTTCAGGGGCAATGTGAGAAGTATTATTTCACAGAGAGGGTAGTGGATGCATGGAACAGCCTTCCTGAGGAAGTTGTGGGGTCTAAAACTGTGGGAGAATTCAAGAATGCATGGGACAGACATAAGGCAATTCTTGTGGGGGCAGGAAGATATAGGCTGTTGGTTAACTAGGATCTGTGGCCTATCCTGTAGGTAGGGAAATGGGAAGACTAGATGGGCCTAGCGGTCCTTATCTGCCGTCAAAGTCTATGTTTCTATGTTTCTATCGCTGTGGTATTTGCATTAAAATCCACAGGGCCCCAGCAAGGTGTCCCAGGCAATTTCAGAGGAGTCCTATGTACAAGCATGGGAAAGATGACTGCAGCTCAAGCCAGGGGCTGACACCTCAGCCTGGTTCACCCCCTCACACGAGGCCTTTGATTTAAAAAATCTAGATGTGTTTTCCAGGTCATCCAAACAAAAGAACCCAAGCTACTCCCAGGCAGGAGCTCAGACACCCTGGATTTCAAGCAAACTACATCAGCCATAAAAGGCACCCCTAGGTAGTTTTCTGGAGTGACGTGCTGTATCCAGTCAGTGAACAACCCCTGCTGTGCCCACTTGAGCCTCACCAAGGTCAGACTGTCCCCTGGCTACGAGGACTGCTGGGGGTGCACTCCAGCTGACCATGGGGGCCGAAACTCATCAGAGAATGCTAAAGCCCTCTAGGATTAAAGAAAAGGGACCAGTGTCACAATCAGGAATCCTCAGTCTGTATTTAACCCTGTAGAAGGAAAACCATCAATCAATGTCTTTTGTGGCTGTTCCTGACCCCTCCACTTGACCCTCCCACTCAGCACCCACCATTCCACCCCCCAAGCCCTTACTTATCCATTGGGGGTCCAATGTTGTAATCCACTCTGGGCCACAGACACGTCTTCACTCTTCAAAGCCAGACCGCGAACTGAAGAAACAGGTATGTAGTTCAATGTATTTCAACAGGGTTTTGAGCTTAGTGGCAAAACTTGGGCATTTTTGCATATTTTTGGCCCAAATTTTCAATATGCCTTTCTTAGGACCTCACCCCATGAACAAATGCACTGACATTACGCAAATCTGCCCTAAAAGTTGATTTTGCGGTCCCTGTGTGAAATCACCTTTTGGGCAGGAGCTGAAAATGATCTTTGCCCTTGTTCATGTGGTGAGATCATAAGAAGGCTATGTTGAAAATTTGGTGTAAAAATATTAAAAACAATAAAGTTATGAGCCTACTTAGATTTTTGCAAACTCAGGTTCGTAACTTTGGTAATTTTCATATTTTTATACCCCAAATGTACCATATAGTAATATCTTTACAGCACCTCATGAATGTGACAGCTGTCATTTTTCATATCCTGGCCAAAATGTTTTTTTTTTTACATCCCAAAAGGTGATTTTCCGGCCCTTGTGCAAAATCACCTTTTGAGCAGGAGTTGAAACTTTTCTCTGCCTTTGTTCATGAGGTAGGGTCTTAAGGAGGCTATGTTGAAAACTTGGTGTACAAATATAGAAAAAACAAAGTTATGAGCCTACACTGAATTTTGCGGACACTGGCTAGTAACTTTGATAATTTTCAATATCTTTACTCCAGATTTACAACATAGCCATATCTTTACAGCACCTCATGAATGTGACAGCTGTCATTTTTCAACTCGTGCCCAAAATGTGTTTTTGTGTCCTGAAAGCTGATTTTGCAATCCCTTCGCAAAATCTCCTTTAGGCCAGGAGCTGAACATTTTCTCTGCCCTTCTTCATGAGGCAGGGTTATAACAAGGCTATTTTGAAAATCTGATGTAAAAATATTAAAAAACAAATATTTAATATTTTTAACTTAAATTCCTTGGTTGTAGCCCTATTGGCTCTGGCCAGAGTTTGTTTTATAAACTGTTTACACCTCTATCTCTCACTGGCCTGCCCCCTTCCATGAGCTTCCCTAGCCTCATCACCCACTTTTTCCAAGTACTTACAGTACCCTGTCCTCTTGGACCCCATGACTCACCCTCCAAGACAGGCTTATCGGGCTTACCTAGCCTCCTAGGGAGTTTGTAAATACTGAATGAGGTGCTATGGTTGGCAGTGTGTGGCCTGCAGGATTAGCCAGTTTCATCCTGAGTCAGCCAGGGCAATATTTCATTTTTCTTCCCATCCCTCAGGGATGCCACTGGCAGGCTGAGTGATGCATGCATGCTGTGCATGCACATGCCCATGCTGCTGCCAGGTGATGCTGCCTCCTACCCCAGAGCAGCTCCTTCTTCCAACACTACCTGTGGTTAAAATGGTGACCCTGGTTGAGGCAGTGCAGTGGAGCTCACTACCCTACTTTCCCTTCCTTCACAGAGTACCCCTGCAGTGTTCCTGGAGCAGATCAGTCACTCCTCATTACTCACAGCAGTGTAGACAGGTGAAAGTAAACATGCCTGAAGACTGGTAAACACAGCAGTGATCCCTGTAGCCTGGGGGGGGGTGGTTCTCAAAGGGAATATCAATCATAGTTTCACCCTTGGAATGCACCAGGGTTTGTGCACTGCTTCATTAGGATGCCAATCGGCAATTTTGTTGATCACCATTTTTGGGGGGGCAGGGGGTTGTGCCCCTCCAGCACCCCCCCAACTAAGGATTCCAACTCCAGGGGGGACCCTGGGGAAGGGGAGACAGAATTGCTGATTGGCACCCTAACAGTTCAACGCCCTAATGCTGGTGCCCTGAAGGGGTGCAGTGACCAATCATACCTAGCACACCTTATTACATTTCTGAAGTTCCCAATGCCCATCCATATTTCTACCTAAATATAACTGTACACTCAGGGTAGTCCATCGAATTTCACAGATCCATAAGATGCTGATAGCGAACCAACTGTGCAGGGTTGGTGCTGTAGAGAGGGCAGCCAGCCCAGAACAATCAGGAAAGACACAGCCATGGCACTCGTGGCAAATTAATATGAAGAATCGCACAATATCATTGCTAATGCAGATATTTTGTTGTGCTAGAGCCAATTGCCCTTACTCCAGTGCTTCGGCTATAAAGCCTTCTTAAGGGGGTGTCACCCTATGGCATTGTGAAACCAAGAATGTTTTTACTGTGAGACAGAACAACCATTAGTATCTTCCAGCCATTTCCAAAAATATTTTTTTATTATATTTTATGATACTTGAAATGATATTTTAATAGTTGTAACATCTGATCTGTTAACTGTAGAAAGTTAAAGTAAGTTTTTCTTAAATAAAAGCTTGGAATCTGTTCAACGTGTATTGATCCTAACAATACAGTTCTAATATGTTGCTTCATGTCTATATGTGTCCCAATAATATGTTGTTAAAAATTACAGGACTTTAAAAAATTTAGTGAAGAATTTTGTTGCTAACTGTTGTGTATATCAGTTTGGTATTATATGTCTTTTTCTAATAAATCATATTTAATTGCAAAAAAAAAAAAATTGTGAAGATTTTTTTTTGGTATCGATATGTAACATTTTATGTTTCTTATACTGATATATTATTGCTGTAGTACTATCTTATCGCTATATCTCAGCCATATTCTCCACCTGTAACTTCTTTGACTCGATCAATAACCACCCCATAAACTCTCCTACCAACCATCCCCCTTTCTGGCTAAGAATCATTTCCTGCAATGAGGCAAAATGCTACCAAAGCAAAGCCCTGGCAAACTCTCACTATAATAGTGGCGGCTTGGACCTCAAGCTCATCTGGCTTACTTTGGCTGTGACCTTGCCCCATCTCACCAAAATACTTAACTTATACTTATGCCACAGCCAGTTCCCCACCTCTTGGAAAAGAGCAGTTATAACTCCCATATTAGAGAGTGGTGACCCCACTTCCACCAGCAACCTTAGGCCAATATCCATCCTGCAGCCCCCCCCCCCCCAAAGGCCTTTGGAAAAAATTATGGCGGACCAGCTCACGGACTACCTGACCAAACACAATCTGCTCTGTCATGAACAACACGGGTTACGGAGGGGTCACAGCACCTCCACTGCCCTTGTCAAATTTACTTCTTATATACATTAGGCCCTGGGTCATGGCTCAGTAGCGGGGGCTCACTATATCGATCTGACCAAAGCTTTTGATACGGTCAGTCATGATCTTCTTCTCCACACCTTACCATCACTAAATATCTCCCCAGAGGTCACCTCCTGGCTCAAAGACTATCTCACTGGCAGAACCCAGCAGGTAAAAACTAATGAAACCGTATCCTCCAGTAAGCCAATCTACACCGGGGTCCCACAAGGGTCCATTTTAGGCCCATTGCTTTTCACCCTCTTTCTGAACTCCTCCCCCAGATCCTGTAGTGGGAAGCTACTGCTTTATACTGATGATGCTGTAGTCTTTTGGAAACATCATCATCTCAACACACTACAAGCTGCCCTGCAGGCCTTCCTTGGAGAGATCAAAACCTGATTCTATGAACACCACCTAATACTTAACTATAAGAAGACAAAAGCTATGTTCTTCACCCACCGCCAAAACCCGCTCTGTAATGCATCGCTAATCATCACAAACTCCTGTGGCATTGCTCTGGAACAGGTTTACAGTTTCAAATACCTGGGTGTCAGGTTGGACATCTCCTTTACCTATCATGCTCACACCCAACAAGTATCCTCCTCTGTCAATGCCAGGTTAAGGATCCTATACAGACATAAGCACTGCATTCCCCCACATGCAATGCATCCAGCAATGTCCTCCTCAATACTATCCCTGATGGACTATGGCATAGTAATTTATGGGTCTGCTGACCATACTGCCCTGTGCAGCATCAACCTCATCCCTCAAAAAAAAAACCTGCTACCTGGTTTCTAATTGTAACAGGCTAACCCATACTTGTGAGTTTTACAAACTTACTGGCTGGCTAAACTTCCAAGATAGGGTTAAGTATCACATCTGCCTTCTAGCAAGAAAGATACTACACAAACAAGTTCCAATAGGCCTTCACCCTCTTATTCAAACAGCCTCGCTCAGGAGGGCACCAAGACAGTCTGCAAACACCCCCATACTAGTAGCACACTATAGAACCTCCCTTGGGCAACAGTCTTTCCATTATCATGCCCCTCTGTGGCTAAACAACCTACTGTCCACAATCTCCCTTACATCCAGTTTGGGTCAGTTTAAAGCTGGTCTTAAGACACTCCTCCACTCTGCAACCTGTGACTGTACATAACTTTACAAACAGGTTCCACTGCTACAAATATGGGGTCCCCCCTGGCATAGGAACTTTCTTCTCTTTCCCAAATTTAGGATCCTCAATCTCACTTTAAACTTATTTTGACTCTGGGCCTATTTTTTGTAAGACCCTCCGAAACTGAAGTACTGCCATATGTACAAAAGTGTTGACCCGTGACCTCTTTCTTAAGATCCCTGATGATGTAACCCTACATTGTATGCTGTACCAAATGTTTAAATCCTCTGTCAAATGTTTAAGTTTAGTACTGTGCCAAATGTTTAACAGTTGTACTAAATGTTTAAGTTTGTGATACTTGGTGTACTGTATGTTCTTACTGACGTGGAGCTGTTGCAAAGGAGTCTATGACTCAAAAGGATTGTAATTCCGATATCTTTCAATAAATAAATAAATATCTACATAGCTAACTACGTCTAGCACTAACAGTTTCAAATTTATCACTTGCTAAAGAAATTATCTTTTTAAAAGGTCTAACTTTGGAACTCTTGTGGGTAGAATTTTTTTTTTTAATGAAAGCTTGGAGTCCAGCCATTAAGAATTAGCTTAGATAGATACTGTTTAAACGTGTTGATACTGTTCTGTATGGATCAATATTATCTGACCTTGCTTTTTCAGTATTTTATCAATACATGTTTTTTAGTTGTGATACAGCCACAAAATTGGAACTACATATAGCTGATACCATTTTTTTGTGTAACAATAGACCATATTAATACTATTTTTTAAATCAATACAATAAAATTACATGACTGAATTAAAAAAAATTAATAAAAATATAATTCAGCTTTTTCGAATTTTGGTATTACTACATGGTATTTAATTAGTAACTGTGTAGTTTTAAACTTAATTTTCATTCATCTTGTGACCTTAATCATGTGGGGAACATTTCAGTCTCCCCAACCCGAAGTACTTAATCTTCCTCACTTTTGCAGGCTTTGCCTGCAGAAGCATTGGAAGATATTAACTTGCCAAGGTACAGTACAGTATTTGCAAGGCGGGGATACTGAACTGTGAAACAGAGCTCACAGGTTAAAATTCTGCAACCACAGGTTCACTGCCAGATGTCCTCGAGCAAGTCACTTGCTCTCCAGTACCTTGCTGAGCTATGGGGTGTGGGGGACTTGGGACTTTAGGAGGAGCCTGCCACCTATGCATACTATGGCCATGAATGATGTAGCTTTGAGCTACAATGTGGCCAGAGGCTGCGATGCAACAAGGAGTCATTGAGGCAGGGAGAAGGGATCCAGAGGCCTACAAAAACTAAATAGAAATCCTTTAAAATAATCAAAACTAATATGGAGTCGTTGTGTCCTGCTACTGATCACAATTTTCTAGACAGTTTCAAGAACCATGCAGGTTAAACAGTTTACATTTATTTTTTTTTTAATCAGGTTAGGAGAGCTCAAAGACAGAAATAAAGCTTATTTTTTATTTTCCTTTATTCTTGTCTCACAAGGTTCCCCACTTCCCTCAGTTAAGGACCACCTCCGAGCCCTGGCACCACCTTTCCAGGCCACACCTGTGACCCCCCCAGTTTCATCCTGTGGTGGAGCATTTGGTTTTTAGGTCTTTTTCCTTGGGAATGTGATCCGATGTGGTCCTAGGGGTGGCATATTTATTTATTTATTTTTATTTATTGTAATATTCGGAAAGATCTTTGAGTCAGGGACTCATTTATAAAGGTTTCACATCATACATAAAATGGTACAGGGATGAGACTTGAGATACAGATTGCAGAATATTACAGATAACATTCACAATAAGTTACATAGCTATATTAGTAGATGGCTAACAGAGATTCAGGTACATTAGCACAGCCAGAGAAAAAAGAGAAAAAAAGAAAATTACAGGAAGATACTGTAGGAGATTTGTAGTCATGTAGTTTCACAGCTACATTTAGGTACGGTGCCTGCTACTAGAGTTTTTTTTTTGGGGAGGCACTGGCAGGTCAGGTGTCAAGGGCAGTCACATTGGTTTGTGGTCTGAAGGTATTCCCTTAGCTTGGATTTATATGGGCCCAGCCTTGTTTCATCAGCTATATGACTACGGAGGGAGTTTGTCCAGGTGGGGGTCCTGAAACTGAAAGTATGTTGGTATTGGGGAGGTCCGGCCATGGGGCACCCAAAGTAGTCGTTTGCTTGAGCTACGGGTTGTTTTGCCTGGAGGTGTTGGGAGTTTGCTTTTGTTAACCAGGTAAGCACTCTAGACATCCAAGTGCCTATTTTCAGGTGTGACCCAGGAGGGTTACAGAGTACAAATGAAACATAATACAGAGTCGAGGTAACATATAGTAGCCACAGGCTTCGACAAGTGGGTGGTACAGCATATGGTATAACAGGCTTTAAAATGGTTAAGTAGGCAGAATGGCAACAAGATACATAACAGCATTGAGAGGTGGAATAACATCAAAAAACATCAGGAAAGAGAATAACATCAAAATAAATGAAAGTACAAGCAGGTACTGATATGACATGAGCGTCTATCATGAGAGAGAATGAATATCAAATAATGAAGATAGAAGCAGGACTGATTTGACAAGAGCGCCCCTCCAACAAGAGGGCAGAAAGTGCCTTATGCTGGTTATCAGCAGAGATTTAACAGCAGCCGGTATAACGGCTCACAGGACAGCTCCCTCAGTGAATCGGGAGGGAGGGAGAGAATACGCTGGGTCTATATGGTACACAGACAGGCAGAGGCAGATTTGAGGAAGTTCCAGGGGGATGTTTTGAAGCAGGGATGGGAGGGAGAGGCATGAACTAGGGCAGGAAGGGAGTTCCACAGTCTTGGCGCATGGATGGAGAAGGCCCGGTCTCCTATGAGGGTGCAGGTCTTAGGAACCAGGCGGACCTGTGCAGCACTGGATCTTAAGTGGTAGGCAGGGTTTCCATGTTTGAGGGGAAGGGCAAGCGCAGAAAAAGTGGCTGTTCTAATTATGTTATCTACGAAGTTGCCAAGGACAAAGGTGCGGTGCTTTTCAGGGGGAGCCACTCTAGCCGTGATTAGAGCTCACAGCAATGCATAAGGCAAAGGGCAGAGAGTGCGAAGCAGCATATATTGTTATAAGCAGTGTCCCATTTTGCAAGGCTAGAATTCGGGACTGGGGCAAAGGCTATGTGCCCATAGCAAAGCGTGGGAAGAAGTATCCCTGGCTAGGGTGAGCCGAGTAGCCGGGGTGAGGCAATCTTTGGCTCTGTAGGCAAGCCTGAGTTTGCCATTCATGGCCTTACATATATTCCGAAGATGCGTGTTGAGATGCAATTGTGGATCAAGGGTAACTCCTAGATACTTGACGGAGTCCACGGCCTGCAGGAGGGGCCTATTGCTCCATAGATGGTTAGAGGAGCTGGGTGGGAAGAGGTTTTGGCCACAGAGCCAAACAGCATGGCCTGGGTCTTATTCAGGCTGATGGTAAGCTTGTAGCCCTCAAGCCAGTTCTGGATAAGATTGAAGTCGGAGTTAATCCGGGAGTTGATGGTAGTAATATCCTGAGAACTGGACAGCAGGGCGAGGACATCCATGTATAGAGTTGGGTGCCCATAGGTTGTAGCGGAGGGCAGTTCATTAATGAATAGGGAAAACAGAATGGGTCCAAGGACGGATCCTTGGGGGACCCCGCAGTTAACTGGGTAGAGGGCAGAGAGGGCGCGGTTAAAGCAGGTGTATTGCTGCCTTCCCAAAGTAGTTGGAGAACCAGGCAAGAGCTCAGTGGGAGAATCCGAGAGAATGAAGAGTGGAGTGAGATTACCAGGGTGACATCCATCGCTTGGTGCTTTTCCTTCACTTTTATCCTCAACCCCACCACCAGACACTGGCAGCAAGAACACAAGGAATGCAAAGTCAACCAGAGTCCTCCTGACACCCACACACTGCTCAAGTTTACACCACTACCGGTGGCCACCCTGGTAATGGTAGCAGAGCAGAATCAGCAAACCTTCCTTCCCAGAGGAGAGGTGCATCCACTGGGATGCTCAACCTTCCCTCTCTGTAATGACCATCCAATGCTCCAGTCTTGGATCCCACGTATGGCTTGCTTGTGTTGTGAGCAGCAGCACTGTCTACAGATGGCCATGTATGTCTGGTTTCTTATCATACTTTGTATATATGAAAATAAGATTGGATATTAGGCAGAAATACAAGCTGCCCTATAACAAGAGATTTTCTCACATTACATATCCTTTGATTTATTGATAAGAACATAAGATTTTGCTGGCAGAAGGAGACTGTGCAGTCTACCTAATCTGCTCAAGATGTCTACCACCCATCTACTGCTCTCACTGAGGTTACTACATTGACTGTCCCATACCCGTTTGAATTCTCTGACACTCTTAGCCACCACCACCTCAGGAGGCAGGCTGTTTCAAGGGTCCATGACCCTCTCTGTGAAAAAGTACTTCCTAACATTGGTTCTGAATTTACTGCCAACCAAACATATGTTGTACCCTCTTGTATGCGCAGTCTTATTTTTCTGAAAGAGGTTACCGCTATATACTCTGTTTATCCCTTTAACAAATTTAAATAGTTCTCTCATGTCTCCTCTGTTCCTTCTCTGCTCTAGGGAGAATAGACTTAACTGGCTGAGCCTATTTTCATAAAGTTCGTGTTGTAGTTCCTGCACCATCTTGATGGCTCTCCCCTGCATGGATTCCAGATGGTCCATGTCCTTTTTTAGGTGAGGCCTCCAGAACTGCACACAGTACTCCAAGTGAGGCCTCGCCAAGGACCTATAGAGTGCGATGATTACTTCATGCTTTCTGCTAGTAATACCCCTACCTATGCATCCAAGAATGCTGCTTGCCCTTAATGCTGATTTTTCACATTGCTTTCCTACCTTTAAATCATCCGATATTATAACTCCTAGATCCTGTTCCAGCTGTGTCTTTTCCAGTTGCTGCCCTTCCAGGACATAGTCATTTCCTGGGTTCCTCTTACCCAAGTGCATTATCTTACACTTTATGGTACAAAACCTCAACTGCCAGTTCTTGGACCATTTCTCCAGCTTTCTTAGATCTGCCTTCATTCCTTGGACACCTTCCTGTGTGTTCACTCTGTTGCAGAGCTTTGTATCAACTGCAGACAGGCAGACTTTCCCTTTCAGACCCTCAGCAATATCACTGATGAATATGTTGAAAAGGATTGGGCCAAGTACTGATACCTATGAAACCCCACTGGTCACACTCCACTCCTAAGACAAGGTTTCATTTACCATAATTCTCTGAGTCCTATCCTGTAGCCAGCTTTTAATCCAGTTGACCACTTTCTGACCTATGCCTGTTTGCTACAATTTATTTTCCAGTCTTCTATGTGGAACCGTATCAAAGGATTTACTAAAATCCAAATATACTATTGTGTCGGGAAAGGGGACCAGAACCATGTATTCTTTTGATTCATTTATTCTTTTCTAAATATGCATCTGCTTCAGGTACAAGATGGCTACCAGATCACATAATCATGTAGTATATGATAGCTTATGTTAGAGGTATGATGTTCTCATGAGAAAGTTAACAGGAAAGCCAGGGAGGAGATAATAAAGCAATAAATCCTGTGGGGGTGCCCTTCCTGGAGATGTTCCCATGTTGAACAAAGGACCCAGGAGAACATAATTATGGTAGCAGGGAGGTGCTGAAGGGTGGGTGGACACACACACACACACACACACACACACAATCTCAAAGAGGGCTGGGACAACATGGAACCATCATTCAAAGTGAGTGAAACCCCCCTCCACAGAGAGAAGAAATATACTGTGGTGCTATAAACAGGCTCTTTCTCGTGGACTAAAACACCTAAAGATGAGAGCCCCTGCCATTACAAAGACTAGGCAAGACAAGGCAACATTTATTTTTGGGGTGCCAAATCCCCGAGGCTCTGGGCACCTAACAAAAACATAAGAAATAAAACAGCAATTAAGATAAAAAAAATTACAAAAATAAATAACATTCTAATTCCAGTTTTACAATCACCTATAATAATTAAAACAGTAGGACATAAAATCATTTTGTAACAGCCAGGCTAAAGAGGTGGGCTTTTAACCTCTGTTTGAAAATACCAATCAAGGGTACCTCCCAGACTGCAGGTTAAAACGCGTTCCACAGGGTCGACCCAGAGACACTAAATGCTCGGTCACCGGATGTCTTGAGCCAAACCCTGGGAATGTCCAAGAGGCCCCTTGAAGAGGAGCGGAGAGAGTGAACAGAGGCTGCAGGTATCAGGCTTTCCAACAGGTAGCCAGGACCCAGTCCATATAGGGCCTTATAGGTGAGCAAGCACACCTTGAAAAGGACCCTCCACCTCACTGCCATCAAAGCAGAGGACACAGGACCGGGGTCACATGACAGGACCTTGGCAGGCCCATCAGCAACTGGGCTGCTGCATTCTGCACCAGCTGCAACCTGCGGAGGGTCCTTCCCATGACCCTTAAGTAAACAGCATTACAGTAATCGTGCCTTGAGATGACAAAAGTATGTACCAGTGTTGATAGATCCTGGGATGGAACAACAGGCTTGATCCTGGTGATGTTCTGCAAATGGTAAAAAACACTCTTAACTCATTCAGGCTTAGATATGCCTGTAGGTCGCGTCTGAAAGCATAGCCACTCAGGCCAATGACAACTGTAGATGTACTCAATTGACTTTCACTCAGGCCTAGAAACATATGAGGAAGCAGCTGTTTTTACCTAAATATTAAAGGGAAATGTCAACGTATAGTCGGGCCCCACCTCCATGTGATGAGGCCCGATTAACTGGATCAGATAGGAAAAATTAAAATAAACTTACCATCTCATTGATTTGGAAATTATATCTAGTTGATCCTGTGCCTGGTTGCCCTGGCATTTTAGGATGCAGAGCCCTCCCTGTCTTACAAGCACCCATGGCTGTTCCTTGATAACGTTCCAGGTGTGGAGCAGCCGGGGCATCTATATATAATATAATGGCTCCTTTTGAAATAGCTCTGGTTTTGGAGCGTGGACATTCTTTAGCATTTCTGATAAGTACTGGATGACAGTATCCTGCAGTCAATATGTGGTCTCGAGTAGCAGACACTCACAGATTCTAACTGAGTCATTTGAAGATTTTACAACACAGATTACTATATTGCCAAATCTTCAAATAGCTCTGGTTTAGAATCTATGTGTGTTCGGTCTACACCGAGATCACGTATTGACTGGCAGGGTACTTGTCATCCAGTACTTGTATCAGAAATGCCCAAGAATGTCCAGGCTCCAAACTGGAACTATTTTAAAAAGGAGCCACTTATTAAGTATATAGATGCCCCCAGTTGCTCCCCGCCTGAAATGTCATCACGGGGACAGCCGCAGGTGCTTGTGGGTGCGACAGGGAGAGCTCCGCATCCTAAAATGCCAGAGCAATGAGGGTGTAGGATTGACCAGATATAATTTCAAATAAATGAGAAGCAAGTAAGTTTATTTTTTATTTTTTCTACTGCATCTGCTAATCACGCCCCACTTCACATGCAGGTGGGGCCCGACTGTACGTGGATGTTTCCCTTTAAACAAACCAGATTGCTTAGACTTGATTGCATAGCACTGTTAGAAAGGTCATTTTGTGCTGAAGAACTTTGCTGCTTATACTTTGTGTCTATCATGTATACTTTAGGAGTTATTCACATTTATTTATGGTATAGTGTGCATAGCTGATATTTATCTCTCAAGCCTCACCTAAGTTCCTTGAATAAATCTGAAAAAAAACCCAAGGTTTGTGGTATTTCAGCTAGAATAAAATAAAAATCAAATTGACTTCAATTGATTGCATAGCACAGTTAGAAAGGTAATGTGCTGAACAACTTTGCTACTGATACTTGGTGTCTATCACGTATACTTTAGGAGTTATTTGCATTTGTTTATGGTATGTGTGCATGGCTGACATTTGTCTCTCAAGCCTCACCTAAGCACCTTGAAAAAATCCAGAAAAAAATCACAGTTATTTCAGCTAGTATAAAATAAAAAAAATAAATAAACTGATTACAATTGATTGCATAGCACCATAGGAAAGGTAATTTTATGCTGAACAATTTTAGCACTCATACTTTGTATGTAGCACCCACGGTTCAAGATTAGAGTGTGGCATGATGATTATGTCTTGATTTGCTTAGAAAGGCCCAAGGGGGGAGGCACTGAAGGGGAGAAGGGGAATCCTAGCCCCCCCAAAAAATCAGGGTAATTAGTGAGGTAAACACCAAGTTAGAGCAGTCAATAGGGAGAAGGGCAGGGGTAAATAGAGAAAAAGACAAACACAGTAGGGACAGAGATTTGGCAAAAAGAAATAAAGTCATAAAAAAATGGAGGGTAATGAGTACTAATGCCCATAGTCTAGGTAAAAAGCTCCCTGAAATGGTGGCCTTGATGGAAGAGGGATGCCTGGATATTGTGGCAGTCACCAAAACATAGTACACAGAGAACCATGACTGGGATGTCAACATACCAGGGTACACAATCTATAGGAGGGACAGGGAGGGAAGAAGAATAGGAGGAGTAGCTTTCTATGTAAGGGAAGGGATCAAAGCAACAGAACTAAAAGGTAAACAGGGAGGAGAGGAGGCACTGTGGGTCACCCTGGAGACTGGAAATGGCTCCACAATCCACACAGGGGTTGTATACAGACCCCCATCTCAGGGGGAGGAAATGGACAAGGAAATGATAGAAGGCATCCTTGGGATGGCAGAGAAAGGGGAGCTATTGCTGATGGGGACCTGAATACTGAGAACTAGGAAGGCAGTATAGCACAGTGGTTTAAGGCTCTGAGCTGCAAATCTGGTGACATCCAGCAGACCAGACCTGGGTTTGAATCCCACAGCTTCCACTTGAATACTGTGTGACCCTGAGCAAGTCACTTAACTTCCCTGTGCTCCCAGGTTGCACCTGTAAAAAAGCTTTCAGCTTAGTGGCTACCCCTGGTTAAACAAAAAAATAAAAAAAATATGCCAGATGTTGACTGGAGCACCTTTGCTGCAGCCACATCCAAGAGCAGGACCATTCTCGATGCCCTACAGGGGACATGCCTCAGACAGCTAGTTTTGGAACCCACTCGGGAGAGAGCAATCTTAGACCTGGTACTCTCAAATGGGACAGAGAGAGGATCTCTGATCTTGAAGTGGGCAGCTATCTGGGAACAAGCGACCACCAAACAGTGTGGTTCATGATAAACTTAGCTGTAGAGTCAAGCCACACAAAAGTGAAGGTGCTGGACTTCAGGAGGGCTGATTTTGTCAAAATGGGTGAGTGCCTCAGAAAAGCACTAGCAAACTGGCAAGAAGGTGGGGTGGAGCAACAATGGGGAAATATCAAAACCGCCATCACAGTGGCAACAAGCCTTTGTGTGATGCAAATAAGCAAATCAAAATGAAAGAAAAAAAACCACTATGGTTCTCAAAAGAAGTGGAGGGGAAGGTAAGGGAGAAATAGATAGCATTCAGGAAGTATAAGGAAACACAGAAGGAGCAGGACAGAGAACTGTACTAGTTAAAGCAGAAGGAAGCGGGGAAGGCAGTCAGAATAGCAAAGGCCCAAACTAAGGAAAAGATAGCCAACTCGGTTAAGAAGGGGGATAAAACCTTTTATAGGTACATTAGGGAGCAAAGAAAGACTAAGGCAGGGATACTGAGGCTGAACAAAGAGGAAGGTGGTTGGGCAGAGAGCGACAGTGAAAAAGCAGGGATACTGAATGAATATTTCTGCTCAGTATTTACAATGGAAAAGCGGGGGGAAATACCCAATCCAGTCAATAGAAGCACTCTGGATAGGGGGGTTGATATTAATCCTTTCACAGAAGAAAGGGTTCTGAAAGAACTCTTAAAACTAAAGGTGGATAAAGCAATGGGGTCTGATGGGATTCACCCCAGAATTCTAAAAGAACTAAGGGAAGAACTAGTAACATCACTGATTACCCTTTTTAATAAACCATGGGAGGATGGTGTGGTACCTGAAGACTGGAGGAGGGCACATGTGATTCCCCTTCACAAAAGTAGGAGCAAGACAGGCAGGAAACTACAGACCTGTCAGTTTGACCTCAGTGGTAGGGAAAATGATGGAATCACTTCTGAAAGAAAGAATTGTTGAGTACCTAGAGGCCAGTGGGGTACAGGACCCAAGGCAGCATGGATTCATAGCGGGAAGGTCATGTCAGACAAATCTAATTGATTTCTTTGACTGGGTGACCAAAGCAGTAGACCAGGGAGGGTCTGTGGACATGGCCTACCTCGACTTTAGCAAGGCATTTGACACAGTCCCGCACAAAAGATTAATAAACAAGTTAGCCAGCCTGGGAGTGGGTCCCAGGGTGGTAGCCTGGGTAAAATACTGGTTGGACAACAGAACTCAGTGGGTAATAGCAAATGGAGTCCACAGTGAAGAAAGGAGGGTTACTAGTGGGGTACCGCAGGATTCAGTACTGTGGCCGGTCCTTTTTAATGTCTGTATAAGTGACATTGCAGAGGGACTGGAAGGGAAAGTACTTCTCTTTGCAGATGACACAAAGATCTGCAACAGGGTTGATACACAAGGTGGGGTGGAAAGGATGAAAAGGGTCTTAGCAAGGTTGGAGGAATGGTCAAATGTATGGCAGCTTAGATTCAATGCTAAGAAGTGCAAAGTAATGCACCTGGGAAACAAAAACCCAGGGGAAGAGTACACAGTGGGGTGTGAGATACTGACAACAACAAAAATGGAAAGGGACCTGGGGGTAGTCATATCCGATGACCTGAAGGTGGGCCAGCAATGTGAGAAGGCAGTAAGGAGGGCTGGGGAGATACTGGGATGCATAGGGAGAGGCATCATCAGTAGAAAACAGGAAGTTGTTGGCCCTCTGTACAGACAGTTGGTAAGATCACATCTGGAGTGCTGTGTATATGGAGACCCCATCTTCGTAAAGACATAGACAGGGTGGAGGCTTTCCAGAGGAGGGCAACCAAAATGATGCAGGGTCTGCATCAGAAGACATATGAAGAAAGACTAAAGGAACTAAAGATGTATAGCCTCGAGGAAAGGAGGGAGAGGGGGGACATGATAGAAACTTTCAAATACCTCAAGAGAATCAACAAATTCAAGAGGATAGCATCTTTCAGAAAAAGAGATGTGCAAAAACAAGTGGGCACAATTTGAAGATAGAGGGGGGACGACTCAGAGGTAATGTGAGGAAGTATTTCTTCACAGAGAGGGTTGTGGATACATGGAGCAGCCTTCCTGAGGAGGTCGTAGAATCAAAAACAGTAGGGGAATTCAAGAATGAATGGGACAGACATAAGGCAATTCTAGTGGGGGGTAGGAGGAAGTAGGCTGTTGGTTAACTAGGATCTGCAGCTTATCAGTTAGGTAGGGAAATGGGCAGACTAGGTGGGCCAAGCGGTCCTTATCTGCCGTCAAATTCTATGTTTCTATGTTAGGATGCAGTGCTAAGTGTATACAGGACACAAGTGGTGGAAGTCTCAAAGAGCTCTTGTGGTGTGAATGAGTTAACTACAGATGAGACCTAATCTTCAAAGATCAGCCTGCTGTCCAGGATCACACCTAGCTTACACACCCTTGGGGAAGCCACCAACAGAGCAGATCCCAGGAAAAGACCTGTGTCCGCTCCAGGTTGCAACCCATCATGCCCGTGACCAGGCTCGGTCACTAGCACCTCTTTCTTATCCATGTTTAGTTTCAGTCAGCTGAAAGCCATCCAGTCATTGATTTTAGCTGGATAGATGTTAAGCATGTCAACAGTGCCAGATGTTCTGGGTGCAAATGACAAATACAGCTGGGTGTCACCTGCATAACAGTGAAACTCCACGCTGTATTGCCGAATAATCTCACCCAGAGGCAGCATGTTCTTGACAAACAGCATCAGAGACAGTATCAAACCCTGTGGAACTCCACATGACAGAAGCATTGGGGAGGAGGAGAATTTCCCCATCACTACCTGCTGCACCCTATCAGAAAGACAGGACTCAAACCATCTGATGACAGCACCAGCGAGCCCACAAATCTCAGAGAGTTGATCAAGAAGCACGACGTGGTGTACGGTGTCAAATGCTGATGAGAGATCAAGGAGCACAAGAACTGACCCGTCTCCTCTATCTCTAGCCCTGAGCAGGTCATATGAACCATAACTAGAGCTGTTTCTGTGCTGTGTGGGGGGTGGCTATGTATATCAGAGATGAGATCAATCAATGCAGCTGAAATCCAGGGACTGCATAGCAATTCAGAGGCCATATGGATCACTCTGGGACCTGGTAACAGGTACCCTATCTGGGTAGGAGCTATCTACAGACCCCCTACCCAGGAGATTGAGAAGGATAAAGACCTCTTGGAAAACATACTGAGAATGGCCGACAAAGATGAGTTACTACTGGTTGGGGACTTCAATCCACCAGATGTAGACTCAGAAAGGAGCAGAGATATCCTCACTGCACTACAGGGGGCAGGACTTAATCAATTGGTAGTCACCCACCAGGGAATCTGCTATTCCGGGCCTGGTACTCACAAACAGTGCCAGGGAGTTAGACGTGCAAAAGGGGACCAACCTGGGCACTAACAACCACAGGTCAGTCTGGCTCTTGATTGCCAACACAGAGAACCCTTGCCACACCAAACTCAGGGTGCTGGATTTCATAAAAGGAAATTTTCCAAGAATGAGGGAAAGTATTAAAGAGCTACTGATGTCTCAGACAAAACTTTAAAAAACAATATTTAGGTACAATTCTGCTTGCATTCCTTTTATATTTTATATATTTCTCCTCCTCATAATTTATTACTAAGGAAATGTGTATGAATACATGATCTTTATCCATCAGAGTTAATTTTAAGTTCATCTGCCTCTGTTGCGATCTTGTCTCCAATGTTGTTTGCGGTGTACATGCTGCCCCTGGGTGACATCAATCGGCAATACAGCGTGGAGTTTCATAGTTATGCAGATGACACCCAGCTGTATTTGTCATTTGCGCCCAGAACATCTGATGCTGTCGACTTGCTTAACATCTGTTTGGCTAAAATCAATGACTGGATGGCTTCCAGCTGGCTGAGACTAAACCCAGATAAGACAGAGATGGATAGCAGGCTGACCTTTGAAGTACAAGTGTCATCTGTGGTTAAGAGTGGTTTTTAACCACTCGTGGAACATCACCAGGATCAAGCCCCTTGTTCCGCCTGAGGACCTGCTAACTCTGGTACATGCATTTGTTACATCTAGACTCGACTACTGTAACGCTCTTTACTTGGGAGTCATGGGCGGGACCCTCCGCAGGCTGCAGCTGGTACAGAGAGTGGCAGCCTTGTTGCTGATGGGCCTGCCAAGGTCCTGTCATGTGACTCTGGTCTTGTGTGCTCTGCACTGGTTGCCAGTCAGGTGGAGGGTCCTTTTCAAAGAGGGCTTGCTCACCTATAAGGCCCTATATGGGCTGGGCATCTGGCTGAACAAACACCTCACTACTGTATCTCTAGGTCTTTAATCTCCCCTCTATGGACAGCAGAGGCTTGTTGCCTAAGCTTATACCTCCCAACTAAAGGCAGACCAACAATGCCAAGGCACTCAGTGCTGTGATGGGCACTGCTAGTAACAACGTAGCCCACTACTGTAGGGAAGGGGTTGTCACTCTTTCCCCCAGTTAAATGTTTCTGACCCTGAAACTGTGAGGAGGGGGCCAAGGGTATGGACCCCACTGCGATACACAAAGTGCTTGATCAGACCATCGTTTGCCCAAAGTCCAGTATGGAAACCTGTAACACAACTCCTCTTCCCCAGACAGAACCCCACCTAAAAAACGAAAACCCCAAAACAATGCACCTGCTCAGCACTACCAAGGGGATGCACCCTACTTGTGATCCATCCCAGTCTTATCACAGGGACACATGGCACCAGAGATTCTACTCACAAATCCACACATCAAGGCATACAAACTGTCTTGCTAGAGGCTGCAGTCTTCCCACTAGGCATTCTAGCCTACCCACTTGGCTGAGCCAAACTGGTCACCTAGACCATCTCCGGTCTCTGTGGTACCTGACCAAGACTGCACAGCACATCACAAGGGAAGACTGGCACATCCCAGTCTTTCGGAAACAGTGCCAAACCCTCCTGAGCCTGCAACCATCATGGTTACCCTGGGTCTACTAATTCTTATTCTGCACATGCCCTTAGCCAGGGTCCCACTAATGGAGTACACATGAACTTACCCCAGAAAAGGGAAGAGATACAACAAACTGCAAACATGTATCCTTATGCTGAAATATTTCTCCTTGTCTATTTTGCAGGCAATGCACAGTGATATAAATAAAATTTGCACTGCAACATTTGCCACTGTTAAAATCACAGCAATCATACAGCATATATTACACACTGAAACATGGCTACCACTCACTTTACCATCTGTTGGGGGAGGGCTATACCTCTAAAAGTGTTTTGGAATGGTCATGTCATCATAGACCAGCCTTAGCTGTTACAATGGTCTCCATACTGGAACCACCACTTACTACCGAGAGTTCCAGCCGGTAAAGACAGCGGAGGTCTGTGGGGTGATCCTGAGGCTTAAACCAACTTTCTGTGACCTGGCTCCAGGCCCAACATGATTACTTGTTAGTTGTGTTTGGGTCCTGGGCCCAGATTTTGCCAAGATTGTCCAGTGTTCCATTGCAATGGGGGTCTTCCCCCGAGTCCCATAAACATGCTCTGGTGAATCTCATGTTGAAAAAAACATCTTTGGACCCCAATACCTTGGCAAATTACTGGCCTATCTCAAATCTCCCCTTTTTAGGGAAGGTTCTTGAGAAAGTGGTCACAGAACAGCTTGAGAGATCCCTCACAGATTTCCGGATTTACAGACTGTTCCAGTCCAGATTTAGGGCTAAGCACAGCATGGAAACCACGCTGGTTAAGGTGTTGAATGACCTGCTCAGGGCGATGGATTGAGAAGAACAATCGATTCTCATTCTCCTCAATCTATCATCAGTGTTTGACACTGTGGATCATGGGGTGTTATTGGACAGGCTGAGGGAATATGTTCGACTCACTGGCAAGGTCGTCAGTTGGTGCTAGTCCTTTTTTGGGGGGGCAGGTTCCAGAGGGTGGTACTGGGATCTATTTCTCAGGCCCAACAGCCCTGCCCTGCAGAGTATCTCAAGTATGTGTCCTGTCCCCCATGTTGTTCACAGTGTGCATACTGCCCCTGGGCATGGTCATAAGGCAGTATGAGCTGAGTTTTCATTGCCATGCCTGATGATACTCAGCTCTGCCTGTCCTTCACACCTGGTAGATCTGATGTGCTGAATAAGTGCTTGGCCCGAGATCTGGACTTGGACATCATCGAACTGGCTGGGGCTCAACCCAGGGCAGACTGAAGTACTGGTGATTGAGCTGCGTCGAAGGTGGGGGCCTCTGGGTATAGGTTAGGACTCTACATTGGTCCGACTGAACTAGAGGCTTCCTCTAAGGTGAGGAATTAGGGCATTGTTCTGGACAGTGAGCTGACTAGTACCCCCACCCCACCTGTTTTCACTGTGCAGCACAAGAGATCCCACTGCCAGTGCTGCCAAACATAACACTGACATTGGGGTCCCAGTCACCAGTGCTCGTGACAGAAATAAAGAAAACCATCCCTCATAGTCTTTTTTTATTTTTATACACACTGTACAAAAAGAAAACTGTATCATTTTCTGTTGCTTCTGCCAACACACCACTGCCGTTACCTTCCCACCACCTGACCCTCCCATTCAGCACCCACCATGCCATACCTACCTTACTTTTAACTTTGTGAAGTGGGGTGCCTGATCCTCAGCACCAGCTAGCACCCCTACTCTGCCCATCTTCACTATGCAACACTGGGGAGCCCACCCCTGCTGCCACCAAACATAACACTGACACTGGGGTGCCCAATCCCCCATGTTGGTACCTAAAAATAAATAAAAACATCCTTTGTAGTCTTTTTCTGTTTTATTTCTATACACTCTGTAAAAAAGAAAATTGTCCACTGATGTTTGTTGCTGCTGCCAGCACACTGCCACCATTACCCTTTCATCACCTGACCCTCTCTCTCCATACCCCCTACCCCATACCCCCACCCCTTAATTTCCTGCTGGATGTCCAATGCCATAATCTTCCCTGGACTGGAGACATGTCTTCACTCTTCAGTGATGAACAGGGAACTGAGGAAATCAGGTATGTGGTTCAAAGTGTTTCAATAGTTTTGAATGTGACCTCATAACTTCGTCAGTTTTGAATATTTTTTCCCCAGATTTTCAGCATCACCTCTTTGGGGGTTTTACCATGCCGAATTGACAACAAAGTTCAGCAATGCAAGATCCCCAACGTCGACAGGTAAAATTTTGCCTGTCAGACATTGAGTGCTTTCTATCGGGGTGGCTGTGCCCCCCCCAACCCCCAATGAGGGTGACTGCGCCCCTCCTTCTATAGAGTTGGAGTTGGTTTGAAGGTGGGGTAAAAGACAGCGAATGTGCAAAATGTGATTCTCGGGTCCCTCACAGCGACAATCTCGAAACCTGCTGAGATTGTCGCTGTGAGGGATTTCGCTGTCTGAGTTTCACTGTTCGGTCAGCATACGCTTTTTGGGACCCCACCTCAAGAGAAAAGGTATTGAAATTATGGAAATCCATCCTGAAAAGTGATTTTACCGTTGCTGTATGAAATCACCTTTTGGGCTTGATTTGAAAATGTTTTCTGCCCTTGTTCATATGGCAGAGTCACAAGAAGGCTATTTTGAAAATGTGGGGTAAATCAAGAAAGTTATGAGTGTACATCTAAATGTTTCAGTACATGTTCATAACTTTAGTAGTTTTCAAAACAGGTATTTTTCACACCACCTCATGAGCTGTCATTTTTCAAATCCTGGCCAAAATGTGTTTTCAAACTTGTGGTATAAAATCACATTTTGGGCAGGATTTGAAAATTTTCTTCATGATTGTTCATGAGATGGGGTCACAAGAAGGCTATGTTGAAAATTTGGGGTAAAAATATTACAAAACAGCAAAGTTATGAATGTACATTGATATTTTTCAGTGCATGCTTGTAACTTTGGTAATTTTCAATATTTTCACGTCAAAAGTTTCAGGAGTCATTTTTTCACACCACCTCAAGAACATGACAACTGTAACTTTTTAAATCCTGGCCAGAATGTGCTTTCCTACTTGTGGCGTGAAATGATGCTTTGGTCACTATTTTATAAATCACACCTGTCATGTTCAGGAGTGGTGATAAAGATACTGTTGAAAATATGGGGTCAAAATGTAAAAAAATAAGTTATGAAGAAACAAATTTTAGTGTATGCTGGAATGTGATTGTGTATGGAAATCCATACACTTATGAAAGTTGTCCTGCTGCAGTAGTGACATCCTCATTAATGCAGAATGACTTTTCATTCTGCATTAGTGAAGACATCATAATACAAGCAACCCCATCAGCACACCTCATTGGTTAGTGGCTGGTGGACAGTTGCATGTGTGTGCTGGCTGACAGGCAGTTGTGCTTTAAACACGGTTTGCAGAGCAGACCTGAAATTAACAAAAAGTAAATTATTCTGGGCTGTTTTGTTGTTTTAATTGAAGGCTACAGCGATCGTGTCCATGATACACTATACAGACCAGTGTAAGGAAAACCATACACAACAAGGCTACTCTTCCCCCTCATGTTTATTGTTAGGACTAGGAGACCTCTTGAGCTTCACTCTCGAGGTCATCGGTCCTCATGGTATCTACTCATGGGAAGAATAGCCTTGTCGTGTATGGTTTTTCATACACTATCCTATATGTTTCAACATTCACTCATAACTTTATTTTTGCAGATTTGGGCCCATAATTTTCAACATATCCCTTGTGTGGCTCTACCTCCTGAACATGACAGTTTTAATTTTTCAAATCCCCTCTGAAACTTGCTTCCATAACCACACTGCAAAATCACTTTTTTGATGGGATTTAAAAAATTCTGCCTGTTTGATCATAATGTCAGGTCATAGAAACTGTTGGAAATTTGGGGTCAAGATGCGGGAGCCTAATGAAAATTAAATATTGCCTCTCAGCTGGCCTAAACTAGGTAAATACAATCTAAAAAAATGTGTAAAAGGCAGGACAACACTGAAATTAGATATTGCATCTCATTTGGTCAATCCTCGGTAAATTATATGGTCGCAGTAACGCCTCTACAGTTAGGAAGGAGTAGGGTGCTCAGTGTTAACCCCTAACTTTGCAGTTTAATAACTTTGGCAGGGTTTGTTGGAATAGCCCACACATTTGCATTTTCCATGGACATGCTATGTTGAGAAAATGTGGAGAGTTTCATGATGCACCTTGTGTGGCTTCCGTGATCCAAATACCCCTTATTTTGCAAAAGGGCCACATTTTTCCCTATACTTACCATGTTTTTTTTTTTTGCTCTCATGTACAGGCTATGCAGTACTGAAGTTTGGCACAAAACGTTCAGGGTACATGTGGTCACTGCTGAGGTAGTGCCATTCAAAGGTTTGGTGAAAAAATATGAAATGGTTCCTGAATTATAAGGATTTAAAAATTGGTTTTGGGTAGATGCCCCATATGAATCAGAAATGTCTGGTTCATGAGAGTGATTTTGGTTTACAAATCTGATGTATCACAAACCAAAAATGAATCTTGTGAACCACTTTTTTTTTGGTTCATGCCAGTCACCATCTTGTAAAGGGATAGTTTAAGCAAAACTAAAACATCTCTGATGTACAATGTTTTCCCTAATCAAGATTTTATAGTCTGTTTATCGGGCAATTTGCCAAAATGTTATATTTCATACATTCACAATCTCTCTCGAGCAATTTCTGGTTCAAACCACTTTTTTCAGTTCAAATTAAAAATGTTCTGGTTTGTAAACCAGAAAAAGTGGTTCAAACTACTAATTCTAGCTCAGAAACCAGAAAAAGTGGTTCTAACTTGGTATTCTGGTTCTCGACAAAGAAAATATGGTTCTAACTAGTACCTTTGGTTCTCAAAGCAGAAAATCTTCCCCAAAGTACTATGTTTGGTTCATGAACCAAAAAATGTAGTTCAAACTACTGTACTACTTCTGATTCATGAAACACAAAATGTGATTCAGAGTTTGTCTTTTGATTTGTGAAGTAGAAAATATGAAAATATGAAAAAGTTAAGAGAAGAAGACAATTTGATCTATGTAGTCTGCTTCTATTGCAGTATCAAGAGGCTGATGTACTGGGTCTGCTCCACCTCCTCGCTCCTCCCATGCTCCCCATCTTTACCACTCATGGGGAATACTTTCCCACTATGGCTATTGTATCCCCTCTTGAAGCGCAGTGCATTGCAAGTGTCCACTACCTATGTGTGAAGAAGTTCATTGTCAGTTTGCTCCCACATTTCGCTGCCTGCATCTTAACACTGTGGCCTCTCATGTCATGCTTGCCACTTCAGTTAAAGAGAGCTTCCGTTTTCATGATATGTATCTGCTTCTAGTACTTGAGTGGCTCAGTCATATCCCCTCTCTCTGTCCTGTTCTGTACTCAATAGATGTTCAATGCCCTAAACCTTTCATGCTATGCCTTACCATGGTGATCCACTATCATCTTTGTAGCCATCCTCTGAAACTTCTCCAGTAGGTTAATGTGTATCTTGAGGTGTGGGCACCAGAAACAAAGTCCACATTGTAGCTGTGGCTTTACCAGAGAGTTACTCGAGGGCAGTATAAGTTAGTTTCTCATTTAACAAGCCATACAACCAAGCAAATAAATTCCTGTTTTGCCAGAAATGGAAAATGCATCCCACAAAACTTTCATTAATGCACCAGTTAGGGTTAAAGTGACAAAAGTAGGGAAATGTGGTGCTAGAGTTCCAAACTCTACTGATGGAATAGGGTAAGCATTCAACTCCAAGGTCTACTCCATGGCTGATTTATGAAGATGCAGGAGAGGTGAAATCATAAAGGTTTTTCCTGTTGCAGCTTGCAGGGTGGGGTGGGTTGCTAGGGATGGGAACCCTAACACCATATTTCCCTACTTTTTGCATTAACCCAAACTGGTACATTAACAATGTTTTTTGCAATGAATATATACTAAAAATGTGTACTAGCAAGACCCGGTACAACAGCAATGTAAGTGGCAAACATTCGGCATTGACAAATGAATACGGCCCCTGGGTTGCTCATAACATGGCTCTGAAAATATCCATTAAGGCAACTGCCTAGCGATGCACGTCATTTCAGTAATAAACTCAAATAATAAATGAACCACCAATGGGATGGACAGTTAAACAGATTATTATTTAGGGTTCTTCAACCTGTATATCCCACAGGACTGGCATTGAAGAACTGTCACAAATGTTATGTCTTTTTAGGCTATTTATAATTGGGGCTCTGGTATGGAAGCCAAGAAGCCTTTGCCAGCATGTCATTATTGGTCCAAATCTTTAGTTTTCTCTGGGAAGTATGTTCGTCTGGAGTCACATACACCACCAGGAGCATGCAACTGCTCCATCTGACTTCTCACTGGCTCAGTATCTCTGATAGCTTGGCCTCTTTGTGCTCCACAGTCACAAAAGTCATATTCTGCAAGTAACATTTGACCTCCTCATAGATCTACAACTCCCAGTGGGCTTCCACTATGTACCAAAGTCATAACAGGTTGGATGGGAAACTGTATCCTAATGCTCAGACACCAAGCTAGCGAGCTGTCAGTCTGGTACAGCTGCATCAAGTTCGCCAGATCCCTGTCCAGCTCCAGCCAGATCTCTTCTTCTTTTGAAATTCTAAGAGATGCCACCACAGGTCCTTGACTGTCTAGCAAACTGTGATATGTACTGGTGGTCTTCAGTGTACGTATGGAGGGGAAGAAAATGGGAACTCATGTCATGGAAGAGACATCAACTGGGACAGTCTCCCCAGTCCAGTCCTTCTGATGCATAGAAACATAGAAACTGTCAGCAGATAAGAACCACTAGGCTAATCCAGTCTACCCAAAAGCCCTATACTTGATTACGGCTTCTGCCCTTCCCTCTGCTTTACCTCTATGGTTCCCCATGCCTGTCCGATGCATGTTTAAATCCAACCACAGTGCCTGCTTTCACCACCTCCTGTAGTAGACCATTCCATGCATTCACTACCTTCTCTGTGAAGAAAAACTTCCTTATATTCCCTTTTAACCTGTTACCTTCCAATTTCATGTCATGCCCCCTCGTTCATGTACTCCTCCTGTATTAGAAGATGTCTCCCCCTGTACCTTGTTTATGCCCTTGAGGTACTTGAATGTTTCAATCATGTCTCCTCTCTCCCTCCCTCCTCTCCTCCGTGAGTACATATTGAGGTCCCTTAATCTCTCCTTGTAAGTTTTGTGGTGCAAGCCCTGTACCACCTTAGCTGCCTTTCCCTGGACTGTCTCCAGCCTGTTAATGTCCTTTCGAAGGTGCAGCCTCCAGACTTGCACACAGTACTCCGTGTGAGGTCTGAGCAGAGTTTTATATAACGACATCACTACCTCCCGCCTTCTGCTTGTGATACCCCTGCCTTTGCACTCCAGCATGCCACTGTCCTTCCCTGCTACCTTTGTACTCTGCTTTGACATTTTCAAATCATCTGAAATAATAACCCACAGGTCCCTTTCTTCCATGGTGACTGCCAGTAACCCCACCCCCATCCTGTAGCTCTTCCCAAGGTTTTTGTGCCCCAAGTGCATTATTTTGCACTTGTTTGAAGTAAACCTCAGTTACCAGTCCTCAGATCATTTCTCAAGCTTCCCCAGGTCCTTCCTCATTTTCTTCACCCCTTCTGGAGTATCCACCCTGTTACAGATTTTGATGTCATCTGCAAACAGGCAAACCTTTCCTTCCAGGCTCTCTGCAGTGTCACTAATGATGACATTGAATAGGACTGTCCCAAGGACTGATCCCTGAGGTACCCTGCTGGTCACCCCCTCTCCTCAGATTGTACCCAATTTACCACCACCCTCTGTCTCCTGTCATTAGTCAGTTCCTAACCCAGTTTATCATCTTGTCTCCCATGCCAAGACTACCCATCTTGTTAACCAGCCTCTTATGTGGGATGGTGTCGAAGGCTTTGCTGAAATTGAGGTAGACAATGTCCATCACCTCTCCCCCAATTTACTTCCTTCATCACCCAGTGAAAGAAATATATCAGATTCATTTGACACAACATTCCTGCTGTGAAACCATGCTGCCTAGGGTCCTGGGCACCGATTATCACAAATCAGAGGGCTCACTGATCTGCTCTGGCACTGTAGGTGGAAAACCAATAGGTGCCAAAATGGAGGGCTGTGTAGGTGAAGGCAGTGGGTGCAGAGATGATGGGGGGGGGTGCAGCCCACACGGGCAGTCTGTTTGCCCCCTCTTGCTACAAGTCTATAAGTTTATGCATCCATTTCCACCAAACTCAACCTAGTCCTGGTTGACTGATTGATTTGGTACTGGTTGCCACACCATCTACACATCTACACACTGGTGCTCAGGATCACTGTTGGGCAGTTCTCTCGGTTGGTCCCCAGATACCATATCATCAGCTTGCTCACCAACTCTGGTGGTGAAGTGATGCTCTCAGTGTTTTTTCTAGCTGGAATGTGCTTCTGGTCTCCTTGCCTGAGTTGCTCCATGGGTCTCACTGGCTCTGGTATCACCTTTCTTTATTTCATCAACACAGTCCAGGATGATGGGGTCAAGGGGATGGCATGGCTACTTCTGTGAAATCTGCCAGCATTTCAGTTCAGTATCACTGTCCCAATGTCCCAACCATTGGCATTGGAGTGGTGACTCTTTGGGACCCACATGGATCCACCACACTCACTGTACCCATGCATTTCTCCCACCCTGGCCATGGCTGTCACTACCCTTTACTATATGATCACCCTCTGGGCTGTGAGATAGGCACAGTCTATGTTTTTGATGACATTTCTTGCACTACCTGAGACTAACTGAGATGGCACTCCACCCCTGATCAAGACAGGAAGCCGGCACTGCACTATTACGATTTCCTCTCTTTCAGCACCTGGGGACTGATTTTCCTCCTCTGCGTGATTGATAACAGATAATCATTGACACAGCTCCCCACATAACAGGGTTACAGCACCACCTCCACTGTCTGAATGATCAAGGATCTGTGCTACAGGCATATACAGCAGATTTTTGTATCTACACCCCTATGTGTCAGGTAGCACCTCCAACAACCAATCAGGATTTTGTGGGCAAAGAATGCTTCCCACTGGTACATGTTAATGTTCAACAAACATAGCAGGACACCTTTGTTTCCAGGCAGAGTCCACATTCTTCACATACACTGTCCGAGCATTTGGCACCACAACTCATTTTAAACCGGTGACCCACAGAACAGCGACACTAAAACCACGAAAGACCATTACAGCAACAAAATCAGCAGCTCACTGTAATGGTCTTGTGGTACATCGACACTGTTTTTCCCAGTGTTGTTCCCCCTCCCCAAAACAACCCTGACCTGGAGTTTATTATATTAAAGCAGCAGTGCATAAATCCGGTGAAAATTCTGACCTATACTTTTTTATGCTATTTTAGATTGACCCGTATCTCCTGACTTGTATGATACACTTCTTTCTCTGTCTGAGTCTACTTTAGTACTTTTTTCACATTTGAAATAATAAAAGGAGTGCTCCTTTTAATATTGCTTGGACCAGATTTTCATCACTATTTCCAGCTGTTTTTCAACACCCCCTCCCCCCGAGTAAGGTGAGTGCCAAAGCACTGGGATTAGTGGTGGCTGGCTGGTCAGTGGGTTTAGGGTAGATCTCTTATCTGTTACTTGTTATGTGCTGAACTTGTACTATTTATACCAGCTATAAGATTTGGATTTGCACTGGATGGCACTATTTTTGCACAATAAATGTGGCTTGATTATATTCAAGTATTTGTTCTTATTTAAGCTAGACCTATACCTGTTGCTCACCTTCCGTTTATGTACACACAAAGAAAGCTCTTTTAAACAAACTCTAGCAAGAGCCGACAGGGCTGTGAAAAGCTACCAAATGACCAAAGTAATTTTCTTGTTGGTGCCTTATAGTACTATTTAGTCACAATCATCACAGGGTTCCCAGATCCAAATAACCATTTCCTGTAACAAGCCCTCATTTTTCCTGTATTTTCCCTGTTGATGCAGCATCAAATCCCTGTATAAATCCCTGTAGATTTTTCCATAAGCCACTAGTTCCTTATTTGTGACTTTGTTGTTTATTTAAATGCATTGTGTTGGCAGCCTTTTATCAGGAAAATGGCTCTGATTTACTGTTAGGTATTAAAATGATATGTCAAGATGACAGTGAAATCACAGGTGAATGACCTGGCAGTCACTGAATTGCTGTTCCCAAGTAGCAGTGCTGTCACAGTCAATAAGGTCACAATGCTGGTGATGCAGTGGGGGCAGTATAGCTAGCTATGTCAGCTGCCACACAGAGTGCTGTTCCACACATCACACATATTAACATCAAGTAAATAATCTAATTAAACTAAGGGAAAGATAAAGTGTCTTACATATAAAAGGTAATGGTTGACTGCTTTTAAAATCTAATATTAGTTTTAGGCAGTACACAAGCTCTTTAACCAACATGCCTAATGTGGGGATAAAACCCACAGCCTTCTGCTCTTCCAGTCACAGAGGCCAGTGTGCATGCTATTTTTTGCATCTTTCATTTGTTAGTTTTTACACAAATACTCTCCTGATGGAATCTTGAATAAGTTACATAAATGTTATTATTTTCTTTGAGACCCTGACCCTGCAACTAAATATATACTCAGTACATCATATTATAAAATGAGAAAACAAACTGTCCTCTCTTTCCAGTGCTTGCCTCCAACTTGTCTTGTGGAAAGGAATGTCAGCTAATAAACTGCAATTCCACTATTGGTAATCTGCCACCGAGTCTAACTTTTATATTCACAAAAACCTAGAGGAAATGAGTTAACCCCTAAGTTGCTGAAAGAAATAGAACAAATCTGTTAGACTGAGCTGGATAGATGATAGAAACAGCAGTTTAAAAGGTTTTTTTTGTTAATATCCTGAGAAGTTGTGAGGTACAATACAGTAGCATCCCCTTCCCCCCTTCAGATGCCTTTAACATAGAGCAACAAATAGCAATAATCAGAGGGGGAGTGCACTACTTTGCAGCTGTGGAGGAATACATACAAATGTCTAAAAAGGAAGTTCTAGGAAAAGCCATTTTCAGAGCTGCAGATGACAGAAGAGCTATAGGCTCCACCCACAGCCCTAAAAAATGTTGAGTCCTAACCTGGTCTCATATAGGTAGAGCACCCTCTCATTCAAACAAGCACCATTTTTTTCTATTTTGAGGAATATTTGTTTTTCAACACCTACTGCTCCATAAGGTCAGGGAGCACTGCCTGCTACATGCTAGTTCACGTTAGTCACAACAGAAGTGATTCTAAACAACTGATGTACAAAAACAGCTGAGAATACTGATGAAAATGTGTTCCAAGCCATATTAAAAGGAACATTTATTTTAGCATTTCAGATGGGAAAAAAGTACTACAGTGGACTCAAATTGTTGAATGAAGGGCATCATAAAAGTCAGTAGAGAAGGGCAATCTAAACTAGAAAAAAAAAGTATAGGTCAACATTTTCAAGTCATTCATGTGCTGCTGCTGCTTTAAAATGTGGGGGTGCAAGGGCACTGCCCCCCACAAAAAACACATTGTTCTTCTGATGGCACAATGCCAAGTGTCAGCATTGTGCCATCACTGTAATAGACTTCGACAGCTTTTCTGTCGATAGGACATTTTAAACTGGTCTGTAGGCTTTTGACAGTTCCTGTACGTGCAAGTTCACACAATCCCTTCACTGCTCAAATCCACCTTGCAAACAGCACACATATTCTGGTATTCTGTCCCATCTCAGCACTGCAAAGACAACCTCATGCTCATGCTTCCTTAAAGTCCTCACAAATTCCCCTGCTCTCTTTCAAATCCTCTTCTCCTCCAAATCTCAGGTGGGACCTCCATTTTCCAACCTCCCATTGACTGTCTCCATGCCCTGATGAAGGTGATCATTGCCCAAGGCAGCCCCCATGTCTAGGGGTATAATGATAGGCAGTATAGGAGTATAGGAGACAGTATAGCATAGAGGTTAAGGGCACTGCATTACAAACCTGGAGACCTGGGTTTGAATCCCATTATTTATTTATTTGTAACCCCCTACAAATGGGGTTCCCAAAAAGTCTTCCTTGAGCTTGCCTAAATGCTCACTGCCAGGCTGGTGTCCTGCATTTTAGCAGTTTACATGTATTGCCAGAGAGTGTCTGTATAGCCTCTGTGTACTGTTGCTAAGAGCTGCCTAAATTGCAGTTATAATTAATCTGGGATGGGGCTGAGTGTTTTTATGCTCAAGTCCCGCCTGGGCTGTCAGATAATTGCTCCATTCTGCCATCGCTATTAGTGCAGAGGGAGCTCTGTTAGAAGATGTACTTGTTTGCTGATCATTTATTAGACTAGTGATAGGATATTAGGATATAGGATAGTAACTAGAATAGGTGCCTGCCTGGTGCCATGGCTTGGAGGGACAGGAAGCGCATCCTCAGGATCATGAGAACAGCTGCACGGGAGTCTGAGCTGGACATCATTGTCCACCTAGGGACAAATGACTTGGCTCATCATGAGATTACAGCAGTGCAGGAGGACTTTGTAGAGTTGGGAAGGGGCCTAAGACAAGTAGCACACACAGTATCCTTCTCAGAGGTGCTGCCTGTCAGCGGCATGGGGAGGCGAGGTAATTTGCACCATGCAGTTTAATGAATGGTTGAAAAAAATGGTGTGGAGCACAGGGGTTTGGCTTCATTGGGGACTGGGGTTCCACCTGGAGGGACACCAGCCTATACTGGCAGAATGGTCTGCATCTGTCCAGGAAGGAACAAAGTCTTTTGAGCAATTGGTTTAAATGCTTCATTGGCAAGCTTTTAAACTAGTCAAGGGGAGGCACTGATAAGCAGCAGGAAAATCCCAGCCTCTCCCTACAAAACAGGGTACTAAATGAGAAAAAGACTGAGGTAGAAAGGTCAGTGGGGATGCTGCAACAGAAGGTAAAGCCATCAAAAATGGAAACAATGAGTACCAATGCCCATAGTCTGGGTAACAAGCTTCCTGAATTAGTGGTCTTGATGGAGGAGGAACATCTGGATATCGTGGCAGTCACAGAAACATGGTACACACAAAACCATGACTGGGATGTAACAAACCAGGATACACTATCTACAGGAGGGAGGGAGGGTAAAAGAGGAGGGAGTAGCTCTTTACATAAGGGAAGGAATAAAAGCAACAGAACAAAAGGGTAAACAGGGAGGAGAAGAAGCACTGTGGGTAAATTTGGAGACAGGCAATGGCATCACAATCCGCACAGGGGTTGTATACAGATCCCCTTCTCAGGGGAGGAAATGAAAGGAAATGATAGAAAGTATACTTAGAATGGCAGAAAAAGGGGAGATATTGCTAATGGGTGATCTGAATATGCCAGATGTAACTGGAGTGCAGTTGCAGCAGCCACTTCTAAGAGTGGGGTTATTGTAGATGCCCTACAGAGGCATGCCTTAGACAACTAGTATTGGAGCCCACTCGGGAGGAGCAATCTTAGCCTGGTTCTCTCAAATGGAGATGGAGAGAGGATCACAGATGTAAGTGGGTAGCCATCTGAGAACTAGTGACCATCGAACAGTATGGTTCACAATAAGCAGCAATACAGTCAGCCATACAAAGGCAAAAGTACTGGACTTTAGGAGGGATGACTTTGCCAAAATGGGTGAGTGCCTAAGGAATGCACTAGCAAATGGGCAGGAAGGAGGGTGGAAGAACAATGGGAATAATAAAACTGCCATCACAGAGGCAACAAGCCTTTGTGTGAAGCAAATAAACAAAACAAAGCGATGTAAGAAACCACTATGGTTCTCAAAGGAAGTGGCAGTGAAGGTTCAAGAAAAAGAAAGCATTCAGGAAGTACAAGGAATCACAGAAGGAGCAGGACAGAGAACTGTATCAGTTAAAGCAAAGGAAGCTGGGAAGGCAGTCAGAACAGCAAAGGCCCAAACCGAGGAAAATATAGCCAACTCAGTTAAGAAGGGATAAAACCTTTTATAGGTACATCGGAGCAAAGGAAGACCAAGGGAAGGATAGTGAGACTTAATAAAGGGAACAGGGTGGGCAGAGGAGACTGTGAAAGGCAGAGATACTAAACAAATATTTTTGCTCAGTATTTACAAAGGAAGAGGGGAGGACCTAAAACAAACAGTAGAAACACTCTGGATACAGAAGTTGATACCAGCCCATTTACAGAAGAAAGGGTTCTGAAAGAACTCTTAAAACTGAAGGTGGACAAAGCAATGGGGCCTGATGGGTTTCATCCCAGAATTCTAAAAGAACTAAGGCTAGAACTAGTGACACCACTGACTACCCTCTTTAACAATCATGGGAGGATGGGGTGGTACCCGAGGACTGGAGGAGGGCAGATGTGATTCCCCTTCACAAAAGTGGGAGCAAGGCAGAAGCAGGAAACTACAGACCTGTTAGTTTAACCTCAGTGATAGGGAAAATGATGGAATCACTTCTGAAGGAAAGAATTGTCGAGTATCTAGAGGCCAGAGGGCACAGAACCCTAGGCAGCATGGATTCACAGCGGAAGGTCATGCCAGACAGATCTGATAGAGTTCTTTGACTGGGTGACCAAAGTAGTAGATCAGGGAGGGGCTGTGGACATGGCCTACCTAGACTTTAGCAAGGCATTTGACACAGTCCCACACAAAGATTAATATACAAGTTAGCCAGCCGGGAGTGGGTCCCAAGATGACAGCCTGGGTAAAGAATGGCTGGAGAATAGGACACAGAGAGTAATAGTAAATAGAGTCCACTCAGAAGAAAGGGGTTACTAGTGGGGTACTGCAGGGTTCAGTATTAGGACCGGTCCTCTTCAATGTCTTTATAAGCGTCATTGCAGAGGGATTGGAAGGAAAAGTATGTCTCTTTGCAGATGACACAAAGATCTGCAACAGAGTTGATGCACAAGGTGGGGTGGAAAGGATGAGAAGGGACTTGGCAAGGTTAGAGGAATGGTCAAATGTATGGCAGCTAGATTCAGTGCTAAGAAGTGCAGGTAATGCACCTGGGAAACAAAACCAGGGGAAGAGTACACAGTGGGGGTGAGATACAACAACATCAAAAATGGAAGGGACCTGCTGGGTAGTCATATCAGAGATGACCTAAAGGTGGGCAAGCAATGTGAGAGGGCAGCAAGGAGGGCTGGGGATACTGGGATGCATAGGGAGAGGCATCACCAGTAGAAAACAGGAAGTTATTATCCCTCTGTACAGACAGCTGGTCAGACCCCATCTGGAGTACTGCGTGCAGTTCTGGAGACCCAATCTCTGCAAAGACATAGACAGGATGGAAGCTGTCCAGAGGAGGGCAACTAAAATGGTGCAGGGTCTGCACCAGAAGACATATGAAGAAAGACTAAAGGAGCTTAATATGTATAGCCTCGAGGAAAGGAGGGAGAGAGGGACATGATAGAAACGTTTAAGTACCTTCTGGGAATCAACAAAGTCCAAGAGGGTAGCATCTTTCAAAAAAAGAGGTGTGCAAGAACAAGGGGGCACAATTTGAAGATGGGGGGTGGCTCAGAGGTAATTTAAGGAAGTATTTTTTCACAGAGAGGGTTGTGGATGCATGGAATGGCCTTCCGGAGGAGGTTGTGGAGTCAAAAACAGTGGTGGAATTCAAGCATGCATGGGACAGTCATAAGGCCATTCTAGGGGGTGGTGGTAGGAAGAAGTAGGCTGCTGGTTAACTAGGATCTGCAGCTTATCCAGTAGGTAGGGAAATGGGCAGACTGGGTGGGCCAAGCGGTCCTTATCTGCCATCAAATTATATGTTTCTATGTTAATAATATTGCAGTTTGTCTAACCTGCCTTCTTTGCAGCATGGACATTTCTGTTTATCTCCACCGTCTTGGTCCTGGACCGCTTAAATGGGCCAACCAGTACCTTTGGGGACTCTAAAATGGAGCCTGTCCCCAGGGGCTTTGTGGGAGCAAAATTCAGTAGGAATTGTAGTTTTGGGCTTTTGGCACCAAAATGAACCTGGAGGGGGAGCCTTTGTTGTGACTGACAGAGAAATCAGCCAACTGAACCTTTTGAATCCTGGGGAAAGTCCCAGAATGCTTGCAGTTTTAGTTCAGATCTGAGTTGGGAAGTGAAGGAGTAACAGCTTGAGATAGCTGAACAGCAATTCCTGCATGGATTCATGTGGGAGCACTGTGAAAGGGCTGAATTTTGGCCTGCCTGTCTGCCTGCTGTCCCTGAGAGGGAAAATAGAGTTGACTTGGACTGAATCCGAGTTGTGAGAACAATTTAAGCCACTGGACTGTGACCAGGCTTTAACCTGTAGAAGACCGAAGATTTGCTGAATGCGATCAGCCTGTCAGGATTTCCAGCCACCTCTGAACTCCCAGTTTGTGCAGAGACACTGTAATTGCGACCGGATAGCAATCTGCCTGGTACAGTAGAATTTTTTACATGTAAATGTGCTGTGTGCTCTTAGTGGGTCATGATTTGGTTCCCCGCTGTGCGCTGAACTGTGTTCTATTTGCTGGAGGCTGCATCCAGCTCCCATGGACTGAATCTGTCTTCATCTCCATTGGGCCTGGGCCTTGCCACACTGACCCAGCAAGACTACCCGCTGCACAGAGAAAGACATCAACGAGAGACCTGCCTGGGGATCAGCCCCCTGCTCACGCTTTGAACAGAAACGACACCTTGGTGATTTGTGTGGGCTCTGCTTATCCTGGCACTCCAGTTCAACCACCTGCTGTCTCGATTTCATCCTGCCTGTGTTCTGTATTGGGTATCATGAGTAAACATCAGAGTAGCTCCCTGCAACAACAGCTAAATCTAAAGTGTTGTCATCTGATTGCTTTGTTGTCTTTTCTGTCACGTATTGAGCCCTCCGACTCCGGATTACAAATAGTGTGTGTTGTGCATGTTGCTTTCTTCTATCACAGGGTCCCAATGAGCTGCTATGCCGGCCTACCCCAGGCAATGTTTCTGGCTAGTCCACCGTCTTCTTACCTGGGTACCCAGTGTGTGTGACTGTGAAGGGACTCTGAAGTGCATGCATAACTGTCTGATTGATATAGCCTTTAAGCAAATAAATTGTTCAAGTCCACTGAATAAATCAGATCTAACTCTTTTTGCATTTAACCTGACTGTGGTTCCAGTTTGTACCAAAAGTACTGTACTGTTGCTATTTGCTGTGCATAACCTTGTTTTACAGGGGGTCTCCAGGGTCAAGCCAGAAGAATCAGCCCTGCTGGTAAGTGCAAACAGTGTGGGTAATTGCCCGGTGAATAAGGATCATTGTGAAAGTGATTATTGTGTATTGATCAGGCCACTAGAAGGGAAAGAGGGGGGTTACAGTGTCCTGGAGGGCTGTACCCAGGTTAGCTTGACCACTAACAACCCTGCCCTCTGGGTGGAGGCACCTGTTTCAGTACCCAGGCCCCTTAACCTACAACTAGCACCACCTAGGGATTACATATTTATTTATTGAAATGTTTCACCAGGAGATTGAGCAACAGTTGGAACACAAGGGTTTGTACAATAAACAGTAGTGAAACATTGGGTAAATTACAATACATGTCCAAAATCATACAAAAGAACATATAAATGTACAAAACACTAATAATGTGATGGAACCATTTATAGTGCATGAGTGTATCAGGAGCAAGCTCGAGGTAGTATGCACGTGCTGTTGGAGTAAAAAGGATGGGGTTAGGCTGTGCACACTGGTGACCCAGAAGGGCAGGTGGAGAAGAGAGGAGAGAGGCAAGAACTGAATATGAGGAGAAGGGGTGGCCATTTCCTGATTCCCCCTTTAAGACGTTGAGAACCCTGCCGGGGAGGGGGGTCATGGTAGGAAGGCAGAAACTGGGGATAGGTATTAAGGTGGGTTAAAGCAGGAATAGCTGAGGGAAAGGTGATTGTGTAAGGCAGAGATAAAGGAGTAGTTGGAGGAGGAGTGTCATATTTTAGGGGGGAGGGCATTCCAGATTTTAGGAAAACGATGGGCGAAACCAGTCTGACCGATGAGGGTGGAGTGGCGAGGGACCATCAAGGTGCGGGCGTCATTTGATCTGAGAGAGTGGGTGGGGGGAGTTGGAGTGGAGAGAAAGGATGAGAGATAAGAGGGGAGCCCCCCAAACCAGAATTTGGAGGTTAGTTTGGCACAGTGAGAGATGCGTCTCTGAGATAGTGGAAGGAAGGTTAGAGTGCGATAAGAGTTCACAGTGGTGGAAGTGGGAAGGGGAGTCGATAGCAAAGTGGCAGAAGGAGTTAAAGAAAGTGTCCAGCTTGGTCAGGGAAGATTTGGGAGCAGCACCATAGAATACGTCACAGTAGTCAAAGATGGGGAGTATCATCTTCTGGACAATTTTGTGCCTCGCAGTCAGTGGGATGCAACTATGATTCCTGTACAGAGCACCAAGCTTGGGGTGCAGTTTCTTCAGGATAGCATCAATATGCACAGAGAAATTGAGGAGCTGGTCCAGCCAAACTCCCAGATATCTAAATGAGGAGGTGTCCTCCGAGATGGTCCCATCAAGGGTGTGGAAGGTGGGCCGGGCCGGGAGCCTAGAGAGTGTCTGCCTGGTGCCAAAAGTCATTGAGACTGTCTCCTTGGTGTTTAGAAAAAGCTGGTGAGAAGCAAAGCAGTGCTGAACTTGGTTGAAGTCATGTTGTAAGCTGGTTTGCACAGCAGCAGGGTTTTGTCAGAACTGTACAAAACAGTATCGTCAGCGCACATGTGGATAGAAGAGGATGAGCAGGCTGTGGGAAGATCATTAAGGAAAATGGAGAAGAGTAGGGGACCAAGCACTGAGCTCTGAGGGACACCAGTGTTGATGGGGAGTGGAGGGGAGATGAAATCAGGGATTCTCACTGACTGGGTCTTGTCAATGAGGTAGGATTTAAACCAGTTGGTGGCTGATGGAGCAAGGCCAGCTGAGGAGAGTGAATCAAGAAGCAGGGGATGGGAAACAGTGTTGAAAGCTTTGGCTAGGTCGACAAAGATGGCCGGGGTGATCAGGTCATCGTCCATCCGTGAAAGGATGGAGTCAGTAAGCCTGAGAAGGGAGGTGGTTGTTGAGTGGTTCTTCCAAAAACCAGATTGGAAGGGGGTGAAGGAGGAGGAATCAGTAAGGAAGGAGGATAGTTGAGAGAGAACTAAATGTTCTTGAAGTTTGGCAAGGGTAGAAAGGAGGGAAATGGGGTGATAGTTGCCAGGAATGGATGTGTCACCACCCTTGGGGAGAGAAATGACTACAGCATGTTTCCAGGATGAGGGTATTTGGGCGGAAATAAAGGACAGATTAAGGATTAGGGAGATAGGATAAGCAATTGCAGGAGCAGAAAGGTAGAGAAGTTTAGGATCAAGCTTATCTGGTGAGGAGCCCTTAAAGGTGTTGAGGGATAGGAGAGCATTAAGAGCTTTGTCAGAGGAGATAATAGAAAAGGAAAATGGGGGAGGGGTAGGCACTGGTTGAGGCGAAGGGCTGAAGTTAGTAGGTGGCAATGGGGAGAGGGAATTTAGAAAAGATGTGGCACACTAGGTGTAGTAGGCATTAAATTAATTGGCCACAGAGCCAGGGTCGGAAACTAGGGAGTTATTTATTTTGAGATCTGGAGGTGGAAGGTGAGAGGGGGAAGAGAATAGGGCATGAACTACCTCCAGAATTTAGATGGAGAGTTAATGTTAGTCAGGAATGAGGAGTTGAAATAATCGGACTTAGCCAGTCTAGTAGCTTTAGTACATGAATAGCATAGCGTTCTGTACTTGAAATGGCAGTTTGGATTTTTAGTAGATTTGTGTTTTCTCCAGGACCGGACATGCTCCCTGAAGCAGGCCAGTAGCCCCCCACTTGCATACTATGTGATGCTGAGCACGTCACTTAACTTTCCTGCGCTCCCAGGTCACACCTGGAAACAAGCACCAGCTTAGTATGCCTTTCCTGGTTAAACAATAGGTGTTTACTCACCTGGTAAAGGTGATTGTGTTAGTTGTATCCATGACACTCCAGACAATACCTCATGGGTTCCCAACCACCTGATATGCTAGTGATGCACATGTGACCCAGATCAAATTTCTCAGCATACCTAGGTCCCCGAAGTCTTCTCTCCAGTTTGATTCTTCCATAGCTGAAATACAAATGCTTTAGGCCAAAAAACCTTTCTTCCCATGATTCCCACCTTTATCTCGCATAGTAGAATGCAATTATTACAAACACCGGATGAATGCCAAATAACCGTGTAACCACCACCTTAGTTTATTCCCTACAGGTACAATTCTAATTCGGTACTGTAATGGTGCCGACTACTATCAGTCATGTGTTAAAGAAAAATTATACTTAATTCACAATCTTCCAAGTCTGTCAACTGTTGTGTGTGTATAAGTGTGTGTGTGTGTGTGGTGTGAAAGCCTCCGCCGTGATTGCCCTGAAGGGTGGGTCGTGGAGTGTCATGGATACAAATAACACAATCACCTTTACCAGGTGAGTAAACACCCATTGTGTTATGTTGTATCCATGAAACTCTAGACATTTACCTCATGGGTTACTATAATAAGCAGTTCAGATCACCCATCAGGGCGGGACAGGGCGATCTGGCGGGCAACTTGTACTACATGCTGAGGACAACGGATTTCTGGCAGAATCAGTCCTTTGATTGTATAGAATCTCTAGCCTATAATGTTTTGCAAATGTATGGACAGAGGCCCAAGTTGCTGCTCTACATAAATCCTCCATGGATGCGCTAACTCTTTCTGCCCAGGAGACGGCCACTGCCCTGGTCCAGTGTGCCTTTATCCCTTCCAGAGGTGTAATGCCCTTGGCTTTGTACGCTTCCTGTATTGTTCTTTTTAACCAGCTAGTGATGGCGGTCTTTGAAGCAACCATTCCTTGCTTGTGGGCCTGAGCTATGATAAAGAGCCTTTCAGACCTGCGGATTGTCTGTGTCCTTGGGGTGTACTGTAATACAGTGTTCCCTAAATCCAGGGGATGGGGAGCACCTGCCTCACCCTGCTGCAACTGATTGTGGAATGTTGGTAGCTCTAGGGCCTGTTCTGTATGGAATGTGGACATAACCTTGGGACGAAAGGCTGGAACTGTCTTCATAAAGACTCCTTGAGAAGTAAAAATGGTGTAGGGTTCTTTACACGATAGGGTTCCTAATTTGCTAATTCTGCAGGCCGAACAGATTGCTGCTAGGAAATAAGTCTTTAAGTCCAGCCAGTAAATTGGGGACTGGCGTCCCGGTTCGAGGGTGGCCTTCCCTAGATAATCAAGCACCACGGTCAAATCCCGTGGGGCTACTGGTGTCCGTATGTGGGGGCGTATATTCTGTGCTGCCTTGAGGAATCTTATGATGACTGGATGAGCACCGGGCTGAGACAGGCCGACCCTCCCCATGGCCTCTCCTATGGCCGACAGCTGCACCCGTAGGGAAGAAGTGGATAGCCCTTTGTCTAGGCCCTGCTGCAGAAATAGTAAGATCACGGATATGTCTGCCTGCATAGGGTCTACGTGTGCGTACTTGCACCGCCTAATGAAAATGTTCCACTCGTACTATAGGTAGCTGTGGTGGACGGTTTTCTGGACTGTAGGATGGTATTAATAACAGAATCATGATAACCAGCAGTCTCTGCCTCTCAGGAGCCAGGCCGACAATTTCAGGCTATGGGGGGGCTGGGTGAAGTAGTGACCCCTGGGAGAGCATGTCCTTCCGATATGGGAGGGCCCACCTGTCCAATGCCATGGATATCACTGATGCAAACCACATCCTTTGCGACCAGTAGGGTGCTTTCAGAATAATCTGAACTTGGGATACTCTGACTTTCACCAGTACCTGTGGGATTAGTGGAATCGGTGGGAAAACATATGACTGTTCCTGGTTCCAGGTCTGAGAAAGAGCATCTATTCCTAGGGCATGTCTTTCCCTGTATCAGGGAAAAATACGCCTTGATCTGGGTGTTCACCTGGGACGCCTTCAGGTCCATTGGGACTCAGCCCCACCTCCTCTGTATCATGTTGAACAGATCTTGGTGAAGCTGCCACTCCCCCGGGTGTACTTGCTGTCTGCTGAGCCAGTCTGCTCTGACATTCAACTTTCCCGCTAGATGTATAACGTGGATGTGGGTGAGGTTGGCTTGGGCCCAGTTTAACACCCTGGCAGCCTCTCTGATCATGAGTTTGCTGCATGTTCTGCCTTGTTCTGCTATATATGCCACTGTGACCTGGTTGTCTGATTTTACTAGGACTGCCCAGCTGGTGATGCTGTCCATGAATGCTGTCAGGGCATGGAACACTACCCTCATTTCCAGGATGTTGATGGACAGTCGTGCTTCTGCCGTCGTTCATTTGCCCTGTGCTGTGGAGTTGTGCATGGACGCTCCCCAGCTGAGTAGACTGGCATCAGTCTCTAATGTTACCTGGTATGACAGCTCCAGTGGGTAACCCCTCTTGAGATTTTGGCGGTGGGTCCACCACCCCAGGGAGTTCTTGACCCTCCTTGGCAGGTAAACAACCTTGTTGAGGTCATCTTCCGAGAGTGAACCTTGCTGGAGTATGCAATTCTGTAGTAGGCGCATATTCCACCTTGCCCAAGGAACAAGATCTAAGCATGATGCCATGCAGCTGAGTACCTGAGCCGCTGACCCATGGTCAGCTCCGCTGTGGATCACAGTGTTCAAACTACGGATATCACTGTGCTGATGCACTTTTGTGAGGGTCTTGCCAGCCCTTGAGCTGTGTCTGTTTCTGCCCCGAGATGTTCTATGCGCTGCGATGGTCGTAGGGAGCTCTTCTCCTGGTTGACCACCCAACCGTGCTGGGCAAGGGCTGACAGAACCGAATCCATGTCCCTTTGGGATTTGGCACGGCTGCGTGCCAGTATCAGCCAGTCATCCAGGTAAGGGATGATATCTATCCCATGTTCCTGTAGCTGGGCTGCTAGGATGATGGACACTTTTGTAAACACCTTGGGTGCTGAGGTGAGTCTGAACGGTAGGGCCTGATATTGGTAGTGTTGACCCAGTATGTGGAACTGGAGGAATCGTTGGTGGCTGGGTCTGATGGGGATGTATGTGTAAGCATCCTTCAGGTCCACAGACATGAGGTAATCTCCCACCCATACGTTCCTTAGAGTCGAATGGAGGGTCTCCATCTTAAACTGTGGGGCCGATATAAAGCGGTTCAGAAATTTCAGATCCAGAATTGGTCTGAGGTCTCCGTTCTTCTTTGGAACCAAAAAGAAGATGGAATAGACTCCTAAGCCTGCCTCTGAGTCTGGTACCGGCTGAATAGTATTGTTCTGCACTAAGTCCTGGATGATATCTTGGACCTGGTGGGCGGTTGCCCTCCTTCTTGCGATTGGTGACAGTACCACTCTGGCCCTGCAAGGCTTGTTTAAAAATTCGATAGAGTAGCCCTGGGAAATAATCTGCAGGACCCATCTGTCTGGTGTTGTCTGTTGCCATTGTTGATGGAATAACATAAATCTCTGGCCTATAGGAGGGTAGTGCAAGTGTGTGATCGGTGACAGGGTTGTCGGAGGAGAATAGTCAGTACTGTTTTGGCTTTCCTCCTCTGCCTCTGCCTCCAAAGTGTGGGTTCCTACCTCTGTGGGCTGAGTAGAAGCCTTGTGAAACACCACAGAAGTTGTTGTTGTTATGGCCTCTACCCCAAAAGGAATTGTTTGAGTAATTTTGCCTTCTGTTCTGTTGAAATCTGTTATTTCCCCTAAATCTGCGCCAGGCAGAAGGCAAGCAAGTGATTCTCTGTTTCTCTTTAGTGAGATCCTTGCCCTCTTCTTTATGCTTCAGGATCTCTTTAAGACCCTCGCCAAACACATTGTTTCCTTTTAGGGGCAGGTTTTGTAACAGGTTCTTTGACTCATTGTCCGCCTCCCAAAGTCTGAGCCATAGGGCTCGTCTTGCTCTGTTCACCAGGGCAGCCAATCTGGATTCTAGCTTTAGTGTATCTACCACTATGTCCCCCAAATACCTAGCTGTGTTGAGGGTACATTCTAAAAGTTCTGCTTCCTTGGACTTGGGATCCGCTTTTTCTAGCAGCTCCTCCAACCAGCGGATCTGAGCCCTGGCGGAGTACACTGCTGTGACAGCAGCTCTAGCTGTCATTCCAGAGAACTCAAAAAGTTTATTTAACATCTCCTCCGCTCTCTTGTCAGTGGGATCCTTAAGGGAGATGGTGCCGCAAGGTAACACTGTCTTTTTGCTTAGAGCCACGATCTGTGGGTCTATACTTGGGGCCGTGCACCACAACTTGACCTTGTCGTCCTGTACCGGATATGTTCTGTCTAGATTTTTTTTCTTAGACATGTGATCCGGTTCAGGCGCTTCCCACTCTTTTTGGAAAATATCATCAATCGCGGGACAGCTGGGGAAGGTGTCCTTTGACTTCTGGTTCTGCTGTATCATAGGATTGAGTTTGGACTCGGTTTTGGGTGCCTCAATGTCAAAACCCATTGTGGATTTTATGGCCCACAGAAGGCCTGGAATTAGATCAAAGGAACAAAGTTTTGAAGTTAATGAGGGTGTCTCGAGTACTACATCCATGTTCTCTTCATTGGACTCGACATCCTCGCCATCGTCTGGTACCCCGCTGTCGTCCCCATCATCTGGTGAGGGAGTAGGGGGTTTCTCAATGTTATCTGGCTGGGGGGCGGTGTTTGGGGCCAGAGTTGGAAGTGACATGGTTGGAGGAGTAGGTCTCGTCTTGGTCAGTGACTCTAGCTTTTCCATAACCTTGAGCATAAAATTTTGTTGGCTGTCCATCATAGCCACTGTTGCCTGCTGGGTTTGGATAAGCAATGCTCCTGGATTCATCCAGCTGGAGGTTCCAGGCCCTTGGTCATCCAGATCGGGATTGGGTAGTTGGTCCCCCGTTGACTGCTCCTCCTCAATCAGGCAAGCTGGACACTGAGGACCTGGATTATGGGGCATCAAAGCGGTAATGCATAGGATGCACTTCTTGGCCTTCACCATCTAGAGATGAAAGAAGGGCACAGTTAGATATATCCGGTGTGGAAAAGGATTACCTATAAGGCTGAGAGAATTACAAGGAATTTTAAGTATCTCACTACCACCTATATGTCTATAACTGACAATAGATATGTAAAAATATATGTACATACGTGTCAGCCAAAGTAAATAAAGGGGGGGGGAGCAACATGAATCCATAGCCCTGAGATAATGAATGAATTTTATGCTATGCCCCCTTCCAGAGAAATGCTACGCCTGTTTTGAAATCAGATCCCACTGGCTAGTGAGCCCTAGGCCATAGTAGCTATGGCTCTCCTGGAAGGGATGCCGCATTGCAGCAATCACCCAAAATGGTGGCCGGGGGCAGGAAAATTCACAAAATGGCTGCCAGGCCATGTGGCAAGAGGCCTGCCTAAAATGGCAGCCGGGGATGGGAAGACTCATGAAATGGCTGCCAGGCCATGTGGCAAACAAAGTCTGCCTAAATAGCGACCAGGAGTAGTCCTGCAATTCTGCCAAGTAGCATGGAAAAATTGCTATGCAATCTCGACTAACCATCCTCTTCTTTAATAGGAAAGCTAGAGGACATGAGTCTACTTGGGGCAATTTGTAGCACTTTCTGAACTAATGCATAAAGAAACCAGAAGCTGGGGGCCCAATTCTCTCTCTGTTGCAGATTTATCCACAGACAGACAGGCCCAAGGCTCGGTTGCATGGTTCTTTTCTTTTCTTTTTCAATTGAAGGAAATCATAGGAGAAGAATCCCCACTGCGGTCACTGAGAGAGGGACAGCAAGCTGGGTAAAAGTTTATTTCCTGCACTACCTGCGGAAACGGGGTTAGCGTAGGTTGACCCACAGGAACCGCTGTCTCATTGTTCCATTTTTTTGTGAAACAGAGTGAATCCTCGCTGCAGTTGCTAAGAAAGGTACTGTTAGTTGTAGTGGAGTCAGTGTCCTGCGCTACCCATGGATTCGGTGGTAGCGTAGGACGTCTCAGGGAACCGCAGGGCCTCCACTTGGGAGGAGAGACCACGGGAGCAGGCCTGAGATGCTAGCCGCTAGAGTGGCGCTTTAGGAGCGGGTTCCTGTTTGAAGAGGGGAAGCCAGATAGGAGGTGGCGCGTGTGATTCAAATCGGACTTTTAGGCATGCAGGGTGAAAAACGCTTGCTACCTGTGTGATGCCTGTACGATATTGCAAACAGTACAACCAGCTTCTGATAAACAAGCCCTATTCCATATTTTTATCGTATAGCCAGATGTACACAGATACAAAAATTAAGCAATCTTTTTACAAGCACTCAGATTAGTGCATTCAACAAATATACAGTAGCCTTTAACAAAACTCAGATAGCATCTTATTTGTTTTCTCTGATCTTCCTTAGCCAACAGGTAGATTAAATCAACAACAGGTAGATTAAATCAACAACAACTGCTGAGATGAACATCTTTTAAAGTGAGTAAGCATAAATTTAACGAATCAGATTATCCAAATCTCTTAATCAACAGCAACAGCTGAGATTTAAAGGGCTCACAGCACTTAAATAACTAGTCTTTTTCTATATCCCAATATAAACACACATTGCTTATAATCAATAGTTGTAGGAGTCACATCTTGATTGCAAAATTATTTCTTTGTGGCCTGTATTCAGTTAATTGATATACAGGGATTCCTGGAGTACATGTAGCCTCTTCAGATGCAAGGGTTGAACTGGAGATGAGACTTCTGGGACCTAGGTATGCTGAGAAATTTGATCTGGGTCACATGTGCATCACTAGCCTATCGGGTGGTTGGGAACCCATGAGGTAATGTCTGGAGTGTCATGGATACAACATAACACAATTTCCCTTTTTCGGTCCTCCCCTTCCCATAATGATGGTACGTCTTGCTGAGATCCCACTTGCAAACATTCTGGCACTGGCTGCCATGCACTATTGCATATTCTTCTGAGACAGGACTCCAGTTTGTAACAGCAAATAATCACACAACACCCAGAACTGCAGTTCATCAATTCATCTTAAGTGGGGTGGCAGCAAATAATTATTTTGTGTATATTTCTATTCAGAAGAGTCTTACCCGGTCATCAAACACTAAAACAAAAAATAAAAATAGTTCCTGATGAAGGACTCGATGTAGTCCAAAAGCTAAAGCACCTATTTTTTTGTAGCATCTATGTTGGTCCAATAAAAGGTATAAAATCATCACTTTTTTCTGGATCTTTTGCCACAAGGACCAATATGGCAACTAAACTAATTTTTTGTATTCAGAGTAGAGTGAGTCACAGAAACCATGTATTTCATGTCTTCAATATATTGTTTATGAAGGTAATGGATGAGGCCTGTGTCATGCGTTTGCATTGATTCCCCACTGAAGGTCATGTCAGACAAACCTAATAGATTTCTTTGACTGGGTGATCAAAGTACGAGACCAGGGAGGGGCTGTGGATATGGCCTACCTAGATTTTAGCAAGGCAATTGACACAGTCTCACACAAAAGATTAATATACAAGTTAGCCAGCCTTGGAGTGGGTTCCAAGGCGGTAGCTTGGATAAAAAACTGGCTGGACTACAGGACGCAAAGGGTAATAGTAAATGGAGTTCACAGTGAAGAAAGGAGGGTAACTAGTGGGGTACCACAGGGTTCGGTACTGGGACCGGTCCTCTTTAATGTCTTTATAAGTGACATTGGAGAGCACCTGGAAGAAAAGGTATGTCTCTTTGCAGATGACACAAAGATCTGCAACAGGGTTGATACAGAAGGTGGGGTGGAAAGAATGAAAAGGGACTTGGCAAGGCTGGAGGAATGGTCAAATATGTGGCAGCTCAGATTCAGTGCAAAGAAGTGCAAGGTAATGCATCTGGGAAGCAAAATCCCAGGGGAAGAGTACACAATGGGGGTGAGTTAACAACAAGAACAACAACAAAAATCGAAAGAGACCTAGGAGTAATTATATCAGATGACATAAAGGTGGGCAAGCAATGTGAGAAGGCAGTAAGGAGGGCTGGGGGATACTAGGATGCATAGGGAGAGGCATCAACAGTAGAAAACAGGAAGTTGTTATCCCTCTCTACAGACAGTTAGTGAGACCCCATCTGAAGTACTGCGTGCAATTCTGGAGACCCCATCTCCGCAAAGACATAGACAGAGTGGAGGCTGTTCAGAGGAAGGCAACCAAAATGGGTCTGCACCAGAAGACATATGAGGAGAGACTAAAGCAGCTTAATATGTATACCCTTGAGGAAAGGAGGGAGAGGGGGGACATGATAGAAACTTTCAAGTATCTCAAGGGAATTAACAAAGTACAAGAGGGTAGTATCTTTCAGAAGAAGAATTGTGCAAGAACAAGGGAGCACAATTTGAAGATAGAGGAGGGATGGCTCAGAGGTAATGTTAGAAAGTATTTTTTCATAGAGAAGGTTGTGGATGCATGGAACAGCCTTCCTGAAGAGGTTGTGGAGTCAGGAACAGTGGGAGAATTCAAGAATGCATGGGACAGGCATAAGGCAATTCTAGTGGGGGGGGGGTAGGAGGAAGTAAGCTGTTGATTAACTAGAATCTGCAGCTTATCCATCAGGTAGGGAAATGGGCAGACTAGGTGGGCCAAGCGGTCCTTATCTGCCGTCAAATTCTATGTTTCTATGTTTCTACTGCCAAAGCTGCACTGTCCCACATAAACAGCTCCGGAAACTCCTGGTCTCTTATATAGACTTGATTCCACGTTAGCCACCAGCAAATTCTCTAATCACATTTTAACTTCCTACTCTCAAATGATTGCCATTCTGGACCTCATGCCCCCTCAGACATCAGGGGAAGCATCAGGCATGTACCCATACCTGCAAGTGAGATACTCAAAATGGAAAGTTGTGCCATTCTGGCTCATATTGTGAAGCCAGCCAAATAGCAGGAAACATCATGCGCCCACCCTCTGGTGCACCAGCATCACTGCCACCCAGCACTTAAGCTGGTGATGCCTGTAGAGATACCCCTGGTCCATACCACAACATGGAGCCCTGAGCCCACCCCTCACCCATGCTCTCAGCACAGGATTAAGGCTACTTGGAACAAGACACCCCCTGGCCTCTGGCAACCAGGGTACTTGGATAAACATACACCTCGTATTGCATCTCTAGATTTGAAATCTCCTCCCTCTTGGCAACAGAGGCCATATTCTAAGCTACTTCCTGTCTACATAAAGCAAAGCAACAATGACAGGCACCTTGTGCTCTGGTGGGCACTACTAGTAAAACCTTGCACCCTATTGTAGGTAGGTGGTTGTTATATAGTACAGTACTCATTTTTTTTTTTTTTTCATTTTGGAACTGTACTCTTAAAGCCTACCAAGAGGAAGAGATGCACAGACACAGCCAATAACATCTGACATAAGGGGCAGCACAAGAACTGCTGCTGCATCACAACCCAATGCCCCACCTGACTTCTTAGAGAGTGGGCTACCAGGAAGGAAGGAAGACACTGTCTTACGTGATTCCCCATCACCTGAGGCTACCAGTGCTGTGGCTGAGTGTCCCCCATGATGTTAATGTGCATTTCATTAGGACTGCAGTGATCCTCAGCAGGCCTGACTGGGCCTCAAACAAGGAGGATGGATGTGTCTTCCACTAGGTCGCTGGATTTCCCCCCTTTGTATCACTTATAGTGTTGGATTAATGGCTTTCAAAAGTGAAAGTGCTGAGCATGAGGCCTCCTGCTAGTTTATGCTAGCCGATAGGCATTCACTGAATAAAAGTAGAGCCGGCACTATGAATGTAGTATCATTTTTATCGCACTGATTTCCCTGACATACTTCTACATCATAATAGTACATTTGTTTCGTAAACCTGAAGACATGATAGAAAAGTGTATCTTACTGTTGCATCTTTGAAACAGAAGACCCCTTCTGTGCAGCAGCAGCAGCAGCAGCAGGGCTACTACTAATAGCAGCACCAGTAACACCACCGTGGGAAGGACAGCTGATGTATCTGAGTCATTTGTTGTGGTACCATCTGAAAGCAGTTCAAAATAATATAAATCATGGTCAGTAACATATTAGTTATTCCAGGAAAATAGTTTGCTAAATAGAGGATAACGTATGGTCATCGGGGCATAACCACGCTATGCTTGCCATCGAGTGGTTCCCATGGCAGCTCTGTTAAACCCTCGAGAGCACAGCCGAGAGTTTTTCAGAGCTGCCATGGGAACCACGAAAGCCGGTGTTTAGCGTGGTATGCTCTTCGGTCTAATTACACGTTGTCTTTTATAATGTATGGGCACGGCACAAACATCAAGAGGTTTTAAAATCACTGCATCCAACTTACAACAGACTGTTCGATTACCTTGTTACACAGGAAGACGGACGCAATTGTGTGGTTTGAAAATGAGCAGGTTAATTGGGAACTTTAATAAAAATGAAAGCCAGGAAAACATAAAAAGAAAATTAAAAAAAACACTGCAATAATGCTATTAAACAGACAGCCCAAAATACATGCAAGCTAACATTAATTTCCCAACAGTCAATTGCTTTGATCATCTGGGGGTCATGGTAACAGCTCCACACGGTGGCATACATGCGATATGTCCAACTTGCTTAAGAGGGAGATTTGGGTCAAATTAGTAGGGAGATTGGCCTACTAGTAGGGAGATGCCGTAACGTCATGAGTTTGTCCTTAAATGGCATCAAAAAATAAGAAAAAAAGCATTTAATATATTTCATTTTGTCAAGAATAAGCACTAAAAAGAATCAACCACTAGCTGTACAAAACTATCAGTCACATTGTTTATCACTATTTTACTTTTTATGTGTTTTTATCTGCCAAAAAGGAACATGAATGGATATTTTGGACAAAATCTTACTTAAGCAGGAGATTTTGTTACCTGGGAGGGAGAGAGGGAGTTCAGTCAAAAAAACAGGAGTCTCCTGCGCAAAGAGATAGATATCACATGTATGCGGTGGTTCTAGTCTGTTATATCATCGATGTGACACATCGACGGTAGCATAACAAGAGCGTGACATCACATCAGCGATGTAACAACGCTGTAAAAAGATGATTTTTGAGTAATAACAACGTTCTGCCATACATGATATGTTTTTTAATAATACATGCTTACACAGTAGCTGAGCTAGTGGGGTAGGCAGAGGCATCCTCTTTGATACCACAAGAGCTTTAGCTGTTCTCTCCATGAATCAGTTCAGTCTTATTCTCTGGTGTTTTTCTTCACCTGCCAGTACTTGATCAAAATCCCTCAGTATCCCCCCTCGACATCCTTCCTGTGTTACTACTATACCTTAGTCTTCTAAAGCTTAAAAAATCTTCAGGCCTTTATTCTCTCTTATCCAGTCAGTGCCATTGATGCCTCTGCTTTTGTTCTGTCCTACTCAACGTCAGCAGCAGCATTAGAGATGCTATGTGCCAGTGCTGTGTGTTACTGCTGGAACAGACAATGGCAGAGGACTGCATCATCTTCTGAGATACAACTTGAAGAAAAGGAGGATATCTAAAGATGGAATATGGCAATTAAGGGAGATATTAATGAACTATAATGAGGGGCTTTTATTAAATTGGGATGGGAGAGCTATTGAAGTGGGATGGGAAGTGCCCACGGCCTGAAGGTAGGAGGGTGGTGGACAACCTGAAGGTGGGAGGGCGGTGGAGAATTTGAATAACAAATGAAAAAAATAACTGCAGTTTGGGGTGGGGGTGTTATATAATTGGGAATGGGAGAGTGTCTATAGATGGAGGAAACTGAAAATTTGAATCTCCTATTCACTGTTAGATCTTGTTCAATTTGTCAAAAGAACCAACTTTAGAAACCAAGTTTTATAAGGAGGTTTATAACAAAAGTGGATCTGAATTTAACAGCATTTTCAACATCAAACAGTGATACAATATAAATAAAAAAAAACAATGGAAACATTCCTACCAATGCACCAGATGCACTACTTTGTACCTAAAATTTTCATGTTTTAATTGTCTGGGGAACATGCCTCTAGACTCTCCTAGAAATAATACTTGCATGTTCAGTGCTCAGTTACTTGTAACTTGGTGTCTTAGATAACTGATCCCCCAACCCACACCCAGTATGTTAACCAGCCACCATCTCTGTGCCCAGAAAGTAAAATTATACAGTATTGCTCCCATTCAAAGTAGCAGTGCAGAAACAGAGTCCAGTTGTTTTTGTCTGATTAAGCACTTTCTGCTTGAAAACAGTTTTTCCTTTTTTGTAATGGATTTGGTGCCAGTGAAAAGTGCTTGATTGATAGCAGTGGAAGCTGAAGTGTTCTGTTGTTTCTCATGAAGTGCAGCACAATGATTACAGCACATGCTTTCCCTACACTGCTCCGGAAATGTTCATCCCTCTGTTACAGAGGGACCATCATGTAGGGAGATGATGGCTCAGAAGTTCAGAAGCCATGAATATTTAGTCTTTGGTTTCTTGAGTGAGACTTCTAAACAGCATTGCTAGTTGGTACCAGTTGCTCTTGGGATTTGCAATGTGGAATTCACCAGGAACTGGAATAAAACCATCATAATGGACATCACATGGGCCATCAAACAATCATCAGAAATAAGAGCTTTATGCCACTTCCAACTGGAACTGGAAAACCTAAAAGTCTTAGACGTCTCCTTCAAAACGTAAACCTTGCCAGTTCACTCATATTCTGAAGGCCTATGACAAAATTTTTCAAATGAAGTATTGGAGTTATCTACAGGCGCCAGTAATGTAGTGATATAAATATCTAAATAATCTGTAAATGAAATCAAGGCAGCAGCCGTTACATGGAACCTTGAGAGGGAAAGTGGTGTCACTGAGAGGCACATTGTATGTAGTTAATTATAACTTGACCCCGGGTGACATCACTGATTGTTTCAATGTTGCATGAAATAGCTGCTGCTTTGATTTAATTTACATATGGTTTAGGTATTTATATACAAGGACTCCTAACACCTACAGTTAAGCCCAATACCTTGTTTTCATGAGCTTTCAGAATTTGACTGAACCGAAACATTTACTTCCTCTTTTTTTTGTTCTATATTCTGTTTTTCCTCCTGGGGCCATGGCAGATGAGGCTCCCCCTGTCGGACTCCACCCTTCCCCCCACAATCTCCCCTGGGCCTACCTTAGTACGCAGTACACCCACGGATTCCACCCCAACCAGGGGTGGGGTCAGAAGAGGGAGGGCCATCCTCTTCCAATGCCTAAATCCAGTCATTGCCGCAGGCTCCCAGTGATGTGGAGGGTGGAGGTGTGGTGTTCAAGCATCATATGCCCCCAGCCATGCCCTGCTTTTTTCTTCGCTTCTGTCCCTGGACCCAGAGTCATGGCGTGTGGTGATTGCATGTGTGTTGGGGCATACTTGCACTCCTGGCCCACTTCCCCATCCACTGTCCTGATGTGTTATGTCAGCTTTACACATCTGCTGTGACACCTGGCCTCCACTTGATGTCAGCCTAGGTGGGGATAACCAGGCAACCCCAATCTGGGAGAGAAAAGCTGCCTCATGGCTGTTCAGTCCTACTCTCTGCCCCCAAGCTGACCCCTGGCAACCCAAGGCCGCACGCGAAATTGGGTTACTGGCATGACATGAGGTAAGGTGCTTGTCAGCACCTCAGCCCTTAGTGCCACTTGGCCAGCTTTCATTTACTTCCTCTTTAACCCGCAGACAACCCATTGAGTCATTCTGTCCTCATTGTTTGCTGAATTAAAAGAAACAATGAACACAGCTCATTGTGTCATTGGCAACCTGCTTGCTGTGATACAATCTTTGGCCTCTGTTATGATGATGGACAGTAGTCTTTGCAAGACTTCCAGGTTTTTGAAAGGGTTTTCATTGTTGGGTCTAAGAGTTTTAGTAGAGTGGGAGTCACATTTGACTGCACCAGGTACTTAAAACTTCAGTATCTTCCTGTGAATATATTTCAGGATATACAGTAGGGAACTGGCATTGCAGTACTTTTTCCACGACAGACACTGTCACTTCATCAATAGTTAATAATTACAATCTTTGCTGAAAACATAACAACACTGAACAATGCCGCTGTAGATGCTACCATATGCAGATTAAGGGAACAAGTCTGTATATGCCTGCAGGACAGCAGCTTTAACTACAAAGGACATTCCATAGAATGATAAAATGCCAAACCAGTCTTGGAATGCTGACTCATAACATGGGAAAATATTCAGTCTGGTTTTCAGCTTTTATCTTGCCTCAGAGGTTTTTTGACATTATTTAGATAGAACAGTCAGAGGACCAATTTTCAAAAATTTGATGGGGACATCTGGTTCAGGCACCAGCTTAATGGCAGTGTAACTACTTAGCTCTGTCCAAGTAAAAGAACAAATCCACAACCAACCATTGTTATTTTCAGCAATCCTGTCTCAAAAAGGAAGATTACAGACTACCTCATCTTTACCAGACACCGAGGAAAAGATCAGTTGCAGGGAACCACTGGGAAGCCACCTAAACACTGATTAGATGGCATGCAGGAGGCCGCACAGCAATTCCTGGTCTACACGCTGCATCAAACTCCTTCAACCAGTGATGCTGCTAAATCAGACTGCACCATAACTTATAAGAACTTTCTCTGGCAGTAAAACAGATCAATACAACATTACAATGGATAGAGGCTAAGGTCTCTGAAGATCGCTGGGGCACAACATTGTAAGAGAACAGGACGGGAACCCTAGAACACCTGCACTACTGACATCCATAACTCTGCCTTGTTGGATCTGCATTACATAGAGCAACAGCTAGCACTGAAGCTGGAAGAGTTAGAAAACCGCAATCACCGTAATAATATTAAGGTACATGGGGTCCCGGATGGTACGGAGAAAGGCAACATGTTAACTTTTATGTACTAATTTTTGAAGGAGATCTTGGGCTTACCTGCTGAGAAGGAGCTGAACATCATAAGAGCCCACTGTTCCCTTATCCCCCATCTGAAAGTTCCAAAAGCCCATTCCCGCTCTATTGTATTGGCCTTCCTGGACTTTCATGTAAAAGAAGAGCACCTCAGATTGGCCTGGGCAAGAAAAGAAATAGTTTTTGGAGATAAGCGTCTCTTTCTGGATCATGACTATACCCTCCCAAACCACGCAAAGGTGCCAAGAGGTATTCAGGATGGTGACGCGCCTGAAGTGAACAGGTCACCAAGCCTATGTGGAATACCTGGCATGCCATAAAATCAACACTGCAAATGGTCCATGTAGATTTCCAGAGCTGAGCACTGCCAAAGACTTTCTTAAATCATTGGGTATTGAGATCAAGGAAGGTACAGACTTTCACCAGAGGAGGGAGCAATGTAATCAGGACTGGCAAAAACAGTAGGACCTAAAAATTCAGGAAACTGTGGGCACTCAAGCACCTCCTCCCTGTGGAACTCAACATTGGCCAAATCAACCCAAAACATCAACTGACAAGGCACTGACCCTAATTTACAATGAGCATCATCAGAGGTCCCCACTACCTCACCTGATTCCTCCTGAAAGGACAGCCCTTGTGTACAGATGTTTGCTTTTCTACTTTGATTGGAGATCTCATCCTGTTTCTGGCTTTCTCCACTGACTTACATTGCGACATGCGAGCATGATATCTCTGGGGCATCTTATGGGAGTGACTTTTAATTACTGTAAATCTTATGTTGTGGATTAAAAAAATGGATTATACTGTTTTGCACTGATCTGTGGATTGGGGTAGGCGGGGGCGATACTGGGCCTTTCTATCCCTCTAGTTGCACTTAAGTAAGGGGGAGATGCAGAGACTGCCCATTGGGGGTGTGTGGGGGAGCGCTATGGGGGCCTGAGCCACATGCCTGAGACAGACACCCTCAACTTATCTTTTTTCTATTCTAATTTAAACCCATCAGAAAATAAGCAGCAAAGGACAATGGTTGGCAATGCATATTTGAAACAATTCTGGCATTATCTGGGCTTGGCTGATGAAGGGTTGTAGCCCCCCCCCCCAAAGAAAAGTTGCTGAGTCAGGTGGGGGAGATGTCTTCAGGCAGTCCATATGGCCTAGAAATATCCAGTCTCACACCAGCTGGCCAAGGAAGCCTATCTTTGGCAGCCAGATGACACACTCCAAGAACAAAGTAATAGCCTGTCAAGAAAACTTTTCAGCCTAGGTGGCCCAGAAAGGTGGCCTGTAGGGGCCCATGGCTTGGTGGATGGCTGAGTTGCAGGCTAGAATTTTATTTGTCACCAAAAATGGCTATAATATACTAGTCAAATAAATATACATATATATATGTATATGTATATATATATGTGGAATTGGGAGAGAGAGGGGGAGAGATTGGTGGGTTCTGCAGCAGAGCAATCTGAAGGGGGTGCCCCCCTTCTTCTCAGGCAGGTTGGCAGCATTGTGCCATGTCCCTGGGTGGGGCACTCATGGGAGGTGAGCAACTAGGCATTTTGCGGTCATTTGGGTCCTGGGTCCCTTGAGACTGGGTGATGAGAGCATCCAGGGAACTGGCAGGCAGGTAGAAGGACCCCGGGGGCATTGGGCCTATCTTTGGGTGAGGAATCTTAAGCTGTTGGAGCTGTAGAAGTTGTGGCATGGCCTCTGCAGGGGACTGGGGTTAGGTGGCAGCTCCCCCCAATTTCTTTCCCCACATGGCAGGGTGGCTCATGGGCTTGTAGATGCAGTGGGCAGTGGCTTGGATTTGGTGGGGCCCTGTTTGGAGGGGCAGGCCCCAGGCCTGCGGTTGGGTTAGAGTCCCAGGGTAGCCCCTTAGGTCAATATAGGTCGTGGCTCGTCTATGAAAAAAAAGAGAATCAGTAAGTTAGTGGAGCCACTGTGACTGCTTTGGGAGGCTCAGCATCGGGGAGAGCTTCAGGCACCAATCTAGAGAGAGAGAGAGAGAAGTACTGGGACCAGGCTGGTCCAGGACAAGGGCTAAGTTGACGCAATGTGAGCAAGGTTTCTGAGAGGCAGCCGAGGAATTAGCAGGCTGTGGAACTAGCCTCTCTAAATATGAAATAACTTGGTGGTGGTCAGAGGAGCATATTGCTCCCCTGGTTGAGGTGCTAAGGCAGAAGAAGTGAGAATTTTGGGCTAAAGGCCCAGTTCTAAGTGAAGCTCTGTTTGTCGGGAGGCAGCAACAAGTTCAGGTACTTACCAGTGCTGGTGGTCACTTAGGGTTAGGGAGCTTCACGCTTCTGGCAATAGAGAGTACTGTCTGGTCCCAAGTGAAGAGGTTTGCTGCTGATTCTGTGTGTACAGAAATTCTAAGCCTAAGAATGCCCCCATATACTCTCTCTTGCTAAAAATGGTGTGTAAAAAAAAAGTTAGCTCCATGGAGTTGTTTAGATTTTGAATCCTTTCGGTAACTGAAACCCTGAGTCCTGTAATCTTTTAAGAGCTCAGGAGAATAAAAACTTGATTTGTTTGTGGGAGGAACCAGAGTCCATAGTGATCAAAAAGAATTTAAATGAAATAACAAGTCTTAATTTTTATTTATTTTATTTATTCATTCTTGGATTTTAAATACCTTTGAGCACTAGATAGCTAATTTACAGAGGTTCTATTTCAATTTGGGAGGGGGTAACAGAGACAGACGAGGGAGACAAATTCTTTAACAGTGTACAGCAACTGATTGTAATACATAGTTGTTGACAGTCTGTAATACAGTTATGATATCAAAGGGGATAATCTGACAGTAAGAGAGTAGTGAGGAGGGGTAGAAGTAGGTCAGGAGAGGGGAAAAGTTACCACCAGATGTCATTGTCATGGTGTGTAGTGCGGTAGGAAGAGACAGAGGTATATAGTGGTAAGGTGGGGGGAGATGGAGGGGGGAAAATGAGTGTGAAGGGAGAAAAATACAGAAAAGTTAGGAGGTAGCCAGGGCCCAAAGGCAGCTAATGTTTGACTGGGCAAAAGGTAGTGCGTATAGATGAGGTAGGCATGAGGAGGTGGTGAGGGGGCAGGATGATTCAGACAGTGGCCTTGTCTTAGTCCTTTAGTTTTAAGGGGTTCCATGGTTTCCCTGGAGTCTTGAATCTGTCTGTTTTTTCCTGCATCCTCTTGCTCCGAGACCGGTCAGTGGAAAGGCTGAAGATGAACTGCTTCAGTCTGCCTGCTGGCCTGTGTCTGCTGGGGAGAAGTTATATCACTTTGGGGCACTGAGACGGTGAGACAGAAGATGTCTTACGGTCAGAGAATCTATTTTACATGCTGCCTTCTTTGAGAAATGCTGGTGAGATTCTAGAGTCTGGGTCCCCCTTCCTTAGTACACTTGGCTTCTAGACAATTGGGAAGCGGGAGGTCTACACTCACAATTGTGTTCATAATAGCCAGCAGCTGAAATGGACTTAGTTCCTCAAAGTGAGACACGCCCCCAAGCAAGCACGTTATGTGACATGGTTAAATGAACAGGCGCTGGGACACACTCCATAGACGCTACTGGGGACAGTTTTTTTGATGTCCTTTTTTTTTATGCTTTTGAGTGCCAATTTTGAGAAAGGATGGCCATTGCTCAACTAACAAGGGGTGAGCATTAGGGCTGATGACCCCAAGGCACACACCCCACCCTTATCAATGTCTGCAGTGTGGGTGTTAAGGTTGGAAACCCTAACACTACATTTCCCTGCTTTTGTCACTTTAGTAACAACCCTAACTGATTCATTAGCAAAGTTTTTTGAAATGAATTTCCTTACTTTTTCAGATAGCATAAACATATCCTTATTTGTCTTTGGGAGCACAGGGTCCTCTGGGCCCAGCACTCCCATTCTTCCATAGATTCGGGCGCTGTGCTTCGATTTGTAGGACAACAGTGACCAAATTGGCAGCATAGCCATCTTATTACCCCAACTCATGTGCCACCATACAGAAACTTTTCAAATCCTTGCCAAAATGGAATTCTGTGCAACTGCAATGCCACTGCATGCCACAGGTGCAAAAACACATCTTGGGTAGGATTTTAAAAATAAGAGCTATGCCATACATCAGGCTGGGGAATAAGATGGCTATGCTGAAAATCTGGGATCAAAATATTTTACATTTTTGAAGTTATGAGTGGGCGTAGTGAAACTACAACAAATGGTCATTATTTTGGTATTTTGTTTTTATATTTTGACCCCCAATTTTTAGCATACACTTCTTGTGACCCCACCTCACAAACCCCATAGGTGAAAATGTTAAAATCTGTGCCAAAACGCCATTCCACACCACAGGTGCGAAAACATGTTTCAGGCAGGATGTGAAAAATTACAGCTGTACTGTTCATGAGGTGGTGTGAAAAAATGGCTATGTTGAAAAATTGTACTCATAATATAAAGAATTACCAAAGTCATGCACGTGCATAGAAACATTTTAATGAATGTCACAATTCAGCCATTTTCAGGAATTTTTTCAGCAAATTTTTGACATGGCCTTTTTGGGACCCCACCTCATGAACACAGGTGGTGAAATTTCTTTACTCAGTCCTGAAAGGTGCTTTCATGCATTGACCGCGAAATCACTTGCTGGGCCTGATTAACGAAACAACAGTGGCAGTAGACAGTTTTCATCTTTACAGGTGAAAAATAAAATAAATATTTTGGGACACTGGGAGTGTGTTCTCAGTGTCCCACACTGCTGAAGGCAGCTTCTAGTGCTGACACTGGAAACATGTCCCTGATGTCAGAAAATGATAAGACAAGGGACTGCAGGGTGGGGTGGGGCATCTGACACGGGTGTAGGCCTCCCAGTGTCAGATTATGTTAATACATAAATTTAAAATAATGTCAATTGAATCAGAGGTGGGGGTGCCACTAGACACCAGGAAAGATAAAGGGGGCATTAGGGATCGGGGGTGAAAGTCCATTTTTTTAATCAGCTGAATGTGATTGGCAATTTAATATTTATGCTCTTCTCATGCTTCAGCCTCCTACCCCTTGGAGGTTTTTAAACCTAATGCTTGAACTGGGGGATGAGGAATCGGATTTTGGGGTCAGTTTTCCCCAGAAATATGTTAATTTTGTCTGTGGACATATTTGGCAGCAAATGGCAGTAGCTCCTTTGTGAGACACCCTTCCTTGTTTTGCAAAACAATGGGATTTTGCCACAGTTTGTGGCACAAACTCCCCTTGTTTTGCAAAACAACTACTACTTGCAGCACAAATGCATGCGTGGACAAAACATATTTCTGGGCATTGGGGTAAACTGACCTCAAAATCCAATTCCTTGGGCCCTGATTAGGTAAACAGAACACTTGGGGCACTATTCTCAAAAGCCACAAAAGCCGGGTGTGCCAAACATTCGGCCCACAGGGCTTATGGCAATACCAGGGCTGAATTCAGGATTCTTGAAACACGAGCACTCTGTACGGCACATGCGGTGAGTTAGATCAGTTTTTATTGGTCTAACCTCGCCAACTTTTCAACAGGGCTTGCACCAAGTGTTTGGCACAAGTCACTATAAAAAGGGTGTAGTGTCGCAAAGGCACGCGATCTACAAGAATAGGGTGAATTGTGTGCCAAAGTGTTCAGGGCAGCTGCGCTATTGGCACAAGGCTTCTGTATGCCCTGTGCCAACCTTTGAGAACAGAGCCCTAGGTGTTTACCAACCGTAAGTATTTTTTGAAATATTTAAATTTGTTTGCCTAGTTAAGTGAAAACAAGATGGCAGAATTTCGACACTACATTCCACATTTGAGACAATAAATGTCCCTTTGATGGCAACAAAACAGTTTTGCATCGCACATCTAATTTTTTCCATTGGAAATAATGGGAAAATTAAAACTTTAATAACTTTTTGAACAGATTAATATTTTTTCACCAAACCTCCAAAAGGCACATCTGTGACCCAGCCCCAATATATCCTAAAATTTCAGACCAAACCCCCAAGCAATTTCTGAGAAACAGCGCAACAAAGAATTTACACAAAAATTGTAGCATTCATGTTTTATGACATTCTGTATTTCTGCACCCGCACATCTGACCAGAACATAATTTGCCAGATCCAGAACTCTTTGGTCCTCGGTGGGCCACGTAAAATTTCATGGGAATTGGTCAAATGGTTACAAAGTTAACAAAGTGCAAAACTTTGGGTTTAACATAAAATGACAGTTGAACCGTAACTATAGGACAGCGACTGAGCCCCTATTATATATGATTCAGTTTTGCCTATCTGTACTCCTCCTCCTTAACTAGCCATCATTCCTCTCAAGCCTTCTAACTGAACTATTTATTCATAGCTTGAAGAAAACAACTCCAAATAAATCATTAGAGAGTTAAACTTCTGATTTTCTTATTTTTCAGAACCTAATGGATCTCCTCAAATCTGGAGTCTTCATTCCTACCATTGACTGGATGCTACATGCAGACATGCCATTAGCATTCTATGGTTTCTTAATATCCAGTGAATTTTCATCATCATCAATCTTCTCTACATATATTTTTGTGTCCAACTCCAGTTTCAGCAAGTCTTCATCTGGCTCCTATGCCCACATGATCTCTAAGACAGCTCACCAATCAAAAAGAGATTCTAATTCCTATTATTGCTCACTAATGTAATTTCAACCAATCAGCACTCAGGTCTCCTGCACTTCTTATCTGGTGTATTGTGTGCTCTTATGCGGGAGTGCTAGGCAGCAGCACTCCACTTTGATGCTGGGGGGAGGACAGCATAATAAAATTAAAAAGACTAAGCTTATTACAAATCACTTGAATTAAACTCAAGTGATTTATAATAAGTTAATAGGGTCTCTGAGAGATGTCTCTTTTAGTACAGGAGACTCCTCTCCTGAGGTTTGGGCAGATAGAAACATAGAAACATAGACTTTGATGGCAGATAAGGACTGCTTGGCTCACCTAGTCTACCATTTCCCTACCTATTGGACAAGCTGCAGATCCTAGTTAACCAACAGCCTACTTCCTCCTACCCACCTCTAGAATTGCCTTATGTCTGTCCCATGCATTCTTGAATTCCTCCACTGTTTTTGACCCCACAACTGCCTCAGAAAGGCCATTCCATGTGTCCACCACCCTATCATGAAAAAAATACTTCCTCATGTTTCCCCTGAGCCATCCCCCCTTTCTTCAAATTGTGCCCCTTTGTTCTTGCACAACTCTTTTTCTGAAAGATGCTATCCTTTTGGACTTAGTTGATTCCCTTGAGGTACTTGAAAGTTTCTATCATGCCCCCTTCCCTCCTTTCCTCGAGGGTATACATGCTTCTGGTGCAGACCCTGCACCATGTTAGTTGCCCTCCTCTGGTCTGCCTCCATTCTGTCTATGTCCTTGTGGAGATGGGGTCTCCAGAATTGCACACAGTACTCCAGATGGGGTCTCACCAACTGTCTACAGAGGGACAACAACTTTTTGTCTTCTACTGGTGCTGCCTCTCCCTATACATCCCAGTATCCCCCAGCCCTCCTTACTATCTTCTCACATTACTTGCCTACCTTTAGGTCATCTGATATGATTACCCCCAGGTCCCTTGCCATTTTGTTGTTGTTGTTATTAGCTCCCCCACATTGTGTACTCTTCCCCTGGGTTTCTGTTTCCCAGGTGCATTACTTTGCACTTCTTTGCATTAAATCTAAGCTGCCATACTTTTGACCATTCCTCCAATCTTGCCAAGTCTCTTCTCATCCTTTCCACCGCCCTCCATGAATCAACCTTGTTGCAGATCTTTGTGTCATCTGCAAAGAGATAGAACTAATCAGCTTCACGTCATGGTCTTCTTACCCAAACCTCAGGCTAGGAGTCTGTTTACCATAAGAGACATCCCTCAGATGCCCTATTAACTTACATTATACTGCCTATAACCATCAGTGCCCTATGACCATATTAGACTAACTAGTAAAGTCCACATATATGTGCCACCCCTCCCTCATCAAGAAAGAGAACATTCAGGTCCATATCTTATCTAAGGATACTCCTAATTCATCTAGGGCTAGATCCCTCAATTATTGTGCTGACTCCTTCAGGACTGGAGCAGCCACTACAGCCTCTAAAAGAACATACAGGACCATATCATTAACATCCAAGGCCATTGGATCTTCCTACTATTACAAGTTATACAGTACATCAGAGATCCTTAGCAGAAATTCAACAAGCATATAGCATATTTCCTTATAGTAAGCCCTGAGGGAGGGTAGATACAATGCCATGGTTCCCTAGAGGTTTACCTAACAGAGTTTGTTTTCTTCTCCTGATTGCATTAAGGCCTTATTTCACGAGTTGTAGGAAGCAGTTAATTTCTGTTTCAATATCCTGATATTTGGGCCTTCAGTCATAACTACAAATGTCCTTTTAGCCTTAAGATAAGATTTCTTATCTTGACACCTCTGCTGTGGCTGATAATTCCTAAAGAGAGAAAGACCACCTGGATATGCACATAAGAACTACATACAACCAGGTGCCACATTGAATTAGAAGGCTTGCTTGTGGTTCAGTGAGCAGCTAGCTAATTCCTACCCCATGTACTATACAAGATAACTCCACCCAGATCTGTTTTACTTTGCTTCTGCCCTCCATCCTCTCCTCCTCCTCCTCCTCAGGTATTCCTTTTTCATGCCTCTGGCCTTCAGTCTTATTTACTAATTTCTTTTAGCCTTAAGATCCTTTCTATTGGCACTGCCACTGAAGGTAAAAATTCTTAAAAAGAGTAAAGCCAACTGTACAGTCACATGATCACTAAATATTATTAGCTGCCACATATAGGAGAATTGCCTGTTTGTTATCCTTTTTTTAAATTTTATATTATGTACTCGATTCACTCTCTGCTCACATGAGGAAAGACTGTCATTGAAAATTTTTTTTTATTTATTTAGTTTTTGTTGTCGGGGTAAGTGCACTAGACAGATTCTTGCCTATTTTCAGGCACGACCCGGAGGGAGGGGGATACAGATGAATGCCAACTGCCCTTGAACCAGATTAAGCTGTTGGTGGTATTTTTAGTGAATGGGGGGAAATTTGGCCAGGGCACCCTTTTTCGAGAAGTGCCATGGGATCTTTAACATCCACCTAAACTACCACCAGAACAGGCAGATGGGACCTCGGTTTAACATCTCATCCGAAAGACGGCACCTCAGGAGTGCAGCACCCCCTCATGCTGCACTACAGTGTCAGTATTGGGATAGTAACCCAAGTGCCTGGTGTGGGGATAGAACCCATAGCCTTCTGATCTCCTGGCCTCAGAAGCAAGTGTGCTACCTGCTGAGCCACTGACACTGCTAATTAAATGCTTATAAAATGAGGTACCCACCATTTTGTATAAAATAAAAAAAGATGTGTTTTAAGAACAGGTGATTTTTATGCACTTTATTTTAAATGAGTCACTCTTAGCCTGAAGAGAGAGTGAATTGGGTAGTTAATGCTGCCATTGTTGTAGAAAACCAATGAATAAGTGAATAGTCAAAGTGACCATTTCAGTTGCGGTTTGAAATATCTCAGATGTGGCTGCTAATGCTAAAATCAGAATGGCTGACACATTTACCTGGTTTGAAAACAGAAATGTGGTAGCCATGTTAGTGCAGTCGACAGTGTAAAAAAAAATACAAATATGATACAGGTGTTACTTTTTATTGAACCAACAAAATTATTTCTGAGGCTAGCTTTCACAAGATGATATTCTTTTCTTCAGGTCAGGTTAATCTCTCGAAAGTCTCAGAAATTATTTTAATAGTCCAATAAAAGGTATCACTTGCAGCATATTTTTCCACATTAACCTGGGAAAACATATACAAGATGCTCTAAAAACCTAGTACTTAATTGTTTCCTGTTAAGTGTAAGATTTGAAACCACCAAAAAAACAAGGCATCATATCATACGATAATGTAAGGATACCTTGTTTTTTTATTGATTTCTAAAACTCACACGAAACAGCAAATCATTATTAATAATAATAATAAAACTTTATTTTTAAAGCACCTTTCCAAAACCAAGGCGCTATACAACATTACAACATATAAAAACCAATAAAACATAAACATTTCCATATAGCCTGTTAGCCAAGTAGATAAATATCTTAAAAAATAATCAATCTGAGTAGGCCATGTGCCACAAATGGGTCTTCAGTGCCTTCTTATAACTCTCCACAGTCGTGCACGCATGTATCTGATGATAGCAGCAGATTTCTCAGAACACTTACTGTAGCACATCTTTTCTCGGGCAAATCTGTTACTCAGAGTAATCAGCTCATGGGTTTGCTGAGCTATTGTCATTGAAACCATAACTGAAACCGCTCACAGGAATACCATACTTATTTGTCTTCCTGGTTGAAAAACAATAGCTGTGTTCACCCTCCCATCTCCCCCTTTTACTCTACGCACCAACAATCAAAAACTAAATTTCATTCAACAGCAAGAAAACAAAAACCCAGTAGTTAAAAAATGAGGTACCCCTTATATTACAAAAAATAACAAACCCCCAAGTGTTAAGACTGGCCAAATCCCAACATTTCATGGGTTCTATGACGCAGAAACATAGAATTTGCAAGCAGATAAGGACCACTTGGTCCACCTAGTGTGCCTATTTTTCCCTGCCTATAGTATCACTGCAGATCCTACCTGATAGCCACCCAATTCACTATGATTCTCTTATACTTATTCCATGTATTTTTGAACCCCCACCACTGTTTTCGCCCCACCACCTCCACTGGAGGATTTTTCCCAGGAATCCATCATTCTTTCAGCGAAGTACTTTCTCACAGCTCTCCCGAATCCACCCTCTCCAGCTTCTTATCATGCCCACTTGTCCTTAAGCCCTTTTTTCTGAAAAATATTTCCCTCTTGTGCCTTGTTCACCACCATGAGGATTTAAGGTCTCTATCATATCCACCCTCTCTCCCAGGGTGTACATATTTAGGTCCTTTAATCTTGCCTCATAGCAATCCGATGCAGACCCTACACCATTTTAGTTGCCCTCTTCTGGACTGCTTCCACTCTGTCTATGTCCTTTCTGAGATGTGGTCTCCAGAACTGGACACAGTACTCTAGGTGGGGTCTTAACAGCAATCTATACAGAGGCGGCATCACCTCCCTCTTTCTGCCAGTAATACCCCTCCCTATGCACCCTAACATCCCACTCACCCTCTCAACTACCTTGCCTCACTGCTTGGCCATCATTAGGTCATCTGATATGATCACCACCAGGTCTGTTTCCTGTTTGGTGGTCATCAGTACCACACCTTCTCATTTTGTGCTCTGCCACTGGGTTTCTGTGGTCCAAGTGCCTTATTTGCACTTTTTTGCATTGAAACCCAGCTGCCATACCCTTGACCACTTGAGTTTTCTCAGGTCCCTGCTTATCCTTTCTACACACCCCAAGTCCATCCTGTTGCAGAGTTTGGTGTCTTCCACATAGAGGTAGACCTGCCTTTCCAGCTCCTCTGCAATGTCACTTATAAAGACATTAAAGAAGATCAGTCCCAAAACTGATCCCTAAGGCACCACCCTGGTCACTCCCCCTTGCTCTGAGTGAACTCCATTTACTACCACCCTCTGCTGCCTATACCATAGCCAAATTCCTACCCAGTGGTACCACCACTGAACCCAACCCTAAGCTACCCAGCTTGCTTACTAGTCTCCTATTTGGAACTGTGTAGCATGCCATTCTGAAATCTTGGTAGGCTATGTCCACTGTTTAACCCTGATCTAGTTCCTTGGTCACCCAGTCAAAGAAGTCTATCAGATTAGCTTGACATGATATCCCCCTGTGAATCCATGCTGCCTCAGTTCTTGTAGCCCATTGGATTCAAAATATTCCACAATCTTTTCTTTCAGCACTGATTCCATTAACTTTCCCACCACCAAAGTCAGGGTGACTGGTCTACAATTGCCAGCCTCTTTCCTGCTACCACTTTTGTGAAATAAGACTACATCTGCCCTCCGCCCATCCTCTAGGAGCACATCTATTTCTAATGAACTGTTAAATATGGACATCAGAGGTCCAACCAGTACCTCCCTGTGCTCCCTCAATACTTTTGGGTAGACCCCTTCTGGCCCCATCGTTTTGTCTACTTTCAGATTTGCAAGTCTCTTCAGGACTCTCTTCTCTGAAAAATGGACTAGTGTCTACCTCCCTTCCTCCAATGGTCCTATTACATTTTTGTGGCCCCTCCCCATCTCTTTCCTCAGTGAACATTAAACAAAAGTATTTGTTCAGGATGTCTGCCTTTTTCTGTTCCCCCTCTGCACAGTCCTCATTTGACTTTCTTATCCTTAGAATCCCATCCCTGGTTTTCCTTTTTTTTTGCTTACATACCTAAAAAATGCATTGTCCTCTTTTGTTACAGCCTTGGCTATTCTCTCTTCAGTTTACGCCTTTGCACTCCTCACTGCTCTTGCTGCTTCCCTCCATTTCCCCTGATATACTTCCATATCCTCCTCCCTCTGTGTCTCCTTATACCTTCTGAATGCTGCCCTTATAGCTTTTACCTTTTCAGCCACCTCTTTCAAGAAAAACGGCTGTCTCTTTTTCCCATTTCTTTTGCATCCTTGTTTGATGCTGTGGTTTGTTGACTTCACTATTGCCCTTTTTAGTTTCTCCCTGCTGTTCTTCCAGCCCACCCAGTTCACCCCAACCCACCAGGCTATCTCTGAGGTACTCAACCCATCTTTAAAATATCTGCCCTCCTGAAGTCCAGGACTCTCACCTTTGTGTGATTCAATTCCACCACTGTCTTTATATTGAACTACACTGTACAGTGATTGCTGGTCCCCATGTGCCACCCCCAACCTTGACATCTGCAACACAGTCCCTGTTGGTGAGAACCAGGTCTGGTACTGCCCTATCACAAGTGGGTTCACTGACTAGTTGCCTGAGGAATGCCCCCTGTAGGAAGTGCAAAATTTCCTTTCTTCTAGCTGAGGCCACAGCTGGGAGGCTCCAAGCTACATCTTGTAGACTTAAGTCCCCCACCAACAGCACCTCCCCCTTTTCTGCAATCTTGCTAATGGCTTCCATCAGTACCTTATCGTATTTCTCCCTGTGCTGAAGGTCTGTAGATCACACCAGTGCAAAAAGAGGCTCCACTCCTTATCTTAAGGGTGACCAAAGAACCTGTGCCCCCACCTTGTATTCCCTGCATCTCAGTGGCTTTAATACCCTCCCTTACATAAAGTACCACACATCCTTCTTTTCTTCCTAAACAGAGCGTGGCCTGGTATGATCATGTCCCAGTCATGGTTTTCAGTGCACCATGACTCGATAATGGTCACAATATCCAAGCTGGCCTCTGCCATTATGGTCCCTAGGTCTGGAATCTTATTTCCTAGACCTCTAGCATTCTCAGACATGGCTTTACAGGCTTTGTTACCACTCCATTTGTTACCCCACCTTTCTTTGTTTGTGCTTTCCCTCCTTCCACTTCTCTTTTTAATGCACCTGCTCCTAGCCCCTGTAATTTCTTCCACCCTACTTCTTGTATTCATTTGCATCCCAGGGGATACCACTACTCTCGGAGTCATCCTGCTGTCTACTTCAGCCTATGGGGGGGCAGTTTCTGCCTCCCTGATCTTTTCCACCACCACCCTAAGCTAGTTTAATTGTTCATCATAGTAGCATTTAAACCATCCACCAAGAACCATTGTTCCCCTCCTGGATAGATAATTGCAGGCAGTCACCCCATACAGGTCATTATCCTCCCTTGTGAGCCACAGTCCCCAATGTAGTCAAGCCCCTCCTCTCTGCACCACTCCCTCAGTCTTGAGTTGAAGCTCTTGGTGTGGAGATCCCTCTTCTCCCCCCCCATCATAGACAGGCAGCATCTCATCAAAAGCCACTGAGTGTACTACCTGTCTAAGACCCCCCTCCAGCTCCTACACTCCCTCTACACTATCCCAGTCCTGCCCCTAGCCAGGTCATTAGTCCACAGGTGAAGAGTGACATCCAGTGCTCCCTCCCGTCTTGCAGTCATAACAATCCTTAGGATCTGCTTCTCATACCTATGGGCCATGGTGCCACGTATGCACATAACATCCCTCTCCCCTCCCTTTCCTATTCCCAAATCTGTCCCCTCACAATGGTACCCCACTTGGAGGGCTTTATAGTGGTTTCTGTTGCTATCCCTCCTTCCTCTTCTCTTTTATTGAATTGCTTTATCCCCTTCATTTCATCCACCCTACTTCTTGTATTAAATTTGCATCCCAGGGAATTGCAGGGAATATCATACTGCCCCCCCCCAACACACAGGAAGAGACAGGCATAAAAGAGGATACTAGGGTCAAAGGATCACCAATAAAACAGAAATCCTACATTGGTAACATGGAGGACAAAACAAGAAACAGGACAAAATGCAAAAAGGGGACAGAAAGGAGACAGGGGGTGTAAGGGGGGAGGTAACCGAATATGGAGAGCAATATGTACAAATACCCACATCCTGGGAAATAAAATCCCAGACCTTGAGGCATTGATGGTGGAAACAGACCTGGATATAGTGTCTGTTACAGAAACTTTGTACACAAAAAAACATGAATAGGATATAGCCATACCAGGATACGCACTTATCAGGAAAGACAGGGAAGGAAGAAAGGGAGGAGGGGTGGCCATGTACATGAGATAGGAAATCAAAGCAACTGAGGTTCAGGATAGGAACAAGGAGTGATCAGGATTAGAACAGGAGTGATCTACAGACCCCCGGCACAGGAGGAAGAGACAGACAACACACTAGTGGAAGCCATCCACAAAATGGAAACCAAAGGTGAACTACTACTACTATGAGACTTCAATCTGCCAGATGTAGACTGGATCATCCAGACTGCGAGTACCGCCAAAAGAAGACACCCTGACTGTACTGCAGGGGGCATGACTGAGATAGCTTATGGCTGAAACACACCCATGATGGGGCTATACTAGTCCTGGTGCTCACCAATGGGGACAGAGTCAAGGATGTTGAGGTAGGCAACCACATAGGAACCAGTGACCAAAGGATGGTATGGTTCAATGTAACTACAGTAGAAGAGGCTAATCACACAAAAGTGAACGTCCTGGATTTCAGAAGGACCAACTTTGACAAAATGGTGGAATATCTCAGAGGAGCCCTGGCAAAAGATGACAAAGGTGGGGGGAGTGGAAAAGCAGTAGTCTGTTCTCAAGGGGACCATAGCAGAGGTAACAAACCTCTGTGTTAAACATCAAAGCAAGAGTAAGAGAAAGAAACAGCCACTTTGGTTCTCAAGGGAAGTGGTCAGGAAAGTGAGAGAAAAATGAGGGGCTTCAGGAGATACAAAGAAGCATAAGGGAAGAGGACAGACAGCAGTATCTAGAGAAGCAGAGGGAGGCAGAGAAGGCAGTCAGGAGCCCAAAGGCGAGAATGGAAGAACATGTTGCACAGGCTATAACAAAAGATGATAAGACCTTCCTCAGATACATCAATGAGAGGAAGAAGACCAGGGGTGGGATTGTCAGGATAAAGAAGAAGGGAGGGGGTGTGCAGAGGACATAGAAAAGGCAGCAATACTGAACCAATACTTTTGTTCAGATTTCATGAAGGAAGGGGAAGGCAAAAGCCCACAGCTCAGCACAAAAAAAAAAAAAGCTATCAGGGAAGGGAGGTAGACACCACTCCATTTACAGTAGAGAGAGTCCTAGAGGAACTCGGGAAATTCAAAATAGATAAGGTAATATGGCCAGATGGAATTCATCTCAGAATTTTAAAAGAGCTCAGAGAGGTGCTGGCAGCCCCACTCACCCCCCTTTCAACAGATCACTTTAGAGGGGGGCAGTCCCAGAAGACTGGAGGAGGGCTTATGTGGTCCCTCTCCACAAAAGTGGGAGCCAGGAAGAGGCAGGCAACTATAAATCAGTCAGCCTGATCTTGGTGGTGGGGAAATTAATAGAGGCACTGCTAAAGTTGAAGATTGTGTCATTCCTTGCATCTAGCAGTGCACAGGATCCAAGGCAGCATGGATTCACAGCAGGAAGGTCACGTCAAACAAATCTAATAGATTTCTCTGACTGCGTGACTAGGGAGGTAGATCAGGGAAGGGCGGTGGTTGTGGCCTACTTAGATTTCAGCAAAGCCTTTGATACTGTCAAACATAGAAGGCTGGCAAATAATTTAGGCAGTGTGGGGGTGGGCTCCAAGGTGGTAAACTTGGTTAGAAACTGGTTGAGGGGCAGGACACATAGGGTGCTGGTGAATGGTGTTCAATCAAACGAGAGGAAAGTGACCAGTGGGGTGCCACAGGGATCAGTCCTGGGACCAGTCCTCTTCAATGTCTTCATAAGTGACATTGAAGAAGGGCTGAAGGAGAATGTATGTCTTTTTGCAGATGACACAAAGATCTGCAACAGAGTTCACACACCAGAGGGAATAGAAAAAATGAGGAAAGACCTAAGCAGATTGGAGGAGTGGTCAGAAGTGTAGCATCTAAGATTCAGTGCAAAAAAGTACAAAATCATACACTTGGGGGAGGAGTAGAAATCCAAGGAGGGGTGTACAAGATGGGAGGGTGGTACTGGTGGCCACCAGGCAGGAACAGGGCCTGGGGGTACTCATATTGAACAACCTAAAAGCAACCAAACAATGTGAGAAGGCTGTGGGGAAACCCAGTGGGATGCTGGGGTGCATAGGAAGCGGTATCACCACTAGAAAGAAGGAAGCTCAAATGTAACACGAGGAAGTACTTTTTCACTGAAAGAGTGGTGGATGCTTGGAATGGCCTCCCAAAGGAGGTAGTAGGGGCAAAAACAGTTAGGGAATTCAAGAATGCATGGGATAGACATAAGGGTACCCTAGGGGCAGGAAAGAAAGGGTGAGCTGCAGATCAACTAGGATCTGTGGTTTGTAATAGGTAGGTGAAATGGGCAGACTGGGTGGGCCACACCATCCTTATCTACGTCAACTTCTATGTTTCTAAGTTGCTTCCTCTTCTTCTGGGGTCCTCTTCCACTCTCCCTGTGGTTTCCACTACAGAGGACCCCCACATCCTGGCCTCTATCATGGGTGCCTCTTCCTGGCAGTTTGGCCTTGGCAGAGCAGCTTAGGGATTGCATAGAGGTACCAGTTGAGGAATGTGGCTTTGAGCCACCACCCCACCCTATCCGAGACCACCACTGCCTAACCATTCCTCTCCCCTGGCATCCTGTGAGGCAACAGTGGCAAACTTGGTGGCCCCTGGATGGAAGAAGAGGTCAACTGAATCCCAGTCAACTCAGCCTGGAGTCTAGCATCCTCCTCCCATAACCCAGAGAGCTGTGTGCAGATAGGGCAGCATTGCCGTCTCCAGAAGGTCTCTCTGAAAACTGCCACCTCACAGCCACTGCATTGCACCAGTCTTAGCATTCCCAACTTTTATGCTCACAGTATTACACGTATAGGTGGGCAAGCCAGAAATTTTTCACTTAGAGCCAAGCCAGAGCCAAGCCTTGGCTACTGTGGGCTGTTCTTTACGTAGCAGTTGCACGTCTCTCACACAGTACTCTAACTGTTCAGGCTGACAAAAATGATTATTTTAACCATATCTGGCTTGACCTTTGTTCTCGGTTGCTTATAGAGGTCAAGCAGAGCCAAGCCAGACATTAAGTTCTAGTCAAGCTCTAGCCTGGCTTTGGCTTGCCCACCTGTAGTTACATGGAAATATTTTTGTACCCTTACGCCTGATAGGGTGTTTCTAGTGTTCCCCTTTAATTTGTTTCTATTAGTGTTCCCCTGTGCCTTGTTTAATTCTCTTTATACTTCTACCCTAGATGGGCTGTTGCTCCTCTTCCCAGTTTTGGTCTACCATTGACCTTCTCAGTGTTGGGTAAGTTACTTTTTCTATTACTTTCTATTACTTTTGGAAAAGTGTTCCAGAAAGCTCTGTGCAGTCACTAGCAAAGATAGAGAGTACTGGAACAAGTAATACCCCTTACAGCTACAGTTACTTATGTCTTTTTATACAAAAGTAATACGTAACTGTAACTGATCACATTTATTTGAAAGTAACTAGTAACTAACATATTACTTTCAAATAAATGTCCTGTGCAACCAGTATAGTGTTATGTTTGTGCGACTGTGTTAGTTTGGTTTTGGCCATTCACACTCTCTATTCCAGAGGAATTTCCACCCTGTAGGGGTATGAAGGCAAGGAACCCTCGGAGAGGGATCCACCCCTAGAGGTGCAACGGGACGGTTCCCATGGCTAAAGGTACCTTAGGAATCTCCCCCCAAAAATGTAGCATCATCCCCAAAAAGGAGGCAACACGAAGCATTATGCAAGCAGTAACGGTGAAGTAGAAGCAGTAACTGTAACGTAGTAGCAGAGAAGCATAGGCAGTTTGATAATGCAATGACATGCTTAGGTGTCATAATAACTGCCCAAGTTTGCATAGCACAATACTGATGGCTTGCTTTGAGTATAGGGGATCACCTAAGGAGGGAGGGAATGGCAGGACATCCTCCACCTCCATCCAACAACGGAATCTACCTATAGAAACTAGGGAAAACAACTATGCTAACTAAGAATTATGACCTGAGGCAACGGAGCAGAGAAAAAAAACCCTATGAGGAGGAAACCTCTGGGGATCCAAGGCCTAGGTCGCCTTCCCTCCAGGCTTGGGAAAATTTATTTAGTGATGGCTCTACAGCTGCAATTTGGAAAACCCAGTTAAAGGGAGGTGGAAAATATTCCAATTTGGAGGAAGGCTCTCACTCAAACCCTCTAGCAGGAACGCCGTGGAATGTTGTGAGAAAACTCTGCAACAATACGTGCATCCAAGGTGCAGGAGGAGAGCAACAACTGCTGAGCCACTCACTTAGCCTACCCACCATAAATCAAACCAGGTGAACCAGAGGCAGTCGTGGGGAGGATGCGGTGAAGGTGCCTTGCTAGGGAAACCACTAAAGTCAATGGCCAACCATTATAGTGGAACTCTAGAGCCAAAGGAGATCGTCGTAACCACCCTTCACTGCTAGTCTTAAATTTTACACCAGGAGCTGCTGTCGCATAGCAGGCAGCTAAAGCCAAGCCCGGGGCAAGGACATTCCCAGCTATGGGCCAGGTGAGAAGGATCCCACCCCAAGTTGGACATGCTCAATGATGCAGACTAAATGCAGAGTGAGACCGTCGGCTGCAGGAACCCTGCGCCAGAATAGAATGGCTGGCATGCCCTAGAATTGATTGAGAGCTGAAAGCAAGTGAGCTGAATGAGCACAGCGTGTTGAGATCATAATGAGCATTGAGTGCTGAGACCTTGCAAGGTTGAATGCATATTGAGTGCAGTAGAATCCCAGACCAAAGCCAGGGGATGGCAGTAGGCATGAAACACTGAATTAGGGGCAAGCCAGCCAGACATAAATAGACAAATCAAGGTTACAAACTCAGGATTTTTGGCGTCGAAGACAGGATTTAGAACAGAATTAATTAACCACATAGGCCACGACCCCCCAACACCTCCCAGTCCTCCACCGTAGGACAAACAAGGAAGCGTTGAAAGGCCGAGAACCACATGCAGATATAAAAGCTAATTTAATAGACTCAGTAGGAGCTTCAGCTAACCTCAGAGTAAACAAGGTACAATAGGAATGGAAGTAAACAATGCAGCAGCAGGAAGCAAGGAGGCTTGTACAGCAGTAGTAAACAAATGAGTACACTGAGTTGTAACTGCAAATAAAGGAGGCATAATGCACTTAAGCATTGTCAACAGGCAGTGCAATGAGACTGCAGCAATGAGGGAAGTAGAACAGCATGAGTAAGCTGTATAGCTAGGTTCAAGTAAATCTGAGTCAGGTGAAAGTAATAAAATATGCCACATGGACCAGCTATGGTTGAGCTGAAACACACAGGTCAGGTTTGCAGCTGCAATGCAATTAATTTGAGAGTTATGAGTAACTGAAAGCTAGCAGTATGAGCTTTGAATAGCAGTATGCTAGGAGCCTAGAAAAGCCCCCAATAAGGAAGGAAGCATACACAGCCAAAGGCAAAATATAAACCAAAGCAGGAAAACCAACACAGAAGCCCTGCAGAGACGGGGAGGCAGCTAGCTTAGGGAACAAACCAGCAGAGCCTTTGGCTGCAAAGAAAAAATGTTTCACAATGAGGCTGAGAGGAACTGCTTATATAGCTCAGAAAGTGGGAGTGGTTGGCTGCTTGTTCATTGAACTACAGGCCTAGCCTTCCAATACATGTCATCTGTTATAGTTTTTTATTATATTTGTATTGTTTTTATATAAAAAGAAATAAGTAACTGTAACTGTCAGGTGTATTACTTTTTCTAGTACATCTCCATCCTTGCTAGTGGCTGCACAGAACTTCCTAGATCAAGTTTCTAAATGAAATATAAAGTAATAGAAAAAGTAACTTACCCAACACTGGTGACCTTCTGCCTTTCCCAGTGGTGATTGTTACACAGCAGTGAACAGGTGCCTTACCTTAATCAACCAGCAGAGCCCCCTGCTTCTCTTGCTTCCTTCTCTTGATGCCTGCCGACACCTAAGATGCCAGTCACCTGTTCTAGTCCTCTCTCCCACTCACTTGCTGGGACATGAACATGACGGACATGTTAAGAGTGGAAGTACTCTTTAGTGCTCTTGTAAGAAGGCACCAAACCTCTGTCAGCCCCCCCCCCCAAAGTTACACACCTGATTCACATGGGCTTCCTGAATCTACTCACCCCAAGATTAATCTCCTGTGCTAGTTTCCCCCACACAACCTTTTACAATTTAAAACCCAAGCTTCAAAGTGCCGCAAACACTGGATACAAATGTCTTCTTTTCTCCCTACGTACCCTGCCACTATCAGTAGGAAGAGAAATATAACTAAGTTGGTTTCATTCCTCTGTGTCAGCAAAGTCTGGTCTTCAACCTCAGAACCCCAACTCAGGAGCTCAGGAGGACATCAGGAGCTTTCAAACTTCACTCCTCAGCTCACATGATGTCACAGAACCCAGTTGCATTAAGAATCAGCCCTTTCTTAACACTTCCGAAAGGTAAATGTCCTTCGCTCACGAATGGAGCGGGGTGCGCTGCAGAATAGGTGGCCAATGTCAGTACAATAAGCAAGTTCCTGAATGATGTAGCACCACTTCAGCCACTCAATCAAATAAAGGCACTCAAACCTAGCCTGCCCCTTCAGGAAGGCTATTGCCAAGGTGCTGGGCTAGAGGTACACGAGTGAAGTGAAAGGCACTTTGCCATTTTTTTTTGTTTAAATAAAACCACATTGCTATTTTTCTGCATATACTGTACTTGATTTGAGTCCCTTTATTTGGCTGAGTGGCTGGGGAGGTGCTACATCATTCAGGAACCTTCTTAACTCTTGATTGTTAATTATTCTATATGAATGAGAAAAGTTTTAAGCAACATAAGGAAACCAGAGAAAATGTTATTTTTCCTGTGAATGTAAAGATAATGAAACGTACAAACTTTGCTGAAGGCTGCTACAGATTTATTCTCTTGGATTCTTTCATTTTCTATGGTGCAGATAATGGAGAAGTTTTGCTCATCACGGACTACTATGACACTGACAACAGAATACAGTCCAGTAATGGGATCACAAGTGATATTGAGTGCCTTTTCATGGTGAGTAGAAATCTCATTGTTGTTAAATGTCCAGTAAACATTTGGCTGTGGATATCCATTATTAGATATGCAAGTAAAGGTTTCTTCATTGTGATCAGTGTGAGAATGATTGAGTACTGGGTCATAATAATGCGCTGGAAGAAAAAAACAGGCAAAGGTTAGACTAAGGGGACTGCAATGTGTTTTAACAAGTGCACAATCTCCACCTCCTTCCATTTTCAGACAGTTACACATCCCTGCATAGATACAACAGTCTATTGAACTCTAGCATTACTGGTTGCTATTACAACTGTCCTCTCTGTTGGGAAGATTCACCTAAGCCCTTGCTGGGAATCAAACCTGGGACCCGGAGTCCCAAATTCAGGAACACTAACCCCTTCCACTAAAGGGAAATTCCCCTTAAGTGGGAGGTTAAACAGCTTTTACTTTCAGATTACTTCAACCTCTCAAATGTCGTGGGCACTTCTCTTGTAATTTCTCCACACCGGGCTCTTCCCTTGCAGTATCTCACATCTAGACAGCCCTGCTTACAGATTGCTCTTCACACACTGGTTATATTTTTCTGGTTTTTTTAGCTTGCAGAACATGTATCTTCCCTCAAAGCTGATGTTTCCACTGAACAGTGATTTATTTTTCAGCCTTTTTGTTCTTTAATTTTTCTGTTTAAGATTCCTTCCTTTCCCTTGAAGTGGCACACATTGAACTTAGATATCACTGTGGGGCTTTCACATAGCACTGTCTAGCTACAGTCATATTTTACTACACAACACATTTTACATCATCAGCCTCATTTATAATTGGGTACTTGCTCAAGGTAAGCGATAAGACCAATCAGGGTGTGGGGTGCTGGCGTATACCCACATGCCCAAGGCTTAGTGAAGTGCAATGCCACAGGTGAGGCCCCTAAAGCCCCTGAAAATATAGGTATCCCCCAACACCTCACTCCCTGTCCCTGAAGAGTCTTAATGTGCTAAGAAAATGGGGTTTTGCAGTATGAGAATAAAAAAAAGTGTTTTAAAACATAGAGATACAGTACAGTGCCAGCTCTCTTTTTTGTGGGCTCCGTTTGCTGATAAATATATAGTTTTGGAGTGCTGTCAGTTTATCTGGTTTCATGCTTTTGCCCTCCATTATCTAAACAGTTTAGAATTAGAGCTTGTCTGAAAAAGGGCCACCTGAGGAAGAGTCACTCGAGTCTCCAAGCAGCCGGGGTAGTTCCATGCATGTCTTAAACTTTCAGTGTGCATTGAAGGGCTGCAATGACAATCTCTGTTTTGTAGAGTCACTTCATTTCCTGCTGAGAGTGTGTGTTCCATCAGGTTTGTGAGGGTGTGGCACTGAGTCCTTTAGGAAACAGCACTAAGTAATTCCTTACTGTCCAGCCAATCTGTGTGCTTCTGTTTGGAAGTGGGTGCTGTAACTGGTCTTCCCTAAGGGGGTTGGTCCTCCTATGACAGTTTAGGTCACAGATTCTAGACTGGGGGGGGGTAACATTTGGTGCCATCAGCTAATTTACTGTACATTTTCAAAAGATTTTATTCAAGCAGTAAGGAGTCTATTTTATTCTGCTGACACATATGCTCCTCTCCGGTCCTGGGAGCAGTGAGGTATCAAGAGCTGTATGACCCCTAGGAGGAAATTAATAAACTGATAAGTAATTTCATTTCAGTTTTATACTTTCTCACTATCACTTAGACATCAGGACTACACATAAGCAATAATGCACAAGGCATTTTGTTTGTAAGATTTGCAGGTCAGTGTGTATGTGTGTGTGTGTGTGTGGGGGGCAGTTGTCAGTATTTTCCTTCATAAAATCAGCTTGGTCATTTTTGTTTTATGGCCACATTGTTAAGTTTACACCTCTATCGGCTGTGCAGTATTGTGAGGCAAAGCTGTGAGGCAGCTGAATTTATTCACAAAATTTTGTTTGTTTGTGACAAGATGCAAAAAAAAGCAATGACATATGTGGGTTCATGGAGACACAGAAGATAAGGAGAGACAACTGCAACAGTAGTAGCACAGACAAGGGAAGTGCTGAAGAATGGACAGCACCACAGAGCTTGGGGAACAGGAGCAGCAGCAGTGGGGACAAGAGGAAGTGCTGTAGAAATAAGACAGTGGCATCATCATTGTGTTCACAGCAATAACTGTAAAATCACATGATGCAGCTAAGTGTGTCAGAATTAGCTAGGATCTGTGTATCTTTTAGTTACAGTAAGAAGAAAATGATGGCTGCTTCATACAAGAAGTTTGTAAGGGGGGGTTTCATCATGTGCATGCCATGTGATTAGATCAGCTGAAACATTTCCCATGTGTACGTTGTGAGATTTACGCACAGGTTATGTCCCAGACTGACTAATAAGATTGCAGGATTTCTCTTGCCCATTTTAAAATAGCTGCTATAGTAATCTTTGTTAAAAGCACAAATGGCGATATTGCTCTGGCACCGACTGTTGGCCCCCACTCAGGAGGGATCCATTTCAATATGACCAGCCCTCAATTAAGGGTCTCTCTGGGGTGCTGTGATAATGCCCAGTGCTTCTTCTGTTCTACTCATCTCTCTCTCAATGCCATAAATATGGCTTTCATGACCTTTGCTGCCAGGTAATGACTGGCCAAACTCCAGTTCACCCTAGTCTTTGCAACCCTGGATTGCTCCCACTACAGGATGTTTCCACCTGTAAATACCTAAATGTCTGACTAGATAGATATCTCAACTTCTCCCACCAGATAAAGGCTATCCTCTAGAATTGTATCCCTAAGCTTGAAACACTGGTATTAGAACAAGTCCTGTATAGCCCACTCCGCCCACTGGGGGGATTGCTGTCAACAAGATACTCACAGCATTTGACTATTTGAACATGATTTATAAGGATGCACCAATGCTACCCTGTTCAGAATGGATCCACTGGTTTACTCTTCCTTTCAGTCTTCCCTTAACTGCCCGCCCCATATCCACCACTGCTTATTATATTCCAGTGTGTCTGTACCCTCCCTTGAGGGTAGATACCCCTCTCAGTTCTGCATATCTTTCTTCTCCAAATTCTGGTTTGGTTCTCTGCCCTCCACTCTCTTCTGTCCCACGCCCCTCTTCTACTTTCTTAGAAACTCTGACTGCCCCTTCTTCTCCCCTCCACTCTCCTAACACATCAGTCAGCAGGCTGCTTTCTCCAAAAGTGTCTTTATTCACTGAATTACTCTCCCTTCTCTATTCTTTTCCTTCCCCTTTCATGTTGAAAGCCTTGCACTGGAGCATATTATTCATACCTTCTTTGCCATCTACAGTAATTCTTTGCCTTCTTCTCGCCCTCTGTTCTCTTGATCACACTCCCCACACTCATTTCTACCTACCAATCTCTTGTTGTTTTGGGGATGTACTTGCTCTTTAGCATGGGGATCTTTATTACCTGGAGCTGTAGACCCTGTTCTCACTATAGATGGTAATGAAAAATATTTAAAAAAACAGATTACTTATTAGGCTGTAGAGTTCATGCTGCATAGTCCACACTAGCACCAGTGTGCTGCAAACAGTTCTTAAACGGTTTACAGCATCTACGCTACTGCTTCCAGCTCAATTTACCTTTGTACCAGTTCCCATGTACAGACATGAAGGAGAACTGTATCTTTGTGTTCGCACCGCAAGTAAGTCCAATTTAGTGCTTGCAACATTTTTAAAACCATGTTTAATCCTAGGTCTTATCAGGGTTTAAGCATGGTTTTTAAAAACGTGTTAGAATCCGTGAGAGGTGTGGACTCAAATTTGGCTATGGTGATTTGAAATGGTTTAAGTTCCTTAAACCATTTTAAATACCATAGTGTGAACAGGTCCATACTTTGGGTTGGTTCCTCTACAATGAATAACTTAGTTCACACTGTATTTTTACCCTAGCCACATTGTCCTGTTGTAGGTACAGTATTGATCCATGTCCAGTATCTTATTTGTCTCACTGTACAATATATTGATAGTTTTTTGCTGCATATTGTATTTTTATTGTATTTTCTGTATTTGTGACTCCTATGACCCCCTCTAGGATACACCTGGAAGCTAGTTGATCTTCACTGAAAATATCGCCTCCATTTGGCCACAGCTTTGAAACTAAGCAGTCAGCATCAGGACCACTCAGAAACATTTGCTATCTGGGGGCTGCACACAATAATGTGAAACGTTGGCACCTATAAAACACTTCTTAGTTTTTTCTTTTGTTGTTGACTGCTCATCAGTCCTGCAGGGAATCAACACCATCACTTTCTTCAATATTTATTATTTTCTAAGTTAAGTTTACTTATCAACATTGCTCCTGTATGTCTCTGTTGAAAGAGCGTTTATTTAGATTTTGTATCTCCAGATACAAGATCTATAAGGATGAGGCTTACACTGTGTATGTTTGCTGTTTGGGCCCGTAAGGTCTGCCAAGGATTTAACCAAGCCACAAGGAGACTCCAAAAGAAGACACCAGAAACCTTCACAGCCATCAAGGCCATGGAAACCCAAGCCAAGACCACAGGCACCAAACCGCTTCTCTCTCATGCCCAATCACCACCTGGAAGGAGACACCCAGGCGGTCAGCAACACGGTCACTGCCGAGGTTGACAAGCATGATAGAGAAATCCAAAAATAATGAAAATTAGTCACTGAAGCCCTCCTCCTCCAGCTATTGCCATCAGCATAGGGAAAAACATGCTTCACCAGTGAGGTCAAGGTCTCCATTAAAGGAAGGAAAGTCCTCATGATTGTTCACTTCGGTGGCATTGACTACAACCCCCCCCTCCAAAACCATTGCTGTGACACCAAGGTTGGGACCTTGCTCTGCTGCTGCTGCTGTACCTGCTATGAATGGTACGCTTCCTCTGTTGTCAGGTCTGTCCCAACAATAACAGCAGTCACAAACCCAGAAATGGGTATCATTGACTCCCAGGCTATGCTGGCATCATTTTCAGAAATGTTACTTCACCTGCTCCTATCGCAGCCAGTGTTGGTGCCAGCAGTCCTGCCCACAGGGACTCTCCTCTAGGTACTATCATTGTTGACAGGACTTAAAAGCATGCCTGTGGTTACTCCAGTTCAGCAGCCACTTCAGTTGCTGGCTCCATCACTTGCTCCCATCATCATTCAGGATGACGATGGTGCGGTGGAATACAAGTCCTGATCTCCTGAACATGGAGGAGGATGATGGTGGAGGGGAAGAGGACTCCTATGAAGGGGGATTCCTTTCCAGCTCTACTCTTTCCTCCTGCAGTGAGGATTCATTTGTTTATAACTGCAGGCCTCCTTGTGAAGAACCTTCATTTCAGGCTTTGCTCAAGCAAATTCAAGATGTCATGGGGCTTGAGGGTGAAGAGGAAGACTTTAGTAAACAGAATTTAATGGAGTTCTTAGAGGATACAGCTGCAGCTGCTATTGTAATGTCTCATGTATACCTTGCATTTGAGGATGCTACTTATTTTGCCTGGTGCAGGCCTAGCACTTCACCTGCAGTCCCCATAAAGGTTGATAAGTAGTACCCCTGCTCCTTCTGTCAAGCCCTATTATACTGCACAGCCAGAAATTGAGTTTGTGATAATCATGGCTGCTCATAATCATGCTAGGGCCCCTGGAGTGATGAGCACTCTACCTCCTTACAAAGAATCCAGGAGGCTGGATGTGATGGGCAAAAGAATTCATGACTTTGCCACCTTGGGTCTATTAATTGTGAATTACCAGGCTTACATGATGAAGTATCAGAAAAGCCTGTGGAAATCTGCCATGACTACTGTTCAGGCATTGACAGATAGTCTTACAGAGGCTGACCTTCTTAAATCCACTTCATCTGGTACTGATGCTGGAAAGCATCTGCTGTGGTCAACTTGTGATGCTTCTGCCAGGGCTGCTGCCTCTGGGATTTGCCTTAGGAGATATTGTTGGCTTAGTGTGGCTGCTTTTGCTACTGATGTATAGAAAGCCATATTGAAGGCCCCTTTTAGGAGCTGAAAGCTATTTGGAACAGATGTGGATAATGCACTCAAATACCTTTAATTATCCAAAATGTCTCTGAGGTCTGTAAAATCCTTGAACCTGTAAAATACAAGAGGATACAGTAGAGGTGAATTTTGTAGGCCTACAGGCCATGGAGGCCATGGCTACCATCAACAGTACCATAGTGAAGTAATCACTCCCCTTCCAGGTCCCTCTGCCACTGGTGGCCATTCCAAGGTGATCAAAGGTACCTGATCAGGTGCCCCCACCTTCTGACTCTCCACTTCCTCCCCCTCCATTGTTGCCCCTGGGAGTGCAAGTGTGGGGGTAAGGTCCTCCCTTCACCTACCAAAATGGAGGGAGGTCACCAGAGATGAGTGGTCCCTGGAAATAGTAGAGAAAGGGCATGCCCTGGAGTTGCTGTCCAAATGTCCAGTGCACCTTTCACCTCCTTCTCATTATCCTCTAGGCCACTTGTCCCTTCGGAGAGAAGAAGTACAGCCACTACTTCTAAAGAAAGCAATCAAACACGTCCCTCCCAAGTAAAGGAACAGGAGGTTTTACTCAAGGTTCTTCTTGGCCCCCAGATCCATAGGTGACCCGCATCCTGTATTGGACCTCAGAGACTTGAACAAATTTATCAAATGCAAAAAGTTTCAAATGGTGTCTCTTCAAGCTCTCATCCACCTACAGCAAAAAGGGGATTGGCTCTGTGTTCTGGATATGAAGTATGCTTACTTTCATATCACAGTCTGAAAATGCCACAAGCAGTACCTTCACTTTATGCTGAAAGACATCCATTACCAGTTCTGTGTATTGCCCTTTGGAGTATCCTTGGCATCATGCATATTTAGCAAATGCTTTGCAGATGTGACAACTGCCCTCTACAAGGAAGGGCTTTTTTTCTTCCCTTATCTGGACGACTGGCTATTAAAGACCCTGTCCAGGGAAGTAGTTCAGTACACAGTGCTCAGAATACAGCAACTGTTCAAGGGCCTGGGTGTTACAGTCAATATGCTGAAATCTGTCCTCCTTCCCTGCCAACGTCTCCAGTACATTGGTGCAGTTCTGACTACATCAGTTGGAAGCGTATTTCTGCCTACTGACAAGATTGAGTCCCTGGTTGCCTGGGCCTGTCTGATACACAGTATTCAAGAAATAACTGCACTCTGTAGACAATACAATATGCTAGAACAATGAGTTCATTTGCTATGTCAATGTTATTGTCAGAAACTGGCTAAATATAACAAATGTTTACAAATACAGTGCAAAGAAAGGCATCAGTCACCAAAAAGGAAGCCCAATGACTAAGTGATTTGACTGTAAATGCTTTGTCGGGGGCAGCTTCTTTTGTCTATTACACTCAGGCAATGCTACATCTTTTGGGACTAATGGCAGCTGTCATTGTAACAGTCCCACTATTCCCCAACCATATGTAAATCTCATAATGGATACTTTGGGTGCAATGAGATCAATTGATGAACGAGTTGGAACAGAATTTTTTTTTCAGATCTCCACTTTGAAAGTCACTAATATGGTGGATGGAACCCCTTATTGCAGAGTGTACCATTTCTCACAACACATGGATGCCTCTGGGTCAGGATAGGGTGCCCACCTGGGCCAGTTCCAGCCCCAGGGGTTGTGGACTAACCTAGGCTCACACCTCCACATAATGTTCTGAAGATGAGAGCTGTTCTTAGTCTCCAGGCCTTTGCAGAACACCTCAGTCTAGGCTCCCTATTGATAAGGACAGACAATGTCAGTGTGATGCACTATATCAACAAACAAGAGGGCACTCATTCTTACCCACATGCAGGGAAACAATGAGAGTATGGTGCTGGGCACTTTCTCATAGTATTCAGTTGACAGTTGTGTTTCTCCAGGGAGTCCAAAACTTTTAGTAGACAGGCTAAGTCACTGGTACATAAGTGGGAACTACTGACTCCCATGGTAAATAATCTCTTGGGAAGTGGGGTTATCCAGAGTTGGACCTTTTTGCATTCCCACACAATGCAAAACTGCTGCATTTCTGCTTGCTTGCTCCAGGGTCTGGTGTTTGGTGAGACAAATTGTCCCTGTCATGGAAAGTAAGGTTCCTTTATGCATACCCTTGAATCCCTCTCATTCAGATGGTTTTACTCAAACTACAGGCAGACTGAGCCTTCCTAATACCATTAGCTCCCTTCTGGCTTCAACAGATATGATTTCCCCTACTACAGCATCTAGCAGTGAAGCCTGCCATTCAACTGGCCCTGTGTCATGGTCTGCTGTCACAGGACAGTGAGTCCCTGGTCCATCCTTTCATGCGGTTCCTACAACTGCAGGTAGAGCTTCTAAGGACATAGTCATTCCGTGTTTTGGGGTTTTTCTCCAGGCAGTTGATGTCTTGCTGGCAGCTAGGAAGCCTTCCATAACATACCACTTTTCACTAAAATGGACACGTTTCTCCTTCTGGTGTGCTTCTCATTCAGAGGACCCATTTACACGTCTTATCAATACTGTGCTAGTCTATCTGCTGTCCTTTTTTCCCCACAAAGCTTTTTTTCCTCCTCTAGTGGACCTGGGGCAGTTTATCAGCCCTTTCCACACATTCGGCAGCCTAATCTGCCTACCTCCAATCCAGGAGCTCAGTTGCCCCATGGATTCCCCCCATGGAAGCACCAAGGGACCGCAGTGAAGATCCCGATGCCCCCACAGTGATGGCACAATACCAACACTGTTATTGTGCCTTGCAACAGACTGTGTTTTTATGGGAGCTGTACTCCCCACACCACCCATGAGGGGGGGCTGGCCCCCACACCCCCTGCATTTATTGATTATTAATTCCTGATCGGAGTTGATTTGGGGAGGGGCAGGACACTAAGACACCAGGAAAGAGCATTGTCAAAAAAAGACCATTACAGCGAATGTTGCTGTAATGGTCTGATTTTGAGTTTTGCTGTGGGGTGTAGAGCTCGAGTGGGTCACTGTCCCCCCACACTGGGGCCACGGGAGGAGGGTTATCCCCCCAGAGCATACACATCCAGATGTGCCCCAGAACTGGAGCAGCAGGGAGGTTTGTGGAGATGTGGACAGGCCTCTACAAAGCCTTGGTCCTTAGTTTTTCTGCTTTTCTTGTCCCTCACCCTGGTGTGGCATCAGAACATATGTGTGGAGGTGCACATGTTCTGTGCCACCACAGCCCCACCCATTCAAGTCGTTCATGCCTGCAGTACCACCTGGCCTTCACCTGGTGGCAGTCATGGACCAACACATCTTGGCCACCTTCCTCAGGAGAGCAGTCCCTGGAATACTCGATTCCTTCCCACACCACCAACCCCTGCTCATTCCCAAACACGGGTCACTGGCATAGCAGGAGATAAGGAATCCAACACCTTAGCCATCCACATCACTGGGCCTTTCCTACCTGCTGTCTTTATCTTACTCCAGTCTCCAGTACTCATCCATAATGGTGCACTTTTTTTTTTCAACTTTCTTTATGCACCAACCTAACCTGGGCATCTCTTGGGGATCCATACTCTGCTCATCGGCTCAATCATCCGTCTGAACCGCACTCCCGTTGGTCAGGACACGGGGCTCTCCAGCCCCAAAGAGAGGCCCGCAAGTCCCCAAAGGAGAGTTGAGCATGGCGGCCGACACTGGGTGTGTGGCCAGGGCAACTGATGGTCCCGTCGCCTCACCCAGCAGTAGGGGTTTTTCTGTTTTTCCCCCTATTGACTGGGAAGTGCGATGCACTCCAGTGAGTTGCGTGCTCACTCCTGAGTACGCCCACAGGAGTGACATCCAGCCAATCCCCTCTCTTTCTGGCTCCCGACTGCTATGGCCCCCCCCAACACCACCAGAGGCCACTAGACTGCAGGAGCGTATGACCCCCACCCCAGAGAGGGAGAGCTGTCCTCTGGATGCTCAATCCCTCCCCTCCCCTGCCGATCCCCAGTGTCCTGGGCTCATTCCCAAACCCGGGTCACTGGCATGGTGTGAGGTGTGGCATCCAGCACTTCAACCCTCAGCATCACGGGGCCAGCCATAATGGAGCACTTGACTGCCATTTCAACTTTCCACGCCCCGTTGATGGATGCACGGTGGCAAAACTAGAAGTGTTCCACACATTCCTATGGGTATTTTGCACATGTGTCCACCAATTTGCAAACTGGTTCCACTTTGGGACCTTAATTTCATCATTAAATATATGCTTTGTCTGGCTCCATTTGAGCCTGCCTCAACTTGTGAGATGTGCTTCCTGTCTTGGAAGACTCTCTTCCTGGTTGTTATAACTTCTACTTGGAGAATTTTCAAGCTTCAGTCACTCATGCATGAGCTCTATTACCTGATTTTTCACAAGAACAGAGAATCCTTGCATACCAATCCACACTTTTTACCCAGTGTTACCTCTAACTTTACACTGGATCAGGCCATTAAACTTCCTGTGTATTATCCTGAGAATGCTAACAAAGGTGCGGCATTGCTCCATACCCTTGATATACATAGAACACTACATTTCTATCTCAATCATACTAAAGACTGCAGAAAGTACTCTCAGCTTTTTGTCTGGTTAGCACCAGGGAGAGAGAGAGTGCACCTGTCACTAAACAATGTCTGTCCAAATGGCTGTCTCACTACATCAAATTTTGTTATAGTAAGTATGGTACTGAATTCCTGGTGCTGTGCATGGTCACTCTACATGTGGTATGGCCATGTCTGTTGCCTGTTTTCAGAATGTTTCTGCTGATGACATATGTACTATGGTTACTTGGAGCACTGTGCATACTTTCAGTAAGCACTATGGTCTACAACATTGTCTCATGCAGACGTGTTGGATTCAGGCTTGCTGTTCTGCAAGACCTTCTATCCTAATTGCATATCAGACATTGTCATCTTCCATGGGTACCTTGTGCACTGCTCAGGAATCATTCCAAAGGTGTGGCCAACAGAGGAAATATCCTTGATGAAGACAGAACAGTTACCCACCGTAACAATAGATCTTTGAGAAAATCTCCTCCACTGGGCCACAGTGCACTCACTATCTTTCCCCCTTACTGAGCTATACACTGGCAGGATATTCCTCTTTTAAACCCCAGGAATCCCTCAGTATATTTAAACTAATGCAGTCAGCCTCCTGTGTTGAACTGCCTTTTTAATAACTTTAGTTCTCTATAATGCCTTTATAGGTGACATTGCGGAGGGACTGGAAGGAAAAGTATGCCTCTCTGTAGATGACAAAAAAATCTGTAGCAGGGTTGATACACAAGGTGGGTATGTGGAAAGGATGAATAGGGGCTTGGCAAGGTTGGAGGAATGGTCAAAAGTATGGCAGCTTAGATTCAATGCATAGAAGTGCAAAGTAATGCACCTGGGAAAGAAAAACCCAAGGGAAGAGCACATAATGGGGGGAGGGGAGGTATTAATAACAACAAAAATGGAAACAGACTTGGGGGTAGTCATATCAGATGACCTAAAGGTAGGCAAGCAATGTGATAAGACAGTAAGGAGGGCTGGGGAGATACTGGGATGCATATGGAGAGGTATCACAAATAGAAAACAGTAAGTTGTTATCCCTCTGTACAGACAGTTGGCGTGACCCCATCTGGAGTATTACATACAGTTCTGGAGATCCCATCTCTGCAAGGACATAGACTGGATGGAGCCCGTCCAGAGGAGGGCAGCTAAAATGGAGCAGGGTCTGCACCATAAACCATATGAAGAGAGACTAAAAGAGCTTAATATGTATACACTTGAGGAAAGGAGGGAGAGGGGGGACATGACAGAAACTTTCAAGTACCTCGAGGGAATCTACAAAGTCCAAAAGGGTAGCATCTTTCAGAAAAAGAGATGTGCAAGAACAAGGGGGCACAGCTTGAAGACAGAGGGGAGATTGCTCACTCGGGGCAATGAGAGGAAGATTTTTTTCATGGAGAGGGTGATGGATGCATGAAACAGCCCTTCTGAGGAGGTCGTGGGGTCAAAAACAGTGGGGGAATTTAAGAATGCATGGGACAGACACAAGGCAATTCTAGTGGGAAGTAGGAGGAAGTAGGCTGTTGGTAAAACTAGGATCTGCAGCTTATCTGATAAGTAGGGAAATGGGCAGATTGGGTGGGCCAAGTGGTCCTTATCTGCCGTCAAAATCCATGTTTCTATGTCTCAGAGAATGGAATGTACAGTATGTAAATGATGGAACTGTCATTGACTCGTGCCAATTTCAAACTACTGCCCCTAGTAACTACTGCATTCTGATAATGCAGAGGTTCATTTCTATGCCTGCTAGTTTGGATGCCTCAGAGAGCTCTCCATTCTACTGTTATAGGTGTAACCCCTCTGCAAATGGGGGTTCCCAAAAGTCTTCCAGGAGCTTGCCTGAATGCTCCAAGTCTGGGTGGTGTTCGGTGTCTGAGCTGTTTAAGTGTGGTTCCAAGTGAGTGCTATTTGAGCCTCCACGTACTGTCCTTTAAGAGCTGTCTGCTTGCAGACTTAATTAGTTTGCATGAGGGGACAGTGTATTTAATGCTCGAATCCCGCCCGAGCTGCTGCCAATTTTCTCCGTTTCTGCTGTCGTTACATGTGCAGAGGGAGCCTTGTTGAAAGATGTAACTGTTTGCCAGAAATCATTTAGAGTGACTGAGAAAATGTAGTTTTTCTAACCTGTCTTTATTTTAGCACGAACTGTTTCAGTGTAGCTCTTTCATTTTGGTCCTGAACTGCTGTGCTGGGCCAATTGGGTTAAGGGAGCCCTAAAATGGAGCCTGTGGATGAATCAGAACTTGGACTCTTAATTTTGAGCCAGCTACAAGGGGATTGTATGGGCAGTGACTCTGGGAAATGTAGTTTTGACCTTGGCGCCTTTTTCCACAAACAGAGGGAGGCTTATTGTGAGTGACAGCCGAACCAACCAACAGAATGGTGTGGAGCTAAAGGAAATGCCCTGCTCTGTGACTGGAAATATGAGATCAGTTGTGACAGTGAAGAGAGAAGGAGCTCTGTGCTTCTGCAGTGTATAGTTTCACGCAGGAAGTGCGTGTGAGGCCCTGAGGTTCGGCCTGCAGCTGCTGCAAGTGCCAGTTTGGACTGAATCCGATTGTGAGGAGAAAGAATGAAGTCCGAAGAGTGGAAACCAGGCTCACCCTGTAGAAGACTGGAGAAATTGCTAAATCACACTTGATCTGTCAGGAACTGAAGCTGCGGTGTGTGCTCCCGGGTATTTTGCAGTAATTGCGATTGGGATCGAGGAGCAGCCTGTCTGATATAGTACTTTCCTTTTACATATGAATGTGCGTAGTGCTTGTGGGGAGTCACTATTTCCAGTTCCCCATGCTGTGTGCTGTGTGCTGAAGCTGGAAGCAAACCCCAGCTTAGCTTGGACTAAATACGTTTGCTATCAACTGCAGTGGGGTCCAGTCACAAGGACCTTGTCTCCATGCCCTGTTGTTCTGGCAATCCAGAAGAACATCTACCATCTGGTCCTCAGCTTGGGTATTGTGAGTACAAATCAGGTTATTCCCCTGCAGTCTGTTTTCAATCACAAGTGCGTCATCTAATTCTTGTTGTTTCCCTGCTTCATGGACTGAGCCATACGGCTCTGGATTACAATTGGGTGTTGTGCATATATTTTCTTCTACAGGGCCCTATCCATCTGCACCTGCCGGCCAGCCCCAGGCAACAGACCTGGCTTGCCCCCCCCCGACCTGGGTACCCAGAGTGTGACTTTTCAGCCCCTGTATGTGTGCACATAACTGTGATTTAATGCCACCAATTAACCTGATTCCCCCTCCCGTGTTACTGCCCCCTAAATAAATCAGATTTGCTGTTGTTATACTATATACTGTCTGTAGTGTTGGTACTTATGAAAACAGTATTGTGTTTTGCTGCATATGTTGTTTAACCTTATTTTACAGGGGGTCCTCAGAGACATGCTGCAGAATCAGTCTCGAGGGTAAGTGGTATCTATATGAGTAAACAGTGTGTATATGTGAGGTATTGGGGCTGTAACTCTGGTGTACTGTGTGAGCCACTAGAGGTAATAAAAGTGGGTCTCAGTGTCCCAGAGGGCTGTGACCAAGCTAGTCTAACCACTACAAACCCTGGCCTCTGGGTGGAGGCACCTGCCATAGGACCTAGGCCCCTCAACCTGTCCGTAGTCAAACAAGCAGGTGTAGTAGCCCTTGGGATAGCACCACCTAGGGGTTACATATTTATTTCATTTTTGTTGAACAGGTAGGTGCGCTAGACAGCATAGCTGCCTATTTTCAAGCATGACCTGGGAGGTTACATACAATGGGTGGGAAAACAACAGTAAATACAAGGATAAGCCATGTGACATCAAGCAGCAAAATTAATCTAAATCATAACAGTCAGGTAACAGAAAACTGAAGCCAGAGTCAGGCAAGGAGTAGTACAAATGGCATACACAGTGGCATAGCCAAAGATTTGACAGTTATTGTTTGTCCGTTTGTCGCAGGCTGTGGGTAATGAAGGACCATAGAGACGTCTTTGCAGTAGGACAACTCAGAATATTTATTCAGAACCATCCAACATAAACATAAAAGCGAACTGGATACGACAAAATTAAGAAAGGAAAACAAAAACAAATAAATGTCCATAGGCTAGAAGGCACTAGCCCTCTAGGATGCTTACAACAGCATGTCCAGGTCTGCTCTCTGGAACCAACTAATCTGACTCAAGCTTAAAACCTCAGCTTTTTATAGTGATCAGGGGTCATGTGATCATTCAACTCCTCCCCTGAGCCTTTTCTAGAATATTATTCCTTTATTTACAATATATTCAATCATCTTTCAACATTATAATGCTTTTACATTGATATGACATTATTTTCTAAAGTAGCAAAATGAAATATAGCCCTTTTAAGAGAAGTTTGAGAAGATGAGCTAATTGCCCCTTTAAGGCAGTATAAAGCTACCAAACATAGGGCCGGCCAGCTCCTAAGGGAGTTGCTGCAGAGAGGAGAGACCCACAGAGCTGCTAGTAACACCAGCAGGACCACAGGGCCCTCGATCCTCAGAACATCAAGGAAAATGCATCCATCAGTGATTTCTAACTCTCCTGGGTATGTGTATGCAGGACTGACTGGAAATATGGCAAAACGCCACAGTGGAGGTTTGTTTGAAGGCAAAATGTCTTCACGAATGTGCGCATGATCGCGCGGTACTTTTACCGGTGATCGCAACGCCGAGAGCGAGTGCAGCAAAAAACGAGAGGCTAAACAGCCACATTTGTAGGCGCTCTTCCAGAAAAGGGGTTTTGGGGTAGATTTAATGCTACAGGGCTGCATTTTTCTTTAAAACCAGCACTTTTATAAAACAGCATACAAACTACATACAGAGGGCTTCTTAAAGAGACAGTGACCTACCATATTACACAACAGGTCTTTTCTATATGTTTAAGATACTTTCTTTTATTATAACCATTTCTCTTTTACTAATGAAACCTTGTTCCACACGACTATATCTGTATACCCTCCATTATAACGGAACCCATTATTTCAGGGAGAACATAAACATCCTATCATGCTTATAAACAACAAAATGAATATTTTTATACTACAGAACATACATAATCCTGATGTCAGCAGGATATCACTTTTCCTTTACTAGAAGGATGGACAATGGGAAATTTATGCACTAGGAAAAAGACATAGATACAAATGACAGACAAACATACATACGAACAAAATGGGTGGCCAACCCAACAAACAAACATATAAGCAGAAAGACAAAGACAAGAAGCAGCAGTACATTCCCAACCCATTGGCATTCTTAGAATAGAGGAAAAGCAAAAAAAATTGAGGAGTATTTCCTCTCTCACACTGTTTAGTAATGTTTTATTTCTTTACTTTTCAATTGCTGCCCCTATTCAGGTTAGTTAGCATAGTTTTAGTATGTTTTAAGTGTTTTTAGCCATTCTTCAGTGGTTCCGTGGAACAGAGGGGAAGCCGCTGTTTCCAGTGGGTTTTATTTGCCACATATTTCACTTATTTGCTTACTAGCATTACTGTTCCTTTCCAGGAACTGTAACACTATATTTTTAAATTTTGGGTTTCTTTGTGGTTCCTTTCCAGCCAGGAACCGAGTGTTTTCTTCGGTTCCTTGCATTTAATTTCTGTCAGGGAACCGATCACTTTTTATATCTGCTTGCAATGTTTATATTCGGTCGAGGAGACGACCATGTTTTCTTCTGATATATATTTTTCTGTAGTGCCTGACACTCATGTCAGAGACACCTAAGCAGAAAAAGAAGACAGGTCCTACTTGGTTTTAAAACTGTATTAACTGTGGTCAAACTGTGGCCAAGGCTGACAGGCACAGTTTGTGCATTGTCTGTCTGGGAAGTCACTTACAGTATTTGCTAACTGTGACATTTGCAGGACATTTTGTCCCAAAACTTTGAAAAAGAGGGCCAAAAAGCAAAAAATGGTCATTCCTTCCTCTCCTTCCAAGCCCACTGAAGAGGCTTCCTCCTCTAAAAAAGGTAAACGAGCCAGTGAACCTGAAACCCACTGAAAAATCTGATTCTTCTAAATCCAAGAGATCAGTGGAATTGGCTGCTGAGCTAGTTCCTGCAAAAAGGAAGCATAAAGAAAAGCATGTTGCTGCACCTTCTGCTGAAAAAGTAAAGGAGTTCTAAGATGACTGATCACCAATGCTCTCAGCTGAGGACATTACCAAAGCCTTACAGATACTACAGACCCTCGAGGCTGTCGGCCCCTTGGTTCTCTCCTAGGTTCCACCAGTTCCTTCTTCAGCTCCCCCAACTCAGGAACTGACAAACTTATATTAGGAACCAGAGGAGGAAGAAGGGGAACCCACTGAGACCAAAGTGTTCCTAGAGCAGGAATTTGGTCCACCCCCCACCCCCGGGGACTGGAGGATTATTCATCTCACAATTCTTTTGTGAGACAAATGGTTAATATCCTCTGTCTCTCCATTCAAGAAACAGTGGTGGATGAGGAGGAATTGAATTTCTTGGATATTATGGGTCTCACTCCCACTAAGGGACTTTTGTTACCAATTCATAAGTCCCTCAGGAAAGCTATTTTGAAAATACTGCAGACGCCCACTTCTGTTCCAGGGGTAGACAGAAAGGTGGATAAGAAGTATCAGCTAGATAGATCAAATGCTGATTTTCTGTTTACCCACCCAGACCATGAGGGGGTGGCACAGGCTGCTGCATATGATATAGCTAGGGTGCTTTTGGCTTCACACCCACCTGATAAAGATTCAAGAAAGATTGATGTTATGGGGAAAAAGGGCTACTTGGTGGCTTCCCTTCTTGTCAGACAGGCCAATTACATGGCATATGCAGCCCAGTACCTGAAAGCCCTATGGTCTACCATCCTGGCTATGGCAGATAAGATCTCTAGAGAGGTGGCTAAGACAGCCAGAACAACCTTGGATGCCACAAAATACTGTTTCATATGGCTGTGGACACCAATGATACTGCTGCCAGGCTCATGGCCCTTACTGTATCTATGAAGTGGTTTGCCTGGCTCAGGGATACAAACCTATCTCAAGATACCCAGGCTAAGGCCATGGATTTCCCCTGTGAGAACACCTCTCTTTTCAGGGACAAGACAGAGGCCTGCATGAAAAAGTGGAAGAATACAAAATGACTTACTGAAGTAATTCTGCCAGGGACAGACCTTCCACTTCCTATAGATCCCGAAACTGGGGAGGCAGGGGTAGAGGATCATACTCCAGGCCCAAGCATTGCCAGACTACAAGCAGACCAGGGGGTACTTTAGAGGTAGAGGTAGAAGGGCTATGAGAAGGTCCGAGCCAGCATCTCAGTCCAAGGCTCAGCCAAAACAGAACCCTGATGTACTTGCACAGGTTGCCTAACCCTTATCAGTGGGTGGCAGGCTGGCTCACTTCTTCCAAGCATGGCATACCAAAACCACAGACTAGTGGGCATTGGAGGTAGTTAGCCAGACCCAGGTTCAAAACATTCCCCAGGCTGAGAAGCAGATTTTTTCACTCCAGTAACCCTAGCAGAAAGGATTTTGCTGGAGTCAGAAGTTGCAAACCTTCTGTTCATCAGGGCAGTGGAGCATGTGCCTCTATCCCAGAGGGGCAAAATCTTCTATTCCAGGTATTTCCTCACCCAAAAGAAAAATGTGGATTGACAACTCATTCTGGACCTCAGACTCCTGAACAAACTTGTAACAAAGCCAGAGTTTAGAATGGTCACTTTGACTATAATAATCCCAATTCTCCAGCAGGGGGATTGGTTGTCATCCTTGGATCTCAAGGACTCCTATTTTCACATCCCAATCTGGCCCAGTCACAGAAAGTACCTAAGGTTCAGACTTCCCTTAGGCCATTACCAGCTTGCAGCCATGCCCTTTGGCCTAACGTCAGCCCCCAAAGCATTCACAAACTGCCTAGCAGTAGTGGTGGCTCACTTAAAAAGACAAGAGGTCACAGTATTCCCTTACCTAGATGACTGGCTAGTCATGGGGCAGTCCCCCTAGCACACCAGAGACTCTCTTGCTTTCACTCAGAGCACCTTGGAGTCTTTGGGATTCCTGATAAATGCCAGGTGGAGCTTGTGTAGGTCCTGAACTTCATAGAGGGCAGAGCTGGACACCCTACAAAGAAGGGTATTCCTTTCCCAGGACAGGGTAAACAGTATCCTGGAGCTGGCAGGCTCGTTCAAGCTAAAGAGACCCAGACCAGTAAGGCACTTCCTGCAGCTACTGGGACACATGGCAGCAGCCACAGCTATTGTACCAGGATCAAGATTCCAAATGAGGGACATCCTGTCCTACTTAAGAGCCCACTGGTCTCAAAGCAGGGATCCTCTCGCCAAATTAGTGCATGTCACAAAAACCCTACTACAGGCACTGCAATGGTGGCTGGACAGAAAGAACCTCAGGGAGGGAACTCCTTTTCACAAGAAAATGGCACCAGTGGTGCTTACCACAGATGCCTCCCTCTTAGAGTGGGGGGCACATATGCACTACTTCACAGCCAATGGTACATGGTCCCCCCTTAGAATCATTCTTGCATATCAACCTATTAGAGCTCAGAGTGGTTTAACTGGCTCTTCAGTCATTCACACCTAGCTCAAGGACAAGGTAGTGCAGGTCAGAACAGACAACACTACCACCATGTACTACATCAACAAACAGGGAGGCACCAGATCCATCTTACTGTGCACAGAGGCCATGAAGGTCTGGAACATGGCCTACTCCCTACAGGTGTCTCTGTCTGCCATTCATCTACCAGGAAAGAACAACATTCTGGAAGACTTCCTCAGCAGAATCAGTCAAAACCACCACGAGTGGTCCTTGAATACACATGGTGCTGGCATCAGCATTCAGAAGGTGGGGCACACCATAGATAGATCTGTTTGCCTTCACGGACAACTACCAGCTGCCACAGTTCTGTTGCAGACCTCAAGCCCAGGGAACTGTGCCAGTGGATGCCCTGACATTGGATCGGTCAGGCAGGTTCCTTTATTCCTTTCCTCCTTTCCCCCTTGTTGCTCAGAGTTTTGATAAAATTCAGGTCACAGCCAGCAACAATGATCTTGGTGGCACCAGATTGGGCAAGACAGGCCTAGTACGCCCTCTTGCTTGCCCTATCAATGTCACAGCCAATTTACCACCTCAGAGGCACAATTTCCTGACATCCTTACAGGGCAGGATTCTGTATCCCAGTCTCAGGTCTCTCCGCCTGAAGGCTTGGCTCTTGAAGACTTGGAGTTTTCCAGTCTACACCTTTCTGAAGAGGTCCTCGATGTCCTCAGGGGTTCTCAGAAATCCTCACCCAGGAAAACTTATTCTTCCAAATGGAAGAGATTTTCTATCTGGTGTGATCACAATAATACCAACTGCTCTAGGGCTGGGTTTTCTGTCTTGTTGGATTACCTCACCCATTTGCATTCTCTGGGCCTTAGGCACTCTACCCTGAAAGTTCACCTACTGTAGCCGCAATCTCAGCATACATTTGCACTGGTAAGGACAGGTCCATGGCATCTCACTCTGCTTTTAGGAAGTTCTTTAAAGGACTCCTTCACCTTCACCCTCTCCTTAGAGAGCCAGTCCCAGCCTGGAACCTGAGCATTCATATTACCAGGCTCATGGAAACCCCCTTCGAGCATATGGCAACTGCAGACTTAGAATATGTGACATGGAAGACTATTTTAATGGTAGCCATTACTTCAGCTAGGTGAGTAAGTGAGCTGCAGGCCCTGTGCATGGATCTCAACTACATTTCCTTCCACAGGGACAAGGTAGTACTCAGGGCTAATAGGAAATTCCTCCCTAAGGTGGTACTGGATTTTCATCTTAATCAGTCCATAACATTGCCAGTATTTTCACTGTCAATTACAGCTAAGGTGAGCGAAAGCTGCATAGCCTGGATGTCCAAAGTGCACTCCATGACTACCTTGACAGGACCAAAGCCTCCAGGCCAGAGCATACCCAGTTGTTCCTCACCTGTGGGGAAATGGGTAAGGGCAGACCAGCATCAAGGAGAAGTATTGCATACTGGATAATGGCCTGTATCCAGTTCTGTTACAGTAAAGTTGGCAAACAGTCCCCCTGGCCTCAGGGCACATTCTATCAGGGGTACAGCTTTATCAGTAGTTATAGCAAGGGACATCCCATTACTGGAAATTTGCAAAGCAGCTACATGTAAAACTGTTTACACCTTCACCAAGCACTGCTGCTTGGACATACAGACCAGAAGTGATGCCAGGTGTGGCACTGCAGTTCTGTAAAACCTTTTCTCAAGGAGGTTCTGTACCCAACCTCCAAAGTTACTGTTTGGTAGTCTGCATTAGTTCAAGCATATTGAGGGATTCCTGGGGTTTGAAGAAAACATTACTTAGCATAGTAATCTTGTTTCTGCCAGAGGATCTCTCAGTATACTTAAAGCTCCCATCCTGCCTCCCCTTCCAGAACCAGGGAAAAGGGGTCACTTATTCTGCATCCCTGCTGGTCACTATCTGTTTATATTGTTGTGGTTACTTATTAAAGTTTTCAAATCAGTTTGTGCTGTCTTTTTTTCCCCTTCTTACAGGAACCATGGTGCTGTTTTTTTAGGTGGAATTTTTACTTAGTCCAGATAGTTAGAGGGTCTTCACCCTATCAGGCTTTGCAATGAATCTGAGTGTTATCAGAATGCAGCATTTACTATGGGTAGCAGTTTGAAATTGGCATGAGCCAATGAGAATTCCATCATTTACATACATTCTATTCTCTCCGGGACAGTTCAACACCTGAGGCTGAGTGCATTAGTTTAAGCATACTGAGGGATCCTCTGGAAGAAACAAGATTACTATAGTATGTAATGTTTTCCTCTTGCTGGAGGTTTCAATTTGATTTTCAATGAGGGAACAGTATGGGGATTTCAAGAATACAGACTCAGCACAGCATCAGAGGAGGAAACAGAGGGCAAAATCCTCACTTCTGATAATTGGAATGCCTGCTTAATTGGGACAAAAAGCCTGTCACCAGCCCATCCCTATTAAACAGCTTCTACTGTACTTCTACTTACCACAGCAGCAATTTGTGAGGAATGAGAATCATATACCAGTATCCAGTTGCAGTATAAAGTCAGGTGCAGTAAGGACCAACAAAAACATCTCCTTTTTTCCTTTTAAGCCTTTCTGCAGCAGTGACCCAGGTCAGGTTCTGGGCATCATGCCTGGTAATTTCTTGTTAGCATCTGGTAAGCAGGAGGCAATACTTCCTCTGAAAATTATGAGTGCTAGGATCAGCAACCTCACTTCAAGTCATGCCTTGATAAAAGGCAGCAAGATGCTTGTCCTGTCTGGATGATTCATGTGACTATTGAAAAGGTGCAAGTGTCCTTGAAATGTTAGTCAGTTATATGGTACATGTCCATTTAGTCCTCCCTAGCTACCCTTTTAAAATCAAAATGCCTAAACTGTGTTTTACCCCTTTTTTACCTGATGGTTTCTTTCCGATTTTATAGAAACATAGACTCTATCGGCAGATAAGGACTGCTTGGTCCACCCAGTCTACCCATTTCCCTACCTATTGGATAAGCTGCAGATTCTAGATAACCAGCAGCCTACTTCCTCCTACCCCCCACTATAATTGCCTTATGTCTCTCCCATGCATTCTTGAATTCCCCCACTGTTTTTGATCCCACAACCTCCGCAGGAAGGCTGTTCCATGCATCCACCACTCTCTCTGTGAAAAAATACTTTCTCACATTACTCCTGAGACATCCCCCCTTTATTTTCAAATTGTGCCTCTTTGTTCTTGTGCATCTCCTTTTCTGAAATATGCTACCCTCTTGGACTTTGTTGATTCCCTTGAGGTACTTGAAAGTTCTGTCATGTTCCCTCTCTTCCTCCTTTCCTCAAGGGTATACATATTAAGCTCCTTTAGTCTCTCTTCGTATGGCATCTGGTGCAGATCCTGCACCATTTTGGTTGCCCTTCTCTCTACTGCCTCCATCCTGTCTATGTCCTTGTGGAGATGGGGTCTCCAGAACTGTACGCAGTACTCCAGATGGGGCCTCACCAATTGTCTGTACAGAGGGATAACAACTTCTCACTTTCTACTGGTGATGCCTCTTCCTATGCATCCCAGAATCCCCCAGCCCTCCTTACTGCTTTTCTGCCTTCCTCCAGTTCTCGGTACCACATCATTCTCCCATGATTTGCTAAAGAGGGTAGTCAGTGATGCCACTAGGTCTCCCCTTAGTTCTTTTAGAATTCTGGGGTGAATCCCATCAGGTCCCATTGTCTCATCCAGCGTAAGTTTTGAGAGTTCATTCAGGACCCTTGCTTCAGTGAATAGACTGGTATCAACCCCCCTACCCAGAGTGCATCTCTTTTTTTGGTTTATGTACCTCCCCCTCTTCTTCTTTAGTGCATACTGAGCAAAAGTGTTTATTCAGTATCTCTGCTTTCTCACTGTCACTATCTGCCCCCCCCCTTAATAAGCCTCGCTATCCCTCCCTTGGTCTTTATTTGCTCCCTAATGTATCTATAAAAGATTGTATCTCCTTTCTTAACTGATCTGGCTATCATTTCCTCTGTTTGGGCCTTTGCTGTCCTGACTGCCTTCCCCGCATCCCTCTGCATTAACTGATACAGGTCTCTGTCCTGCTCTTTCTGTGATTCCTCATACTTCCTGAATGCTATCATTTTCTCCCTGACCTTCCTTGCCACCTCTTTTGATAACCATAGTGGTTTTCTACTTCATTTTGTTTTCTTTATTTGTTTCACAAAAAGGCTTGTTGCCTCTATGATGGCAGTTTTGATTTTTCTCCATTGTTCTTCCACCGCTCCTTCCTGCGCATTTACTAGTGCATTCCTTAGGCATTCCCCCATTTTGCCAAAGTCAGCCCTTCTAAAGTCCAGTACCTTCGCTCTTGTGTGGCTTGACTCCATGGTTGTGTTTATTGTGAACCATACTGTGCGGTGGTCACTTGTTCCCAGATGGCTACCCAAGTCCAAATCTGTGATCCTCTCTCCATCCCTGTTTGAGAGTACCAGGTCCAAGATTGCTCCCTCACGAGTGGGTTCCAACACTAGGTGTCTGAGGAATTTCCCCTGTAGGGCAATGAGTTCAGGACCTGAACTGGAATTACAACTCACTGGATGTGCTGTCTAAACCTGGTATTTAGGAATCTGGCTTGATGCATTTCTTACAAATAGTAGGCACATTGTTTGCAGCTTAATAAACTTAGGACCCAAGCTTAACTACCTCTACAGGTCAGTGCTCACATGAGAAGTAGGGCATTTCCCACTTTCACCTTCCTTCCTTCCATTTACTATGGAGACATCACATTCCAATGGGCAAGCAAAACCACTCTGCTGTCCCTAGATCATTTGTGCAACAAGTTGTGCAGGTTCATCCTCTTGTGTGGGTCATCTACCTATTATTGTTTGATATATAGCCACTTACCAAGACCCTCAAGAAGACATGACTACAGCTGGCTTTCTGTTCTACAAGTATACACAAGGAACAGCTCTGATTCTCTCCTAGGCCACCTCGCACAACTGAACAGATCCTACTCCATTCAACAGCACATACCCACTCAATTTCTTGGATGAAGTATGAGCTTGGTAGAAAGAACTTTGCATTTGCAGCATCAGACACCTGGAGCAAACTCTCCCAAGCTGAAGAAAGCCTTTAGGCTTACAACTGCTTGCACAGAGTTTTCAGCCACCTTGGACCCCCCCTGTATTTGCTTAGGTCCAATAGCCCCCTCTCCTTGTCCATGATCATATTGCCTATCAGTACTCTTGCTCTGCTGTGACCTTATTTTGGTTGCTTGCTTTGCTTGCTGTTTTGATGTGCTTTTCTTTCTAGTTTGCTTCATGTAAGTATTCCCGCCTGCTGGATTATATTAGTCTGTTGACTGCTGCTGCCCTCCCTGGGACCTCAATGAGAATGAGCTACTGCAGCTTATGGGCTTTTTCTTGATTGGAGTAATTTCACATAAATTAACACAAAATAAATAAATACATACATAAATGTAAAAACAAGCTTACTGCCATTAGGTGATATATCAGCATTAGGCTCTAGAATGGTTGTATCCTTATAGCATGAAACTTGCCGTAATAACAATAAGAGATCACTCACCAGCCACTTCAAGCTGAATGCTGCATGCTAGTTTCATTGAAGTCTGTCTGTTAGTTAGGTACCAGCACTCATAAATAGCTTCATCTGCCTGTATAACTGATGACAGCTGAAGAGAGAAGTTGCCATCCCTCAGCTGGTTCAAAAAAAAGTTGAGTCCTTTGTTTGTATTGGGAGTGTTGGTAATCAAATTCCTCTTTTCCATCATTAAATACATGTACTGTTACTGAATTTGTCTCCAATGTCTGCCAGTAGATTCGTCTCAGTTCTTCACCTGAATTTGGCTTGAAAGCAGAATTGCGGCAGGGCAGTGTAACTGTTTCTCCCAGGACTGCACAGATGGAAACTGTGTCTGAAATAACTGCAACAAAGTAAAGTCAAAACAGAGCACTGAACTAAAGTTACAGTAGAACAGAATAACTAATGCACAGCTCAAACCAGTTTCTTCTCTAATGAAAAAATACTTGCAACTCACTGGAGGGAGGAGTGGTCTTGCAATAACAACTGATGGCAGGACTACTTCAGTTTACACCAAACATGTAAGTTTATTCTATACACTAAGGTTTATTGTTGTTACTGAAAGAACTCTACAGAGGCAGGGCGATGGTTCAGGAAAAGTGAGTCACTTTTCAGTGCTGGTAACCCAGCATCTGTACTGGTGACCCAGGTTTAGGAGCAGACTTCAGTTCTTGGAGATCAGTGGGCAGGCTGGGTGAAATGATGCTCAAGGTAGCACCCTCCTACAAGGGTAGAGAGGTGTGCAAGGCTGGCAGTGGCACTGTGCATCATCGAGGAGGAGGAGGGTGGGTAAATGACCACATTACTCCCCTGAATGTGCATGAAATGAGATTTAGATGTCTGATGACAGCTCATGCTGGCACTCTTGGGCCCTGTGTGATGAATAACCCCCTGTCAGATGTGCATATTCGAAGGCTAGTGAGACACTCTTGTCTAAGGCCTCACCATGGTGGTGGGGCATGGAGGATGTGGGGAGGTAAGAGGTGACAGGACTAAGTGGCAGCTGGGGCTGGATGACCAAAAGGACTATAAGCAAAGAATGCAAAAAGAAAGTGACTTGCACAATGCAAGGACGTGTGGCTTACAAAGACTCCTCAAGTCTGCCCTGGCAGGACTAGACACTCGACATAGCACATTGCCCGAAACAGGCACCCTCAGATATATTACTTCACAATGTACTCTCAGGTGTCTGGGCCTTCCCTTGATGGTAGGGACCTCTCACACACACTCATTTCCAAATTCTGGTTTGGCACCCTTCAATACTGCCTGGCTTTCCTGTTCACCCTTTGGTCCAATTCCTTGCATCACTCTGACTACTGCTCCTTTCACGTGCCTTGCTGTAAAACTCTGGTGGTCACGCTGCCTTTTCATACAGGCTCCCTATTCTGTAGAAGGACCTTTTCCCTTCTTCCTACTCTTCTCCCTTCATATTTCCCATACATTCATGAATCTGCTCTGTGAGCTCACTAACCTCACCTCATACTTCCCTCCTTTTTGTTCTTTATTCATGTGGCAAACGGGTCTGTCCCAGACTCAGCCTGTGTCACTGTTACCAGCTTTCTCAATACTTCAGTAGCTGCCAACGCTCATCTTAGACACTCTTTTGGTGTATCTCCAGGTTCATGTCCATTCGGAGCCACTGCTCACACAGTACAGTGCTCCTTGCTCAGGGTCACACATGACACATGTCACACGTTACCTCTCTCTCACAGCTGAGAACACCTTATTTTAATAGAAATAGGATATGATGATGGTAGCCTTCTTGTCAGTGGCAGAAATAGTTATTGTCAGTTATAAATCGGTTAGCTGTACCCCAAAGGATTCAGTCAAAGAAACATGAAATATATAAAGATAATGCAGGATACTATACACACAGACTATGGGAGACAGTAATTCTACAGAAATACAAAACAAATGTTTTGCACACAGCAGATTGGAAATACAGAAAATCCTTTCTCTCTCTCTCTCTCTCTCTCTCTCTAACAAGGTAGATTGGCTTACCACAAGACACTCTGAATCAAGACAGACACACATTCTGCCAGTTTGTTTGTAATCTGAAGCTTGACTGACTCTGCTAGGCACTGCCAGACCTGAAAGCCCTCAGTTGCCCCCCCCAATGACATGTCATCCAATATGTCATGCTGACAGTATAGATACAAAATCCCTTGACTAGAGAATTGGGTTCTCATAATAACACTGGTTTGATTTGATCTGGCCCTCAGATGTATAAAGACATCCAAAGACATCTTTTTCTTGTCCCAAGCTCAGTCAGGCACAGCAGAGGGTGACCCCTCTAGGAACAAGCATTTGTCAATGCCGAATGTTTGCTTGCTGGCATTGGCAGTGGTAGTGTAGAAGTTACAGAGCTGCATATTAGGAATGGCAGTGAAGTATTGAACTGAAGCCAACCCCACCACCACCCTGCAGACAGTGACAGGCATTGGGCTGTGCCTTTTGGTCGTCAGGCATAACAGCCATGCCATTTCACCACACCCCACCCTGCAGACACTGACAAGTGTCACTGTGTGCCTTGGGGTTTTGGCCCTTATGTGCACCCCATTCCATCAGGAAATACAGTGAGATGGGTACGGTATAGGAGAATGGGGTGAACTTTGGGGCCGAAGAGTCCAAGGCATACCTCGATGCCTCTCACTGGCAGCGGGTGTGGAACGGTATGAGCATTACAGGCAAGAATCCTAAGTCACACCCCTGATGCCTGTCATTCTCTACAGGGTGGGGCGTTATGGTTGGAAACCCTAATACCTCAGGCATTCGTTGGTATTTTCACTCCAAATTTTCCACATGGTTTTTTGTGACCCCACCTCATGAACAGTGGCAATATCAGTTTGTTAGCCAAAAGCTGCTTATGCACAGAGACTACGGCATTTAGCACCACAGGTGCAAAAACACATTCTGAACAGGATGTGAAAAATGACAGCTGTACTGTTCATGGGGAGGTGTAAAAAATGGCAATGTTGCAAATCTGCAGTAAAAATATTAAAAAAACTGGTGAAGTCACGAGCATGCATAGAAACTGTGCAACGCACACCTGTAATGTAATTAGTTTGGGGATTTTTTACAGCAGATTGTCAACACAGGCATTTTGGGACCTCCAATCATGAACAGTGTCATTGTGATTTTCTTTATCTGTCCCGAACAATGATTTCCCACAGCGACCACGCATCTCTGTGCTGAAAGTGTGAAAACACATTTCGGCCATGTTGTGAAAAATGACAGCTGTACTGTTCATAAGGAAGTGTGGAAAATGCCACTGGTGAAAATCTGACTGAAAATATTACAAAGTCATGAACTTACGAGGGTGCGTGGAAACGCGCAATGCTCACTCAGTAACACAGTCATTTATGGACTTTGTCACCAAATTTTCAACATAGCCATTTTAAGACCTCTGCTCATGAACAGTGTAACTGTGATTTTCTTAATCTGTCCCAAACATTGCTTTCGCACACCGACTGCACCATTGTGCGCTACATGTGTGGAAACACATTTTGGGTGACATGTGAAAAATGGCCACTGTACTGTTCATAATGAAGTGTAATAAAATGGCAATGTTGAAAATCTGGACTGAAAATATTGAAAATTTGCAAACTTACGAGGGTGCGTAGGAACTGCACAACGCACGCTCGTAAAACAGTCATTTTTAGGAATTTTTTCACCAAATTTTCAACATAGCCATTTTAAGACCTCTGCTCATGAACAGTGTCACTGTGATTTTCTTAATGTGTCCCATACATTGATTTCAAGACACCAACTGCGCCCATTGTGCCTACATGGGCAGAAACATGTTTTGGGCAAGATGTGACAAATGACAGCTGTACTGTTCATAAGGAGAATGTAATGAAATGGCAATGTTGAAAATCTGGATTGAAAATATTGATTACGCAAACTTACGAGCGTGCGTGGGAGCTGCGCAACGCACGCTCGTAAAACAGTCATTTTTAGGAATTTTTTCACCAAATTTTCACCATTGCCATTTTAAGATCTCTGCTCATGAACAGTGTCACTGTGATTTTCTTAATGTGTCCCATACACTGATTTTGTACACCAACTGCGCCATTGTGCGCTACATGGGCAGAAACACATTTTGGGCAAGATGTGAAAAATGACAGCTGTACTGCTCATAAGGAGGTGTGGTAAAATGGCAATGTTGAAAATCTGGAGTGAAAATATTGAAAATTCGCAAACTTACGAGCGTGCATAGGAACTGCGCAACGCATGCTCGTAAAACAGTCATTTTTAGGAATTTTTCCACCAAATTTTCAACCTAGGCTTTTTGAGAGCCCACCTTATGAACAGTGCCAGTGTCGTTTTGTTACTTGGTCCTGAAAGGTGATTTCACGCAGTGACTGTGAAATCACCCTTCAGCCCGATTAACGCCATGACAGTGAGAGCATTCCAGAGAAGGGGTCCCCAAAACCCCATGTTGAAAATCTGCTGCAAAAATTCCAAAAAATGCCTGAGATATGCAGCAAAGTTGAAAAAACCCTATCTATCCCATTATACAGCTTACCGGCATTTCCTCAGTTCACGGTCAGCTTTGAAGAGTGCAGACATGTTCCCGGTCCACAGAAGATTGTCGACCAGAGTATGGAGGTAAGTGGGTGGGGTGTTTGGGAGGTAGGTGCGCAGTGGGTGGGCGCGGGGTGGGGTAGAGACAGAGGGATCAAGTTTAATTTCCAGCTTTTTTTTTTTTAAAACAAAGGACAGACGACGCAGGATATTTGCCACATCTGGGGTGGGCCCCCAGCATGGCACAAAGACGGCTTTTTGGGGTATGGAGCTGACGGGGGATTGGGCACCCTCGTCGGTGACAGCATCTGTTGCCACACTGGGGTGGGCTCCCAGCTTGGCACAAGGAGGGCTGTTTGGGAGGGGGCATGGAGCCGACAGGGGATTGGGCACCCCCGTTGGTGACAGCATCTGTTGCCATGCTGGGGTGGGCTCCCAGCGTGGCACCCTGTACTCTGGGGAGAGACATGGAGCTGATGGGGACTGGGCACCCCGCGGCTATATGACAGTAGCCACGCTGGGGTGGGCACCATCGTGACATGTGGAACGCTTTGGGGGAGCACAGCACAGCCGACGGGGCATTGGGCACCCCATCGGCTATACAGTGTGTGCCTGGGGGGGGTGAGCATGCAGTATGCGTGCATGTGTGTGTGTGTGTGTAGGGGGAGTGCGCATGAGCAGGTGATATCTTATCGTTGCTCACTGAAGCGTAGCTCCCCCTTTCAACTGTACGCCACTGCATTTTTGCACTGCTGGACTGCTGTCATAGATAGCTCCTGCAGGCACTGGAGAACTGCGGCCACGCCTGCAAACACACTGACTGAATTGGAAGAGGGCTGCCACACCTCCGAAAACTTGGATGATGGCACTATGTTTCTTGCACATGCGTGCAAGCAAACATAAAAATGAAGAGGATGCTTTCTACTTCAGCTATCTCAGTAACTGTCCAGAGTGTTATCTCTCTCCAGAGCCTTATCAAGAATGGTCAAGGGAGTCCTGTCTAGCTAGCAAATTTTCAGGCTCCTGCACACTAGATGTCCCTGTTTCCCACATAATTCCTAGGAATACTGCCACCTCACAACCATTATAGCACACCACCCTCTTCTCACCATCCTGATTCCTGTAAATATTCCTATTCTCCCACATCCTCCCGACCCTTGACCCACTCACCCTCCAGATAGGAACCTCTGTTTAAAATCCAGTTGGGGTGGCAGTAATTCAGTAGTTCCCCATTATCCCAGGCAGCTAACCCTCATGCGCCAGAGAAGTGATGAGATCCCATGATATGCCACACCCTGAAATGTATTATTGCTGATATGAACTGGATTTTTCTTCTAAATTAAAAATAAACAAGCATTTGTCAATGCTGAATGTTTGCTTGCTGGTATTAGCACTGGAAGTGCATGAGTTAGACAGATGCAGAATAGGAATGGCAGTGAAGTACTGAAGTGATACCAACCCCACCCCCACCCTGCAGAGATGGACAGGCACTGGGGTGTGCCTTTGGATCATAGCCTATAATGCTCATGCCATTTAAGTGTTGAGGTATGCGTTAGGGTGTTTGACTTTACAGTCACCCAGTTCCATAAGGAAATACACTGAAATGGGCGCAGTATAGGAGAATGCGGTGAACTCTGGGGCCGAAGTGTCCAAGGCACGCCTCTATGCCTGTCACTGGCTACAGGGTGGGGGTGGGGTGGAATGGCATGAGCACTACAGCCAGCAATCGAAAGGCACACCCCTGATGCCTGTCAGCCTGTACAGGGTGGAATGTTATGGTTGGAAACCCTAATACCCAGGGCATTTGCTGGTATTTGCACTACAAATTTTCAACATGGCCTTTTTGTGACCTCCACCTCATAGAAGCATTTGGGACTTCTGCTCAAGAACAGGGGCACTGTGATTTTGTTAATCTGTCCTGAACGTTGATTTCCCACAGTGACGACGCCATTCTGTGCCACATGTGCGAAAATACAGTTTGGGCAGGATGTGAAAAATGACAGCTGTATCATTCATAGGGAGGTGTGAAGAGATGGTAATGTTGAAAATCTGGAGTGAAAATATTAAAAATTCTCAAACTTACGAGTGTGCGTGGAAACTGCGCAATGCAGACTCATAACACAGTCATTTTGTGGACTTTTGTCACCAAATTTTCAACATAGTCATTTTGGGACATCTGATCATGAACAATGTTACTGTGAGTTCCATAATCTACCCTGAACATTAATTTCCCACAGTGACCACGCCATTGTGCGCCAGATGTGCGAAAAAACATTTCAACCAGGCTATGAAAAATGACAGCTGTACTATTCATAAGGAGGTATGAAAAAATGGCAATGTTGAAAATCTGGAGTATAAATATTACAAATTCTCGAAGTTACGAGTGTGCATGGAAACTGTGCAACACACGATCATAACAGTCATTTTCTGGAATTTTTTCACCAAATTTGCAACATAAGCTTTTTGGGAGCCCACCTCATGAACAGTGACACTGTTGTTTCGTTAATCAGTCCTGAAAGGTGATTCCACGCAATGACCGTGAAATCACCTTTTGGGACCGACTAACCACATGATAGTGACTGAATTCATGAGGTGGGGTCCCAAGAACCCCATGTTAAAAATTTGGTGCCAAAATTCTCAAAAATGGCCAAAATATCCACCCAACTTGGAAAAAAAAAACATTTATGCCATTATACAGCTTACTGGCATTTGTTCAGTTTGTGGTCGGCTTTGAAAAGTGCAGATGTGTTCCCGCTCCATCGAAGATCGTTGCATTGGGCTCTGGAGGTAAGTATGAGGTGAGGGGAAGGTGTAGGGAGTTGGGGTGTGCAGAGGGTGGGTGTGGGTTGGGGAAGGGGCAACGGACACAACGAGGGACGGTTTTCTGTTTTCACAGGTTTAAAAAAATAAACCTTGCGGGATGTTTTTTACTTACAGGGACAATGTGCACTCCCAGTGTGCCACCTGGGTGTTTGTTGGGGGGGGTGGCCTGAGGCCAGTGGGGATTGGGCATCCCATTAGCACATACAATGTGTTTGAGAGGGCGCATGAGCTGAGGGTGATTGGGCACCCCCATCGGAACACAATAAATGGGTTGTTTGTTTTGGGGGTCTGGAGTCGACAGGGACTGTGCACCTCATCGGCACAAACAATATGTGGGAGGGCAATAACGAGGGAGAGGGGAGGACAGCAGCAGAGGGAGGAAACAGGAGGGATTTCATTAGCAGCCAGAGGGAAAAGGTGATGTCAATATGCTAAATAGACACACGTTATCACCACTGATTGCAGCAGTACTTTTCTTTCAGCTGAAGAACACTGCAGATAAACTGCTGTCATAGACAGCTTGCACATCCATTGGTGCGGTATGGTCATGCCCGCTACACTGAGCACTGCATTGGACAGCAGGGCCACATACCTCCAAAAAGTCATACTGTTCCAAAACGTTCCTTGCACATGCATGCAAGCGAATGCAAAAAGGATAATTGTATGGATAAAAAAAGGTAATTAAAAAAAAAATCATTGTCGCACAACCTGTAATAATTTTATATGAATGTTAGGAGGGCCTCTTATGGATATTAGAAAGTCACCTCTTATGTGCACCATCATTCCTCAATTTTCGTTTGCAGTTCTCTAGCCTAAGAACACATGAGGCCACACTTATATCCACAGGAGGCACTCCTAGCATCCCTGTAAAAGTTCACCTGTCTCATGATTTATGTGGTATTACACCCCCTGGGTGTGTGAACAAAACTCATTATACATTGTTGCCCATAAAATATACATATATAATAACTGGCCATCAGTTTTTGTCAAAAGTGATGGACAGTAATCTGCCGTAATAACTGACCGGTTATTATGGCATAATGTGTGTCACCACACAAAGCAGCTGTGCTCAAGACTCACAGTCTAGGAGTGCAGCAGTAATTCAAAGTTGTTTTTTCTTCATGGCAAAAAACCCACACTGTGTAAACTGCCAGATCGTCACTATCCATACAAAAGCCGTGTCTTAATGTACATGGACGCCATACCGGGGCCATCAGGGTTCACCTCTCCACTTCTCCTAAGTTCCCCAAGGATGTGCTGGAGTATACTGATGTGGTGCCTCCACCTGGGGTAGTGATATGGAGTACCTGATGACTGAAACAAGGCTACCGCCCCCTGGAAACAATGCATAAACTGCCAGAAAGTCCCTCTGTAACCCCCCCTACAAATGGGGGTTCCTAAAAAGTCTTCCTTGAGCTTGCCTAAATGCTCACTGCCAGGCTGGTGTCCTGCGTTTTAGCAGTTTAAATGTGATTACCAGATCCTGTACAGCCTCTGTGTACTGTCTCTTTAAGAGCTGCCTGGATTGCAGCATAAGTAATCTGAGCAGGAGCTCTGTTGAAAGATGTAACTGTTTGCTGAAAATCATTTAGAGTGATAATGATAATGTAGTTTGTCTAACCTGCCTTCTTTGCAGCAAGGACTGTTTTGTTCATCTCCACTATCTTGGTCCTGGACTGCAAATTGGACCAATCAGTACTGGTGGGACCTAAAATGAAGCCGGACTACAGGAGCTGTCCGGAGTCAAAATCTGTAGGAAATGTAGTTTTGGGCTTTTGGCATCTTTTTGCAACTGAAGGGGGAGCTCTTGCTTTGACTGACAGCCGAATCAGCCAACCAAACCTTTTGGATCTGAGGGAAGTGCAAACAGTGTGTGTACTTGTGTGGTGTACCAGGGGTATTGTGAAAGTGATTAATGTACTGTGTTCAAGCCACTAGAGGGGAAAGAGGGGGGATACAGTGTCCCGGAGGGCTGTGCTCAGGTTAGCTTGACCACTACCAACCCTGACCTCCAGGTGGAGGCACCTGTTTCAGAACTCAGGCCCCTTAACCTGCTACTAGTAAAGCAGTCAGGGGTAGTAGCCCCTGAGGATAGCGCCACCTAGGGGTTACATCTTGGAGTCTCACCGCTGGGATTTTGTGTCTTCTAGTGGCCAAAATTATGAATTATTGTCAAACATAAATGGTTACACCAACAGAAGTGGCTATGCACCAGTTGGTGGGGTGGTGTACAGGGCAGAAGATTGACCCTCACAATGCCCTGCTTGTATTAGATATTCCCCTGAACATTGGTAAAGACATTGTAGAAGGAGTACCTTCCAAAGCTGAATGTTTAACAAATGCTGTGGTGGTGGGGCTACAGGCTGATTTGACTGCCCAAACTTTCATAGCCTTAGTAGAGTATAGTGACCCAGTGGACAGTTCCAAAGTGCCACGGACTATTGCCCCAGCCACCTGGAGAGTGATAACTAGAGACAGTAAAGACCCCCAGGGAGGATGAGCTCCCCCTATTATCTGAGACTTTTGAGGAGAAACTTGCTAAGTTGTTGCTGGAGGAAGGGAAAACTGTAGAGGACTTCAAGAAACTATTACTGCCATTTGGGGCCATTCACTCCCCAACACCCCCTCCTACTCCAGCACCTGTTACTGCCTTGCCTTCTGTGCCCATGCCAATGCTGGCCCCTATATATGTACCTGCCATTAGTCATGACTGCTACTGAAGATTGAGAATCTTCGCGGGCACCCTCCCAACCCCCCAGGGGGAGGATGACTGGGAGACCTGGATAGACTATGTTGCCCCTCTAGTACTTGAATGGCAGTGCTCAGAAGCAGAGAAATGAAAGAGGTTGAGTGAGAGCCTCCGAGGTCCTGCTCTGGCTACCATCCATGCCAAGTGGGCCAATAACCCTGAAGCAACTGCACAGGACTATCTTGATGCATTGGAGAATGTGTATGGGAGCCCAGATTCAGATGAGGATCTGTGCTGGAGAATAAGAAACGCTCAGCAGTACTCAGGGGAGCCATTGTCTGTGTATGTACTTTGGCTTGAAAAGCTGCCACAAGAGTGCCTCAGAAAGGGTAGTTTGCAGTCAAATGGATTAGATCGAAATAGGCTGGACCGGATCCTTATGTCTGCTCCGTTTTCAGAATTGTTACTGCTTCAGTTGCGCCTCACCAACCGACTGGATTCTCCCCCCCCTCTCGTGACGAGCTAATGAAAGAAATTTGGGGGGTTGAGCAAAGGTGACCCAACGGGGGAATTTCACCAATATCTGCTGCTACTATGCAAGTGACAGAGAGTGATCAGTCAAGTGGGGTTCAGAGGCAAACGTCGGCAGCTAACAAGCACTCTGAGAATGCAAAGGACTTCCGGCCCTGGGCCCAGTTTTTGAAACTCAAGCTATTAAAGGAAGTTCAAGAGTTGAAGGCAGGCGCTTCTGCAAGGGTTCTCCCCATGGAACAAGATTCTGGTTCCTCTCAGGATCTGACTGCCATGGGGGTGGGGGTGCACTCTCAGGCATCCTCTACCGAGCCTAGCTCCCAGGCTGAAATCAAAGAATTGACTGCCACCCTAAAGGAACTATTGAGACACGTTGCACCCCTCTCACCACTGCAAGCAGATATTGGACCCCGAACCCTTGCTACTACTTCAGTTCCTTATGCAATGTTCTCTCCAAGGATGACCCAGGAGTCTATCATTTGTCACAACTGTGGAAAGGATAGCCATATAAAGAGGGAATGCCAGTCTCAGAAAGACTTAGAGAAAGTGGTGAACCGGCTTCAAGGAAAGCTTCAGAAAATAAATCAGTGGTCAAGGGGTACACAAAATGTCTGCAGTGAGGGCTGACTGGTCCAAAATAGTGGGCCCTTCAATGGAGACTACCGTGGCTGTGAAAGGTATTCCTACTCGGGCTGTGCTGGACAGTGGGTCAAGTGACCACTGTATTTCAGGACTGGTATGACAAACACTTATCTGCTGCGTCCTTACAATCCCTGGAAGGTCTACATGTGTGGGGGCTGAGCGACAAGTCTTATCCCTACCTAGGATATGTCCACCTCTGGTTGTCATTTCCTGCAGCTGTAATTGCTGTAGAGGAGCAAGTCGAGAGACTGGCCTTAGTGTGTCCCCCTACTGGGCTGTATGATGGGGTCCCCATGTTAATTGGGACCAACGCCCATATGTTTGGGAGACTGGCACAACTCTGTCATGAGAAACAAGGGCAATGGACTGGGAGGGCCCTAAGAATTCCCGCTCTGATCAAGAGGGCCTATGATTTGCAACAGAACCCCAAGGGAGGAGACCAGGATGAACCGGTAGGGGTCGTGTGGAAGAAGGATCCTGATTCAATGGTACTGGCTCCTAAAGCCAAGTGTATCATTTAAGGGGAGGTCCACCTCCGCAAAGATGTCAAGAACAAAATACTGATGTTGGATGCACCAGGCGATGGAAAATTGCCGGAAGGATTATTGGTTAAACCCAGCATCTTGCCAACTTGTTCTCATGCCTATGCATGACGAGTGATGGTCCAGATTCATAATGTGTCAGATCGGGAGATTTGGATGAACAAAGGATGCACCCTAGCTACAATACACTGCACAGACACTGCAGTGTTGCCCAGCAACAAGCACTCTGGCAAGACAGATAGAGTGACTCCTGACTTGTTTGATTTTGGTGACTCCCTGTTGCCAGCTGAATGGAAGACTAGAATTAGTCAGAAACTTGCCCAGAGAGATCAAGTGTTTTCGTTGAAGGAATGGGATTTGGGATGTGGGATGTGTCCAGGGTGTGGAGCATCACAAACACCTGCATGATGAACGGCCATTTCGAGAGAGGTCTTGACGCCTAGCCCCGGCAGACATAGACGATGTGAGAAGACACTTGCAGGAAATGCTCGTGGCTGGTATGATACAAGAATCCAGGAGCCCATATGCTTCTCCCATTGTGGTTGTGCATAAGAAGAAGAATGGATGTGTGAGAATGTGTGTTGATTACCGAACTCTGAATCGTCGGACCATCCCCGATTAATACACCATGCCCTGTATACAAGATGCTCTGGATTGTCTGAATGGGAGCAAATGGTTCTCGGTGTTGGATCTTCACAGTGGATATTACCAGATTCCGATGGCTCTGGAGGACCATGAGAAGACAGCCTTCATCTGTCCTTTGGGGTTCTACGAATTCCTGAGAATGCCACAGGGGATATTGGGTGCCTCAGCCACCTTTCAGCGACGGATGGAACAAGCGGTGGGAGACATGAATTTGCTGGAATGCCTGATGTACTTGGACAATGTCATTGTGTTCAGGAGCTCCCTAGAGGAGCATGAGAGTCAACTGTTCAAAGTACTAGACCAACTGGAAGATTTCAGCCTCAAGCTGTCCATCGACAAGTGCCAGTTTTTCCAAACCTCTGTGAAGTATGTGGGGCACACAGTGTCTACAGAGGGGATAGAGACTGTTCCTAGTAAAGTTGAAGCCTTGACTACTTGGCCCCAGCCCCACAATTTGAAAGAACTACAACATTTTCTGGGATTTTGTGGCTACTACCGCTGGTTCATAAAGGACTATTCCAAAGTGATTCGGCCACTCTTGAATCTTACCCAGGGTTACCCTCCTACCAATCGGAAATACAAAAAATGGTCCATCAAAGAACCAGACAAAGCATATTTCCACCCAGGTGAACTTTTTGGGTCCCGTTGGATGCCTGACTGTGAAGCAGCTTTCCACAAAGTCATATACCAGCTCACCCATGCTCCTATCCTTGCTTATGCTGATCCCACCAAACCCTCTCTGCTGCATACTGATGACAGTCTGCAGGGTCTAGGAGCTGTACTGTATCAAGACCATGAGGATGGTTTGAGACCAGTGGCATTTGCCAGTAGGAGGTTGACCCCATCAGAGCGAAACTACCCTGTGCACAAGTCGGAGTTCCTTGAGTTAAAATGGGCCATTGTTGACCAGTTTCATGATTACCTCAATGGGGTGAAAATATTGGTGAGGACTGACAATAACCCTTTGACCTATGTACAGACTTCAGCTAAGTTAGATGCCACGGGGCACTGGTGGCTTTCTGCATTGTCAACATATGATTATGCTGTCGAATACAGACCAGGCCTGAATCATATTGATGCTGACGCCCTATCCTGGAGGCCCATTTCCAAGAGCGACTGGGTCAGGCTGTCTGAACCTGACATCCGAGCATTGTGCCAAAAGTTTGACAGAAATAAACAGATGTCTATGGACACAGCAATCTGCTTAGTAGATCGCTTGGGCCCCTCTGACCCCTGCATACCGGATGCGTATTACCACTTCTCTGCTTTAGATATTAGTCCACTACCTCACTTTGATAATGACAGCATTCAATGGGCTCAATCCCAAGATTCTATGATTCAACCAGCACTTGATGCCCTTCGTGCAGGAAAGGATGTGTCCAAGTTGCGTTCCTCTGATCTGCGGAGCGTTTTATTGTTTAAAGAAGGCCCCAGGTTGAAGCTGCTTAATCAGTTGTTGTATAGAGAGACAGTAGATCGGGGTAGCCAAACAGACAAGCAACAATTGATCCTGCCCACAGCCATCAAAGATTTGGTACCAAGGTCCCTCCACAATCATATGGGCCACCTCAGTATCGACTGGACCTTTGACCTAGTATGATCTTAATTCTACTGGCCCAAGATGGAGGCCAATGTTGAACACCATGTAAGGACTTGTAGTTGCTGCCTGCAGAGAAAAGCCCTGCCTCAGAGGGCTGCCCCCTTGTCAACATTACTACCAGTACCCCAATGGAACTAGTCTGCATAGACTTTTTGAGTTTAGAGCCTGATCAGCGAAACATTGGCAATGTGTTAATGGTTACGGACCATTTCACACGGTATGCACAAGCTTTTCCCTATGAAGATCAAAAAGCATCTACCGTGGTCAAGGTGCTAGTGGAAAATTTCTTCGTCCACTATGGTGCCCCCCAGCGAATTCACTCTGATCAGGGCTGGGACTTTGAGAGTCGGCTAATCAAAGAAATGCTCTCTTTATGGGGGGTGAAATTCAAGAACCACCCCTTATCACCCGCAAGGGGATCCTCAACCAGAACGCTTTAACTGGACCCTGCTAGACATGCTAGGCACCCTCCACCCAAAAGATAAGCATAAATGGAGCCAGCAGATTAGCACCTTGGTACATGCATACAATTGCACGAAGAATGATGCTACCAGGTTCTCTCCCTACCATCTCATGTTCGGGAGAGAGGCCTGGCTGCCTGTTGATATCTGTTTTGGGGTTTCCCACGATGGGGTCCGAGCCAAAGATTACCTACAATATGTACAAAAACTGAAAGCTCAATTGAACCATGCCTATCAACTGGCCCAGACAATGTCTTCCAAAAGAAATCTAGCCAACAAAGAGAGACATGATAGAAAAGTAAATGCTCAAGAGCTTAGGCCTGGAGACCGTGTGTTGTTGTAAAATTTAGGATTGCATGGTAAACATGAAATTGCTGATCAGTGGCACCATCTTCCCCATGTCGTAGTTGGAAAGTTGGATGATTTGCCAGTGTACAAAGTGCACCCAGAGAATAACTCCAAAGCTGTCAAGACCATGCATCGTAACCACTTGCTACCTATTGGTCAAGTTATAATTGAGGCTGAACCCACCGAGATTGATTCCCCTGGACCAGTGACCTGTGCTGCTGCAAGAAACAGACAGAGTCAGCCTGCCCCCATGGTTGCCGATTTAAGACTTCCCCCGCAGCAGGCCCAGAATGACAGTGACTGCCAGTCTAACCCAGATGACAGTGAGTGTGATAATTCCTACTACCCCTAATATGAACTGAGTCAGTTGTTTCATGGAAATACTATGTTGAATTATTGGGATGAAGCTGGGCCTTCTGGACTGCCTAACCCCCTGACATCATCCTTGGAGCCAATGCTCCCTGAAAGTGAAGTGCAAAGTATCACGTCTGAGGATGCTGAGTCTTTGTGTATTGTGGAACTGTATGATTTGCCTGAAGGAGAGGCTGATGGTATGAGTCTTTCTGGTGACATGCCAGAACTTGAGAAACACTATGAGAGTGCTGACAACCCCCCTTCAGTGCCAGAGTGTCTTCAAAATGAGCCAAGTGTTGTAGAAACAGAGACCACAGAGCAGGGGCTGACAGTCCTCCCAGCTAGGACGTTCTCCTTCATGCAGAGGCACCCCTCACAAGTGATGAAAGCTCCAAGACCATTGCTGAAAGTACAGAGACTCTGGTTGTTCACCTCAGAACGACTGGCCGAGCTGTCAAGCCAGTAGTCCGCTTAAGTTATGATTCTCCTGGGAGGCCAGTTGATTTGCCTCTCAGTGTGGTCCACAAAGGGGTTTATGCTTCTTACAGCTCACTGCCCAAACTGAGCCTAAGTACCAATTCCAGGTTAATTGTTCTGCCTTCTATGTATGGTGCCCCTGCCCCATCTAGCCCCAAGTTAGCTGATAGAGAAGGGCCGCCTCTGACATTGTTTAATATACAAGAAGTTATTATATGAATCTGCATAGTAATGTGTAAATTACTCGTGTGAAATATGGATAATGTATTGTCAAAATGGAAATGATATAGTGGAGTACATTGAAATGTATAGTAAAGTGACAAGTTATGCCAATTGATGAATCAGATAGTACTTGTATAGCATGTTAATGTTATAAATGTCTTGTATATGTTGCATTTTCAATGTTATAATGGTACAGACTTGACGCGGATGCCAAATTTTCCCAGGCAGGCTGTAACCCCTAGGTGGCGCTATCCCTAGGGGCTACTACCCCTGTCTGCTTGGCTAGTAGCAGGTTAAGGGGCCTGAGTTCTGAAACAGGTGCCTCCACCCGGAGGTCAGGGTTGGTAGTGGTCAAGCTAACCTGGGCACAGCCCTCTGGGACACCGTAGCCCCCATCTTTCCCCTCTAGTGGTCTGAACACTGTACAATAATTACTTTCACAATACCCCTGGTACACACACAAGTACCCATGCTGTTTGCACTTACCACCAGGGCTGGTTCCTCTGGCTCAACCCTGGGGACCCCCTGTAAAACAAGGTTATGTACAGCAAATAGCAACAGTACAGTACTTTGAGCACAAACTGGAACCACAGTCAGATTACATGCAGAAAAAGTTAGATCCGATTTATTCAGGGGACTTGAACAAGGGAGGGGCGAAATCAGGTTAATTAGCTTAAAGGTTATATCAATCAAGCAGTTATGCATGCGCTTTGAGTCCCCCAACACAGTCACACCTCTGGGTACCCAAGTGGAGAAGAGATGGGCTAGCTAGGACCGTTGCCCGGGGTTGGCTGGCGTCGCAGCTGATCGGGGCCCTGTGATAGAAAACACAACATGCACAGTACACACTATTTGTAATCCAGAGCCAGAGGGCTCAATTCGTAAAGGAAAAGAAACAACAAGACAATCAGATGACACACTCAGATTAAGCTGTTGTTGCAGGAGCTACCCTGGTATTTACTCACGATACCTAAGACTGGACACAGGATGGACGAAAATCGAGACTACAGGTGGTGGATCTGGAATACCAGGAGAAGCAGGGCCCACTCGAGTCACTGAGGCATCATTACTGTTCAAGCGTGGAGCAGGGGGCTGATCCCCAGGCAGGTCTCTCGTCGATGGCTTCTCTGTGCAGAGGGTAGTCTGACTGGGCCAGTCTGGCATGGCCCATACCGCATGGAGACAAATTCGGATGCAGTCCATTTTGGGCTGGATACAGCTTCCAGCAAGCAGAACACAGTTCACACAGTGGGGAACTAAATCACGACCCACTTTCAATACACAGCATATTTACATGTAAGGAAATTCTCCTGTACCAGGCAAACCGTTCTCCGGTCATGAACGCAAAGTCTTTGCACAAACTGGGGATTCAAAAGCAGCTGGAAATCCTGACAGGCCGATCGCATTCAGCAAAATCTTCAGCCTTTTTTAGGTATGAGCCTGGTAAAAATCAGTGGCTTACTTCATTCTCACAAACTCAGATTTAGTCTGAAGTAATTCTCTTCTCTCCCTCTCAGGGGCAGCAGGCAGACATGCAGGCCAACTCAGCCCTTTCACAGTTCTCCCATGCGAATCCACTCAGGATTGCTGCTTGATTGTCTCAAGCATCTTGTTTTTTCAGCTCCCAACTTGGATCTGACTCAAACTGCAGCAAGTCCCTCAGATCCAAAAGGTTCGGTTGGCTGAATTGGCTGTCAGTCAAAGCAAGAGCTCCCCCTTCAGTTGCAAAAAGGCACCAAAAGCCCAAAACTACATTTCCTACAGATTTTGGCTCCAGACAGCTCCGGTAGTCCGGCTTCATTTTAGGTCCCACCAGTACTGATTGGTCCAATTTGCAGTCCAGGCATACCTCTCAACTGTACCACATTACGAGAAACGTTCCTCATTTTACTTCACAAAAACTTCCTATTCCACACTGTGAGGACTTGTTCCACATTCAGTGTTAACATTTTAAAACAAAAATCTATAGCAAATGATGCAAACAATATACTATTCAATTAATAAGAGACTTTCTGAACATAAATGCAAACATTTCAACAGTGTTCTGAGCTTCTTAGGTAAAGATTTGAGTAAGTGTTCCACATTTAGCTCATTTGTTCCACATTTTGAGAGGCAGTGTTCCACATTTGGGGGTCAAAAGGTTGAGAGGAATGAGTCCAGGATCAAGATAGTGGAGGCAAACAGAACAGTTCTTGCTGCAAAGAAAGCAGGTTAGACAAGCTACATTATCATTATCACTCTAAATGATTTTGAGCAAATAGTTACATCTTTTAACAGAGCTCCCTCTCAGACTACTTATGCTGCAATCCAGGCAGCTCTTAAAGAGACTGTACACAGAGGCTGTACAGGCTTTGGTAATCACATTTAAACTGCTAAAATGCAGGGCACCAGCCTGGCAGTGAGCATTTAAGCAAGCTCAAGGAAGACTTTTTAGGAACCCCCATTTGTAGGGGGGTTACACCTCCCTCAGAGCAAGTGACACAGCAAGGAATGGCAGTCCCCAAACCATAAAATGTTGTGCTCTTCGGGTCCTGTTCCCTGACCGCATCTTCTCCTGGGCTCAGGAACTGGAACAGCTGCTGCCATGTTCTTTCTTGCCCCCGCTGCCTTTGCCATCCTACCCATCCTGATAGCCAAGAGCAGGGGGAGCTGTGTGGCAATGGTCACGGATTCAAGTGGAGCCCTGGTCCTCATTCCACCAGGGCTCCTGGCAGAGAACTCCACTGCCCTGCCAGTCTGTAATGCATCAGTCCCAGGGGACCAGAGGGTGAAGAATCGGCCCAGAGTGGATGAGGGAGACACTGAAGGTAAGCCCCAGATTTGGGGGGAATTACACTAAGTAAAATAATTTGAAATCCTCCCTGCTACACCACAACAGTAAACCAATCGATGAACGTATTTTCTATATTTTAAACAAATCAGCTGCATTCAAACTCACAGAGCATCTCTGTCTCAGCACACAGCAGTATCTCAGACAACATTTATTTATTTATTTATTTTTCTTTATGCCCCCTTCTCGCTGCAGTACTTCCCTTCTTCAGGAGACTCCTGTGGCCTTGTATGTCTCTGCTCCTCTAGCCAGCCACCAGTGCAGTTCATCTCCCATGGAGCCTTGGTTATTCCCCTCCAGGCGGGTATGGGGTGGGGCCCTTATACCCCGACGTGTCTGTATTTCATCGGGGATGCTGTCACTGGTGCTGGTAGGAGCATTGAAGATCGGGGCTGGGAGCTCCATCTACTGGGAGTGCTGCGGGGTGTTTCCTGGTTTTCTGGTCCACCCAAGACATTGACTTGCTGGGAGAGCCTGGGGCGGAGCATGTCAGGATGTGCATACACTCTGACTCCTGGCCAACATCCTCCCTCCCTTCTTCCATTTGTCCCACTGCACCTCCGCCCATGGAAACCCGGGTGGCGGTATAGCGGTGGGACAAGCGACCCACTCACCCCAGAAGAGGACAGCAGCCTCTGGGTGCTTGATCCTGCTCCCCCCCCCAGCTGACCCTCCAGCTGCCCAAGTCCGTTCCCGAACCTGGGTCGCTGGCGCTGTGAGCGGTAATCCTACCGCTGTGCTGGTGGGCTGGCTCTAGCACATTTTTTTTTAATGAAAGAATTATCGCTTCTGCACAGATTCTGCTGATGTCTTCCTGTTACTGAAAGCAGGCACAGCTCATAATGTGATTGTGGGGAAGGGGAAAACTGATGTGTCAGTGATTATAAAAAATAACCATGTGGTTGCTTGAACTACTCAAATGTAATATTCACCCTCTGTGTGAGATGCTTAAATAAGCCCCTCGAGCGTCACTCTCTGGGTTTATGCAGCATCACACACCTCCAGTGCACACAACCCAATGCATTTTTCTGTATATATTCAGAACAATTATGTTTAACTCAAGTGTTTTGAAATTTTTGTTTGCTTTTTCATTTTTTTCCATTATTGATGTACTAAATATATTTCACATAATGCTGCACTCATTTCCCAGTGTCTTTCAGAGAAAAGAAAAAAAAGGCAAACTGTTCCAAACTGACCTCACAGCTGCTGTATTTGTGACACAATGGTCTGCTGCAGGGGAACAGCTAGATAAAGGGAGCAAATAAGTATTCTACTACCATTTTTCATGATTTACTCCCACCTTCTGAGTTTTGGAATTTGTTTCCCACCCTGCACATTTACAGTATGCTGGTATACAGACCCACAACCAGCAGCACTTGTAATGCTACCAGCCATGGATTCACACCCTAAGAAGAGTATAAGCAAAAGAGGAATCACCGGAAAGAAGCATCGGTATCAGATGTGTACAGAGATGGAGATAGTGTCAGGAATTGCTCAGTGGCTAGCTAGAAGGGCAGTTGCAACATGACAAATGTTAAAAATAGGGCCACAGCAGTGGGGAAGTTTCTCAAGAATATCAGAATTAAACATAGCCAGTGGCTGTGGACACCCAGTGGGGTTAAGACCTGGGGTGAGGGGTACAAGACAGGTCAATGGATGGTATTACTTTTGTTTAGATGAAAATACCACCAACTTGAAGAAGCTAGCATAAATGCTTCCCAGTCCTAAAAAATTATTTCGACCCTTGGTCTGCTGTCATGGTTAGCACTCAGATATCATAAACAGAGGCAATGAGGTCAGCTGGGGAAAGTACACATTTTCTATACTAACAATTCCAGAGTCACTTTCCCCAGCTTGCATTGGGGTGCCAAAAACACAGGCTGTTTGGAGCACACCTTATTTTCTAAATTCTCAAGTTGCCTTTCAAGCCACATAACCATAGCAGTATTGGAATGCAAGACCTTTCAAAAGACCAGTGTCAGTGGCTGAGTTGGTCGCAGTCCAGATCAGGGCCAGAAAGATCACACGAGTGTAGGTTCTAGTCCTGCATCAGACCCTTAGGTTAATACCATATACTAACAATGCAGTGCTGCGAGGGTGCTGCATGGTTGAAGATGCTGTCTCCTTTACATGGGAGGTTAAAGCAGCGGTCCATGTTACGTTGATTTTATTCCACTTTAGACTGCCCCTTACTCCTATCTTCTACGGTGCCTTTCTTTATCCATTAGAGTCTGCTTTAGCAATATTTTTACATTTAAAATTACTAAATGAGTGTTTGCTTTAAAATAATTTGGACCAGTGTAACCCCCCTGCAAATGGGCGTTCCCAAAAGACTTCCAGGAGCTTGCTTGAATGCTCCAAGCCTGAATGGTGTTTGGCGTTTAAGCCATTTATCTGTGAGTGTTTTTAGAGCCTCTGGTACTGTCTCTTTAAGAGCTGTCTGCTTGCAGACATAATTAGTTTGTATGGGGGACTGTGTGTTTCTTTGCTTGAGTACCACTCGAGCTGCTGCCAATTCACTCCATTTTGCAGTCACAAGGAGTACAAAGGAACCTATCTGAAAGATGTAACTGTTTGCCAGAAATCATTTAGAGTAATAATGAAAATACAGTTTGTCTAACCTGCTTCTTTGCAGTCAGAACTGTGTTTGCCTAGTTTCCCATTCTAGTTTTGAACTGCTGAACTGGACCAATCAGTGTGGGTTAAGGTAGCTCTAAAATGGTGCCTTGGACGAATCAGAACTTGACTCGTAATTTGAGCCAGCCACAAGAGGATTGTATGGGCAGTGACTCTGGGAGATGTAGTTTGACTTCGTGCCTTTTGGACCAACAGGGCAGTCTATTGTGAGTGACAGCCAATCCAGCCAAGAACTGGGAGGAACTCAAAGGAAGTGCCGGTTTTGTCTGCTGGAGTTTCAGTTGAGCTCTGGCAGTGAAGAGGGAAGGAGCCCTGTGCTTTTTCGGTGTGCAGTTTTAGTCGGGAAACGTGTGTAAGGCCCTGAGTTCCGGTCTGCAACTTGTGTAACTGCTTGTTAGGACTGAATCCGTCCTGTAAAGAGAATCAAAGGATATCTGAAGAGTAGAAACCAGGCTCACCCTGTAGAAGACTGGAGAAATTGCTGAATTGCGCTTGGTCTGTCAGGAACTGAATCTGCTGTGTGTTCTCCCGGGTATTGTGCAGTAATTGCGATCGGGATAGAGAAGCAGCCTGCCTGGTATAGTACTTTCTGTTTACCATATAAATGTGTGAAGATGCTTGTGAACCTCAAGTGAATCCTGCTGCCATTAAAGGACTTTTGCCTGTTGCAGTTTGTCATATAAATGTGTGAGGAGTCTCGTGGAGCTCAAGAGTAGCCCTGCTGACGTTGAAGGACCCTATCTTGTTTGGAGGTCGTGAGTACTAATTCAGGGTCGCTGCCTGTTGAATTGCCACATTAAATCCAAATGGAATTACTGTACTGCTGACTGTTTAACTAATTTTTCTTTTCTCTGTGTGAAAGGGCCCCTACCAGCTGCCACGGTTTGGACTAGCCACTAGGGCTTGGGTACCCAGGACAGTAACTGGTAGGGATAGGCTGTGCACAGAGCCATAGGTAGATGAGTAAAGTGATAAGCTAATTAACCTGATTTCCCCCTGTCCTTGTTATATTCCCCCTAAATAAATCAGAGCTGCTTGTTTCAGCAAAGTTATACTGCTTGAGGTATTTGTCTATGTTAAAGTATTGTACTGTGATTGTTGCACTGTATCTTATTTTACAGGAGGTCCCAGTGCCTGAACCAGTCCTGGGGGTAAGTGTATACTGTGAAGGTAATTCTGATATATTGTGTGGGCCACTAGTGGGAAGAAAGGGGGGTTGCAGTGTCCCAGAGGGCTGTGACCAAGTTAGTTTAACTATTGCAAACCCTGACCTCTGGGTGGAGGCACCCGCCATCGGATCCAGGCCCCTCAACCTGTTAGTGGCAAATCAGGCAGGGGTAGTAGCCCCTGGGATAGCGCCATCTAGGGGTTACACCAGGTTTTGAGCCATATTGTCAGTTGCATTAGTACACCTGTTGTTCTGGGGCAAGGGAGCACTGTCTCCTGCATGCTAGTTCACTATAATTATTATAATGTTGCAATATTAGTATGTTATTCTGTGCATTTTGAAAAACAGCAGAACATACTGATGAAAACCTGGACTGTGCCATATTAACGGGAGTGCTCCTTTCATTAATTCAAATGTTAACAAAAAGAAGTGTCTCAAAATGAAACAAGCATTTGTCAATGCTGAATGTTTGCTTGCTGGTATCAGCATTGGAAATGCAGGAGTTAGAGAGATGCAGAATAGGAATGGCAGTGAAGTATTGAAGTTCATGCCAACCCCACCTCCATCCTGTAGAGATGGACAGGCATTGGGGTAAGTGTTTGGGTCATCACCCATGAGGATCATGCAATGTCACCTCACTCTATTCTGCAGACACCGACACATGTTGAGGTGTGCCTTACAGTTTTTGGCTTTGTAGTCACCCATTCCATGATGACATATGCTGAAATGGGTGCAGCATAGGGAGAATGGGTGAAGTCTGGGGTCAAGAGTCTCAAGGTACACCTTGATGCCTGTCAGTGGCTAGGGTGGGTGGGGTGGGATGGCATGAGCAGTACATTGGGCAATCCAAAGGCATACCCAGATGCCTGTCCATCTGTACAGGGCAGGATGTTATGGTATTTACAGTACAAATTGTCAACATGGCCTTTTGTGACCCCACCTCATGAAAGCATTTTGGACCTCTTCTCATGAAGAGTGGCAGTGTGATTTTGTCAATGTGTCCCGAACATTAAGTTCCAAGACTGACAGTGCCATTCTGCACCACATGTACGAAAACACAGATCGGGCAGAATGTGAAAAATGACAGCTGTACCATCCATAGGGAGGTGTGAAGAGATGGCAATGTTGAAAATCTGTAGTGGGAATATTAAAAATACTCGCATTTCCAAGCATACGTGGAAACTACGCAACGCATGCATGTAACACAGTAATTTTATGGACTTTCATCACCAGATTTTCAACATAGGCATTTTACAACCTGTGCTCAAGAACAGTGTCACTGTGATTTTCTTAATGTGTCCTGAACACTGATTTCCCACAGCAACCACGGTATTCTGTGCCGGAAGTGCAAAAACATATTTTGGACAGCATGTGAAAAATGACAGCTATACTATTCATAAGGAGGTGTGAAAAAATGGCAATGTTGAAAATGTGGAGTGAAAATATTACAAAAGTGTGAAGTTATGAGCGTGCATGGAAACTGCGCAACGCACGCTCGTAACAGTCATTTTATGGACTTTCATCATCAAATTTTCAACATAGGCATTTTAGGACCTCTGCTAATGAACAGTGTTACTGTGATTTTTGTAATGTGTCTCGAACAGTGATTTCCCACAGCGACCACGCTATTCTGTGCTGGAAGTGCGAAAACACATTCCGTCCAGGATGCAAAGAATGACAACTATACTGTTCATAAGGAGGTGCGGGGAAAATGGCAATGTTGAAAATCTGGAGTGCACATATTGCAAATGTGGCAAGTTACAAGCCTGTGTGGAAACTGTGTAACGCATGCTCGTAACAGTCATTTTCTGGACTTTTGTCACCAAATTTTCAACATAGGCATTTTAGGACCTCTACTAATAAACGGTGTCACTGTGATTTTCATAATGTGTCCCGAACACGGATTTCCCACAGCGTCTGTGCTATTCTGTGCTGGAAGTGCAAAAACACATTTCGGCCAAGATGTGGAAAATGACAGCTGTACTGTTCATACAGCAGTGTGGAAAAATGGCAATGTTGAAAATCTGGAGTGAAAATATTGTAAATGTGCGAAGTTACGAGTGTGCGTGGAAACTGCGCAATGCACTCTCTTAACACAGTCATTTTATGGATTTTCATCACCAAATTTTCAACATATGCATTTTAGGATCTCTGCTAATGAACAGTGTTACTGTGATTTTTGTAGTGTGTCCTCAGCAGTGCTTTACCACGGCAACCGCGCTATTCTGCGCCGGAAGTACTAAAACATATTTTGGCCAGGATGTGAAAAATGACAGCTGTATTATTCATAAGGAGGTGCATAAAAATGGCAATGTTGAAAATCTGGAATGAAAATATTGTAAATGTGTGAAGTTATGAGCGTGCATGGACACTGCGCAACATACGCTCGTAACACAGGCATTTTATAGGCTTTTGTCACCAAATTCTCAACATAGGCATTTTAGGACCTCTGCTAATGAACAGTGTCACTGTGATTTTAGTAATGTGTTCCGAACACAGATTTCCCACAGCGACTGTGCTATTCTGAGCTGGAAGTGTGAAAACACATTTTGCGCAGGATGTGAAAAATGACAGCTGTACTGTTCATAAGGAAGTGCAGAAAAATGGCAATGTTGAAAAACTGGAGTGAAAATATTGCAAATTTGTAAAGTTACGAGCGTGCATAGCAATTGCACAACGCACACTCGTAAAACAGTCATTTTTGGAATTTTTTCCACCAAATTTGCAACATACACTTTTTGAGAGCCCACCTCATGAACGCTTGCACTGTTGTTTCATTAAATCGGTCCCGAAAGGTGAGTCCACGTTATGACCGCGAAATCACCTTTTGGGACTGATTAACGTCATGACAGTGACTGAACTCATGAGGAGGGGTCCCAAAAACCCCATGTTGAAAATTTGGTGCCAAAATTCCAAAAAATGCCTGAGATATGCAAAAAAGTTGAAAAAACCCTATTTATGCCATTATACAGCATATCGGCATTTCTTCAGTTCGCGGTCAGCTTTGAAGAGTGAAGACGTGTTCCCTGTCCACTGAAGATCATCGTGCCAGACTCCGGAGGTAAGTATGGAGGTGAGGGGGTGGGGAGGCAGGGTGCACAGTGAATGGGCGAATGGTGGGGGCAGGAGACGGGCGAGGGACTCTGACAGGTACAAAAAAAACATCACGGGATGATTTTTCTTTGAGGAGCATTGGGCACGCTTGGGGGTGGGCCCCAGCATGCCACCTGAATGTTTTTTGGGGGTGTGTGTGTAGCTGATGGGGATCGGGCACCCTGTCGGCACAAAAGGGGAGGCGCAGACGAGGGAGGATTGGGCAACCCTCAGCACAAATCTACTGTTGTTTTTGGGGATATGCCGATGGGGAGGGGCTCCCATCGCAAATCAAACTGGGGGGGGATAATGCAGACAGGGTGGGCTCCCCGTCGGCAACTTTATCTAGGACGAGGACTGAAGCCGACGGGATTGAGGCCCCCGTCAGCAAAACAGTGTTGTGGGGGGGTGCACATGCCGCTGAGGGGATTGGGCACCCCGCGCTGTTCACTTATTATTGTTTGTGAACAGGCGGCAAGTCACCCGCCATGTTCACTAACACTATTACAGTCGGCAAGTTCAGCCCAGCAATGATGGTTCGCTCCCTCATTGCAGAAGATTGGCTGATGCTGCAATGACGAGGTGGCCCCTGATTGCTGTGGTGAAAATGTTAGAACTTGGTGGCACTTTTGGAAGCCAGTGTCATCAGCACACTGTGCCTCCATTGGCCCACCACTACCAAGCCCCCAAATGCTGTGCCCCCCTTGGCTGCCACAGTGCCGTGCCTCCACAACCCACTTCTCTCCTAAGCTGTCACACAATGTTTCTTGCGCATGCACGCAAGCAAACATAAAAAGTGGGTAAACACAAGACCACAGAGAAAGTGCAATTTAAGGTAGAATAAAAAAAATTATATGGCGGGTATCTGTTCAAAGACAATCAGAACACAGGAAAACTGTGTTCATATCCAAAAAACTACTACAATGATATTTTAGACATGCCCACAGTAGGTTATCCACATTCTGGTGACACCCACAGTAGGTTATCTATCTAGTCCATGGACAAAAATTGGGGAACGAAGGCATGTTCCTCTTCAACTGTTTTCTGGGAGCCAGTATAGCACAGGGGTTAAGAGCTCTGACCAGCAAACCTGGACAAATGCGGTTGCCCTTAAGAGACAACCTAAATTGTCAGGGGATTCCTGGAAAAAAAGAGGCATGGGTGGTTTATGGGTGGGGGTAATACTAGGCTAGGAGCACCAGGTTGAGGGGTGGGGATGGTAAAAGGAGGTAGGAGGGAGGGATGGGGCGGGCTCAGGTAAGAGGGAGGGGTCTGGATGTCATGCCTGCCATGACAAATACGACAAGTCAGGTAAAACAGGTGAGGATTGGGCAGGGGAGGAAAGGGGGGTGATTTTGCAGGGTATTTAGGAGCCAGCAGAGGAGGGGGTCTCCCTCTTTTTGCTGGGTTTTTGAAATTAGCAGAGCTCAGCACTTCGACTGGTAGGATTGTTGAATCAAAGTAAGGTTAGTAGGGTATACTAGGCCCAGACACAAGGTAGGTATTGGTTTGGTCAGGGCCAATCTGGACTGGCAGGGGCCGGGAAACAGGTTTTGTGCACATAGCTGTGACTGTGACACAGTTACTTAGAGAGGTAGTATAGAACAGTGGTTCATGGCTCTGAGCTGCAAATCTGAGACCTGGGTTTGAATCCCACAGTCACCACTCACATACTGTGTGGTCCTGAGCAAGTCATTTAACTTTTAGGAGAATAATCTGAGCAACAGAAGTTTTCTTTTAGTTGTCCTGTAAGAATTGTAGGTTTTAAAAACGGCTTACCACCGTTTGTGGGTCTGGGTCCATCTTCATTGCACCATGTGGTCGTTCCAGATCTGAGCAATGGGGTGGGGCTTGGGTATCTCCAATGCTGGCAGTTGAAAGGTGGTCCGGAGGTTCTGGGGGCGCCAGAGAGTACGGATGGTGGCAGCAACAAAAAGTTTTGCCATGCAGAAGGACCGTTTGTCTACTGGGTTCTGGTGGCCATGTGGGGAGCTCTGGTTGCTCCGGGAGGCGCGCTTGCAGAGCCAGGAGGGTTGCAACATGGCCAAGAAGGGCGGGCCATGAGAGATAGCACAGGCTGTTTGAGACGGTGTGGTGTGCTTCCTGGTCATGGAAGCTGTTTCGGAGGCCATGGGGGATAGGCGCTGGGGAGCTGCAGTACAAAGGAGCCTCAGGGTTGGGGAAGCAGCCTGGGGACAATGTGGCTCCAAGAAGAAAGTGAGCACTCCAGGGAGGCGTGGAGGGCCAGTGCAGTGGGGTCAGTGGTCCATTTTTGACGCAGGGCAGAAAGAAACGCATCAAGCGCCTAAAACAGGAAGTGCATTCACCGTGCAGGAGATTCGGGTTGGGGACTGAGTGCAGGCCTGAGGCGTGGCAGAGGGGGCCTGGGTCATAGGGAGGCCAAAATATGGGTGTACAGAAGGAAAACTAGGCCACACATGCACAAAGGATATAGTCGGTGTGCATGCACGGCCAGGAACCCCATGCAGCTGGCGTGGGCAACGCTATACAACCAGAGGCTTTTCAGTCTTAAAAGGTTATGGGACAGATGCTCATAGTGGCTAAGTTATTAACCAGTCAAGTGGCTTTGTGTCTCTTGAGTTTGGGGAATGCGAAGGACAACATGAAAAAGAGATGCCTTTTGGGTTTTGGAAGGAAAATGGACAGAATGAAGAAGTTTATAAAAAAAAAAAAACCTTTAAAATAATAATAATAACATGTAGGCTGTTCTAGTTGCCTTGAAGCAAAGAAGACTTAAAGTGGCAAGATTTTATTCTGGCTGGGGTAACTCGAGGGGGACTTATTAAATGTTTTCACAGCACTGGCCTGAGGAATAAACATAAAAAATATATATTAAATGAGTTAGAAAGAATAGGATCAAAGCAGAGGATAACCTTGTTTTTGTTGCATATCCCCCTACAAGTATTTTACTTATTCAGGATGGCAGAGATTACAAGTGTGCAGATGATGGAACAGGCATCAGAATTGATGAAAAGGTGACTGAGATGCTGGATTTGGCGCAGAAGAAGGAAGCAGAGGAAGAGGCCGCAAGGGCACGGAACAAAAAAGAACAAGGGAAGAGCCTAATGGAGAAGATAAACTAGCTGAGAGAGGCAGCTAGGCAGAAAGAGGCCATTGAACCAGTGGGAACATGGAAGACACCAGCGGGGGGTTCTGGGAAGAGCCCAGCAGAAAAAAGAACACCAAGAGAGGTGCCAGAACAAGAGCTAGTGGAAGAACTGGATGCAGAGGACGGCACGAGTGGTATGGATAGGAGGAGCAGATCCCAGAGGGGGATCTGATAGAATATTTAGCAGGTATGCTGGGTGATATAGGAGAATAAGGTTTAGAAAAAATGGAAAAGGAGTTGCAGGAAATTAAAGCAGCGGGAGAGAAAATGAATACAAAAGCCAGAGTGGGTAATGACGGGATACCGGGTATGACTATGGGGGACCATGTACCTTTAACAATTAAAGAAAAAAATATGGAAAGGGGAATATGTAGATATATTTGCACTGGTTGACAAGGAGTCTGCTAAGAGGTACGCACAAAGGAAACGGGGAAATCTGAGATGGTGGTGACATTGGCGATCACGGGGAATAAGGTGAAGGAGGTGAGCTACAAGGGAAAAAACATAGAGGCATGGCAGGTGGGTTTTTCCATATTCAGTGCCATCCTCCTTGAGAGGAAGCCGGAATTAGCCATTCTGTTGCTCACGTATGCCTCCGTTATAAAAGACGCCTATAAGGCAAGGATGGGGATAGGTTGGCTAAAGTACGACGAAGCTTTCCAACAGAAGATAGCGGCCAGGGGAGATTTGAGGTGGGATTCCACCCATTTTGAGCTATGGGTGAGGAGCCTATCAGGATACGGAGGGACAGGAGAGGGGAACAGACAAGGGGGAAATGGGCAACAGGAGAAAACGTGCTGGGGATTCAACCAAGCTTCATGTTCATGGAACAATTGCAAGTTCAGACACTTTTGTTTGAAATGCACTGGGCAACACCCAGTGATGCATTGCAGAGCATTGGGGGACAGGAACAGCGGGCAATGGGGAAGTGGGCAGCCCTTTCAGGGAGGAAGGGGAGGCAGGGGATTTCAGGGAAGAGGGGGGTTCAGAAATGGGGGCATGGGGAGCCAGTGAGAGAGTTTTTAGCAACACGGAAGGGGGGTTTGGGTTAGCTAAAACTCCAATAAGGGTGGGAGTAGTGAAAGAATGGATGAAGGGATACCCAGAAAGGAAGGCAGGGAAGATGCTAGTGGAAGGTTTCGAAAGGGGATTCAGCTTGGAGTATCAAGGGGGGAGAAAGAGCTTGAGGGCCAAGAACTTGACGTCAATAAAGGGTAAAGAGGACATAGCATTAATGAAAATAAGGAAGGAAATTGAGGCTGGGAGGATAGAGGGGCCATTCCGTACCCCGCCATTACCTCATCTAAGGGTTTCACCATTGGGCTTGGTGCCCAAGAAGCAACAAGGGGAGTTTAGGCTTATTCACCACCTATCATATCCGGAGGGGCATCAGTAAATGACCACATACCAGGGGAATGTAGCACAGTCTAGTATGCGACGTGAGAACAAGCGGTAGAATTGGTTAGAGCGAAGGAGGGAGCTTGGCTAGCAAAGACCGATATTGAGTCAGCTTTTCGGCTGCTACCAGTCAGGAAAGAAGATTGGGACCTGTTGGGATTTTGCTTCCAGGGATTCTTTTATTTTGACAAGGCACTACCCATGGGCTGTTCCACAGCCTGTGCGAAGTTTGAGTCATTCAGTTCCTGGATGCAATGGGCGTTTGGGGCAAAGTCTGGGCACAAGGCAGTGGTTCATTATCTGGATGATTTTCTGCTGGTAGGGGAGAGTGAAGAAGAGACAAGGGCAATGCTCCTAGATTTTGAGGACATGTGTAGGAAGATTGGGGTGCCACTCACAGAGAGGAAAATGAAGGGCCCAGCTAGAAAACTGGAATTCCTGGGGATTGAGGTCAATGCAGAGGAGCAGGTCTTCAGGTTGCCCTGGCAGAAGGTGGCCAGGCTCAAGGAACTACTACAGGAGGTCAAGAGGAGGAGGAGAAGAGTTCCCTTGAGTCAAGTCCAACAACTTTTGGGGCACTAGAATTTTGCATGCAGGGCTGTGGCACCTGGGAGAGTGTTCACCAGGAGACTAGCCAGGGTGACAGCAGGAAAAAAAATGACCACATCATTGGGTGAACATCTCACAAGGGATTAGACGGGACATGGAAGTGTGGGAGCAATTCCTAAATGAATACAATGGGGTCACATTCTGGTAGAAGGCGTGGCTAGGGAATAACGATTTGGACTTGTACACGGATGCATCCGGCTCTGTTGGGATGGGGGCATATTTTCAGAGGAGATGGATCAGAGAAACTTGGCCTGAGTCTTGGAAGGAAAGGGGGTTACTGAAGGACATAACATTACTTGAGACTTTCCCCATATGGGTGGCAGTGTTGACATGGGGGGGAACACCTAAGGAACAGAAAGATCATGTTTTGGTGCGATAATAGAACTGTGGTAGAAGTTATCAATAGGCAGGGAGGACGCTCTGTGACAGCAAACAGGATCCTGAGATGACTAGTGCTGAGGGAGTTAAAGTTAAACATGTCATTTAAAGCCAAGCATATAGAGGTGGTTAAAAAATGACATAGCTGACAGCCTTTCCTGTTTACAGCTGGAGAGGTTCAGGTCCATGGGGCCACAAGCAGCTGCACAAAGAATGCTGGTATCAGAAAGAGTGTGGGAAATTGGCTGGAAGGAGCCCGACTGTTATATCAATCAATCAATCAATCAATCAAATCTTTATTTATTCAGGCGATCATCCTCCATATAGGAGCTCCTGGTCTGCCAACACACTGAAGGCATACGAAGGGGCATGGGGGGTGTTCCAGGAGTTCCAAAAACAGGAAGGGTTCAAGGTAAGTGAGCCAGTTTCACAGGACCAGGTAACAAAATACATAGTGAAAAAGTGGGAGTCAGGAATGGCTAGTGGGACAGTGGGACAGTTAGCTGGGATAGGATGGGCCTGTAGCACAAAGGGTTGGGCAGAACTGAATAAGTTTAAAGTGGCACGTTGCACGTTGATGGGGTGGCAGCGGTTAAAAGGAGGAAAGGCAGATGCAAGAAAGCCCATTGCAGGGGAATAAACTCGAAGGACTGGTTGGAGCCCAATGGGAGATTTGCACATCAGATTTCGAAGCCTGCTTATTTAGGGCCATTTTCACAGTGATGGCAAGAGGCACATTCAGGGTCAGTGAAGTAGTGGTGGCCAACAAAAAGGATGACATAGGAGGTTTGTGAGAAAAGGAAATACACTGGGAACAGGAGAGGGTCACAATTTGGCTTAGACGTTCCAAGACTGACCAGAGGAGGATAGAGGCAGAGATTGTATTGGATAAACAAGAGGCTGAAGTAACATGCCCAGTCACCTGTCTATGGAAATACAAGGGGAAGAGACAAAGTGGGGGTAGGCAGTTCTTTACACATAGTGATGGAAAGTCAGTGACGTGTTTCCAGGTAATGGGGGTTTTAAAGAAAGGAATGGCACACTTGGGGGAGAACCCACAGAATTACTCCTCTCATTCATTTAGGATTGGAGCCGCATCTGTGCTAGCAGAGAAAGGTTGATCGGAGGAAGAAATTAAAAAAAGCAGGTGGTGGAAGTCAAACTGCTATAAGACATAGGTAAGGAAAATGGTTTAATATGTGTGTTTGTTTTTCACAGGTCAGGAAAGGTGCAGGTGGGTCTGGATACTAGGGCATTCATACATTTATTGGGCAGAGAAGTGGGCCACTAATCGTCAAGGTGGAAAACAGCTAGGCCAAGATCCTGACAGAGTGATGGTTTATTGGAAGGGAGTACGGGGCATGAGGTGGGCGCAGATCATGCCAACCTTGGAAGAGTTGAAACAAAAGTGGCCAAGACCAGATCTGCTAATAATACATTTGGGAGTTCATGATCTGGGAGAATGACAGTGGCGATTGTTGTGCAAAGAAATGATAGGGGATTTGGGGACAATGCAACAGTTTTGGCCACAGGCAAGGATAGCATGGTCAGAAATGGTACCTCGGATGGTTTGGCGGCAGGCCAGGGACATATAAGGGGTGGAGCAAGCTAGGAAGAGGATCAACAGGAAAGTGGCGGCATGGTTAAAGGGGTTGGGGGGAACATACATAGCCCATAAAGGCATTGTTTTTTCCAGTCCAAGAATGTACATGCAGGATGGGGTGCACCTTTCGACAGTGGGGATGGCAACATATTTACTTCAATTGGGAGAGAGCATAGAAATTTGGGAGAAAGAGGGATGGGGGGGAAGCCCATCATTCCATCGCATAAGCTGGAGATGGTCTAGTGGAAAATTTTGAAGAAAATGAAAATAAATGAGGGGGGGTGGAAAAGGGGGGGCCACGTAAGATCCATGGGCCGGGCACAGACGCTCGGATGTGGAGGCAAGCAAAAAAGTAGGAGTAAGGAAGTATTAATATGAGGGCCAGTTGCCATCAGCAGCCGGGAAAACGGAGGGCAGCAAGGGGAATAGGAGAAGGGGTATTGGGCTTTCAAGCATCCAGATCCCAAGAAGACGAAGGACAACAGACAGTTTTCAAGGAAAAGAAGATCAAGGGGTATCAGGCTTTAAAACGTCCGGACCCCGAGAAGACAACCAGAGAAAAATTGACAAAATCTAATGAAATATGTGATTTAACAAAATGTAAAGGTTGGACTGTATGATGAATGTAGAATGGATAACTTTGGAAAAATGAAGGAATGTTGTAAAATGTAAAGTTAAAGTGAAAAGAAAAGCATTGTGTGATATGTATAATAAATTAATTGCCAGTCGAGCACCCACTAACAGTTGTCTGTGCATTGTTTTTCTGGGGAATCTCCCTCTGACAATGCAGTTGCCCTTAAGGGACAGCCTAAATTGTCAGGGGATTCCTGGAAAAAAGAGGCACAGGGGTGGGTTATGGATGTGGGGCAGTATACTAGGCTAGGAGCAGGACCAGGTTGAGAGGTGGGGGTATGGTAAGAAGGAAGTAGAAGGGAGGGATAGGAGGGAGGACTCAGGTAAGAGGGGAGGGGTCATGATGTCATGCTTGCCATGACAAATACAAGTCAGGTAAAACAGGTGAGGATTAGGCAGGGGAGGAAGGGTGGATGGTTTTTGAGGGTATTTAGAGCCAGCAGAGGAGGGGTCTCTCTTTGCTGGGTTTTTGAAGTTAGCATCACCCACTCCACCCACCCACTTGAAGTGGCAAAAGGGAAAGGAGACACAGAGAGGTAAAAGGAAGGACACGGGTCACTGAAAAGGGTGAAAAGAGAAGGAGTGAGCCCCTGAAAACTGGGCGAAGTGGCCAACTGGAAAAGAGATGCCAGGCAAGAAGGAAGGGACACTGGGTCACCGAAAAAGGGTGACAGGAGGAGACGAGTGAGCCCCAATTGAGGAGAGTTGGTGAAAGAGGCCAACAGGAAAAAGAGATGCCTGGGCAAGTGGGACTTGCAGGGGAAGGGTTGCCGAAAGTGGGACAAAAAAGGCACAGGTTGTCGGAAGAGGGCAACAGGAGAAAGAACAAGGGAAACAAAAAGTGGATTGCTGAAAGAGGGCAACAGGGGTAAAGGGTGAGAATGGTACGAATAGTTGCCAAAAAGAGGGCAGCAGATCAAAAAGGGAAGGGGCAAGGAAGCCAAAAGAGGGCAACAATTAAGGAAGGGCATGGGTGCAAGGAAGACGTGGCAAAAGAACGGGCACAGGATGGAGAAGTAAGAAGGATTCCCCAGAGGGAAGCTGGGCAAGAGAAGGAACATTTTGAAGAAAATGAAAATAAATGGGGTGGAAAGGGGGCATGAAGATCCATGGGCCAGGCACAGATGCCCGGATGTGGAGGCAAGCAAAAAAGTATGAGTAAGGAAGTATTAATATGAGGGCCAGTTGCCATCGGCAGCCGGGAAAAGGGAGGGCAGCAAGGGGAACAGGAGAAGGGGTATTGGGCTTTCAAGCATCCAGACCCTAAGAAGATGAAGGACAGCAGACAGTTTTCAAGGAAATGAAGATCAAGGGATATTGAGCTTTAAAACGTCCGGACCCCGAGAAGACAACCGGAGAAAAATTTACAAAACTAGTGAAATATGTGATTTAACAAAATGTAAAGGTTGGACGGTTTGACGAATGTATAATGGATAACTTTGGAAAAATGAAAGAATGTTGTAAAATGTAAAGTTGAAGTGAAAAGAAAAGCATTGTGTGATATGTATAATAAATTCATTGCCAGTTGAGCACCCACTAACAGTTGTCTGTGCATTGTTTTTCCAGGGAATCTCCCTCTGACAACTGAGTTTGAATCCCTCAGTCACCACCTGCACACTGGGGCCGGGATATTCAGACTGCACCAGGCAGTGGCGCAAGCCTGGGCACAGCGCAACTGTGTTGCGCTGGGGCCAGGTCCAGGTGATATACAACGGGGATGTGCTATGGCTCAGCACCGTTGAATATTCACAGTCAGTGCACAAACTGTGCATGACACAGCGGCACTACACCGGCGCAAGCCACAGATAGGGAGCACGGGGCTGCACCAGTGCAAGTGCAGTTGCACTAGGTGCATCACCCGCGATACTCAGCAGGGGGCATGCAAATGAGGCCATAATATATGCAAGGTGAAAATGGGGCAATTTGCATGTCATTATGGCCCCATATGCATGCCTTGCACAGGGCAGCCCTGCGCCTGGCACCCTGCACAGCATGATGTGTGCTGTGGGGATCCTGGGGCATCCCCCACCTCAAAGCCGTGATCGTGTGGTATATGTTTATAAAGAAATCCCTGGAAGTCTGGTGGCCCCCGTCTCTCGATTCTCGATAGGAGATGCAACCATTCCTGGTGGTCTGGTGGTCTCCTCCCTACCTGGGTGCCTGATTCTCGATAAATGACGGTGTGACAGTCCCAGATGATCTAGTGATCACCTATTGCTGTGATTGCGATCAAATTTGTAATGAATGTTCTGGAGACCAGCACTTCACCCTCCCACCCACTCTACAGAACCCTTGCCACCACCCTCCCCATTGGCGCGGCCACATCCCGCCCGCATACGCTCGGCCACCCAGTAGACAGTATTGTAAGCCCATTGGTCCCTAGTGGGACTATCGGCTGGCAGGGCTTGTTGTATTAGACAGTCCCAAATATGCATGACTCCATTCACATATTTGGGACTGTCTAGTATAGTATGCCCCTGCAAGCCCATTGGTCCACACTGGGAACCATGGGTTTACAGCCCATACTGTACCTGTTATTCGTGGGCGGCCAGGCAGCAAGCGGTGAGATGCAACCGCCCACCGATGGGGAGGAGCAGGGTGGGCAAGGGGTTCTGTGTGAGTGGGAGGGTGGGCATGCCACTGGATCACCCAGCATTTCATTACGGATTTTACCATGATTGCAGCAATGGGCGGTCCACTAGACCACCAGGGATGGTCATATTGTCATTTATTGGGGAATCGGGACTGGGTGGGAGGGGGACCACTAGACCACCAGGGATGGTCATGTATCATACTGATTGGGGAATCGGGGACTGGGGGGCCACTAGTCTACCAGGGATTTACCGTTATCCATGTTCCGCATGCTTGCGGCTTCAGGGAGGATCCACTAGACCACCAGGGTTGTGAGTGCTTTCGGAGGGTGTCCTGGGCAGGCGGGTGGCCACCCACGGCTGGGATGCTGTGTTGCGCCCTGCAATACACAGGTGACGGCCCACCTGTGGGTCGCTGGGAGTTGCTCCTACTCCGCACGGGCTCAACTTTGAGCCCTCCCATGTGACGCAGTGCAGGGGTGCGCCAGCATATGTGCCGCACATCCCGGTCTGAATATCAGGATGTGCCACATATGAATTGGCACACCCCCTGCATCTGCACCACATACATTATCATTGTGCCCCGGCGCATCAGGAATTGTGCTGCACCAGGCAGCCTTCTCAATATCCCACCGGGGCGCAATGTGTGGTTGCACCGGCACAACTCCGTTGTGCCAGGCGCAACCCCTTTGAATATCCCGGCCTGGGTGACTGTTGGCAAGTCACTTAAAATCTATCACAGCACTTTTAAAATCCTCGGTTCAAAATTTCTAGTCGTATAATAGTAATAACATTCAGTTAGCCAGAATGTACGAAGGAATAAGCAACTTCAGTGGTTGATTAAAGGCCTTGGCCTTCTGCATTGCTGTTTAATCATCCACTTCAGTCAGTTATAACTGAATGTTGTCACTTAATTACAGGTAAAATTTACAGACCCAACATGCACTTCTGCTTAAAGCCAACATCCCTTCTGTCAATCTCTGGTGGTATGGCTATTATCCAGGAGGAAGTCTAAGATCCTATGGCACTTTTTGAAAGAGATAGGGAATCAACTGTCTGGACAAACAGTTCTCTCAGTTATAACTAAGGTTCTAATGCGGTATGACCTTGTGTGTGTGGGTTGTATTCAGTGCTCCAGACAAGGTGAGTAATGTCCTGTCCTACTCTCCCAGTTTTAAAGAAATGCTAATGAGTACCAATACTCATCCCACCTTTGGAAATACTCCACACCCCACAGAACAGTGTTTCACATCACCGTTGATGACACAAAATATGCAGGTTTTTTTTCCAGATTTAAAGCACTTGTACACATTCAAATTTTGTGTCACTCACCGTTATTTCAAAACTGATGAGCAAGTTACCCTTACGTGCCCACATGATCTGGAACACTGGTTGTACTGCATTTCAAGAGCACCAATTTCTGTGCCTTAAAGCTCCCAGTGGTAGACAACCTCCTCAGGACTTAATCTTATTTGTAGAGCTTTTTTTATTTCACATTTTAGGAGAGGAAGGGTTCGTAATTCTTGCTCTGAGGAACTGGCAGCCTAAATTCCTTCACCTTCCTGGCTGGTGGCTTTCGATAGCTTTGCTCCTGTATGCATTCTGTGAAATCTTAATTTATGAGAACACGGTCATACTCCATAGATGTCAATGGGAGTGGGTTTTCAATTCAATTTTTATGTATTTTAGTGATCTGCTGGGGTCACTTCAAAGCTGCCACTCAACAAATCAGGCTCTTGTAAGATTCTACCATGGCACCCTGTCCTCCAATAAGAGCATGCTCAGACTCTCCAGTCTCTCTGGATAGGTCTTACTCTGTTGGCTACAAATATTTTGTTGTTGCCTTCCATTACATATTTTCCAGTCTCAAAGTTAAATACCCATTCATCTACATGAGTCTATAATAGGACTAGGGCAAAGGGTTTTCCAATTTCAACAGAAAACACCAGTAAGAAAAGGCACTGGTCAATTTTAACCAGCACCTGGGAGTCCATTTTTCATGAAAACACTATTTACACCACTTAATAATGCAAACATTCCCACTTTTCACCATCTTTTTGTGCAAACACACCCATTTTGAGCCACATTTTCATACAAGCATTTGTCAATGCCGAATGTTTGCTTGCTGATATTAGCATTGGACGTGGAGGAGTTAGACAGATGCAGAATAGGAGTGGCAGTGAAGTATTAAACTCACGCCAATCCCACCTCCACCCTGCAGAGATGGACAGGCACTGGGGTGTGCCTGTGGGTCGTTGCCCATAATGCTCACGGCATTTCATCTCACCCTATCCTGTAGACACCGATAAGTGTTGAGGTCTGCCTTGGGGTGTTCGGCTTCACAGTCACCCCATTTCATAAGGGCATATGCTGAAGTGGGTGCAGTACAGGAGAATGGGGTGAAGTTTGGGGCTGAAGAGTGCAAGGCACACCTCGATGCCTGTCACTGGCTTCAGGGTGGGGGTGGGATGGCATGAGCATTACAGACGGTGATCCAAAGTTACACCTCTGATGCCTGTCAATTTGTACAGGGTGGGATGTTATGGTTAGAAACCCTAATGTCCCGGGTGTGTGTTAATATTTGCACTACTTCAACATGGCCTTTTTGTGACCCCACCTCATGAAAGCATTTGGGACCTCTTCTCATGAACAGTGGCAGTGTGATTTTGTTAATGTGTCCCAAATTTCGAGTTCCCACAGCGACCGTGCCATTCTGTGCCAGATGTGCGAAAACACAGATCAGGCAGGATGTGAAGAATGACAGCTGTACCATCCATAGGGAGGTGTGAAGAGATGGCAATGTTGAAAATCTGTAGTGGAAATATTAAAAATGCTCAAAGTTATGAGCGTACATGGAAACTGCGCAACACATGCTTGTTCCACAGTCATATAGTGAAATTATTTCACCAAATTTTCAACATAGGCATTTTGTGACCTCTGCTCATGAACACTATCACTATGATTTTCTTAATCTGTCCGAAACATTAATTTTCCACAGCGACCGTGCCATTGTGCGCCAGATATGCAAACGCATATTTTGGGCAGGATATGAAAAATGACAGCTGTGTTGTTCATAAGGAGGTGTGGCAAAATGCCAATGTTGAAAATCTGGAGTGAAAATATTACAAATTTGCACACTCCCGAGCATAAGTGGAAGCTGCGCAACACACGCTTGTAACACAGTCATTTTATGGACTTTTCTCACCAATTTTTCAACATAGGCATTTTAGGTCCTCTGCTCATGAACAGTGTCACTATGCTTTTCTTAATATGTCCCGAACACTGATTTCCCACAGTGACCGCGCTATTCTGCGCCAGAAGTGCAAAAAAACACATTTCGGTTAGGATGTGAAAAATGACAGCTGTACTGTTCATAAGGAGGTGTGGAAAAAATGCCAATGTTGAAAATCTGGAGTGAAAATATTACAAATTCTCGAAGGTACGAGCATGTGTGTAAACTGCACAACGCATGCTCGTAAAACAGCCATTTTTGGATTTTTTCCACCAAATTTGCAAAGTAGGCTTTTTGAGAGTCCACCTCATTAACACTGGCACTGTCATTTCATTAATCAGTCCCAAAAGGTGATTCCGTGCAGTGACCGAAAAATCACCTTTTCGGGACTGAATAACGCCATGACAGTGGCTGAATTCATGAGGAAGGGTCCCAATAACCCCATGTTGCAAATTTGGTGCCAAAATTCCCCAAAATGCCTGAGCTATGCACCAAAGTTGAAAAAAACCTATTTATGCCATTATACAGCTTACTGGCATTTTTTCCGACTCAGGTCAGCTTTGAAGAGTGCAGATGTGTTCCCGGTCCACCGAAGATAGTCGGCTTGGGCTCCCAAGGTAAGTATGGTGTGGGGGGGTGGGGAGGCAGTGTGCAGAGGTTGAGCGCAGGTTGGGAGGGGCCACGGAGTCAACGAGGGACCGCTTGTTTTATAGGGTTAAAAAAAAATTGCAGGAATATTTTTTCCAGAGACATTTGCACGCTAGGATGGGCTCCCAGAGTGCCACCTGGGTGTTTTTTTTTTTTGGGGGGCTGTAGTCAATGGGGTTCAGCACCCCCCGTATTTATACTGAGTGGGGAGGGCAAGAGCCAAGAGTTGGGCACCCCCTCGGCAGACAACAAATTGGGGGACATTATGTCGATAGGGAGTGGGATCCCATCGGCAAATTCAACTAGGAAGGGGACTGAGCCGATGGGGATAGGGCACCCTGTCGGCAAAGAAAGACTGTTGGGGGCATGATGCCGAGGGATTGGGCACCCCCTTGGCATACAACAGAAACTTGGGGGTGGGGACATTATGCCGACAGGGACTGGGCTCCCCATTGGCAAATGAACTGGGACGGGGGCATGCGGATGGCAAGGTACCACCCTGCAATGACGGGTCACTCCCTAATTGCAGCGAATGGCTGATGCTGCAAAGAGGAAGCGGACCCTGATTGCAGCGGTGAAAATGTTTCAAGGTGGTGGCATGCTGGCTGAACTAGTGTCAGCAGCAGTGTGCCACCGCATTGGGGAAAATGGGCCAAGTCTCAAAAGGCACTGGGGCCATTGGCCTCCACAGTGCCGTACCTCCAAAACCCCGCTTCTCTCCTAAGCTGTGCTGAAATGTTTCTTGCGCATGTGCAAGCAAACATAAAAAAAGTTCTTTATTGTTGTTTCCCATTATGTTTGTAAAGTGAATGGGTACATGAGGGAAAGCAAGTTCTTATTATATACACTGTAAGTAGCTCAGTAGGTGGTGCTGTAACAGATATGCTGGAAAGCAATTCGACAGGGTGCCTGCTTATGTAGCACTAATGTAGTTCTTGCCCCTACCCACATACATTGTCACACACACCACACACAATTGACTAAGTTTTATGCATTTTTTGATAATGTTGTCTGAGATAACTGCTGAAAGCTGCTATCAGGACAAGATAGTAAGTGCCGTGAATGCTGCCATTGACCAGAGTTGCTGAAAGAGTGGAGTGACAGCATCTAGCTTTACCTTAAAGGTATATTAATATTTATTTACACTTCTCTTCCTGTTAAAAGTAGCAGGATAAGTGGGGAGAAAAAATATGTATGCAGTGGTTGGGGATCTTTGAATCCTCCTGGTAGGAAGTGACTGGGTTACCTTGAAACTAGGGTTTTAAATTGTAACAGGTGGTGTGAGGGAAACTAGGTCAGGAACTTAATCTTGGGGTGAGTAAATTTGGTAGGCCCTGTGAATCAGGTGTTTAATTAGGGGGTGGAGCTGTGAGAGGCTTAGTGCCTTCTAAAAAATAATTACTGCAGGGTGTTTTGCTAGCAGCAAAGGGATGTAACAAAAACACACACACAGACAATAGTTCCTCCTCCCACCCTCCAGCCATCCACCCAGGGCTAGCTCCACTTTTATAGGCTCTATCGGGTGATTGACAACAGATAGATGCTTCCTGTGGAGGCAGGAAGGAGGGTTCACCAGAACACATAGAAACAGCTACAGGACACAAAGGCAACTAAGCAAGGGTGTTTCTCTACTGAAGAAAAGTAGAGAAAGGACGAGAGAAAGAGAGAGAGAGAGAGAGAAAGAGAAGAGAGAGAGAGAGAGAGAAGAAGGAAAGAAACATAATGGGAGTGGTGCAGTGCAGTGGCTGTGGGGTGGCAGTCTTCAGGGAGACTTTCTGGAGCCTTTGGTGCTGTCCCATCTGTAGGCACCTCTCTGGGCTGAGGGCAGAGGTTGCTCTTCTCCAGGCCAAGTTAGTCAGGATTCAGGGGACCTCCTCCCCCACCCAGGGACCACCACGCCTTCTCCCGCTGCTTCAATGTTTGTGAAGGAAGAGGAGCGGCTGGATGATGGTGGGCTCAGGAAGGGTGAGGGCAGTGGTGAAGAGACACATCTCTTCTACAGTTCTACTTCATAACTTCTATGCTGCTCTGGCAGGGTGGAACTGTCCCAGAGAGGCACCCACAGTGGTAACCAAGAAGGATGTGGAGGTCCTCCTCGGCAGAGACCATGGAGGGGAGAGGCAGAGGACCCCGCAGAAGGAGGAGGAGGAGGAGGAGGAGGAAGCAACTCCTAGTGGTGGACTCTATCATTGGGGGGGGTTGACTTGGGGAAAGAAAGGGAGGGGGTTAGGGAGGTCAAGTGCCTATCTGACTCCACAGCTTGGAGGGATGGATAGGGCATCCTAAGGATCGCTGGGGCAGCAAGATGGGAGGGTGACCTAAACATCATTGTTCACAGGGGATGAATGACCTGGCAGGTGGTGTGGCTGGGGTAGTGCAGGAGCAGTTCAGGGAGTTGGGGAGGGGTCTTAGACAGGTGGCATGCTCTGCAACCTTTTCAGAGGTGTTACACATCAAGGGCAAGGGGGAGAACAGGGTACTCCACACCAAGAGATTCAATGCATGGCTAAAGGACTGGTGCGGGTGGAGGGATTTGGCTTAATTGGGGACTGGGGTTCCACCTGGTGGAATGAAGGCCTGTACAGGAGTGATGGCCTGCATCTATCTAGGGGAAGGGTGCAGGATCCTCAGTGAGAGGTTTAAATGTTTCATCAGCAAGCATTTAAACTAGCGGAGAAAACAAAATGGTAACGAGGAATATTGAGTGAAAGTAGGGAATGAATGTATTTGAAATGAGGAAAAGGGTATAAGTAATATGATTGTATTTATCAGTGGATGTATAAAATATTACTGAATATGAATAATTGCTAGAGTTCGTTTAATGGACCTATGAAGGTGATTTGCAATAATACAATATGGTAATAATAACTATCCAAAAAAGCAATGGTAATAATAAATATTCAAAATGAGGTTTCAACAAGTGACAAGAAACACTGTGCAATATTATTTTATTTTAAGTGGAAAAGCTTGGACAAATATTTATGGATGTATCTTGTTTGTATAATGTGCATTTAAATCGTAACACCATACATTGTTATACAATAAACTTTGACTGACATTTAAACTAGCCAAAGGGGATGGCAGACAAAATCTGGGTGAAGCAACCCCCCCCCTCAACAAAATGATACAGATGGCAGAGAGGATCCTAAGGTTGAGAAATCACCAAAGATAACTAAAACCAAAATAGGTAAAAATGCAGAGAAAAAGCAGAATGGGAGTAAGGACCAGAGGGGTATGGAGGAAAGACATGGGGATAGGAAGGGCATTATTAGGAGAGGAGACAGTAAAAATTGGAAGGCCATTTACACAAATGCCCACAGTCTGGGAAACAAAATCCCAGACATAGTGGCTCTGATGTGTGAGGCGGCCTGGACATTGTCCTCTTACCGAGACATGGTTCACGGGGAACAATGACTGGAAATGACAATACCAGGTTACACTCTATTCAGGAGGAATAGGGTGGGTGAAAAGGAAGGAGAAGTGGCAATCTACATCACTGAAGGAATTTAGGCAACTGAGGTACAGGGAATGCAGGGAGAGATGGAGACACTGTGGATCCCCCTGGAGATGGGAAATGGCACTGCTGTTTGCACTGGTGTGATTCATAGACCTCCTGCACAAGGGAAAGAACTGGACAGGGTACTTTTAGAAGCCATACAGAGAATGACAGCTAAAAGGGAGGTGTTTCTGGTAGGAGACTTCAGTCTACTGGATGTGGATTGGAGCAACCAGGCTGCAGCCTCAGCCAGGAACAGAGACATCCAGGAAGCCCTGCAGGGGGTGTGCTTAAGACAGCTTGTGACAGAGCCCACCAGAGAGGGACCGATTTTGGACCTGGTACTCACCAACAGGAACAGAATTACAGATGTGAAAGTGGGGAACCATCTGGGATCAAGGGATCACAGTATGGTGTGGTTCAATATTAGGACAACAGAAGAGTCAAACCACATGAAAGCAAGGGTCCTGGATTTCAGATGGACTGACTTTGCAAAGACGAAGGAATTTCTTAAGAAATCGCTGGCAGAGACGGAGAAAAGACTGGGATGGAGGATCTTAAGGGAGCCATTGCAAAGGCAACAAGTCATTGCACTAGGCAAGAAAGCAAAAGAAAGAGAAAGAAAAAACACCATGGTTCTCAAAGGAAGTGGCCGAGAAGGTAAGGGCGAAAAGGGTGGCATTCAGGAGGTACAAGGAAACACAGAGGGAAGAAGACAGGGAACTGTATCTGGAAAAGCAGAGGGAGGAGGGGAAAGCAGTCAGAAGTGCAAAGGCACAAAAAGAAGAAAAAATAGTCCAGACAATAACAAAAGGGGACACAAACTTTTTCAGGTACATTAGTGAAGGAAAAAAGACTAAGAGTGGGATTGTGAGACTAAAAAGGGAATGAGGGAAGTGTGCAGAGGGGGACCAAGAAAAAGCAGAACTCGTGAACAAGTATTTTTGTTCAGTATTCATAGAAGAATGGGAAGGAGAGGGATCAAAGTTAGGAGACGGAAACACCACTGAGAGGGAGGTAGACACCAGTCCATTTAAGGAGGAGAGAGTCTTAAAGGAACTCACTAATCTGAAAGGGGACAAGGCAATAGGGCTGGACAGGATGCATCCCATAGTATTAAGAGAACTCAGGGAGGTGCTGGCAGCACAACTGACAGTCCTTTTCAACAGTTCACTGGAAACAGGTGTGGTACCAAAGGACTGGAGGAGGGCGAATGTAGTCCATCTCCAAAAAAGTGGGAGTAGGGAGGATGCTGGCAATTACAGGCCAGTCAGCCTGACCTCGGTGGTGGGGAAACTAATGGAATCACTACTAAAAGAAAGGCTTGTGATATATGTTGAATCCAACAGAGCAGAGGATCCAAGGCAGCAAGGATTCACAGTGGAAAGATCTTGTCAAACAAATCTGATAGATTTCTTTCACTAGGTGACTAGGGAGGTGGATCAGGGAGGGGCAGTGGATGTGGCCTACCTAGATTTCAGCAAGGCCATTGATATTGTCCCACATAGGAGAATAGCAAACAAGCTGGGCAGCCTAGAAGTGGGTCCTAAGGTGGTAAACTGGGTCAAATATTGGCCGAGTGATAGGGCACAGAGGGTGGTGGTGAACAGAGTTCAATCCAAAAAGAGGGGGATGACCAGCGGGGTCCCACAGGGATCAGTGCTTGAACCAATCCTTGTTAATGTCTTCATAATCAACATTGCAGAGGGTCTGGAAGGGAAGGTGTGTCTCTTTGCAGATGACACGAAGATCTGTAACAGGGTTGACACTCCAGGAGGGATGGAGAAAATTAGAAGGGACCTAAGCAAGCATGAGGAGTGGCCAAGGGCATGGCAGCTAAAATTCAATACAAAGACATGTAAGAGCATGCATTTGGGGCACAGAAATGCAATGGACGAGTACATGATGGGGGGTGGGTTACTGACAGCCACCAAATAGGAAAAGGACCTGGTAGTAATCATATCTGATGATCTAAAGGTTACCAAACAATATAAGAAGGCTGTGAGGAGAGCCACTGGAATGCTGGGGTGCATAGGGAGAGGTATCTCCAGCAGAAGGAAGGAGGTGGTGATGCCACTGTATACTGTAGAACATTGGTGAAACCTCATCTAGAGTACTGTGTCCGTTCTGGAGGCTGCATCTCTGGGAAGACAGAGTTGGAGCGGTTCAGAGAAGGGCGACAGAAATGGTGCAGGGGCTACACCAAAAATCATAGGAGGGGAGACTGGAAGATCTCAATATGTATTCTCTGGAGGAGATAGAGGGGCTATGAAAGAGACTTTTAAATACCTCAAGGGTGTAAATAAGGTAAAATAGGGTAAAATCTTTAAAAAAAAAGATGTTCAAGAACAAGGGACCATGATATGAAGATTAAGGGGGTAGACATAGGAGTAACGTGAGAAAGTATTTTTTCACAGAAAGGGTGGTGGATCCATGGAACAGCCTCCCAGCAGAGGTTGTAGGGGCAAAAATGGTAGGGGAATTAAAAAAAACACATGGGACAGACACAAAGAAACTCTAGCGATAGGAAAGAGAGGGTAAGTCGCAAATCATTTAGGATCTGGGGTATATGAAACAGGTAAGGAAATGGGCAGACTAGACTTGCCAAATGGTCCTTATCTGCCATCAAATTATGTTTCTAAGTGTAACCCCTAGGTGGCACTATCCTATCCTATGGGCTACTACCACTGCCTGCGTGACTAGGCACAGGTTGAGGGGCCTGAGCTCGGTGAACGGGTGCCTTCACCCGGAGGAATGGTTTAGGGGTAGCGTAGCTGCTGTTATAGCCCTCCGGGATACTATAACCACCCACCAACCCTTCTAGTGGCCTGAACAGTTCACAACAGGACATTCACCTTTACCATATGAAATTACTGATATGCTCACACTCCTTGCATTTACTACCAGAGCTGGATCTTCTGTGATTGCCCTGGAAAATAAGACCAGTGATGCAACAATACAATAGCAGTACAATATCCCAACCAAGAAGATGCACACTAGCAGGTAAAATGTGAACAACCAGAATCTGATTCATTTAGGGGGATGTGAACAAGGTTGGGGCATGAATCTAGCAGGTGATTGGCAGATCATATTAAATTTAGGCTGAATAAGCATGCACAGTGAGTCCCTTTAACACAGTCCTCACCACCCTGGGTACCCAGTATGGAAAACAGACTAGCCTGAACCATTGCCTGGGGCAGGCTGGTGTAGCAGCTGTTGTTCGGTCCATAGGAAGGAAAACAATTAGCATGCACTCAACCCAAATACTAGTAATCTGGAGCTGGATGGCTCAGTCAATTGCAATAAACCCAAAACAAGCAAAATCAGATGACATACAATGATTGTAGCGCATGTTGCAAGGAGCTACCCTGCTTGTACTCATGTTACCCAGATCAGGATGCAGGACAGACGAAATGAAGACCTCCGGATGTTGTGCTGGATTGCCAGGGGAAGCAGGGCCTACATGACTCACCTGCTGGTGGTCGCTACCTGTTTGGTGGTGTTGAGCAGGGGGCCGGAATCACCGAGCGGGTCTTTCACTGAGAATGTCTCTGAATCATGGGCAGCAGCCTAGGCCGAGATGGCAGGGCCCAGGCAGAGCAGGCAGTTTGGATGAAGTGCTGGAACAGTCTCCAGCTGGTGTAATAGAACTCACCATGGGGAACCAAATCACGACCCATGATACACATTCAACACACTTATAAACACTTAAAATATTTTGTCACAGCTTGGATAAAGTCCATTTGTAAATTGCAGGCTCTCTGAGCAACCCTTTCAATCTGAGGCTGACTTTGGTACCAGGCGGGCCGATCGCTTCTAGAGCAAGTCTTTGGTCCACTTTTAGGCAGCAGTAACACACTTTTTCTCTTCAGATTCTGGTCTCGATCCACTAATTGGATACATCTGACTTTCACTCTCAAGGCAATACTTCACACTGGAAGATGTGACAGGCAGGCCAGCAGAGCCTTCCTGTCAATTCTCCCATACTCCTAACAGGAGCAGCTGCTTGATGGCTCAAGCTATTATTTCTCCAAACTCCAATTCTCGACTGACACACTGCTTCAGGCAGTTCTGGGCTTCCCAGTAATCCAAAAGGTTTGACTGGCTGAGGGAACTGTCCATCACAGAAAGGGCTCCCCCTCCAGGTCCATTTAGGTGCCAAACCCTTAAAACTACAAATATGACAGAATTTCAATCCCACTAGACCTCTGGGGACAGTCTCAGAGATCTTCCAGACCACCTCCACTCTGTTCATGTCTTTTCTGAGGTGTGGTCTCCAGAACTGTACACAGCACTCAAGGTGGGGTCCTACAAGCAGTTTATATAGGATCAGACTCACCTCTCTCTTCCTACTGGAGATACCCCTACCTATGCACCCCAGCATCTTGTTAGCTTTCCTGATTGCGTTATCACACTGCCTGGCCACATTTAGGTCATCCAATATGATTACCCCAGGTCTCTTTCTTGCTTGGTCTTTGTCAGTATCACCCCACCCATTTTGTACTCCGCTCCCAGGTTCCTATCCCTTGCCAAGTAGTAAAACTGTGGCAGGGTTCTTGAGCTAAAATCCTGGGTGTCCCAATACAATCCTGAATGGAATTGTCATCTTTGGTAGAGAGCAACTAAAATTGCTAGCTTGCCTAGTCCTGAATTTTCCTCGTATAAGGCCTTGCACTCTCTTCTGCTTTTGGACACAACTAAGAAGCTTCACATCTTATGTGCTTATAATCCATCCAAGAGTGACCTGGCTGACCTCCTAAAGTACACAGCTATTTTGGTAGGCAGTAATGAATTCATTCTACTTGGGGCATTTAATCTTGACTGGTGCAGAAAAAGTTCTAAAACTCTTGAGTCTCTAGTGAATAAATACCGCTTAACCCAAGCAATCTCTGACCTGACCAGATAGTCTCCCGCTATAGGTCATTATACTTTGATTCACTGGATCCTTACTGATAGAAAGGAATAATAACTGGAGCAGGCATCCTTGCAGATGTTATTAGCAACCACTCTCCTATTTTCTGTATCTGGCAGGCCTGATCTCTCCCATGTTCAAAAGCTTGAAACTTGACCTCACTGCCTTTTTTGCTGACCTGTCACAAATTAATTGAGCACCTTTATATTGTACCTCCAATGTCACTGAGGCTCTAAATCATTTTATCTCTTCTATTAATGCCTTCCGAGTCCTGCATACCCCCATGGTGACATGCAGAGTTGGGGGTATGCCTACTAGATGTCTGTATAAGGACCTTCTTACTGCTCTGAAGAATAGGGACAAGTTTTGTGCTAAGTTTAGATCAAGTCTTCCTTCTGACTGGGTCACCTATAGGTCTTTGAGGGATGCCTACAGAAAGTACCTATTGCAAGCAGCTGCTGCAGGATGTGGGTGACTCTCAGAGGTTCTGGAACCATATATAGAGAATAATGATTATGCAACTGTGTGTTATGGAATTTTTTTACCTGCAAGTGATGACCCATAAACCCCAAGAGTTTAAGCTCGAGAGGTTTATGTGATCATCACACCCTGAGGGTGTGTAAAAAAATTCTGATAACACCACAGTTGCATAAACTTTTTTTTTTTATAATTGCTGGTGATGTCTGTCTCTCCACTACATACATACACACACACACACACACACACACACACACACACACACACACACTCACTGGCTCACACAGACACACACTTTTCTCCCATTACTCAATGACTGACCTCAGTGAGCCGCGATCTGTTCAGTTGTGGAGTTGGCGTCTGCTGATTTGGAGACATGGCGGGAAGCAGGATCAACCAGATAATTAGAAAAAAAGTGACAATAGTACAGAAAAATGGCTTGTCCACGAGCAAGAATCAGAGTTGAAATTTTTTAGACAATGCTGAGGCTGCCCACATGCAGAGAGTGAGCCAATGAAGAAGCGCAATAGAAACTGTGTGCGAGGAGACTGGTACTGACTTTCAAAAATGCCTTAATAACTGGTTACTACGGCATTTGAAAATCACATTTCAGCCATATATTAAAGGGGGCCACCAGTTATTATAAGGGGTTTCTTGGCAGGGATTAGCCACTCAATAAATGATATGGAACTTGATGGCATCAGCTGTAGTTGTTGTGCTAGTATTTATTGCCTTAAATCTCATTTGTCTGTCCTGTCTAAATATATATGTCCTAACCCAATCTGCCTGCTGCCCACTTACGCACCTTCCTTTTATGCTCGTAATCCAGCCCCCGCCCATACCCCTCGTTTCTCTCTATGTGCTGTAATGGTCAGGGAGATAAGTGTCAGCTACTTAACTCCATTTCCACTTGTAGTAGTGCTGGCTCAGATGGCCATGAGCCCAGCCTGCTTATGCATTCTCTTACTCTGCACCCTCCACTGACTAGGATTTAAAGTTTATCTTTGTGCTCCAGGCTTATACCTGAAGTTTGGAAAATGGCAAAAACGGTCCCTGTTTTCAAGAAAGGTGACCCTATACTGGTGGTAAACTATCATCCAGTGTTATAGCTGTGCAAAATTCTGCTTGCAGATGTACAATATGTTGAATTACCATTCTGATTCTGCAGCATTTGTATGAAAATTCTGTGGAATATTACCAGATTTTAATTTATATTATTTTGGTCTAGTTTTTAAAGTATGTATCCAATTAATACCAAATTTGGCAGGAATACAGGTACTGAAGGTTTACATAAGTGTATGAAATTGCTGGAGAAACTAGAGAGTTTGCAGCTTAGGAACTACCTAGAATCATCTAATCTGTTGAATCCCCTACAATCAGGCTTCAGACCACGGCACAGCACCATCTCAGCATTGGCAAAGGTGACGAATGACAGGCAGCGTGAGCTGGATGAAAAGAAATTCATTTATGTGCTTTTCCTAGACCTCAGTAAGGCCTTCAACACAGTCGACCATAGCTTGCTCCTGTCTTTTCTTGAGAATATCGGACTGGACCCCCTGGCATTGAAATGGTTCTCTAACTACCTCACTGGCCGATTCCAACAGGTAAAAGCAGAAGGGGAACTATCTCTGCTAAAGCCACTTCTGAGAGGGGTACCACAGGGGTCTATACTGGGCCCCCTGCTTTTCGCAATTTACATCAACAGAATTGATGCTAGTATCAAAGATGCTAACATTCATCTTTTCGCTGACGATACTGTGCTTTATGTCAGCAGACCTACTCTTGGATCAGCCTGTAGTGATCTACAGCAGGAATTCAATCAATTTCAGCTACAGCTCCTAAATCAGAAATTACTTTTAAATGTCAAAAAGACTAAGGCAATGCTTTTTTCACCCCCTTTCTCATGCAACAAATCCATCTTTTAATGGAACACTTCCTCAGATTACCACCCTACTTGGTGAACATTTGGAATTGGTAGACAAATTTAAATATCTAGGGGTCTAGATCGATCACAAACTTTCATTTATTGATCACATTGAGGAGCTGTCGAAAAAACTCATAAAGAGACTTGGTCTCTTTTACAGGATTAAGTGCTTTCTCACTGAGGATGCAAAGTAGAGATTGGTGCAAACCACGTTCCTCTCCCTGATTGACTACGCAGACTTTCTATATAGTCAAGGTCCTACTACCACGCTAACTAAACTGGACACACTATCACGGAGCCCTGAGGTTTATCATGGATCTCCCTTACTCAACTCACCACTGTGCTCTATATACAACTGTGGGTTGGCCTTCCCTGAGCTTTAGATGACAGAGAAATGCTGCCGTGTGGACCTATAGTGCCATCACTCAGAGATTACCCTCTTATATCTCAGACTGTCTCCAAATTGAGAGTCATATCTAAGTATGGGCTGAGAAGTGCTCAGTGCATTTCTCTGGCTGTGCCCAAGGTCAGATCATGGTTTGGCCGGTCTGCCATAAGCTGTATGCTACAACTGCTGTGGAATAAGTTGCAAGATACTCTGAAACTGTTCTGCCCGATCAATCTAGCAGCATTCAAATCAAGTTACAATCGTTCCTTCAAGGAAGCCTGTAACTGCTTCCATTAATAGCTGCCATTTCTCCAGTTGTTGACGTCCTCCCTCGTATCATGTATCATAACTGTGCCATTATTGTCCCCTCACCATTCTGCTCTCTCCAATTCTGCCCTCTCCATCCTTTTTTCTTCAACTCGTACCTTCCAAGGGTAATTGCTGACCACTTACTTTCCTTTCCTTCCTCCCCCTTACCCTTCCTGCCCTTCTTTGTACACCACCCAGCTTATTATGTTAGTGTTGGCATGAGTGTTGCCATCCTTTAGGATTACTCATCTCCTACTAGCTTGTATCCTTCCATGATTACCCCTGCTCAGTGTCAGGGTCTATATGTAAATATATATGCAGCTGTTATGTGGTGGTGCTATTGCTATGTTCTCAGATTCTTTATTTCTTTTCATTATATTGCTAATTGTCCTGACCCCAGTTCAACTCTCGTTGACTGGTACTGCTGTAATCATGATGTTCTTTACTGTTTTAGTTGTTCTATGTTCAGGTCCATCTTGAAAATGAACTTGTTCAATGATGTTCGCCTGGTTAAATCAAGATATTGATTGACTGATTGATTGATTGAAATTACAGAGTCCTAGACTGGAAAGGGAGCCGAGTTATAGGTGGCCAAAGATTTACTCAGAAATTTAATTTTCATTTTTTTCCCCATCTAATTTTAAAATTTCTTATCCAAATTTCTCCACAGTTTCAGGATTTAGAAAACCTTGCAACATGGTTATGTGCACCAAGTGTTAAATCTCAAGTTTTATCTTTGTGTCATACTTACAAGTCATTCCGCGGGGGTGGGGAATCATTGTTTTCTTGTTGCATGTTCTTTACTCCTGTTTTGCCTTGTTATGATCTCATTTTGTTTTTAATAAAGTTATTAAATTTTAAAAAAGTCTCAAGTTTTAAAGAGGGCTGTGGTATAGGTAGGCTATACCTTTTGCTAAAATTTCAATTTTAGTTTAGTATAATTTGGAAAAAAATCATCAAAATGGTATACATTTTGCGAGCATATGGATTACTACTGCATTTATACATGTGCCCAATTTCAGATTTCGAGCTTCTAAGGTGCCTGAGTTAGATGCAGATACCAAGTTTCATGAAATTTCCCGCAAAAAGTAAAATGCCAGACTTTGAGCACCTATCATTTTGAGATGGCGTATCCTAATCTCATGATTTTTGGCACACCATTAGCGCTCATATCAGCAAGTAATCGTGCTACATTTCAGATCTATAGCTCGAGAGAAGGCTGTGTTATGACCAAATTAATACATTTTAAAAATTCCACTTAATTTTGACACATTTTTTTTATTATTTCCAGCTAATTTAAACATTTCTTATGCAACGTTCTCCACAATGTCAGTATTTACAGAAATGTGCAGCATGGGTATGTGCAACAAGTTTTAAGTATCAAGCTTTAAAGGTGGCTTTAGGTAACCGAACATTTTGTCACCATTTTAATTTTAGTTTTTTTAGTATAATTTTGAAAGCATTAATCAAAATGTTATAAAATTGTGTAGGTGTAAGGGTTATTACTAAATTTATACATGTATCTAGTTTCATATTTCTAACTCCAAAGGTGTGTAAGTTACATGCAGATAAAAATGTTCATGAAATTTCTCACAAAAAATAAAATGACAGATTCTGAGTACCTATAATCTTGAGATGATGTGTCCTACTGTTAAGATATTAGTACACAATTTGAAGCACCTGTCAACAAGTAATCATGCCACATTTCATCTCTAGCTCAATTGACAGCTGAGTTAATACGAAATTAATAAATACAAAAAAATTCCACACAATTCTGTCAAAATTCTGCAACATTTCATGGAATTTCACAAAATTCTATCAAATTTCTACAAGTTTAGAATTTTCTCATTCTACACAGCTCTACCCAATTGCCCTATTATCAAAATACTGGAGTAACATGCAGACCAGACTACTGATTTTCACAGAGCATAAGCTGTTTTTCAATGACTAGCATGGATTTAAAGGCCAGAGTACCACTACAGCATTTATACAATTTATAAATGATGCAAAAGTTGATATGGCTAACAGTATGCTCACTGGGGCTGTGTTTGACTTAACCAAGAACTTCAGTCTAGTGGGCCACCATTTACGTAAGTTAAAAATGTTGTCCCTGGGCATTTCACTGGTGTGGTCACATGGACTGAGAGTTATCTCAAGGATAGAAGACAGTTTGTCCAAATCACCAAAACTGAGTCCAACCTCACTACTGCCAACAGAGGCACACATCAAGGATTGATACTTGGTCATTTACTCTTTACTATCTTTGTTAATGACCTCTCACTTATCCCAGTATACTGTTCCTCCCCACTCTGTGACAACAATACAGTTCTCTATTCCATTTCAGAAAACTTTGCATACATCGACTGTAACTGTATCCATGATCTTTGACTCAGCACAGAAAATCAGCAGATCCTCCCCTCCCTTCCTTCCCCCCATTGTCTCTCTCAACAGTACCCCATTACCCCAGGTCAGCAATTACAAGTACCTTGGTGTCTGGCTTGACCCTCATCTATCATTCTCACCTCACGTTGATACAACCATCTCTAAATTATGCCCCAAACTTGGCTTGCTGTGCTGGCACAGAGACTCCCTCCCACCTCCCGCCAGGCACCAAATCATAACAAAAGTGATACTCCCCATTTTCGATTATGCTAACGTGGTCTACAGCACTGCCCCAGTAACCACCCTAACAAAGCTAAACACTCTCCTAAACTATTTTTGCTGCTTTGATACTGACTCACCCTGTCATACTCATCACTGTGACCTATACTCCCTCCTAGATCTAACCCCACTGTCCCCCCACCACCATATCCACACTCTCAACCTCATAGTTAAATTCTGGTTTAATTTGCTACCCTCCTATTTGATGGACAGTTCTCCACAGCCCCCAACACCCCCATGCACTGAGGCATAGAAAGGAAAGATCATTTCTTATACCTCACCCATCCTCATCATCTGGCAAATCTGCCTTCTCCCATCACACCCCAACCTATGGAACAAGCTTACTCCCTCCATTAGAAACGTGCCCTCTTACCTCACTTGCCGGTCACAACTACACCTCCTGTTGACCCCCCCCCACCGCTGTGCCAGGTGATCAAGTCCCACATCTCAGCACTTACAGGTCCCAGCCCACACTGGTACACTTATTTTTATTATCTCTGTTTCTTCCCGTGTCTCTAGTCACGTGTCTTGGAAATGTTATCTAGTTTATCATTTTACCCTGTTAATTTTGGCTTAACTGCTGTTACTGAGGACTTTTGTATTTTATCTCTAAGACTTATAACCTGTTGTCAGTTTCTACTGATTTCTGGTTGTGTCACCACTTGTAAAACCATGACCTTATGTTCCACACTGTATGTACTCCTACACCCCTTCCCCCAGGTCGCACCTGGAAACGAGCCTCGGCTCAGTGTGCCTATCCCAGTCAACAAATGTTTAAATAAAAAATTAAAAATCAACTACATCATCAGCTCTCACCTTCATGTTGTGCACTCTTTGCTCCACCTCATCCAAAAATAATCTGATCAAAAAGGATGTTTCCTATACTAGCATTTGCAGTTTTTCCCTGGCCTCCAACTGACTTACCCATCATTGTCAACTATACTATGGGTTAAACTGTTTATCCCCTGTTACTGATCATTCCTTTGCTATTGGTATACTTATGGACAGAATTCTAAGGACTTCTGTGCCCTCCTTCATAGCTACACAGTTGCAACCCCTCTATCCTAGCTTACACCCCCCTCCCCCCGATCTGGTTACAAGCTTTACTAGCTGTTCTTAGGTGTGCTAGCAATATGAGGAACATACTTTCTCCCGCTTTGCTCCTAAATATTGGAAATATTGGAACTCCCTTACACTTACACTCCATCTTCCATGAGATATACAGTACCTAAAGGTTTCTGACATATGTACATATACTTGACTCGCAGGCATATGACTCTGACTGCATTTATTATACAAATTATTTATTTTTTGTGCTCCATTAATTGCTGGTTACATGCCTCCCTCACACCTTGGGGGGGTGTTAAGTACTTCTTGTGTAATGCTTTCGTATACGTACTAAGCTGTCTGCATGATTGTTAATTGATTTCTTATATGCTGCACCTTTATACTTACTTCAGCATATCTAACATAATGCATGGTACCTCCTTGTTACCATATTTTGTTACTGTACTGTTACCACATCATTTCCTGTATTCATTGTATCCATACTTCATTGTGCTAGTGACTGTACTCTCCTGCGTATTTTACTGTCTATTGCACTTACCCAGTTATCAGAAATACCTAGGAGTGATAAATCACTATAACTCTTTCACAGCTGTAGCATCTCAACTTTCTCCCACTGATTCTGTTACAGCAGAAATGCATAGATGGACCACACTACCACCATCAACACTGGAATAAGTGGAGGCCCTGTGGATGATGATCTAGTCAAAATTCAAGCTCTCCCTGTCAAATCTCTCTCTCTTCATTCTTCTTAATCACAAACGAGGCATTGTCTCTCCCTCCCCATTTCATTTTTCTCTCTTGCTGTCCCTGTTCCCTGCAGGATCCCCCCAATCCTGTCACCTACCTATCTTACAGACTTACTGGTTAACTACCCCTTACACAGAGCCATGCTGGCAGTCACTTACCTCCTAGGGTTATGCAGTGTCTGTGGGGGATGTCAAGTGAGGCAGGGCCTTTTTCTCCACTTTCAGCCCCAGGTTGCCTGCGTAATGCAAGTGCAAAAGTGTATGTTGATGCCTCAGCGTACTGCATCAACAGACTCTCCCTAATATCTACTGGTCCCACCAGTGCTTCCTTCTGGCTTCCACTAGGTGGCAGGCAAATGGCAGAACTCAGGACCCCCCCCCATGAGGGAGGAGAGCTATCCTTGGGGTGACACAATCATCCCTCTCTCCGAGCCACCCCTGAACAAAATTGTACCCAAACCTAGGTTACCAGTGTGGCAGGCAGTAAGGCTACTAGCGTCTTACCCTGCCAGACCACTGGACCATCCAGAAGGCATTTTATATACTTATTTGGGACAATAAAAAAGACCTGCATAATTTATTTATTTTTAAAATTGCACCAGGAAAGGCATACTGAACTGAGAAACAGCTTGTTTCCATAAGTATCCTGGGGAAAGGGGACGAGAGGAGTAATATATAACAATCATAAGCAATAATTACATGGCAGGTATAAGGACTAAACAACAAACAGTAACCTACAACATGCAAGTATTTGTACAATATTTGTGCAATTTCTTGGGCACTTTATCCAAAGATGAGAAGGAGATAATAACCCAGAGGGAATCAAGGAGGAAACAAAAAAAAAGTACAAGGTGCAATAAGAAGGGAGAGGTAGAGAAGACTATCAATCGAGATTCGAGGAAGAATGGATCCTAGATGCCAGGGTAGTGGGGGGCTGCAGAAGGGGAGAACAAGAGAAGGTCAGAAGGAGATGGGGCAGCAGGTAGAAAGTAGAGGAAGAGGAACTGCTATCAGGTGCAATTGCAGATGTGAGTCGAGAAGTCATGGAGTAGGGAGGAGAGAGAGAGAGAGAGCTGGCAGGAGGCAGAGCAGATGTTTTAAGGAAGGGAATTCCAAAGTTTTGGGAAATAGTAGGAGAAAGCAGCCTGGCCAGCTGATGATTTATTGAAGCAAGTTCAAGGGAGTGATAGCCAGACTGGCACCATGGTTATTTTCTGCACTGGAACTTATGTTATTAAATTAATCTTTTTGGCATTTATCATGGTGGAAAGTGTCCGACTTTTTTTGTTGCTGCTACATTACCAAACAGCACAACTGTCTCACATCGTAACATGCCTCAAAGAAGACAAAAAGTCTAGATGGTATACAGTATCAGCTGCCTCTCTTACCTCACCCAACAACATTGTATCCTCTTCACAAAAATGCCACAGAGCTCTTTTTGACATGAATAACCCATGATTTAAGTTAATGCTCTCTATCTTGCTAGACATAGCACTTCAAAAACTACTGCCAAATTCACCTTTATGTCTCATCTTTCTGAGATTTACTCCACGTTTCCAGCCAGCTGAATAGTTAGCAACTTTCAAAGAAGGGACAGAAATTGTCTAATAGACCTGGACCATTTCTTTAGTGATGCAATGATTAAAAGTTCTGCAGTGTTTCATCAGGAGTTCTTTCTTTCCCATAGAGACCATTATAACGCCCTCATTATCTATGATCTCATCCACAAAAAGGATGACTGATGTCCATATCCTACCTGATATTGACTACATTGACATGTTCCTACAATGCCCACAGACTAAGGGAGATTTATCCAAACTATACCAAGGTTTCATTACTAAACAAGCTCACTCGAAGACACCAGGCTTCACTGAAACCAGAAATCTAGAACCAGAACTGCAAGCTCACTCGCCGCGCTGTTGCCTATGAATTCAACACACATTTCTCCTGATGTGCCTCAACTCTTCTCTCTTCCCTGCCCACCCCTGCACCACATGGACCTTCTTCAGGAACTGTGAAAGCACACAGTCCATGCACCTTCGCCTTCAAAGATATCTCACCAGCCGAGGCTCTTGATGCCCTATTGTTGCTTAACCCATCGAAAGGTAATCCCCGGCAGGCTGGATACCAAGCTCTTATATTTTTCTGCCCCAGCAGTAGCAACCCCAATTGCTAACCTTCTTAACTTCTCTTTTGCCACTGCAGCTGTCCCCCAGACATGGAAGCATGCCGTTGTCATCCCTCTTCCCAAAGGGGATGCTTCCACCTCCACTTCAAATTACCGTCCTATCACCCTCCTCCCAGCTCTTTCAAAACTACAAGAATGCCTAGTGCTCACCCAACTTACCTCCTTTCTCTCAGCCTCTAATTTCTTCATGCCATTCCAGTCTGGATTCAGGAAGGGACATTCTATTGCCTCCTCCCTGATAAGGCTCACTTACACTATCCTCTGGATAAAGGGCAGATCACCTCGGCCATCTTCATAGACCTCGCTAAAGCTTTCAATACAGTCTCTTACCCCTTGCTGTTATCGAGCCTTCCGGAAGCTGGCCTCTCTGATTCTGCCACCAACTCGTTCTGTGCCTACCTCACAGGCAGAACACAATCAGTAAGAATTGCTGACGTCACCTCCTCCCCCCCTCCCTATGACAACCGGAGTCCCCCAAGGGTCGTTACTCAGCCCCATTCTATTCTCCATTTTTCTTAATGATCTGCCACTAATCTGCTCAACCATTTCCATCCATATGTATGTAGATGACATGGTCATATTCGCCACCGGCTCTTCCACAGAAGAAGTAGCTACCAACCTCCAGGCCAACTTCGACAAAGTTCAGCTCTGGTTTAGCTCTTACCAGCTGTCCCTCAATGCAAAAAAAAACTGTCACCATGACCTTCGGTACAAGACAGCATCTGTTCAGGCTCCTCTCCTTCCCCTCCTTCCATACCTTGGATGGGACAACACTGGAGGATGACACTACCTTCTGGTACCTAGGGGTATGGCAAGACCATCACCTTTTCTTTTCTGACCATATTGATGCAATCTTAAAAAAGCTGCACCCCAAGCTTGGTGCCCTCTATAGGAACTGCAATAGCCTCCCTCTTGCCATGAGGCGTGAGCTAGTACAGAGGATGATCCTGTCATCATTTGATTACTGTGATATAGGCTACAGTGCTGCACCCAAGTCCACCTTATCCAGACTGGATCCCCTTTTCAATGCTTTCTGTCGGTTTGCTCTCGATGCACCCCCCTCGCACTCGCCACTGTGATCTTTTCCGTTCCCTTGCACTCCCGTCCCTCAACAGTTGCTGCCTTCTGCACTGTACCAAATTCATTTCAAAATTCTGGCTTGGCGCCCTCCCATCTTACCTGTCATCCATGCTACTGCTAGCCTTCACCCCTGCTCATGCCCTCAGGTCCCTTGACTCCAGTCAATTACTGATCCCTAGGTGCAGGACCAATGTAGGCCAAGCTGCCTTCCCACACCGCTTCCCTAAACTCTGGAATGATCTCCCCCTCAAATTCGCCACTCCTCCTCCTCCACCCTCTTCCTATCTACCACCCTGGCAAACAACCTTATGGTGAATTGCTCCTGCACTTGACACACACAAGTGCCAGCTCTACCCCCTCACCCCATCACACCCCTGACTGCCTGACCAGGGGCACCTAGCTTATGCTACAGAAGCTGGCTTATATATTTTTTTTTTGCCCAACTCTGCACTTCTTGTCCATGCTCTGGTCTAACCTTGTCCCAATATGCACTTAGAATTCTATGTTGTATTCTGCCTCAATGATTTACAGTATGTGCTATGTGCCTCAGAGATATGTTATTATATGTACTATGTTCCTAAATGTTCCAAGTGTTATTCTTACTGTAACTTGTACACAATGTGACTTCGTGCAGCTGTAATTCTGCTAAATGTATATTACTTGGTATCCTGCGTGTTATCCTCCCTCTGTATCCCCTTCCCCCAGGTCGCACCAGGAGATGAGCTTCTTTTGCTCAGTGTGCCTTTCCTGGTGAAACATTTCAATAAATAAAATGTATTTTGAGCATTAAAATGGCAAGAGTCACCACACTTGCAACATAGAGAGAATATAAGTGCAAAGTGGTCAGTTGGTATTTCCATTTCAGAACCATAATAAAACACTACAACCTTTTTTTTACTCAGATAGATGCTAGAGAGAATGTTAAAATGACCTTGGAAATACAAGCATATTTAAACTCTATACCAAATGAATAAGGGTCCATTATACCACTGATATGAATGCACAAACACTGAAGTCTGCATTTTGTCTAAACCTTTGCAGTATTATTATACTTTTATTAGGACATTTGTGAAAGGCTGCTGCTCAGTAGTTAGATGAATTATACCATCATACTTACTGAGGGACTCATGAGATCTGTGATTGTTTCCACTGATCACCATTCTTCCTCTTCTTAACCCTGGCTTTCCTTTTTGACATCCTTTTCTTGTCCTGCGAACTTTTCTGAAAGGTCGGTCCCGTTTTCTCTTCCTAACTCCTCCCTGACCTCCCTTCTGCCACTTATGCTGCCACTGTTTCTTAGCTACTTAGCTTTCTAAGCATTTTCCTACCAGTTTCCACTGAATATATTGTATATAGGTCTATACTTTATTCTATATCTTGTACATAGGGTATGTCTAGAGAGTTACTGACAGCTGCATAGTTTGATTACTTCTTAACTTTTACTTCTTACTTACTTCTGCTTGTATTATATGTTGTACAGAAGAAGGCCTGTAATTGTTTCTCTCTGATAGCCCTGTCTGTGATTATATGAAATTGTTTTTCTTTTCTGCCCATGTCCACCTTGCGAATAAATGTCTCAATGGTGTTTCACCTGATTAGATCAAGATTGATTGATTGATTGAATATCAACCCCAAATTGGGAGTCTCTGTTTCTATATCACAAATTTTTGTGATGTAAACATGTATCTTGTTTAGCTATTCAAACTGTATATTGTAATATACCTGTATATAACTGTAATATTGTATTCCTGTTGAAACTGTAATTTGTGTCTATAACCTGTATGTCCACTATGCTGTTACTGTATATACTGTATGTCTGTTTCTGTACTCTGACACGGAGCCTTTGTAAATGAGTCCCTGACTCAAAGGTTGTAATTCCTAAAGAATGCTAAATAAATAAATTTAAAAAAATATTACAGAGTTCCTGCATGAACAGCTTAGCAGGGGTTTTAAATGAATGGCACAGTGGCCACCACAAAGTCAAAATCATGTCAGACATAGCTGAGTAAGCTGCAGTTCTGGCATACGCATCAGTTCATCTTTCTAAATTAATAAAAACAGATTTTACCATTTGACTTAAGCCTCCATTGTTTGTAATATTGCTAGCTTGCTAGCTGGCTTTACTGGGAGTAAAACAATGTCTTTTGAAAACACACATTGGCTGCAGTCTCTATTTGGAGTGTGATATTGGGGTCTCAAAATAAATGATGTAAAACAGTGGATAGGTGTCAGTGTGACACTGGATTTTTTTAAACACCCTTGGTGTGAATGTACTGATAGCCCTTGGCATTGTTCTATGTACGTTTATTGAATTTTGTTGACTGGGTAAACCTACTGTGCATCAGAGAGTCCCTTTTACAGGGATGCCCCAGAATAAATTACAGAGATTTTTCAACATAAGTACAATCACAAAGAAGCATTGGTAGGACAATAACAATACAATGGACAGGTTAAGTTACAGAGAAACAATTGTTTGAATGATAGACATACATGAGCTGTACATGAGTTTACATCAGTATATGAAAAAAGTATGTTTGTATTACCATAAAGGCAAGGATGATAGCTAGAGATCTAAGTCACATCCAGTGGTATAACAATGTTTAGGCCTATCACTGGTAACAACTGCACTGATTCTGTTCTAGTATACATAGATACATAGATACATAGACAGTGTTGGCAGATAAGGGCCTATGGCCCACCCAGTCTGCCCATTTGAGCTTGTAAGTTCAGTTTGTTTTCCTAGAAGTCTGTTGCCCCTTACCCCTGACCTCCAGAATTCCTTTATGTCTATCCCATGCATTCTTAAATCCCGTGATTGTTTCAGCCCCCACCACTTCCTCTGGCAGGGTGTTCCACTTGTCCACCACCCGTTCTGTGAAGAAATTCTTTCTTATGTTTCCTCTGAATCGTCCTCCCTCCAACTTCATCCCATGCCCTCTAGTCCTGGAACATCTTTTTCGCTTAAAAATAGTGTTTTCCTGCACCCTGTTCCTCCCTGTAAGATACTTGTATGTCTCTATCATATCCCCTCTCTCCCTTCTCTCCTCCAGGGAGTACATGTTCAGTTCCTTCAACCTGTCTTCATAGGACTTGTGATGCAATCCATGCACCATCTTTGTTGCCCTCCTCTGAACCTTCTCTACCCTGTCTATGTCCTTACGTGGGTATGGTCTCAGAACCATACACTGTACTCCAGGTGGGGCCTCACTAGTGTCTTGTATAGCGAATTATGACCTCCCTTTTCCTGTTGGTGATGCCCTGCCTATACATCCCAGCATCCTATTTGCTTTACCTGCTGCCTTGTCACACTGTTTCCCTACCTTGAGGTCATCTGAGATGATAACCCCAAGATCCCTTTCCTGCTTGGTGCATGCTATATCCTCACCCCCAACTGATATATTGTGCCAGGGTTTTGTGCCCCATATGCATTATCTTGCACTTCTTTGCATTGAATTTCAACTGCCAAACCCTGACCATTCTTCAAGTTTCTGCAGGTCCTTCTCATTCTGTCTACACCCTCTGGTGTGTCTACTCTGTTACAGAGCTTTGTGTCATCAGCGAACAGTGAAATTCTGCCTTCTAGGTCCTGCGCCATGTCACTGATGAAGATGTTGAATAGGACCGGTCCCAGCACTGATCCCTGTGGTACCCCACTGGTCACTCTTCCCTCTCTGGAGTGACAGCCATTTACCACCACCCTCTGTGTCCTGCCACCCAGCCAGTTACCTACCCACCACACTACTGTCCTGCCCACACCCATATTCCCCAGTTTGTGTAATAGTCTTCTATGTGGCACAGTGTCAAAGGCCTTGCTGAAGTCCAGATGAGGCCATGTCCACTGCCCTTCCTGATCCACCTCCCTAGTCACCCAGTCAAAAATTCAATGAGGTTGGTCTGACATGACCTCCCCTGGTGAGAAACCATGCTGCCTTGGGTCCTGTGGTCCATTGACAACCAGATGTTCACCAATCTCTCCTTCAGTAGTGCTTCATGATCTTCCCCACTACCGAGAGTGAGGCTGACTGGTCTGTAGTTCCCTGCTTCCTCTTTGTTCCCACTTTTGTATAAGGGGACTACATCTGCTGTCCTCCAGTCTTTGGGTACCTCCCTGTTTCCAGTGATCGGCTAAACAGGATAGCCAGAGGTTCAGCTACCACCTCTTAGTTCTTTAAGGACCCTGGGTGCACCCATCTGGCCCCATTGCTTTATCAACTCTTATTGCTTCCAGTTCCTTCAGGACCCTTTCTCGTGTAAAGGGACTTGTGTCCATTTCTGCACCATTCTCACCCCTTGTACTCCCTTCAGACCCATTACCCTCCTCTTCCTCAGTAAAGACTGAGCAGAAATACCTGTTCAGTATGTCAGCTTTACTGTTGTCATCCTCCATGACCCCATCCTCCCCTTCAGTCTCACTATCCCTCCTTTGTCTTTCTTTTTCACTTATGTACCTGTAAAGGTTTTGTCCTCTACCCACTGATTTTGCAATGTGTTCTTCTGTCTGAGCTTTGGCTTCCCTTACTGACCTCCTGCCTCCCTTTGCTTCTCCTGGTACTTCTCCCTATCCCTTCTGCCTGTGTCTTTTGTATTGCCTGAATGCAATCTTTTTGGCTTTCACTTTCTTTGCTACCTCTTTGGAAAACCATAATGGTCTCCTCTTCCTTTTCCTCTTGCTAACCTGCTTAATACATAATTCTGTTGTTCTTGTAATCCCCATTTTAAATACTGCCCACTGTTCCTCAACCCCTGATTCCTGTCCCATTCCCCTTAATGCCTCTTTCAAGTATCTCCCCATTTTCCCAAAGTCTGCCCCCCCTAAAATCCAGGATACGTGTTTTTGTGTGGTTTGGTTATACCGTATGCACTTTTAGACCTTTCTTAAATCTTAAATCAATGGAACTTAAAAAAATACATATAAATGCACGATGGCTCATTAACAGTCCGATGTGGATAAACTACCATTACAATAAACAAATTTTAAGAGATTTTCAACTACCAAAATATGTTCAGAAACTCAAGGAATCTGCAACTGATGCCTTGCAAGAAAGACAATTTCAGGGTGTAATCAGATTGAGAGTGGGTAGAGAATCTCTAGACAGAACCAAAATTGTAAACAATTTAAACAAAAACTTAAACCACTGTATGCTGAATTAGAAAGTAGTATGACCCCACAACACCAAGAAAGGGCAATATCCATAAGAAACTCCACTGAGAGACAAACTCTAAGGGTTGTATCATAGGACAAGTTACATTCTTGCTTGTCACCAACAAAAACTGAAGAAAGGAAACTGCTGATCATCTGAAACCAGCAAAAGGAACTTTTTTTTATGTTAAACAATTTATTAAAATTTCTGTATAAAACAGTATAACATAATAGAACAACCAGTAAAATTGTACAGGAATGAAAAACATGAATAGCTACAGAATTCAACTGGAACAAGTAAAAATACAGACTGTCTATAAAGAGGCTACAATTACAACAATGACAACAACAAAGATAAATATACTAAAAGGGATGATAACTAAAAACATTATAACTGAAATATGATATAAGTTAAAAGACTCTAAATGATAGAAACATAGAAACATAGAAACATAGAAGTTGACCAGATAAGGACCTCAAGGCCCATCCAGTCTGCCCATTTCTTTTTCTACCTTATAAATGTGCCATCGGCCTTTGCTATGTCAGTGACCTATATTCATAGTCATTTGTATTGCTCCCTTATGCCTATCCATGCCTGTTTGAAGCCCTGCACTGTATTCAGCCACTACTTCTTGTGGTAAGCCATTCCATGCATCTACCACCCTTTCTGTGAAAAGAATTTCCTCACATTCCCCTTAATCGGCCTCCCTCTAATCTCATGCTGTGTCCTCTTGTCCTGCTATTTTCTTATATTTAAACATGTTAGACTCTTTCACCTTGTTTATGCCCTTAAGGTGTTTAAATGTCTCGATCATATCACCTCTCTCCTCCTTTGCTCAAGGGTATACATATTGAGCTCCGTTAATCTGTCCTCATATGTCTTCTGATGCAGTCCCTGCACCATTTTGGTTGCCCTTCTCTGGACTGCCTCAATTTGGTTAATGTCCTTGTGAAGGTGTGGCCTCCAATACTGCACGCAGTACTCCAGATGGGGCCTAACCAATGTCTTGTACAGAGGGATTATTACCTCCCTCTTACGACTTGTGATACCCCTACTAATACACCCTAACTAGCCTTACCTACTGCTTTAGAGGTCTGCTTGGATGATTTCAGGTCATCAGTGATGATGATGCCCAAGTCTCTTTCTTCCTTTGTGACTGCTAGCAACTCCCTCCCAGCCTATAAGTGGCTTCAGGGTTTCTCTTCCCTATGTGCATGATTTTGCACTTCTTTGCATTAAATCCCAGTTGCCACTCTTCTGACCATTCTGCTAGTTTATCAGATCTCTTCTCATTCTGCCCACCCATCTGGATCATCTACTCTGTTGCAGATCTTGGTGTCATCTGCAAACAGACAAGCCTTACCCTCTAGTCCATCTGCTGAGGTCACTAATGAAGATGTTGAATAGGACTAGCCCCAGGACTGATCCTGAAGTACCCACTTGTGACTTGCATCTCTTCTGACTGTATACCATTTACCACCACTCTCTGTTTTCTGCCAGTCAACCAGTTTGCCACCCAGTTGACCAACTTCTGACCACCCGAGCCTACCTAGCTTATTTATCAATCTTCTATGTGGAACAGTGTCAAAAGCTTTGCTGAAGTCAAGGTAGGCGACATCAACTGCTCCCCTTGGTCCACCACTCTGGTTACCCAGTCAAAGAAATCTATGAGATTAGTTTGACAGGACCTTCCTTTGTAAACCCATGCTGTCTTGGATCCTGTGCCCTATGGATTCCAGGTGTTGCACTATCCTTTCCTTAAGTGCTTCCATAATCTTGCCCACTACTGAGGTAAGACTGACCGGTCTGTAGTTCCCGCCTCCTCCCTGCTACCACTCTTGTGGAGTGGGATCACATGAAACCCTTCTCCAGTCTTCTGGGACCTCTCCTGTGCTCAGAGACTCACTAAACAATTCTGCTAATGGCTCTGCTAGTTCCTCCTTTAGCTCCTTAAGTACCCTGGGATGTATGCCATCAGGTCCCATTGCCTTATCCACCCTGAGCTTAAGCTCTTGTAGGACCCTTTCTTTTGTGAAGGAGTAGTGCTCACCTCCCTCCCCTGTGTCCATGATGCTGAGCTGTGGGCCCTGCCTACCTTCTCTTCAGTGAATACTGAGCAAAAGTATCTATTTAGGATAGATGCCTTTACAGGGTCCTCCTCCTCACATGCTCCCTTTTCTCCATTAAGCTTAGCAATACCCCCTCTGGACTTTCTCCTTTCACTAATGTATCTATAGAAGGTCTTGTCACCTTCTTTTACTGTTTGTGCTAGTGTTTCCTCAGTTTGGGACTTTTGCTGCCTTACTGCCTTACCTGCTTCCCTTAGGGCAGTTTGGATGTCATTGTCCATACAAAAACTATACAATTAAAGAATATGTAACCTTCCCGTACAACTACAGTCAATATGAAATAAGGAACAATTACAGACTAAAAAGGAGAAAGTAAACAGAACCGCTTACAGTAAGAGTTTATAGCAATGCTATGTCAAATCCAGTAACATATTACTACGAAGGGAGGGTAATAATACAAAGGATATTTCAATGCCCAAGATCAAAAAAAAATTTGCTTGATAGGCTTCCTAAAGAGAAATAGAAAAGGAAAGAGAGTAGCGATAGTAAACTTAGAGTATGTTTGCAAAAACGTGTGAAAAGTGTCCAAGCTAAAAAAATTGTGGTTTAAGGTACCAGCAGCTAAGTGTGATAGGTGCTCATACAAGACAGTTGTGGTAAGGCCACTCAAAAAGTCACTAACAGTGAGAACTACAGGGGGTGCACCAATTCCAACGGATGGGGCACTTTGCCTCTATACTTGCCAGTCATAAACAGTCCACTTGTACTAAAGGGAGAGACAGAAGATCCTCATGCCAGCTTAGTAGAAAGAAATGGGAGACAGTGGAAGAGTCAACATAAGAATCTGCTCCAAAACATCCCGAACCTGTGTCCAGAATTTAGTACTGTAAGTTTAGGACAGGTCCACAAAACATGAAGAAGATCCACATCTGGGGCATTGCATCTCCAGCAATTACCATTTAGAAGGATAGATGCCTTATCCAAAACAGCTGCAGTGCGATACCATCTGCTGTATAAAGCACCTTGTTTAGTAAAAGTAGGTTATGCATGTCATGCATGTACTGCTGTATGGGCAGCTTTCCAATAAGCATTCTAGGCTTGGGCAGGGATCAGTATACCTAGAGAAGCTTCCCAATGCTGTTTTTGCAAAAAGAATTTGATCAGCAATTGCATCCCGAATTGCTGCATAGATGTGCCCTGCCCTTGGGTTGTTTTACCCAGAGGGACAGGAAGTGTAAGGCTAAAGAAGATTCAGTCTTGGGTAAACAGTCAAGTAAGAATGCTCCAGAGTTGTAGGTATCTCCAGAAAAAAAAAACAGTCTTTGATCATTAGCTTTTGCAAGCTTCCCTTTACTAATGCCATGTTAACCTTGGGACTATTGACATACATTATTAGCCCAAGGTCAGAAAACATGCCACAGTTTGAAAACATTTGCAGTAACCTTAATAACAGGAATTGATCACAAGCATTTGCTTTTTATTATGGGGATCCATTCTTTGTGGGGCAGTTTTTCCTAACCATGGTTAATAATGGTAACAGTCCCAAGGTTAGTATAACCCTTTATTAGAAAGAATACCTTGTTGATAATACCAGTTACTCTCTAGATATCTGTATGGAATCACTGAGTAGCATTATATATCTCCATGGAATTGTTGAGTAGCTTAATATGTTTACATATTTCTCTTGATGTGTCTCAGTTACTGCTTGTATGAAAGCCATGCCCAATACCATGATGAATCACAACTTTATAGGAAGAAACAGACTTTTACATATACTGTGTCTGTCTGTCTGTCTATATATCACATTCTCCACAGTGTTTTTAAACTTTCACTATGTCACAATGATTTTTTTAATGGGGATGGTAGGATATATTTTTTGCCTTCATGGCTATCATGGCAATTGTGTTGCTATCACTTTAAAAACATAGTACAGTACTTAAAATGCTTTTGTATCACTGATAGACACCCCCCCAAACAAAGACTCCGATGTGTCCAAGCAACAGATCAGCATGTCTTTTTGATTACATCCACTGTCTTGCCATCTATAAGGTAATACATTCATTTTAAGTGCAAACAGTATCTCTGCTCTGTGCCTGTCTTTGTATTCTGTGAAGAATTAGTTGACTGAATAGTTATTGGTAAAATGCCCAAAATGTATCACAATCTCCTAATGTAATGAATCTTGAAAATTTACCAATACAGATATTAATATCCCAAGTAGCAATGCCAGTGGCACCATAGGTAGCATTCCTGCCTTTAGAGTTGTAAGACTGGAATGTTGTGGGTTTTAGCCTCACTACAGGTACCTGGGGTACCCCTAACACTGGTTTGGGGAAGATCAACTGTAACTTAATGCCATGAAAATGATCTCTGTAGCCCTTGATACTAGGCAGAGATTGGCCAGACTCCCTCCTCCCCCCTTCATACCCTTGATGGTGTGCTGAATAAGGATGTCTCCTCAATATACATTGGGTTTGGTTGGACAGTCAGCTCAGTTTTTCTCTGCACCTGGATGCCATCCACCAGAACCTTCACCCTATACTCAAATGCTCTGTACAGAAACAAAGCTTATATCCTGCTTCCTGCTTGCAGAGAAAATGTCTTGAAAATGATCCTCACAATGTTTTATTATGGTGACACTGTGTACGGTGCCACTCCTAAATCCAACTTGACCAGACTGGACCACATTTGCCACTTCTTCTGCCATTTTACTCTGGGCTGTCCTCCTCATACCCACCACTGTTGTTTCTTCTGCTCCCTCTCCCCTCCCTCAGTGCAGGCACCCCTCTCACTGTGTTTCCTTTTGTCTCCAAATTGTGGTTTGACTCCATTCCCCATACCATAGCTCCATCCTCTCTTATCCCCCTACCCCTCTCTACTCCCTCTGCACTCTCTCTTTCTCTCTCTCTCTCCCTATTGTAAAATCCTCTGCAGGTCAAGTTGTATTTTTTTCTTAATTCAGTTTCCTTAAGCTCTGGTTCTCATCGCCTCCTCCTGTTATTTGCTCCACTGCTCCCTTTATTCTCACAAAAAACCCTGCATCCTGACTTCTCTACTCACTCCTGCAAATGCCTCTTTTCCCTACCACTACTTAGGCACTAATTGCAGCTCTATGGCCCAGCCCGATGACTGCCCACTAGATTGCAGCTTAGCTGCTATGTATTACTGTGTACCAGTGCTGAGTCTGTGTAACTGTACCTTGTCAGGATGTAATTATACTTTCGCTATAGTTACTGTTACATGCTTTTTTATTTTAACTTGCCTGGTTCCCACGGCTTTCAGAGGAGGCCTCGTACCTCCTCCTACTCCATCTGCCAGGGCAATTCACAAGGCAACCCTGCCCCAGGTTTCATTCTGCTCATGGGGCCAGGGTATTTTCCCTTCCCCCTGGAATGCCAGTGTGAGGATGTATGTCCAGACAGGTGACGTGCTGACACATGCCTCCTGCCAAGTGCCTGACAGCGTTCTCCCTCCCCGACGCCACCGAACGGAGACGCCAAGTCCTTGGGAGCCTGTGCTTCCACCAGCTCTCTCAGGATGTTGGGTGCTTAGGGCACCCCTGGTATCCCTCCCCAGAAGAAGGAGAGCATCCATTGGGGCGCTCAATCCTCCCTCGCTCTGCTGACCCCCAACAACCCGATTCCGTTACCGAACTTGGGTCGCTGGCATAGCGTGAGATGCTTTATTTATTTTAAATGTACATTATACTATTTTCTGTTTTGAGCAGTACTCCCTTCTCCCCACCCCCAGAATGCATATGGAAGTGAGCTAATACCAGCTCAGTATGTCCCTGCCGTTAAAACATTTGAAATTAGTTAATAATTAGGTGAATATCCATAACTGACATTGTAGTGCTGCACTGTTGACGTGCATCCAGCAGATGAAATGTTAAACCATTGTTCTTTTGCTCATCTCTGTGCACTGTCCAGTTAGAAGTTAAAGATCCCACGGGATTTATGGAAAAGGAGAAAGGAAGTTTTCCTGATGCCATTGCCAGCATTTCCCCACCAATAAAAGTGGTTTATGAAACCCATCCACTGGGATGCACTTGGAAACAAGCTATCACAGCTTGGTGTGCCCTTTCTTGTCAAAAATAACCTTTTAGACCCAAGACTTTTTTTCAGTTCATCCAAGAAATAAAGATGTCAAGGGAAGGTATTGTGAAACTAAAACAAGAGGCAAGGTGGTGGAGGGCAGTAGAGGAGAGGTGGAAGTGTTAAATGAACACTTCTGCTTAGTATTCACTAAAGATAAGGATGGACCAGAACCACAGGGTAGGATGAAAATAGGGAGTGTGGGTGGCGGAGTGGGGTGAGGTGTGGACGTGCAAGGAGATGATCATGGAGGACATAGTCCTTATGGGAGTTACAGACCTTTAAAGTAGGCAAATCTCTTAGGCAAGAGGGTATGCACCCAGGGGTGCTGAGAGAGCTGGCAGCCCCTATGACTGATCGGTTCAGCCAGTCACGGTGCCACAAAACTGGAGAACTGCAGATGTGGTGCCCTTGTATAAGAGCAGGGCAAGGAATGAGTTGGGAATTGTAGACCAGTCAGCTTGGCATCAATAGGCAGCATACTGACAGCAGCCATTCTCAAAGAAAGGTTACATACTAACATACTAAAATGCCAGCAGAATAGGCCTAACAGTCTCTCGAGTCTGCTTAATTTTCAGCACCAGCACTGAGGGCTGATTTTGGTGTCCCCCCCCTTGGGTTAAACTGTCCCCAGTCCCAGATGTTCCACCTGTATTGGGTCTGGTCAGATTTACCTTCCCCTTGTACCTATCCCAGGTTGGCTGAGTTCCTTCAGGCAAATGAGCTCCAAGATAACAAGCAGTGTAGCTTAATGGCACAGAGAGCATGCCAAACAAACTTGAATGCCAAATAACTTGATACATTTTTTTGACTGGGTAGGCAGTGGATAGTGGTCAGGTGGTTCATCTTGTACCTGAATTATAGTAAGGCCTTTGACTCAGTCACCTATAGAAACATAGACTTTGATGGCAAATAAGGACCGCTTGGCCGATCTAGTCTGCTCATTTCCCTACCTACAGGATAGGCCGCAGATCCTAGTTAACCAACAGCCTATTTCTTCCTACCCCCCACAAGAATTGCCTTATGTTTGTCCCATGCATTCTTGAATTCTCCCACAGTTTTAGACCCCCACAACCTCCTCAGGAAGGCTGTTACATACATCCACTACCCTCTCTGTGAAATAATACTTCCTCACTTTGCCCCTGAACTGCTCCCCATCTATCTTTAAATTGTGTCCCCTTGTTCTTGCATGTCTCTTTTTCTGAAAGATGCTACCCTCTTGGACTTTGTTGATTCCACTGAGGTACTTAAAAGTTTCTATCATGTCCCCCTCTCTTTCCTCAAGGGTATACATATTAAGCTCCTTTAGTCTCTCCTCATATGGCTTCTCTTGCAGACCCTGCCCCATTTTAGTTGCCCTCCTCTGGACTGCCTCTATCCTGTCTATGTCCTTGCAGAGATGGGGTCTCCAGAACTGGATGCAGTACTCCAGATGGGGCCTCACCAACTGTCTGTACAGAGGGATAACAACTTCCTGTTTTCTGCTGCTGATGCCTCTCCCTATACATCCCAGTATACCCCCAGCCCTCCCTACTGCCTTCTCACATTGCTTGCTAACCTTAAGGTCATCTGATATGATTACCCCCAGGTCCCTTTCCTTTTTTGTTGTTGTTACTACCTCCTCACCCATTGTGTATTCTTCCCCTGGGTTCTTGTTTCCCAGGTGCATTACTTTGCACTTCTTTGCATTGAATCCTAGCTGCCATACTTCTGACAAGAGACTATTAAGAATTTGGAAGATGGGGGGGGGGCAGGTGGCAAAATGACTAGGTGGATGGCCAATTGGTTGGGGGAGAACAAAGAGGGTGGTGTTTGAGGAGAATACACATTAGGGAGGTTAACAGTGGGGTACCACAGAGGTTGGTGCTTGGACCAATGTGTTCATAAACAACACTGGGGACAGAATTAAGGGCAAGGCATACAGATGAAACACCGCTGTCAAAAACAGAGCGGCTTTATTGTTGCAGAAAAAATGTGCCACAGTCAAACCTTCACTAGGCAAACAATTGTCGACAATTTGTTATGTCTATGACCTTATCAGATGAGCTTCATTGTGACAGTTCCCCCTTAATGTTGTAGCACATGCACTGAGTTTACATAACATTTTAAGTCGACAATTGCTCCAGTTCCCTGCAGGTTTTAAAATTGTTTAAACACGTTGTTTTTTAATGTTTGATCTATTTGAATTGTTTTTTTCTTCCTCCAGCTGCAGGGGTATCAATTGGGCTGTATGGCTGGGTGTTGCCTAGATTAATCAATGTGGCACTCTGATTCAAAGTCTTTTCATTTATTTTTTTTTATTCCCTAACAAAATATCCTCCTTCCCAGAACAAGCCTGTGGCAATTAATGGTTGCAGAGTTAGCGTATCAACATACAGAGTAAAACACATATGTACAGTTGAGACGTTTGGACATAGGGATTCTTAGTGGTAAGCGAGGGCTGCACCTACGGTTGCAGATAGTTGATAAGGTTCAGAATCATAAACGTACCAGGACTAGGCAGACTTGTAAGGTATTACAGACTCTCATTTGTTATCTGTGATTCATACCCGCAGAAGGGGTGTGCATGAAGGTAACAGTAGGAGAGATAGTATCATGAGAGTACTCATTGCATGTGAAATTCAAAAGTTCAGTGTAATAAACCAAACCAGGCAAGCACATGAACTGGTAGCAAAGGTGCGAGAACAGTAGTTAATGAAAATAAAGTGCAAAAAAGCACATAAATGTACAGTGTACAGGCTGGTGAGTTCAACTGCTATTTTCATAGCCTGGTGAGTTCAACTACTATTTATTAATGCTGTGTTGTTTGAAGTGTTTTATGGTTTAAAGGGTTTCATGGCTGGCTGGTACTAATAGCTATTTGTCCTGGTATTAGTGTGTGTGGTGACTATTCAGCTGCAACATAACATGCCCTGCATTGTTTTCGGTTGTTTATTTTCATTCCTGCAACATTATGTCCACGTCACTGTGTCTGTGATGGTTTGTCTGAGGACAAAACAGCCATACGTGAAGGGCAAACCTATACCTTTTGCAGATGACACCAAACTCTGTGGAATGGTGAACAAACTGGAGCAGGGCAGAGACTTGTGGGAGGATTGCAAAGCTGGAAATATTGTCTAGAATCAACTAGGGTTCAATGCAAAGAATTGTAAGGCCATGCACAAAGGGAGTGAGAACCCTAGATTCAAGTGCAGATGGAGGGAAGTAACCATCATGATGTCTAAGGAGGGGAAAGACTTAGGGATTGCAATCATGAGTAACCTAACCCTTGCTTTGCAATGCAGCAAGATAGCGGTGGTTGCTAATAGGATTCTAGGTAGCATAAGCATGGGATTCACCAGCAGAAGAAAAGAGGTCATACTGCCGTTGTACAGATTCAAGGTCAGACCATACCTGGAGTACTGCATGTACTACTGGAACCCCTAACACAAAAAATACATTGGACAGCTGGAGGTGGTACAGGAAAGAGCCACAAAAGTGATTCATGTCAGCAGGGGTTCTCGAATGATCATAGGCTGGAGAACCAGAATATGTACTTGCTCAAGGACAGAAGGGAATGTGTGGACATGAGAGACACCTTTAAGTACTTCAAGAGTAGTAATAAAGTTGACCCAATTGAACTTTTCAAGACCAGCGATAACAAGAACACAAGGGGGCAGTTATAAACTTTCTGGAGGTAGATACTGGGAGGAGTTCAGGACAGAGATGGTGGTGGTGGTGGCAGGGTGGAAAATGCTACCAGAAGAGGTTATAAACAAAAAAAAAACTGTTGATGGCTTCAAAAGAGGGTGGGATAAAATTAAGTGGAGGGTAAAAGTGTCAGAGGAGGTTGGATGGAGCAACATGAAAATAATCTTATGGGCTGCAGGACCACAGGCAGCATGGATTCATGGTGTGTGTGTGTGTGTGTGTACGTGTGTGTGTGTGTGGTCATGCTAAATACATTTTATTAATAGATCAGGGGAGGGCAGTGGATATAGAAACATAGAAATTGTCAGCAGATAAGGACCACTAGACCCAGTCTGCCCGTAGGCCCTATACATTGTATGTGGCCACTGACCCTATGTGATCAATGGCTTGTCATCACTCCCTCCCCCTCTCAGGCTTCCCTTGTACCTGTCTCAAGCATGCTTAAACCCCTCCACTGTGCTTGCCCCCACTACCTCCTGTGGCAGACTATTACATGTGTCGACTACCTTTTCTGTGTAGAAAAACTTCCTCACATTACCTCTTAATCTACCCCCCCTTCAATTTCATATTGTGCCCCCTGTGATGCTTAGACAGTTGGTTCTGATCACTGTATAATTTTTTGTAAAATAAAAATGGGTTATGGACTGTCTGTCATGAGAGATGCTGAGAAATCTGGTGCTCTTGGAGTGACCGCACCCCCCCCAGGTCTCAGCTGAAAGAGGAAAGCCATGAGAAAATGCTGAAAACAGCATGTGAGATTATACACACGCAGGTTTTAGAAACAAGGTGTTACGTGGCAGGCCAGAAGATAATTACAGACTTTTCTAAGTTAATTGTAACTTTAGCTGCTAAAAGGGAAATCAGCATCCCTTTTATGACGTTTCAAGAGGAGGAAACCAGGTTTAGAAAACTGGTGCGAAATCATAAAGATGCTTTCATGTCCTGGAAGGGGGAGGCTTATCATGAGATCAAAGAAATGTCATTTGAAAAAGGAAATGATTTGTGCTGAGGATTGCAGAATTTAATACTTGGAAAAGACATCCTGTTTTTATATAGATGTAACCCCCTTGCAACTGGGGGTTCCTAAAGCTTCCCCGGAGCTTGGATAAATGCTCTGTGCCTGGTTAGAGTTCGGCGTTAAAGTCGTTTAAATGGGGAGCCAGTGAGCGCTTTAAAAGGCCTCCGTATACTGTCTCTGTAAGGGCTGCTTTGGTTTGCGGTCATAATTGATCAGGAAGGGGGTTTGAGTGTTGCTATGCTCGAGTCCCGCCAGGCTGCTGATTTTTCGCTCCGTTGCTGCCATCGCTAGTGGTGCAGGGGGAGCTTTACAAGGGGATGTGAATGTTGGCTTTAAATACTAGGAAATAGTAATGACAATGTAGTGTTCTAACCTGCCTTGTTTTGCAGCACAGAAGGTTTTGATTGCCTCCTCCATTTTGGTCCCGAACTAGTGAATTGGACCAATCAGTACCTCGGAACCCTACAGAGCTGGCTGACCAATAGGGGAACTGTTTGTATTTGAGAGAGGTATTATGGGCTATGGCACTTTTTCGCACCACTGAGAGCTAAAGGAAGTGACTGGCAGGTCTCGCCAGCCAATGGAAGCGGGTAGCGCCCGAACTGAAAGAAGAGCACCTTGTTACTGGAGGGCAGATGCGTTGCGGTTGGTGAAGGGAGAGGAGCTGTGTGCTTCTGCGCTGGAGAGTGTTCGCGCGGGAAGCGTGTGAAGGCCTGAAGCGTCCGTTTGTGTTTTCGGCTCCAGCAGACTAAATCCATCGGCGGGCGGTCAGAGGAGGCTGTGCTTTGTGCAGCTACCCACCAGGCTCGACCTGTAGGAGGACTGGAGAAGATTGCTGAATTGCACTCGGTCCGAAAAAAAGCGGAAGCTGCCGTTGCAGTATCTCAGTGGCTGTGAGTTTGTGGGAGCATTGGAAGCAGCTGCCTGGTGTGGTACCCCTCTTTTGTTGTTTACCATATAAATGTGTAAGAAGACTGGTGAAAGTCAGGCTCCATCCTGGTAGCGGTGAAGGAATCGTCATTTGCTGGGGTTGTGAGTACTAATTCAGGGTCGTTCCCTGTAGTGTGTCTATGCAGTGGTTTCAGTGCACCATTTAACTTTGGATTACTTAACTGAACTTTCCTCTCACTTTGACCTGCTCAGGACTGTTTTGTTTGTGTGTGCTAAGGGCCCCAACCAGCTGCCACGTGTGGACTAGCCGCTAGGGCTTGGGTACCCCGGGATAATAAGCTGTAGGGTTAGACCTGTGCACAGAGCCCTAGGTAGATAAGTATAATGATAAGCTAATCAACTTGATTCCCCCTGTCCTTGTTGTTTTCCCCCTGAATAAATCAGATTGCTTTTTGTACAGCTACATCCTGGCTATTGTGTACATTAATGGTGAACTGCTGCCTGGTGATTGCAACATAACTGTACCTTACTTTACAGGGGGTCCCTGAAGGGAGCTGGAATATATTTTTTGTGGGGTAAGTGTACTGGTGAACAGAATTGTTGGTACCCAGTGTGAGTCACTAGTGGGACGAAAGGGGGGTTGCAGTAGTTCAGAGGGCTGTAACCGTGGTAGTCTTAACTGTGCTAACCCCGACCTCTGGGTGGAGGCACCCGTCAACAGATCTGGGCCCCTCAACCTGCCTCTGTGAGGGCAGACAGGGGTAGTAGCCCTAAGGGTAGTGCCCTCTGGGGGTTACATAGATATATTTTTTTATATATTCTGACAGGGAGGAGCTAGGTGACCTCATGTAAATAGGTGGAGAAAACCAGCTTTTTAAAGATTATTCTGTTTTCCTTCAGAAACACTTTTATCAAGACTCTGACCAAGAAACATCCTTGAGCACATTTAAGTAGGTATTTAGAGAGAAAAACAAATGTAAGTACTGTAGGTAGGAATTGTACTGTTTAAACCTTGTTTTGTTTAAGAGATTTGTATGTCTTGTGATATAATAGTTCTGTATTTTATGTGTTACATATTTTTTATCTATTTTAGTAAAACTCTAGTTTTAGAGCTTACTTGGTCTGTCTTTCATTTCTTTCCTTTTGTAAGTGGAGTATATATGGTTACAGCAGACACTGTGCATAAGCTTGAATGGTGATACCAAACTGGAAAAAGGTAAGAATAATGTGAGGTCTTTATTTAAGTTTTAAGGGCTCATTTGTGTAGACCTTGTTAGGTGCCCATAGGCAAAGATATCTGGCCCCCCAAAGATAGAAATATCTGAGCCTGTGCATTGGGTACGCTAACAAGAGTTTCACAGTTTGAATCCCTCCAGAGCTAGAGACCAAAGGTTGGTTTGAACCAGCAAAAACAGACAAGAGGGTTACCTTGTTCTGTTAACTGTTTACAAGACTACGCTTGGAGGTTGGCACTTTGGGAGTAGAGGGCCTGACCTGCTGAGTGGGTTTGTGACAGATTGGTTGGCAGCGGTGGCAAAATGTTGGTATCACAAGCTTTTATTGTTCTGTGTCAGCTTGAGACCATTGGCTCACTTGCAAAGAAAGAAAAAGGCAGAGTTTTATTTTAAAAGAAAATGGAACTATATCTCTTGGTGTACAGTCAAGTTCCTACCCATTTTATTTTTTTTCCTAAGGTGCAAGTCAGAGTAACCGTAGTGAGGGAAGAAGATGGCTTCTGACTACAGCAGGCACACTGTAGACTCCTTAAGGCAGTCGTGCAGGGACAGAGGAGTCCCATTCGAGGTGATAGCCAAAAAGCAGAACCTCAGAGATACCCTGATGGTAGCAGATACCCAGAGCAACGAGTCATGGACCGTGACTGGAAAGGACCAAACTTTGAGTGTGGCAGGGCTAGTGCCCAGTGCAGTGTCCAGATCTGATGAGGAGGGCAACAGGGCCACTGCCAGTGAAGGGCCACAGCAGCAGGGGAAGGTCACCAGTATCCTGAACCAGAGTTACTCAGGCTGCAAATTGAGTTGCGCAAGATGGAGCTGGAGTTCCAGGAGAAGAGAGAGCAAGAACAGAGAAACACAGATGACTGTGAGGAGCATAAGTGCCAGTGAGCTACAGTGGAGAAGAGAGAGGAGCACCAGAGGCAACACAAACTGGAGAAGCTATGACTCCAACCAGCAGCACCAGAGCAAGTAAGTGGCTTGGGTTTAATTGGGACTGCAGGACTGGGTTACAAATTAAATTCCAAATTAATAGCTGAATTTAAAAAGGGGGAGGATATGGATGCCTTTTTAAATTTTTTTGAAAAAGTTTGTATTCAGGCTAAAATTCCTAGAGGGTCCTGGAGCTTCCAGCTATCCCCGCTACTTACTAGGAAAGCTCTGGATGCATTGGGTCAAATGGACAATGGGGACAGTAATAATTACAGCAAACTAAAAGCTACACTGTTAAAAAAGATTGAATTAACTGCTGAATCATACAGAGCTAAATTCCATAAGTTCAGGAAAGGCCCTGATATGAGCTATGAGGAGCTAGCCACGAAACATCAGTTTTTAAAATGTTGGTGGGAAGGAATTGAGGCAAACTCTGTTGATAAAATTGAAAATGTGATTTTATTAGAACAGTTTTAATGGGCTTGCCCAGTAGAGCTAAAAACCTGGCTAGAGGACTGAAATCCCAAAACAGTGCAAGAGGCTGCTGAACTCTTGGGCCGCTATGCCAAGAGCAGACCTGCTCTGAGAGCAAATGGGATGGGAGTGGCAGGACAGAAAGGGAAAAGCGCACCTTCAGGGCAGCTAAAACCCTCACTGCTTCCACTAAAACCAGTTAGCCCCAGGTTTCAGAATAAAGATTTCTCTGAGAGAAGAAATGAATGTTGGTTGTGTAAAGAAACTAGGCATATTGCCAGACAGTGTCCCAAAATGGTGAGCAATAATATACAACTGGGTGCTAGAAAGGAAGTAGGTTGTTTGTGTGTCCCTGGAAGATGCCAGTGAACTTGAGGGAACACATGCACCCAGTCATGGTGAATGGTGTACAGACGCAGGGGTTAAGGGACACAGGGGCATCCCTGACCTTGGTAAAGGTGGATCTGGTACAGCCTGGTCAGCTTATACCCAATAAATACGTCACTGTACAGGACTTTTCGGGGTGGGGAGAAAACACTGCCCCTCGCTAGTGTTCTCTTAGACTGGGGTGAAACAGGGGGAACTGTACAACAGGTGGCTGTAGCCAAAACATTCGCAGTGGATGTGATCCTGGGCAATATCTAAAACAGGGGATGGTATGTGCAGTTACCCGTAGCCAAGTGGCAAGGGAAAATTGTAGTTCCCTGGAACCCCACAGAAACCATTGTGGAACCCACTGAGAGGCTGGTTCCCCAGCCTGTCTCCTGAGATGGAGATTAATGAAGAGGGGGTGGAAATTTCCCCAGTAGCAAGTAACCACACAGCTACAGAGGGTTACTCCAAAGAGGAAGGGGTGACAAATTGTCACAGGGTTGGGATTGACAGTGATCCTGAGGGCTCTGATGCTAGTGCTAGGGACCCTAGTTTAGCGACTGAAGGGGACCTGTCCCATGCCTTGGGAATGTGTGAGGGGTTTGCAGCTGCTCAGAGAAGTGACCCTAGTTTAGAGAAGCTGTGGGCTTGGGCAGACTCAGATGGCACACAGGGAGGGGACGGCAGGCATAAGGTTTATTGGGAAAATGGACTTATGTATACTCAGGCTGTGCAGACAGATGGAGGGATGCTAGGCAGGCAGCTTGTTGTTCCCCAGGGGTATCGTGAGCAGTTGCTCAAGACTGCACATGATATTCCCTTGTCTGGTTATCTGGGAATCACATGCACAATGCAGCGGTTGGCCCAGAATTTCTACTGGCCTAACTTCACCCAGCAGGTGAAGGAGTATTGCAGGTCTTGTCACCGGTGCCAAGAAATAGGGAAGGCAGGCAAGAAAACCCAAGCAGCCCCGATTCCATTGCCCATAGTGGAGGAGCCATTCCAGGGATGGGAATGGATATTGTGAGGCCTTTAAATACCCCCAGCTCCTCAGGGAAGAGATTCATCCTGACTGTGGTGGATTATGCCACCCGGTACCCGAAGGCAGTCGCCCTATCCTCACTGAGGACAGACAAAGTGGCAGATGCCTTACTTAGGATTTTCTCCCGTGTTTGGTTTCTGCAGGAGGTTACCACTGATCGAGGGGGTTCCTTCATGTCAGACCTGATGAAATGTTTATGGGAGAAGTGTGGGGTGGTGCAGAGATGCACAACACTATATCACCCACAAGCCAATGGGCTTGTGGAAAGATTCAGTGGTACCCTAAAGTCAACTGATCCAGGCATTTGCTGAACAGCATGGGAGGGACTGGGAGAAAAACCTTCCCCACCTGTTGTTTGCATACAGGGAGGTACCCCAAGAGTCAACAGGATTTTCCCCTTTCGAACTCTTATATGGACGCCTGGTACGTGGGCCCCTAGACTTGATCTGGGAGGACTGGGAAGGCAAGCACAGCACCCAGGGAACTCCCATTGTGGATTACATCCTTAGGTTTAGGGAAAGGCTGAAGGAGCTTATGAGGACAGCCCACAGCAACCTGGCAGCTACCCAACAGAAACAAAAAGTGTGGTACGACCGCAGAGCCAGAGCTCACTCGTACATGGTGAGTCAGGAAATCATGGTCCTTATTCTGATCTGGATAGATAAGCTGCAAGCTGAGTGGGCAGGACCGTACAAAGTGGTTAGGAAGGTAAATGACGTGAACTACATTGTGGAATTACCTGACCGAAGACAGACAGAAAGAATGTACCATGTCAACATGATGAAGCTATATGCAAATAGGGCTGACATGGTGTTTGCAGTGTGTAGTCATGGGCAGGGGACGGACAAAGGAGACCCCCTTCTGGATTTGCTAGAAGAGAGTGAGCGGGATTCCTTTGTGGAGGCAGTAAAATTGTCTTCCCAGCTGGCCCCGGACCAGATCCAGAAAGTAAAGGAGGTTTTATCATACTTTGCCCCATTGTTTAGTGCCAAGCCTGGACTAACCCCTTTAGTGATGCACGATGTGGAGACAGGAACACAGATGCCCATATGGCAGACAGCATATCGGGTGGCAGAGGCTGTCCAAAAGGACATTAGGAGGAAGTGGAGGAGATGCTGGATTTAGGGGTAATCCAGAGATCCCACAACCCCTGGGCCTCTCCCATAGTCCTTGTGCCTAAGCCAGATGGCTCTACTCATTTTTGTGTGGACTATCTTGGACTGAATGCAGTCATGATGTCAGACACCCACCCGATGCCCTGGATGGACGAACTCCTGGACAAGTTAGGGGGTGCGACCTACCTTACAACCATTGACCTGACAAAGGGGTATTGGCAGGTAGAGTTGACAGACAGAGCTAGGGAGAGGTTGGCTTTCATCACTCTGATAGGCTTATTTGAGTTTAAAGCAATGCCTTTCAGAATGAAGAATGCCCTGGTCACTTTCCAAAGGTTGGTGAACCAGGTGTTAAATGGTGCTGAGGAGTACGCCGTGGTGTACCTGGATGACATTGCCATCTTTAGTACCAGCTGGGAGGAACACCTATCCCACCTTAGAGAAGTGCTGGGCAGGATACAGAGGGCAGGGCTCACTGTCAAAGCCGAGAAGTGCCAGGTGGCCATGGGAGAAGTGGCATACCTCGGGCATGTGGTAGGCTGGGAAAGCTCCATCCTAACCAGATAAAGATAGAGGTAATCCAGGCATGGCCCAGACCAGAAACACAGAAGCAGGTCAGGAGTTTTCTAGGGACAGCAGGGTACTACAGGAAATTTGTACCCAATTACAGTGCCCTGGCTGACATGACAAAGAAAATGATGCCCAAGAAAATTACCTGGGACCCAGCCTGTGAGAAAGCCTTTACCAGATTAAAGGAGGTACTGTGCAGTGCTCCTGTTTTGACAAGTCCTGACTATAGCAAAACCTTTATAGTTCAGACTGATGCCTCAGACGTGGGTATTGGGGCACTACTGAGTCAGACATCCAGCCGAGGGATCGAGTACCCAGTAGTGTACCTGAGTGGGAAGTTACTTCACTGGGAGCAGGCATACTCCATGGTGGAAAAAGAATGTCTTGCCATAGTGTGGGCCCTAAAGAAGTTGGAGCCATACTTATATGGGCAGCATTTTGTGGTGCAGACTGACCACAACCCACTGGTTTGGCTGATGCAGATGGGAAAGACAAATGGGAGAATGCTAAGATGGAGTCTTGCTTTGCAAGGGTATGATCTGACAATCGTACATAGGGCTGGAAAACAAAATCAGAACTTAGATGGTCTGTCTAGGATCTATGAGTGAACTGATTTGGGAAGCTCATCCCATGCAGGGGATAGAGCCCCCAAATTCAGTCTAGGTGGGGAGGAATGTGACGCTTAGACAGCTGGTTCTGATCACTGTATATTTTTTTGTAAAATAAAAATGGGTTATGGACTGTCTGTCATGAGATATGCTGAGAAATCTGGTGCTCTTGGAGTGACCTCGCTCACCGCCCCCCCCCAGGTTTCAGCTGAAAGATGAAAGCCATGAGAAAATGCTGAAACAGCATGTGAGATTATACACACACAGGTTTTAGAAACAACGTGTTACATGGCAGGCCAGAAGATAATTACAGACTTTTCTAAGTTAATTATAGCTTTAGCTGCTAGAAGGGAAATCAGCATCCCTTTTATGATGTTTCAGCCTGCACCTTGTTTATGCCCTTAAGGTACTTGAAAGTTTCAATCATGTTCCCCCGCTGTCTTCTGCCCTCCAGTGAGTACATATTGAGGTCCCTTAGTCTCGCGTCATATGTTTTGTGGTGTAAGCCCTGCACCATATTTGTTGCCCTTCTCTGGATACTCTACACCTTGTCTATGTCCTTGTGCAGGTGTGGTCTCCAGAACTGCACGCAGTACTCCAGGTAAGGCCTTACAAATGTTTTATACAATGGCATCACCACCTCCCGCCTCCTGCTAGTGATACCTCTGCCTATGCACCCCAGCATACACTGGCCCTCCCTGCCACCTTTGTACACTGCTTTGATATCTTAAGGTCATCAGAGATGATAGCCCCTAGGTCTCTTTCCTCCTTGGTGACAGTCAGCTCCTCCCCCTGCAACCTGTAGCTCTCCCCAAGGTTCTCTCTACCTGGGTGCATTATTTTGCACTTCTTTACATTGAACCTCAGTTATCACATCTCTGACCTCTTTCAAGCTTCTCCAGGTCCCTCTTCATTTTCTGCACCCCTTCTAGAGTATTTACCCTGTTGCAGATCTTGGTGTCACCTGCAAACAGGCAGACCTTTCCTTCCAGCCTCTCTGCAATGTCACTAACAAAGACATTGAACAGCATTGGTCCTAGTACTGATCCCTGTGGTACCCCACTGGTCACCCCCATCCCCAGGTTGTACCCCATTTACCACCACCCTCTGTCTCCTGTCTGGTAACCAGTTCCTAACACCATTCACTACCTTGTCTTCCATGCCCAGCCTACCCATCTTGTTAATGAGCCTTCTATGTGGGATGGTATTAAATGTTTTGCTGAAATCCAGGTAGGCAATGTCTACTGCCCCACCCTGATTAAGCTCCCTTGCCACCCATGACCTATCTGCACTTTAGCAAAGCCTTTGACGCTGTACTGCAGAGAAGGCCGATTATGAAGCTGACCTGCCTAGAAGTTGACCAGCCTTGGAGTGGGATCCAAAGTGGGTAATTGGGTTAGAAACTAGTTAATGGATAGGAGACACAGGAGGGTGGTTAATGGCACTCACTGTAAGGATGGGAGAGTGACCAGCAGAGGGTTGGTACTGAGACCAGTCCTCTTTAATGTCTTCTTAGGGGACTTGCAGAGGAACTGGAGGGGAAGCTATGCCTTTCTGACAATGACACCGAAATCTATAATTGGGAGAACACTCGGCGGGGGGGGGGAATATACAGGGCTCTTGGGAAGCTTGAGGAGTGGTCAAAGACTTGGCAGCTGGAGTTCAATGCCAGAAGTGCAAAATCATACACGTAGGGTATAGGAACCCCTGTGCTGAGCATAGGATGGGGGGCTGAGGGGTCCTGACAGTCACGAGACAGGAAAGGGACCTTGGGGTTATCATATCATAGGACCTGAAGTTGGCAGGACAGTGTCAAGGCAGTGAGTAGGGCTACTAGGATGCTGGGATGCATAGAGAAGCGTATCTTCAGCAGGAGGAGGGAGATGATGTTGCCATTGTATCATTCATTGGTGTGACTTCACCTGGAGTACTGTGTCCAGTTTTGGAGATTACACCTCAGAAAAGATATAGACAGGGTGGAAGGAGTCTAGAGGAGGGCAACTAAAATGGTGCAGAGTTTGCAAAGTAAACCCTATGAAGAGAGACTGAGGGATCTCAACTCATACTGTATACCCTAGAAGAGAGGAGAGAGAAAGAGAGAAAAGTGACTCTACAAGTACTGTACCTCTGAGGAGTGAATAGTGTGCAGATGGGGAAGCTCTTTCAGATGAGAATGAGCACCAGTATCAGGGGGCATGCGGTGAAGCTGGAAGGAGGTGGAATTCAAGAGGAATATGAGGAAATATTTCTTCACTGAAAGGGTAGTAGACACCTGGTAAAGACCACCAGTGGAAGTGGTGAAGGCTAGAATGGTGGGAGCTTCAAGTATGAAAGGGATAAATGTAGGGGTGTAGTAGAAAAGTGGCAGAAAGGTGGAAGAGTTGTCAGAGACCAGATAGGGTCTGGGAAAGTAGAACAAGCAGGGAACACTTGGGCAAACTGGATGGTCCAAGCGGTCCTTTTCTGCCAGAAAAGTCTAAGTTTTTATATTTCTATGTAAAGAAGAATACATGGGCTCTGCACTGGGCACTCGCTAGACCATAAGACTTTCTTGTACCAGCTAATTCATGTGATGTATGTTCGTAAATGGATGATCAAGATTATATTAATCTGCAAGGCACCTAGAGCAGCAAAGAGTTTAGGAGCCCACAAAAGGCGAGGGCCATTCTGGATTTGGTCCTTGCAAACAGGTACAGCATGGCATGGTTACATCAATGGAACCCCTGGGAACCAGTAATCACCTTACTGTGTGATCTGATGCAAAATTACTGGCAGCAAGCAAGCACACACTAAGATTTTTGACTTTAGAAGGGTGAGTTTTGGTAGAATGAGGGTACTGGTTGAAGATGGTGAGGAAGGGATGCTAGTAGCAGTAGTACCAGGGTGGATAGTAAATAAGGATTGATTAATAAAAGGTTGCTTGAAGCAGTTGGTCTCTGTATCAAGACAGTAGAGGAAACAAACAGGAGTGGAAAGAAACCAAATGGGAACACAAGGATAACTAGGATCTGCAGCTTATCCATTAGGTTGGGAAATGGGCAGACTAGGTGGGCCAAGCGGTCCTTATCTGCCATCAAATTCTACGTTTCTATGTTTCTATGTTAAAAGTAGTGAAGAGGCAGTAAGAGAGAAAAGGAATGCCTTCAAAAAATACAAGGCCAGTCAAACAGATGAAAATAGGAAGATGTGTCAGACTAAGAAGGTTAGGAGGGTAAAGCTGGAAGCAGAGGTGAGGATAGTAGAGACAGTGAAGAAGGGGGATAAAGCATTCTTTTACTACATTCAGTAGACATGCAAGTCCAAGGGGAAATAGTTAGGCTGTAGGAGGGAGAATGCTGGATACAGGAGGATAAGAGTAAAGCAGAAATAGTAAGTTTTTTTGCTTGGTATTCATGGTAGCAAACAAGGGGCCACTACCTGAATGCAGTTGTAAAGGAGATAGGAAATTATTTTTACATGGTTAACTGTATTCTGATATGCTTTAACCAATTTTTGATTAATAAAATAATCAAACTTTGGCATGCCCTCAGAGCTACAGAACACTACTCTCACCAGATGCTGCTCTTTCTTTTCATATTTCTAAGACATTCTGTGACATCAGTAACACCATTTCACGCTATTCATCTGAATGGCCTGGAATGGTGTTACTGATGCCATAGAATGTTCAGGCAGTCTGAAAAGAGAGCAGCTATAACAGAGGAGAGAGGGATTCAGAGCAGTTAAAAGGCAGCAAAATTAGATTATTAATTTAACAGACAATGTCCAAAAACAGAATATTGAATAGACACTACCGAGATAACAGGAGGGCATCTAGAGGTAGAAAAACTGTTTCCTATCATCTTTAAGGCCTAAAGGGTGGTGGGGGGGGGGCGTGGAATTTAACAGGAAACCAACTACTGGGGAAAGGTACTGAGAGGTCTTAAAAGGAGCAATCAGTACTAAGAGCTTCACACCCAAGTGTGGGTCGGTTTACCCAATGCACAGTGACAGTCGGCTTGGAGACATCCCCGACAGCGACAGCCGCAGTGCCGACTGTCGGTATTGCAGTGTCAGGGATGCCTTTGTGCATCCATCGGGTAGGCTGTTCCCCCAACCCCCCCATGTGGGGGAGCTCTCCCCCCCACACCCCCGGTCTCTAGGATTCTAACTCCGAATCGGAGTTGGACCGGGGACACCCAGTGAGGCAGTCCCAATCGCCAAACAGACCACCAGAGCGACAGGCGGATTTTGCCTGATTCCTGTCGCTGTGGTGGTCTTCGCGATCTGGGAGTCACTGCAGCAATGGTGTACCATGTGGGTCTGGTGACTTTGTGTGAAAAAATCTTTTTTTGCTTACTGTTTATTGCAGTATAGTAGTTTGTAAATTTGTATTAAAAAAAGCATTGATTCACTATGTAGAGGTTGTGTGAGACTAACTGACTTTTTCACTAGGTCATGAAGGTAGCAGACAAAATACAGGTGCTGAATGTCCTGTACTTGGACTTAAGCAAAGCTGTCATCTCTTTCCCAAATAAGAGAATGGTTAAGAAACTGGAGGACATGGGGGTGGGACAAAAGATTACTAACTGAGTCAGGAATTGGCCAAGTGGGAGAACACAGAGAGTGGCTCTGAACTGGAAACTCTGAAAGATAAGAAAAATCACCAGCGGGGTTCCACATGTATCAGTCTTATGTCCAGTACTTCTCTACATCTTTATATGAAACACTGGTTCAGGAATCCAGGGGAAGATATACCTATTTGCAGATGAAACAAAAATCTGCAGTAGAGTGAATAGTGATGTGAGTTTCAGGGCATTGAGTAAAGATCCAAAGCGACTACAGAAATGGTCAAGGGTCTGGCAATTAAAATTCAATGTCAAAAAAAAAAAAAGCAAAGTTATTCACATAAGGGTCAGCAACCTGAGGACGGAATACAGCATGGGAGATAATGACAGAGGAGAGAGATCTTGAGAACTTCATAGCAGACAACTTAAAGCAGTCAGCTCAGTACAACAGAGTTGTGGGGAGGGAAAGTAAGATGTTGGTGTACATATGGTAGACAGGGGATCAGCAGCATAACAAAGACGGTGATCCTGCCCTTGTAGAGATCCCTGGTGCTGCAGTTTTTGGAGCAGTGTGTGCTGCTGTGGAGGCAGCACTTGATAAAAGACAGGGATATGATTGAGGTAGTTCAGAGGAGGGCAACAAAAGTGATTCAGGGTAGCAAGAAAAGTCCTACGTGGGCAGGCTCGAGGACCTCAACATGTACACTACCAAGCAGGAGGGAGAGGGGGCACATGATTGAGACTGTGAAAGTTCTTCACAGAATAAACGAGGTGTACACATGGGAACTGTTCTCAATGAGCAGAATGGACCTTTTTCCTGGTGTGAATTTCTGTTTCTATGTAACTATGAATTTTGCCCTTATCCAGCAAATTAGACAATGTATGTCTCTGACTCCAACTAATGTATTTTAATCTAAGAGGTGAGGAGGCACTGGTTACTTTACATATGATATCTAAATAAACTATGAAACCCCAGTAATGCTTGAAGATCATATTGTCTATTTGTTTGAAAAAGAATTAAGAACGTTCCCTATAGAATATCATATAAAAGTGGTTTATTGACATTAAGGATTAGAACACAGTGGGCAAGTAACAATTGTACTTGCTGCTGAATCACTTGAAATGACAATAAGAAAGAATAATTTGACCTTATTAAAGCTTGGTTTAATTGTTAAAATATCTAGTCTTGGCACGTGAACTAATTAAACAATGAGAGAGTTTCCATGTAGTTTGCCACACAATACTACATCATGCTTTATAAAATGGGCATTAATGAAAGGTAAGATGCAGGCATGCCGTTGGGCAGAAACTGTCAGCTGTCCATTCATTAATGCCCCAGTAGACCTACAGTTTGCATTTCAGCTGCCACGCACAGATGAATGTAAAAAAGGAAAAATCAGTGCCTACACATTCTCCCGCTTAAACAACTGCCATTCACAACAGAGGTGGAAGCAAGAGAACATGAAAAATGGATAGAGTGCTATACATATACACACAGTTTGACATTTTTGAGTGTTTGATGATTAAAAATACTTACAACCGAGTCCCTCAATAAACTCTTGAAAGAGAAATACAACTGCTATGTTTTTCTTTTTCAAAAACCCACCCACATACAACTGACAACCAATGAGAGCCAGAGCTAGATGGGAAAAACTTTTTTTTAAAAGAGACCTACTTTTTAAAGTGGATGGACAAAGTGCACAAAAAAATAAAATTTTGAATGATTTTTAAATAATTTGAGTAGTTAAAACACTTGCAAAAGTACCATTTTATAAGTGAATTAACCCACTCCAGCCCCATGGTTGTATCAGGGCATTAATGCACTTTCCAGCTGGTTGAAGTCACTCGGGCAAGCACTTGTGCCTCACAACACACCCGGGGCATGCAATAAGGCCCTGATATACCCATGGTCTATCACGGGTTATAGCATACACACTACCTGGTTTACGTGGAACTGATGTGTATAAAAAACTGCAACCTGTTATGTTTTTAAAGGCTTTGAACTAACTTCATATCTCCCTCTTGCTTGCTCATATTGATACGTGCTAACAAGCAGAATCACATTTAATGCATTTAATAGTATTTTTACTGTTCTTTTGAAAGTGTTAAATCTGAGTGCTCGCTGAATGCCAACAATGTAAACCACTGACAAATGCCAGTCTATATGATATTGACATTCACTGATAAGTGCAGTGTTTTTTTCTAAAACACTAAATAAAATATCAAAAATATTATTAAATGGGATATCAAATGAAAACATACATAAACAGGAACATAGAAATGTTACAGGTGAAGCTAGTTTTTACCACTTTTCTATTTTCTATCAGCGGTGTACTTTTGTGATAACTATCAGCTACTACAGTATACTACTCTCTGAAAATGCTAACATAACTAGCCAGTGCTTGATTAAGAGCCCAGAAGGGACAAATCAGTCCTCACGTGCGGCGTTATAGTAATTTCTTTAAAAATCTATTGAAGATCATCTTAGACAGAAAAGGATTTGCTCACTATGTCAGAACAGATAGCATAAATGATAATGGCCAAATCAGTATCAATGGATTAGGAACAGGATCTAGCAGATGGAATTCTGAAAAACCGATTAAACAAGATACATCACACATTCTCGGTTTCACCCAGTCCTAGGGGTACATCGCACACTGGCATCCTGGGTGTGTGCATGCTAATCATGCCACTGCACAGACACCAGTGATGTCCCCACCAACAGAAGATCCCTCCAGCAGTGCTACTTCCTCTGGTCACTAAGGCTGTAGTATCATGGTAGAGAAGAAAAAATTACTCACCACGTAATGCTGTTTCTTCTAATGGAGTCTTGCTGTATTCTGACAATATGCAGTTAGCCCCAGCACTTGAACTGCCCTGGAGAGGAAAGAGTTAACTCTATGCAGGAGCATAGAACGTTGAGCTAGAGCTTGGTTTTCAAACCTCTGTCTCTGGTACATCTCAGTGTAACTGTCAGAGTCTTACGAGCTATACTAACTAACTAGTAACAATTATAATTGTTTAAACTTTAAGCCATAGGCAACTTAGTTTGGGTCCAAAAGACTCAAGTCGAGAACCCAAGAATAAACCAAGTAGATAGTGAAACAATTTATAAAAAAACACAAAACCAATAAGAAAAAACACCCCACCTGAAAGGCAGGGGACAAGGTACACCTCTGGGGTGCAGCACTGTACCTGCCAACCCACATCCCAAAAGTTAGGTTCTCAAAGGGAAGGCAGGGAGGGAGGTCAGAATACAGCAAGACTCCATTAGAAGAAACAACATTACTATGGTGAGTAATTTATTTCTTCAAACAACTTGAAGTCTTGCTGTATTCTGACAATATGCAGACTACCAAGCAGTACCCCCTTGGAGGAGGAGGGGAAAGAGAACCTTACTTGGGGAACAGGATCTGCAGTACTGTTGTGCCAAACCTAGCATCACTCCTAGTCTGGGTATCCAGAGAGTAATGCTTGGTGAATGTATGAACTGTTTTCCTGGTGGCTGCTTAACAGATTTCCACCAAGGGAATATCCCTGGCAGCTGCCAAGGATGCAGCTGTACCCTTGATTAAGTGTGCCCTCAGGCCTGAGGGTGGCTCTTTTCCCAGCTTTGAGTAACAGAACTGGATACAGGTGACAATCCACCAGGCAATAGATCTTTTAGTGTCAGGTCTACCATTTCCTACTTCCCCATAGGCAAGAAACAGTTGGGTGGTATCATTCCTGTGGGCCTTCGTCTGCTCTATGTAATAGCTTAGAGCTCTTTTGACATCCAAACTGTGCAGTCTTCTCTCCCCTGAAGAAAAATGATCAGTGAAAAAGACAGGAAGGGACATAGATTGGTTCAGATGAAAATCTGAAACCACTTTAGGTAGAAATCTCCTGTTTGTCCTGAGGACTACCTTATCCCTATGAAAGGAGATGAAGTCAGGTTCAACTGACAAGGCCTGCAATTCACTGATCCTCCCAGCAGAAGTGATGGCTACTAGGAACACTGTTTTCCAAGTCAAGTACTTAAGCTCAGCAGAAGATAAGGGTTCAAAAGGGGGTTGCATATGCTGTGCAACAGATATTCAAATCCCAGGCTGGAGTGGGCTCTCTAAAAGGAGGGTTTAAGTGAACCAGACCTTAAAGAACTTACCGAAAACAGGATGTGATGCTAGGGAAGATCCCTTCCCTGCCGAAAGAAAGGCAGAAACAGCTGCCAAATGGACTTTCAGGGTAGCAGGTCTAAAGCTAAGCTATTCAGGTGGACCAAATAGTCCAGAACAGTGGCAATGCCTGCAAATCTGGCTGTATTTCCTTGAAAGAACACAAGATAATTTATCTTTTCCATTTGGAACTGTAAGTTTTTCTGGTAAAAGGTTTTCTAGAAACCTTAAGGATATCTATTACTCCCTGGGAAAGATTCAAATCTGCATATTCTAACTCTTCAAGAGCCAAGCCTTGAACTTGAGGTAGTGAAGGTTGGGGTACCAAATCCTCCCCTGAGAGCAGGTCAGGAGGTCGTGCCTCCTAGGTACAAAAAAGGGAAGTGATGCTGCTAGAGACAGCAGCAGAGGGTACCAAGGTTGCCTGGCCCAATCTGGGGCCACCAGGATCACTGTGCAGGGTTGAGACCTGATCTTGACCAGAACTCTGAAAATCAGAGGGGGGGGGCATAGAGAAATCTGCCTGTGCAGTCCAACAGGAGAGCATCTAGGGGAACAGTCCCCAAGATTGGGGGTCTGGAGCAAACTGGGGAAGTTGGTGATTGTCTGGGACTGCAAAGAGATCTATCTCTGGAATGCCCCATCTCTTGAAAATTACCTGAAGTACATGGGGATTCAGGGTCCATTCGTGGTGACCCCGAGAAATCCTGCTTAAGGCATCTGCTAGGACATTGTCCTTCTCTGGAAGATACACTGCTGTCAAAGAAGCTTGAAAAGAATAAGCTAGATACCATACTTTCATTGCTTCTGTGCACAAGGCCATGGACTGAGTGCCCCCTTGCTTGTTTGTGTACTACATTGTAGTGGTGTTGTCTGTCCTGACTTGCACCACCTTGTCTTTGACTGCTACTGAGAAGGCCTGAAGGGCTAGAAACACTGCCCTGAGTTCCAGAAGATTGATGTGAAGGAGGGACTCCTGCTGAGACTAAATGCCTTGTGTAGTTAGGGCTCCTAGATGGGCTCCCCATCCAAGGAGAGAGGCATCTGTGGTCAAGACCAGTGAGGGTGGCTGACTGAGGAATGGGATACCCTGCCTGAGATTGTCCTGATCTAACCACCACTGGAGAGCCTGGAGAAGTCTGAGTCACTGGAATCAGTTCTGTGAGAGAGAGTCTCTTTTCTGGGACCAAAAAAGATCTTAGGTGGAACTGAATGTCTCTCATTTGGAACCTTGCTCCTTGAACCACTGCTGTGGAAACTGCCACGTGGCCTAGGAGTTGAAAAAAATGCATGGCAGGGTGAGACACTAGTGGTCAGAATGAGGAAGCCAGGTCTATCAGGGCCCTTATCTTTGAAGATGGGAGGAAGGTCTTTGCTTGAATAGTATTCAGTATACTACCCCTATGAAGGTGAGGAGCTGTACTGGTTTGAGGACTGACTTGGAAAGATTTAGAAGGAACCTTACAGAGCTGAGAAGACACTGGATAACCTCTAGAGCTGACTTGACTTGGTCTGAAGACTGGCCTACAATTAACCAGTCGTCTAAATAAGGGAAGACAGAAATGCCCTGCCTTCTGAGGAAGGCTACCACTACTGCAAGGCACTTTGTGAACACCCTTGGAGCTGAGATCAGGCCGAATGGCATGGCCCTGAACTGATAATGGTCTGATGGCAACTTGAACCCGAGGTATTTTCTGTGGGAGCACCTTATAGGTATATGGAAATGGGCAACCTTGAGATCCAGGGAAGCTAGCCAGTCTCCTGGTCTCAGGGAAGGAAGAATTATTCCCAGGGTCACCATTTTGAATTTTGGCTTTGTGATATGTTTGTTCAGATATCTCAGGTTTAGGATGGTTCGCCACTCCCCTGTCTTTTTTGGGGTAAGGAAGTACCTGGAATACAGTCCTGTGCCCCCTTGATGTGAGGGAACCCTCTCTATAGCTTTGAGGGTCAGTAGGAAGGAATCTTCTGCCTCTCGAGAAACTGTTGCAGGAGGAAAGGATTTGGCTCTCATTTTGGGGAACTTTGAGAAACTGAGAGCCAGTCCCTGGCTTACCACTTCCAGGACCCAACTGTCTGAAGTAATAGACTTCCAGGCCTGGAAGTGGTAAGCCAGCCTGCCCACTACAGGAATAGGGAGTTGACCCGAACTGACACATCAGGGTGTCTGTTTGGCAAGAGCTTTAGGCAGAGAGAAGGATGCAGCTCTGCTCATCCCCCTACTGCCTCTCCCTCTGAAGAACCCCCTCTGCTGAAAAGAAGAGGAGGAGGAGGAGGCCTGGGCTTGGTAAAAAGGCCTTTGAAATGGCCTGCCCCTGCCAGCCCTAGACTGCTGCTTCTGAGGAGTGGCTTACCTTTCCTTGGCTACTGCACTCCTGTATGCCATCCTGTATTCATCCATCTTTTTCATGCAAGACTCTGTCTGCTCCCCAAACAAAAGTAACCCCTGGGTGGCGCCACCCCCCAGTGTTACACCTCTGCCTACTACCCTGGACATAGGCTAAGGGGTTTGGGTTCGCTAACTTATAACATTTTTTAAAACCTTTGCACAGTGCCTCCACTCAGGGTGCTTTACGTGGGTGAGATGGTACTTGGTGTAGCCCCCTGAGCTGCTACACCACCCATGATGACCAGTTACCCTCCCTAGACATGCCCCAAGACACAGTTCCCCACATTTCAACATTTTGAATTAAAGGCTCTCTCTAATAATATGCTCACACGGGATTTCAAACAAGAAGAAGAAGATATTTATTTCGGGGGGGAATAAAGGAGCTAGGAAAGGCAAACAGGAGGAGTAGAGGTTATCTTACCGTATTTACACATATACAGAGATCATTTTGGATTTTGCTGGTGAACCCTCCAGCTGGGTGGCTACATATTAACAGGCAGACATAAATCACATTTTACCATTCGACTTAAGACATCCAGAGCTCTGGCTATCTAGCTGCTGATAAATCAGATGTTAAACATTATTATTAATATTACCCACACTGGTACCAGTCCCAGATACAGCAGAAACCCCGCAATCTCATACCATACTGGTTAAACAGATACCACCATCCAAGATGTTGCAGGCCTGATGGAGTTGCAGCTGGTCGAGGTGGCCGGCAATTAATTTGAGGGTGGGGGCAACTTGGAACCAGACTATTTGTAAAGCAGCTAATTACTATTTACAACCACAGCAGGGATTGCCCTGCACTTTAGCAGACAAAGCAGGGATTGCCCTGCAATTGCAGACTTTCCGAACATTCCAGAATAAACTATGTGGATCTTACATCCAGAACATTCAGCACAATATCTGAAAGTCCCTTCCAATGCAATGAGAGTGATGCTTCTGTCAAGCATCCTAAACGCAGTTTAAACACAGTCACATCCAGTACTTTATATACCAAAAGGCATCCATCCAGAGTAAGTTGGCAACAATATTTTATCAAGCATCCCATACTTTAGTCACAGGCAGTCACATCCAGTACATTCTATATACCAAGAACATTATCCACAAGAGGAGTCCTATCCAGCACGTCTAGCCATTTAACACTTATACCAAGCGCTCTTAGACGAAATTCTGTGCAGACACAGGTACATTCTCTTTAAGGTACCTTAGACATTAATATGCTCTAGGGCCTCCTGTCTCATGAAGTGGCAAGCACGTCTTGGCAGACAGCTCCACGATGGCAGGACTCTAACCCATAGCTACACATTTATATGATTCACTAAGCCCAGCATCTTGCTGCACCTGCAACTTAGCCATTTGGGCCACAGACAAGATGCATCCATTACTTGAACTAGGCAGTCTCTTATGGAGTTAGTAGCTCAGACTGATGACTTCAATACTTCACACTTAACAGCAAACATTTCTTAATGGGGCATGGAGCCCTGAAGATTACTTGCTTAGCTTCTCCCTCGCACCTGTGGGTACGAGGGTACTCACTCAGGTACTCCACGGGTCTCATCCACAATTGAAGGCATCCTGAAGACTTCTTCAGCTCTCTCACCACTGAGGTACTTGGTCAGCGCCCTCACCACTGCATGATGTCATCTGGTCTGGTCACCACTCTCACCGCTGCTGGACATCTGATTCTTCGGTCCACATCTTTCCCCGACGTGGGAGGGAAGGCTAGCTTCAGGAGGACAGTACTGGCAACCTCCAGACTAGCTGTTGCAGAAAGCACAATTACTGTAACTAGTTAACTGTTAACTGAAGAAAATAACAAATGCCCTCTGAAGACTGAAAGGGATTAAATTAAGTGGCCCAGGCCTGATGGCATGGCTGGAGCCTGAGCCCCTCCCCCATGGGGGGCTCCCAGCAGGCCGGAGCCTGCTCTGCTGCTCTCTCTCTCTCTCTCTCTCTCTCTCTCTCTAATCTCCAGAATCTCTAGACAAACTGGCAACATTGTCTCTTTATACAGCTCCTAGCTCGACTCCTGATTGGTAGCAGGGATGAGGTGTTATGTCTGCAAGTTGCTGAAGGACCTGTCAATCAGAACACTCAAGGCACAATTGGGTTGTGGAATTTGCACCTAAAATAATGTCCCTGTAAGCCCCCATAAGCACTTGGGTGCTTACCCATGAGATACAGTGAATGTCCCACAAGTCCTGGCTATCTATTGCTGCAATTCCAATTGGCTGTACTGCTGGCAATGGCTGCTTAACCCACTGTCCCTTATAGCAGATTAGATACAGTCCTGAATAATGTCCTGGTGCAGCCAGAAAGAAGTAATTATTTGCCCCACAGTTATATAGCTTAAAGGCTGTACTTGAAGTCGCTGCACAGATGAAAAACATGGCTCTTTACTTTTCCTGTCGCTACTATGATCAAGCTCCTTGCAGCAGCTGACAGGCTGACACACAGAGTCCCAGATACTGGAATTGCCAGGGAAACAGTATTCATTTTAACTTTAAACACTTTTCTCCACATGCACAGTATATTCCCAACAAGCAGCAACAGTTCCATTATGTAAAACATTTTAATTCTTTACTTTTCGGCTGGAGCTGAACATGGCTACCCTGGAGGCAGCCAGATACCTGTTATGCATTATTCAGATGACCGGGGTCCTGCATAGGCATACTCAAATGAGCCCAAGTCAGAACTCCTTTAATTCCCATCTGAGCAGTCCCCCAGCAGGCTGTCCGTGGTCACCGGGTCCCAAATAGGTGGAAGGGATCCCAGGACCCATGGCACAGTCCCCGAGGTGACCACAAAACAAGCGGCTCCAAATCAAAGGCGCTTTGCGTGCCAACGCGACTCCCGCTGCCCTTGAGGCAGCACTTCTGCAGCAGGAGCTTGCGGTCAGCAGTTTAAGCCCTGAGGGGCTGGATTTTCATTTGACTGCAAGCTGGGGCACACACGAGGGCAAACAGGGCCTGGGAAGCCAGAAAAATTAGAGGCCAAGTCAGGAGAAGCCCGAGAGACAGCGGGAGAAGGACAGAACAAAACGGGCTAAGGTAAACCCAGACTGGCATTTCTAGGAACCCCCATTTGCAAGGGGGTTACACAAAGAATTACCAACCACAGGGAAATCCATAGCCTTAGCCTGGGTATCCTGTGAGAGGTTAGTACATCTAAGCCAAGCAAATCTCCTAAGAGAAATAGATGTAGCCATGATTCTTGATGCCACATCATTGGAGTCCACTGCAGCATGGAATTGTACCTTGGATGCCTCAATTCCATCAGCAGCCACCTCCTCCAGTTCTTTGGCTAGCTGGGGGGAAGCCTTCTTAACCAACTCCAGAACTGTATCCCACCTGGACGTCTGGTACCTGGCTGTATAGGCCATATAACTGGCTTGCCTGAGTCCCAAGGAAGATGCCAAGTACTGTTTTTTTATGTTGGCTCACGCTTGCGCGCCAGCCAACATATTGCAGTAGTAGCAGATTTGGAGGTGCGGTCACTGTGGGCAAATGCAGGGCACACATCAGTAGGTGCATCCCTCATTCCCCAAAAAGCCAACTGCAGGTGCTGAGACCCGCAATACATAAAGTGGTCACCAGATCTAAGAAAAGTGCTACTGCAATGAGAGCCAAGCTCGTCACGCAGCGGCACAATAACATGCCTTCCGACGTGCCTTTCCTGGTGATGCACTTAACTAAACATGGCGGCACTGACTGCCACCACCACTTCATTTGCTGATGGGGGATCCCACTCCCCATTGGCATGATGCCCCCCTCCCATTCCAAGTGTGTGCCGAGGGGGTGCCCAATCCCCCTTGGCATCATGTGCCCCCAACAGTCTTTCCTTGCCGACGGGGGCCCCAATCCCCATCAGCTTCAGTCCCCCCTGCCTAGTTTAGTTTGTTGATGGGGGAGCCCACTCCCCATTGGCATAATGTCCCCAGCCCCCGATGTGTTCTGTGTGCCGAGGGGGTGCCTAATCCCCCTTGGCATCATGCGCGCCCCACCAACCCATTTCTGTGCTGACAGGGGGCCCAATCCCTATCGCCTGCGGTCCCCCTCCGTGTTATGCAGGTGGTACACTGGGAGTCACCCCAGTGTGCCAAACACTTGGAAAAAAAAGAAAACCGGCCCTCGTTGTCTCTGTTTTTTTTTTTAACCTGTAAAAGAAGAAAACGGTCCCTTGTGGTCTCTCCTGCCTCCTCCCCCAACCCGCGTCCACCATCTGTGTACCCTGTCTCCCCACACCCCCCACCCCATACTTACCTCCGGAGTCCGGTGCGACTATCTTTGGTGGACTGGGAACACGTCTGCACTCTTCAAAGCCAACCGCAAACTGAAGAAATGTTCAGTAAGCTGTATAATGGCATAAATAGGGTTTTTCCAACTTTGGTGCATATCTCGGTCATTTTTAGGAATTTTTGCACCATATTTTCAACATGGGGTTATTGGGACCTCTCCTCATGAGTTCAGTCACTCACATGGCGTTATTCAGTTCCGAAACATGAACGCGGTCACTGCGCGGAATCACATTTTGGGACTGATTAACGAAACGACAGTGCCACTGTTCATGAGGTGGGCTCTCAAAACCCTATGTTGCAAATTTGGTTAAAAAAATCCAAAAAATGACTGTTTTATGAGCGTTCGATGTGCAGTTTCCATGCATGCTCGTAACTTTGTGAATTTGTAATATTTTCACTCCAGATTTTCAACATTGGCATTTTGCCACACCTCCTTACAGCTGTCATTTTACATATCCTGGCTGAAATGTGTTTTCGCACTTCCGCGCAGAATAGCACGAATCGCTGTGGGAGATCACTTTTAGGAACAGATTAAGAAAATGACAGTGGCACTGTTCATGAGCAGAGGTCCTAAAATGTCTATGTTGAAAATTTGGTGATGGAAGTCCATAAAATGATTGTGTTACAAGCATGCATTGAACAGTTTCCACGCACCTTTGTGACTTCACAAATTTGCAATATTTTCATGCCAGATTTTCAACACTGGCATTTTTTCACACCTCCTTATGAACAGTACAGATGTCATTTTTCACATCTTGTCCAAAATGTGTTTCTCACCTGTGGTGCACAATGGCATGCTCGCTGTGGGAAATCAACTTTTGGGACACATTAATAAAATCACAGTGCCACTATTCATGACGGGAGGTCCCAAAATGCCTACATTGAAAACGTGGTTAAAAATATCCCCTAAATAATTGGGTTATGGACGTGATTTGCTTAGTTTCCATGCCTGGTCATGACCACCAAATTTGCATATTTTCACTCCAGATTTTCAGCGTTGCCATTTTTTTATGCCTCCTCATGAACAGCACAGTTGTCATTTTTCACACCCTGCCCAAAATGTGTTTTCATGCCTGTGTCACCAAATGGTATAGTTGCTGTGCAAAACCACCTTTCAGCTAACAAACTGATAGTGCCTTCTCTTCATGAGGTGGGGTCACAAAAAGCCCATGTTGAAAATTTGGAGTGAAAATACCAACAAATGCCTACAACTGTAACACCCCACCCTGTAGAGACTGACAGGTGTCAGGGGTGTGACTTGGGATCATTGGCTGTAATGCTCATGTCATTGCACCCCCACCCCACTCCCACTTTGCAGTCAGTCACAGGCACCGAGGTGTGCCTTAGAGTCTTTGGCCCTAAAGTACACCCCATTCTCCTATACTACACCCATCTCAGCATATTTCCTTATGGAATGGGTAAGTATAAGGCTCAAAGACCCCAAAGCACACCACGGAACTTGTCAGTGTCTACAGGGTAGGGTGAGGTTAAATGGCATGAGTGTTATAGCTGATGACCCAAAGGCACACCTCAATGCCTGTCAATCTCTGCAGGGTGGGGGTGGGGTTGGCATCAGTTCAATACTTCACTGCCATTCCTATTATGCATCTCTAACTCCTGCACTACCAATGCCAGCAAGACAACATTCAGCATTGACAAATGCTTGTTGGCCATGGCATCCACCTTCCTGGAATCCTTATCTAGGGGGTGTGAAGCCAAAGGAATATTTGCCCTGTCACAGGCTGCAGTCTGCACTACCTCAACATGGCTGCAATGGTTGTAGAGAAATTCTGTGCCTGAACCTGATAGCACATACCTCCTGTCCATCCTTTTGTCCACAGGGGGTATAGAAGTAGGAATTTGCAAAAGTTTTTGAGTCTGTCTCCCTAAAGATTTGTGGAGAGGAATAGACTGCCTCTTGGACTCTGGGACTTCCATCATCTCTACATAATCAGGTTCCTCTGTCTCCTCAGCAGCTTCCACAACTGGTAGCTGGAGAGTGTTAGCCACTTTCTTATAAAACATAAAGTGGGAAGGGGACTCAGAAAGTCTGGGAGGGGAGACATTGGTAGGCTTGTCTGGGGAGATGTCAGTTCAATAGGTTCATCTAGGCCTACAAAAACATCTTCCTCTTCTTCCTCCTCCTCTGGGAAATCCTTGTGTCCCTCCCATTCCTCATAAAAAGTCTCCGGATCAAAATCTGATGGAGCTGGAACCATCCTAACCGATCACTTTCCTGAAGGTGTCAGTTTGGATGGAACCGGGCAAAGCGACTGGACTATGCTTATCGCTTTGGCAATTTCTTCAGTGGTTGGAGTCTGTGGTGCCTGATCAGAACCAGCTGACTTCTTTCTCTTTTTTGGTGGAACCGATCCCTCAGAATCAGATCTTCTTTTGCCCGAGGGGGTATCGCCCGTGTCAGCAGGCACCTCCTCATGTTCGGCCAAAACCGAACCGGGCTGGCCATCCGGATCAGCGGACTTCTCTGCCTCTCTTTCCTTTGGCCCTTCAGCCTACTTAATCTTTTTTCTAAAGTGGCTTTAGGAAAGTTTTTGCAAATTTGGCAGTCTGTTTTGAGGTGGTCAAACCCCAGACAATACACTCATATGAGGTGGGGGTCAGCCTTAGCAAACGCCTCCCCACACTCGGTACTGTGTTGAAACCCAGTGGGACTGGTTTTCTTCTTGGGTTTCTCAGACATGGCCTTTCTCTTGAAAAAAGTTACCCTGAATAGCTTTTAAGCCAGGTAACACTGTCCGATCGGTTACCAACCATGTCACGGGCTGTGGAAAAAAAACAAACAAAATCTCGTTTTTTTGAAACCAATCTGAAGCAGAACCCACACGAGAAATTCAAAATTAAAGAGTCACAGAAGTATTTTGGTTCCCAGCTGGACCGACCGATAGGAAACCAAACCAAACAATTTCTACACAGTTTTTATTCACTATCAACCTACTTACACTACCTGTACCATAGACAGAGATTCAATACAGAAAAAATAATGAAACGGTTGAATAAACTGACCAGTTTTTACTTTTACAGAACCGAAGAGAAGGAGCGATCTCTGGAGCGACTTCTCAGTTAGGCGGAATAAAGAATCTGACAGTTACACTGAGATGTACCAGAGACAGAGGTTTGAAAACCGAGCTCGAGCTCAACGTCCTATGCTCCTGCACAGAGTTAACTCTTTCCTCTCCGGGGTAATTCAAGTGCTGAGGCTAACTGCACATTGTCAGAATACAGCAAGACTTCATGTTTGAATGGTAGCCTCCCATCCCAGAAGATAGCATCCCCTGGGATGGCAATCCTCCTTCCCCCTGGCCATTCCCTGATGACCCTGGCTTGCTCCCAACCCCAGGTCACCAGCGTTGTAAATGGTAGCCCTATGGGCAGGCTGGCTGCTACCTTTTTTTTAATACAGATTGGATGTAGAAATGGACATATCTGGACTGTTGACACTGACAGTACAGACTGGCCCATTACCTCATTTTAAAGAGCTTGTCTTGGGCTCTTAGACTATGAGTGACCATCCACACCTCCGGGTTGTGCCTGGAAATAAGCTTTGAGTCAGTGCCCCTTTCCTGGCTACCACTTGTCAAAGAAATAAATCAGTAGATACTTGTCTTCCCCTTTAAGTCTTGATGTGCTGATTATCTCAATCTACGCATTATACAGTGGAGGAATTGCACCATAAATGCTGCTACTTTTCTAGCAGTACTAGTATGCAGGGGATAAGCTGTAACTTCTTTTGAGAAAAGATCGAGAGGTTTTGTTAAATTATCAGGGACTCCCATGAAAACAAGAAGTCTGGTCTCAGGCTGCCATGATCAAAATTTAAAATTCATAAATAAGTGCAATGACTTACCTGTATGTGAACAATCTAGCAGGAAGGCGACCAGTATCAGCACTAACCAACCTCTAAAAAGCAACAACAAAAAAAGGTAACGTGAATAGTATTCTCAGTAAATGTTTGCAGTCTGGGAATTGTTGGGTTCTGGAGTCATTACATTAAATACATTTATATTGTGGCCTTGTTCCCAGAACGTTATCTTGTGGTTTCCCACAAAAGTGCAAGTTTGCTTGGATAGTATTGTATGTTGTTCTGTAAGCAACCAGAATTCCACACATTTTTTTTCTGCATAGGAAAAGAATGACTAGTTAATGCCAACTGATCTAGTTTCACATAATACTGGTTTATAGGCATGTCCCTTCCTGACACAAGAATGTATAGTATCACTGAAAGCACGGAGACCTGTGTGTGGCGCTTTGCCATCATTTCCCACACAGTATGCAGCTGTAAAACAGAAAAACATAGACATGGAAACGTAGAAGCTGTTGGCAGAAAAATATCCTGCACCCATCAAAGCTGCCCAACCATACCTAGCTAATGTTGATTGTAAGGACCCTAGTGGCCCTTCACTCCTTAACCCTCTCATATTTTGCCACCATCTTTACTAACCCCACCTGTCTGCCACACCCATATTTGAACCCCCTCCTGATGTCACGCAGACTGCCTCCTTTAGTAGTCTCTTCCACTCCATTGTCACCCTCTCCATGAAGGAATGCTTTATGATGTCCCTCTTAAATCTCCCACTCACCAGCTTCATTGAGTGTTCCCTGGTACTTGTGTTCCCATTCAGCATGAAACGCTCACTGCTGTCTGCTTTTATCCCATGGAGGTATTTGTACTTCTTCATCATGTTCCCTGCTCTTTCTTCCTGCCTCCAGTGTGTACCTGTTGAGATCTTTCAACCTCTCCATGTAAGTCTTTTCCTGCTGACCCTGGATCATTTTACCGCCATCCTCTGCTCTGTCTCCACCCTGATCTTGTCTTTTTAATATCTGGACCCCAGAATTCACACAGTGTGATGAACCAGTGACCTGTACAATGGCAGAATCACCTTACTCCTCTGGCTACTGATCCCCCTCTGTATAGCTCACAGCATCCAACTCGCCCTGCACAGTGTCCTGTTGCGTTGCACTGATGTTTCCAAATTGTCCAACATTATTAAGCCCCCAGGGTCCACTCCTCAGTTACACCTTCCACTGCTACCCCCTCATTCTATATTCTTTTTCCAGATTTTGTCCACATCTGCTTTAAAGTACTTTGCACCTCTTTGCCTTGAATTGCAACTGCCAGACCTTTGACCACTTCTCTAGTTTTCTCAGATTCTCCCTCATACTGTATTTCTTACCCCTCCCTCACTATCTGCTCTTCCACAGATCTTAGTATTGTCTTTGAAGGTGCAGCCCTTTCCTTAGATCTGCACTCCAGTATCACAGATGAAGATATTGAAGAGAACCAGACCAAAGACTAATCCCTGAAGCACACACTTGGTGACATCCATGACCTCTGTGTGTTCCCCAATAAGGACAGCCTCTGAATTCTGTTACCTGAGTTAATCTCCTTCTCATCTTGTGATTGTTTTCCTCACTTCCAGGTCACCCAACATTTTGACTAAGCCATCAATGTGGAACAAAGTCAAATGCCTGCTGAAGTCAAGGTACAGTATGTCCACAGCCTGACCCTTGTCCACCACCTTCGTTACCCAATCAAATAAGTTGATCAGGTTTGTTTGACACAGTCTCCCTCCCATGAACCCATGCTGTCTAATACCCTGAAGTCCTTTTGCCTCCAGCAACCTATTACCCTCTCCATTATCAAAGTCTCTAGTAACTTCTCCACTGTGGATGTCAAACTGACAGGTCTGTAGTTGACTGGTTCATCCCTACTTATGCTCTCATGCAAGGGAACTATGTCTACAGTCTTCCAGTCCCTAGCTACTCCTCCTCCTCTCTCTGGTGAGCTTTTAAAGAGCTTAGCCAGTGGCATAGCTAGGACCTGTGCCATTTCCTTTAGCACATGGGGTGGTAGTCTGTCCAGGCCCATTGACTAGTCTACCTTTAATGCGTTTTAATCCCTTTAACACCCAAGAGTCCCAAACTGGATCCTAATTAATATCTACCCCACTGCTTTAATGACACAGTCAAGCACTGGTTTACAGCCATGTTGGCCTCTTTTGTTCTGTTTAGAAACCCTACCCTATCCCCTCCACCTGGTTGGTTATGTGCTTTCTGAAGCCTTTCTTTTTCTTCAATGCAGCATTTCCACTTTCCTTGTGAACCATACTGATTTTCTACCCATCCTGTTTTTTCCTACCACCCTTACACAGAGATCCATGACTTCCAATAGCCCATTCACAACCAATTCCCACTTCTTTCCACCTCTTCTACTGCTTCTGCCCCTTCCAGATGCTCACACAACAGCTCCTTCATCCTGCCAGAATCTGCCCTCCTAAAGTCCAGGAGTTTCATCTGAAACTGTTTCCTCTCTGCTTCTAATTTGATATACTCCACAGTCTGGTGATCACTGATACACAGTGGGTCTGGTACTGTGATATCTCTTATGATGTCCCTGTTAATGAAGATTAAGTCTAGGATGGCTCCATCCCTTGGAGGCTCCTCAACCCTCTGTATTGGGAATGCTTCCTGGGATACCTCTGCAAACAGATGATTCCTTGCACTTGCTGCTGCTGTGGTCCTCAACTCTACATCTGGCATGTTGCAGTCACCCATTGCAGCACCTCCCCTTGTTTTGCTGCCCTTTGCATCTAGTTCCCTAGTTCTCTATCTGCTGCCTCCTTCCAAGATGGTAGTGTGTATATTAATCCAAACCTGATGTTACTCTCCCCATTCATGAGTACCTATACCCACACTGTCTCTATGCACTTGCCCTCCCCATTAGCTTTATCACTGTAGCTTTTATACTTTTTCTCTCAAATAATTACACTCCTTTTTCCTTGCACCCTGTCCTGCCTAAATATTGCATACCCTGGAATGGTTCGATCCCAGTCATAATACTGTGCTGCCCATGTCTCTATGATTGCCACAAGATCAAACTGTGCTTCTGCCACTACTACCTCCAGTCACTGATTGTGTTCCCTAGGCTTCTGGTGTTAGCGCACATAGCCCTCCATGCCACTTGCTTCCTCCCTTCCAGTGACTCCTTTAATCCTTGCTTCCCCTCACCTTCATCCTTAGCCCTGCTCCTACTGCACCCCACCATCCCAGCTGGACTTTCTGCAGTCCCTTTCCAGTATCCTTTTCTGTTTCCTCCTTGTCATCCTCCTTGTCATTCTTTTTGTGCCGTGTTTTTCCCAGTATATCTGCTAGTGCTGGGGAAATGCCACAAAAGCCGCCCTCATTTGAGTATAGGCGCACCTTCAGCAACTGATCTCCACCTCCATTAGTTGAAAATCCCCTCAATGTAGAAATGATTGGCACTGCACTAGATTACAGTCTCCGTGGGTACAGTACTTAATACAAGAACCTAAACAAGAGCACCCAATCATGTTAACAAAACTGTTAAAGAAATTGAACCCTGAAATGTTTGTCCATTTATTGGAATTTTGTTAACTGGGTTGGCTCAGTGAGACAGATATCCATTTTCAGGAGCGATCCAGAGTTAGTTACATTCAGCAGGAAATACAGTTCACTTATACAAAGAATACGATACAGTTCAGCAGAAATGAACAAGTAAGACACGTGACATTACAATTATTTTGTGGTTATTGAGATACATATAGTTGTACATTACACCAAGTGAAGTCCAATGTACCAGCCAATCAGTCAATCAAAATCTTTATTTAACCAGGCAAACATCATTGAGCAAAGCTCCTTTGCGAGATGGACCTGGACAGGATACAAGAACATTACACAGCACATTGAACACAATAAAATCACACAATATGTAAGTAATTAACATAGTCAGGGCTAAATATAATACACAGGGTAATGACAGTGGTAGTGCAAGAGTACTATATACACATATGAGCAGATAAATACAGGTTATAGTCAAGACTGGACACTATGGTGTGGTGAAGGCAGAAGAACAAACACAAGTGAGAGGGGGCAACAAGGGAAGTTAGGAAGTTGATAAGAAAAGGAAGGGAGTTGTGAAGTTTAAAGAGGGAGGGGGAGGGTAGGCAGGGAAACCCGTAAGTGTCATAGCAGTAAATAGTGATACCAGGACCAGGGGTAAGGACAGACTCCAGATAAGGAAAGTGAGGAGAGGCAGTAGGTAAGGTGAATGACCCAGTGTGAGGGAGACAGGAGGCATGTCAACAAAAGGTAATGCTACTTTAAGAAAATTGAAACCTATGCAAAGGAGCAGGCTACACGAGCAAAAGCAAAAGAGGAGTGCTATGAAAAGGTTAAAGAGGGATGGGAAGGGGTCAATGAGACAGGATAGTAAATGTAATATTTCATCAGACAGGTGACCAGCAAGTCACTGAGGCAGTGAGGAGGAGATCAGGAGAAACAATTGCAAGTTTCCTTAAAGGAACGAGCATAGAGAGTTTTTAAATGTTAATATGCTGAAGCTGTGAGCCAAATTCAAGTTTTTTTGCAGTGTGTTCCAGAACACAGGTAACATATGGCTCATGGAAGCCCTACTAAAGTGTGATTTGACCTTTGGCACTGCCAGGTGGATATAGGAGGCACTTCTCAGTATATACGCACCTATCACGCTTAGGGGTAAACAATTCAAGATATATTGAGGCAACTTCTTGGCGATAGCTCTGAAGGTCCATAGGGAGATGTTTCTCTGTCTTCTGTAAGAGAGAGATGTCCATCCCATGGCATTGTATAGAGAGCAGTGTGTATTGTATGGAAGATCGGTGATAAATCTTAGGGCTCTATGATAGAGTGTCCAGTTTCGGGAGCACAGCAGCTGGGTCCTGGATGTACAGAAACTCAGCGTAATCCGGGAGGGAGAGGAAGGTGGTTTGGACCAGTCTTCCTGGCATCTCTTGTAAGAAGATACTTAATCCTATAAAACAGGCCCAACCTCTGTCTAAGCTTTTTTTTGACAGTTCTTCAATGTGGTCGAGAAATGAGAGTCTGTGGTCAATCCATACCCCCAGGTACTTAAACTTGGATACATACTCCAGAGGTTCGTCAAGAAGTGTGGTGATTGGAGGCAGTGTTCCAAGTAAAGCCAGATATCTTGAAGGCACAAGGGGGGAGAAGAACATTGCCTTAGTAGTTTTTTTTTGGCATTTAGAAGTAGCTTTTGGTTAAGAAGCTGATGTTGCAGAAGACTGAAATCCTGTTAAAGGTAACTGCAAGCTGCCTCAAGGATAGGTCTGCTGTTGTAAAGAACTGTATCATCTGCGAAAAGATGTATATTGGCATTTTTTATGCAGGCATCTATACTATTAATATATATTGTGAGAAGCAAGTGGCCAAGTATTGAACCCTGTGGTACGCCTCTCAGGAGGGCTTAAGTGGAGAGAGATCCCCTTCTGCTTTGACCTGCTGGAGTCAATCTACTAGATAATTAGAGAACCATTTCAAAGAAAGGTGGTCCAGTCCAATGTTCCTGAGGGAAAGGAGAAGCAGGTCATGGTCAACAGTATCGAACACCTTGCTAAGATCTAAGAATACTGCACTAAAAGTTTTTGGCATCAAATTCACATTGCCAGTCATTCGTAACCTTAGCAAATGCCAAAATGGTGCTATGCCATGGTCTGAAGCCAGACTGCAAAGGGTTAAGGAGATTAAATAATTCCAAATAATTCCTTAGTTGTGAGCTCACAATTTTTTCTAACAATTTAGATAGGATGGGGAGCAAAGAAATAGGTCTACAATTGTTTAGGTTACTGGGGTCTCCGAATTTAAAAAGGGGAATAACATGCACAGTTTTCCATACTGAGGGAAGGACACCCTGAGAGACAGATAGATTAAAAAGGTGCATAATTGGCACAGCCAAGATGTGATAACCAGTCTTAAGGAAGAAGGGGCCAAGCAGATCTGCTCCTGCACCCTTCCTAGTATCCAGTTGCTACAAAAGATCTTCAACCACTTTTAGTGATGCCGGTTGAAGGGAGAATGAAGAACTCATGATAGGGACTGCGAGGTCCTGTATGCCAACTTGGTTGCAGAGCGCACTGGCAGGGGAGAAGTCAAAGGCTAGGCCTGCAGTAGAGAAGTGATTGTTGAGAGACTCAAGAATGGATGGCTTATCAGAGACTGTGATGTCTCCAAGGCAGATTTTCGCTGGCAGGGCATTTCCAGATGGATGGCCTTCTACTTCCTTTAAGGTGCTCCAAAACTTAGCTGAGCAGTTAGAAGCAGCGTCAAGTTCTGCTCCGTAGAAGTTAGCCTTAGCTTCTCTGACCATTTTGGTGCAATAGTTCCTAGCCTTCCTAAATGATAACCAGTCTGCTGGAAGCTTGGTTTTCCTGGCCTTTTTCCAGAGTGAGTCACTCTCAAGCAAGGTGGACTTTAAATGTGCTGAGAACCATTGGCATGATTTTTTCTTGGCAGGGATTTTAACTATGGGACCATGTTTGTCTAGTACCCCAGGCACAATTTCCTGGAAGATGTCATAGGCCCTGTTCACACACTTTGCCAGGTAGATGTTCTGCCAGTGCAGGGAAAAGCATAGCTCTGTGATAAAAGCATAAGGGTCAAAGTTCACTTCACTTCCTGCTTTTTTATTGCTCCACAGTGTATATAAATACTGCTTATATTGCTCAGTTTTGCTGTTCACCTGAAGAAGGAACCTGTGTGGCCCTGAAAGCTTGTGTATAATTCCATCTTTGTACAAGACACTTGTTGGTCCAGTAAAACGTATCAAACCTTCCATCTTCTCCAGGGAAAGACTTTTAAACTCTTTATGAATTGAGGTTGAGTCAGTGACCGATGCAGAAAATTTATCCTTGTCATAAATTGCAACTCCTCCTCCTCCTGTAGTCAACCTGTCTGTTCTTAAAAGGGAGTAAGAGGGGATAACTGCCTCCCGGTCAGCAATTCCAGCTTTGAGCCATGGCTCCGTGACCACCAGGACATCAAGCATAGTATGACAAACCCAGGCCTGGATAGGTGCAAGTTTTTTAATAGACTACATGCATTGACATGCATAAAGCTTACCCCTTTGAGGCTGGGTAAGTCAGCTGCAGCTATAATATTAGGAGGGGGACCTGGGTTAAGTTCAACATTGCCAAAACACAACAGTAGAAGGAGAAGAAGCTTCTTGATGTAACATTTTAAACTTATACGACTGTAAAATATTAGGGCTCGATACTCAAAGCTCCTGGCATTGCACAAGGGGCTTGCACCACAAAGAATGGGGCAAAATGCCGCCTGCACCAAACAATGTGCTTGGAGTGATTCTCAAAGGCAGCCTGTGTCAACTGCAGGCTGCTTGCCCCAAACAGGGCTTGCATCACCCCTGTGCCCAGACATGGGCAGTGGCATGGCACTAGGCAGTTTGCAGCAGATACAGGCTGCCATATCCTCTAATGTGGGATTCTCAGAACTCTATGTACCCTTAGATCAGCCAGATTTGGTCTAAGGGTACTTAGAAAATTCTTCTCTGGGAGAGTTGACCTGTTTACGGCAATATGCTGTGGCACCCCCACCCCATCCCCGATGTCCCCAAAATTAATTTATTTAAAAAAAATGGTGGTGGTAAAGTGGGCCCCCAACCTCGATCCCCAATGTCCCTGACATTAATTTATTATAATTCCATTGGTGGTATAGTGGTCCCCTACCCTGATCCCCAATGTCCCCAACATTAATGTATTCTAAATCCGTTGGTGGTATACTGGCCCCCCTCGCCAATCCCAGATGTCCCCAACATTAATGTATTAAAATTCCATTGCTGGTGTAGTGGCCCCCCTTCCTGATCCCCAATGCCCATGATATTATTGTATATCAGAATTCCCTGGTGGTTTAGTGGACCCCCCACCTGACCATGCCCTTTCACCCTGCTCCCCCCATCCTGCAACCAAGCAGGGGACTCGTACAGCCCACTGCTCACCACCACTGCCAGTTGCTGAGTGAGTTCTCAGTGAGCACATACTGTATAGAGTATGCACTCGGTGATTGACAGTTCACTGAGCATTTACTATATACAGTACATGCTCACTGACAGCTCAGTTGGAGGCTGGCTGTAGTGGTGAGTGGTAGGCTGTGCCAGTCGCCGACTCAGTTATGGGATGGGGCGGGGTGATAGGGCACTGTCTGGTGGCGGCGGCGGGGTGTCCACTAAACCACCAGGCATTTTTGGTACACGTTAATGTCGGGGACATCAGGGATTGGGGAGGGGGCCACTAGACCACCAACAGAATTATAATGAATTAATGTTGGGGATATTGGGGATTGGGGAGGGTGGCTGCTAACCACTGAGGACTAGCTAGAGTGGTGCACAGCCACTCCATAGGCTGCAACAAACCCTCAGGTTGAGCCTCTGTTTGGCACACTGCCAGGTTTGCTGTAAGCCCTGTGACTTTGCCACCGGGATCCTGCCCAATGGAAAATTGGGCACAGGGTCCCTGGTGCACCAGGCTTTGACGCAAGCTGCCTTTGGCGGCAGCTTGCATCAGCCTATGGGCTCTTTGAGAATTTAGCTCTTAGACTCCATTGGACTCCTGAGTTCATGCAGGAGGGAGACAAAGGTGGAGACAGCACCACACAGTTGCTTAGCAGATATAGATGCATGCAGTGTGTGTGTGTGTGTGTGTGTGTGGGGGGCACTCTTTGATCAGACCTTTGATGGAAATTAAGAAAGTACTCCCCTGGGTGGAGAATGAGCATTTGTTACAGTCAAGAGGCTTTGTGTGAGAAACACTGCTGGCCTGTTGATGTCTTGGCTCTGGAAACTTCCAGGAAGGGCTGGGCAGAGAAGTGCAGGATTCTCCTGGGGAGTCTATGCACTATTATGTCCTTGTAGCTAGAGAAGTAGTCATGCAGGATTTTGCAAGTGAGGCAGACCAGGGGGTAGTCTAGTTTCTCTTCAAGGGTGGGTCATTTGAGAGAAGCAAGGACAGCACAGTGGTGCTTCCTATTATCTGCATGTGCCACAAACCTGCCTACCCTCTGATAGAGTTGTTTTGAGTTGACTTTGCTCAGCTTCTCTAAACGAGGGGAGAACTGGAGCTCTGCAGAGAAGCATTTAACATTTTAAGCATTTAACATTAACATTTTCTATGTGGGACGTTAACTGGTACTCTCAATAGCTAATGTTAAAGCAACAGCCTGTCACATTCAAAAATAAGTTTAAAACAGCTGTCACATAATATATATAGTGCCAGAGGCTAACAATGTTTAGTTGTTATTCTGTATGAAAGCAACTTTGTTCTAGTTGTTTACACTTATCACAGTTGCAACAGACTATCGAAAATGTGATAACTACTTAACCACAGTCATGGCTTTGTGTCCTGTTGTGCCATGCACAACAAAGGCCCCTGCCTTCCCTGCACAGCTGCTAAACACATTCTGACTATGGACGAACGGGGGTGGGAGATGCCGGTCACAATGCATGGCAACCCTTGCAAGACCAGTTGCAGTTTTGGTCCACTCCCTGCCCGCAGAGTGATTACAGGCAGGTACTAGAGATGTAAATCAATAACCAGGTTAAGCAGTGCTGGCTGAGGACCAGAAAGGAGGCTGCACATGTTCTTTGGACCATGCAATAAGGGACCTGGAGCTAGGGAAGGGGTTTCTCTGAATGCCAAGATATAATGAAGGTATAGGGGAATGGAGAAAGGCACAGGACTACCTGACAGTGTCAAAGGACTACCTGACAAATGTACTGAAGCACTGGCCTAGAAGCAAGCATTATAGATTGTATTTATTTACAGCACTCCAGTTTCTTTATGACCTGGGCTGTGCTTGCTTGATAGGCTGTAGGTGCACATGTGACTCAGGAACTAATGAAACCTGATTCTTGTACCTTGTCTCTTTGCCTGGCTGCTCAGTTTACATGTGCATCACCAGGTCTGGAAGCACAAACACATCTCTGCAACAATCTGAGCTGATTCTTAGTTAAGAGCACACTTTCATACCCTTGCATTCCTGACTAAGTAGTATACTCCTACTGTATCTGACCCTTTGATAGGGTTAGGACCCTGTTCCATTTTTTTACTTTTTATTTACTGTATATGTTTGCACATTACAGCATGAAACACAATGCATGAAAGCATTACAGACATTTGCTATGAGAAATAATTATGGTAGAACTGGAGAATAGATTCCTTTTGTTACATCCGTGAAGGGATTCCGGTCTTCCGGAGAGCGAGTAAATAGTTGATCTCAACTTAAAATAGACCCCATTCTAGCATATTAAGAAAAAAGAGCTTTTCCAGCCAGTGGACTAGCAGGACCTGACTTGGAATATTATTATATCGTACCCTGTTGCTGACGTTCTGTGGCATCTCAGAAAGCGTAAGTCCACTCAAATTGCATACATGCAAGGAACCGGTATAACAATTAATGTGGCTTGTTATCATGCTTTTTCCTCAGCATAAAAGCAGTAACCCAATCACTCAAAAAAACAGTAAACATAGCCCAATTTTACATATCCCAGAACCTGCTTTGCTGAAAGCACAATAATCAGGCCCCTTTCCAAAACCGCTGCTTATAGCAAACATCCTTTTCTCATGAATTGGAGAATATGGCATTTAAATCTAAAACAGGAAAGTCTGGCTACTGCCATATTACCAAGTGCAACATATTGTAAGGTGGTTTGAAACATGAGGAAGGGAAATCAAATCAAAGTCATTAAAATCGAGTATCTTCAAGTGCATTAGGAAAACAGTAAGTGAAATGGGACCATATAAAAATCTCTGCTGGACCCAGACACGATGGCAACACAATCTTTGAAGAGGGAAACTATGCAGCAGCCTTCAATATAGATACAGTTTTTATTGATCACAACACGAAACGTCCTATAATGTCCCACAGCAATCAATCCTCATTGAAAAACAAGCAGTTTCAGAAAATACAGGGTATCAAACATAAGGCAGCAACCATTTTCCTCTAATCCCGTCATCACTCGCAGTACTGCAATATAGTCCAATGAAAGGCCTCACCTCATGAGTCTGAAACAGAGTCCACCTCAGGCCCTCTTGAAAGGGACTTTTCAGTTTTGGTCCACAATTTATCCAGTTCCGTGGGATCACTATAAACATATGTATTGCTACCACACTGAACACAAAGTTTGTCAGGTATGTTGAACTAAATAGTCTCAATTTCTGTTTACCCCTGTCAAAACTTTTCTGCCTCTGCCTAGTGCCGAAACTAAAATTGGGAAACATTTAAAATTTCCTACCATCCAACTCCAGGTCCTTAATTTGTCTTGCCGCTTACAGCACTGCAACCCTTTATATCGCAAAACCAGAATTAACTATCAGTGTCCGAGGAAGAGATGAGTTCATCATTTTATGGGGTGTCACCCGATACCACTTTTCCAGCTCCAGCAAAACAGCAGGAGAGTCCAATGCGAAAACATTCCTCAGTCAGACAAGGGTGGTAGAAATTGGATCAACACCCTTGAAATCTTTTGAAAGGCCATTCACCCTTACATTATGCGCCCTCAGTATGTCATCTGAGTGATCTAGATGAGAATGCAGGATTTGATTTTCTTTTTCCCAGGCCTACTGACACAGGCAATGCTTTTCCCGCAGCACCATAGCCCCTGCAGCCTCTGTGCTGTGGGACACCAGTTGCTGCTCATCTGCTTGGAGCTGTTGAGTAACAAATCAAATTAAGAGTTTAAAAGTTGTATTGGTTTATCCATTTTGTTCACCACTGTGCTACAGGAGGAAAGGGTGATCTCCAGCTCCATCGTATTTGACGCCTTCACTGCTTTCGCCCAATCTTTAGTAGGACGTTTAGGCTTGAAGAAGTCCTGGAAACTTCCAGGCATGTTTCTCAGTCTCCCCATTGCCCTATTTTGACAATACTTTTTCCAGTTAGGCAGGACTGTGTTAGATGTCAGGTGCCTGACTCTGAAAAAAAACTGCTTCAGAAAAATGAGTTTTAATTAGATTAATTACTGTACCATGTGAGAGCTGTTGAGATTCATGTCTGGACACCCAGGCCACTTACTCTGCCCCCAATCCTGTCCCCTTTTTATAGGGAAAATACATTTACTAAAAAAAGTTATTCTGTTCTATCATGTCCTATCCTTTACCTGTCTTGTCCTTTCTGTCTTTTCAAAAACGGTGCAACTGGCAAGCTTGCCTGGGGTTCAGTGGGGCAGTGGATGACCACACCATGTCCCCACTGAGTGCTGTAGGGCATCCATGATTCAAGCATCCTCCAGATTCTTGTTTTATTGTTTTGTCAGGGCATAGTACTGGGATCAGTCCTCTTCAATGTCTTCATAAGTGATATTGCAGAAGAACTGGAAGAGAAGGTATGCCTTTTTGTAGAGGACACCAAAATGTACTGTTAGGAGGGTGTGGAGAGTATGTTTAGGGCTGGAAACTCGAGCAGTGGTCAAGAGCATGGCAACTGGGGGTTCAATGCCTCAAAGTACAAAATCATGCACCCAGAGTATAGGAACCCAGGAGTCGAGTACAGCATTGGGGGGAGGGGGGAGAGGTACTGACAGTCACTAAGCAAGACAGGGACCTTAAGTTTATTATATCTGGTGACCTCAAACTGACAGGACTGTGTGACAAACCAGTGGCTAGGGCCAGTGGGATGCTGAAATGCATAGGCAGAGGCGTCTCCAGCAGGAATAGAAAGGTAGTGTTGCCACTGGATCCCTTGCTTGTGAGACCCCACCTGGAGTATTGTTTCCAGTTCTGGATGTCACATCTCAGAAAGGACATATACAAAGTGGGGGCAATCCAGAGGAGGGCAGCTGATATGGTGCAGAGTTTGAATCACAAGCCCTGTTAAGAGAGACTAAGGAGTCTCAACGTATACACCCTAGCAGCGAGGGGAGCGAGAGTGGACATCACAGATACCTACAAGTACTTCACAGTGATGAACAGGGTGCAGGAGGAGATGAAGTTGGAGGTGGGACATTTACGAGGGATGTAAGGATGTACTACTTTATTGAAAGGGTGATGGGCACCTGGAAAAGACTGCTAGTGAAAGAGATGGGAGCAAAAAAGTAGTGGGCTTCAGGCATGTGCGGGATTGAAATAGGGCAATATTAGTATACAGGCAGAGAGGAAGGAGGGTCACCAAAGACTAGTTAGTTTCTGCAAAGACAGACTAAGCGGGGATCATCTGGACAGAGTGGGTGGGCCATTTGGTCCTTTTCTGCTAAAAATTATATGCTTCTGTGTTTCTAATACTTTAAATTCATTGTTTTTTTTCCCTCAAGAATAAAATGGCTGCCACATCTGACTTACAAATACAGTACTACTATTGTGGACATGACAAGGTTAGGAATAAGCTTAAGAAAATAAACAAATATATAGTGAACAGCAATGGAAGCACATAGAAAATCAGATTAAAGATATACTAATATTTTTATTGACTACAGTTGTAAATTAGATTTTTGGAAAATCATTTTTACTGTGCTACTTTTTTCTTAAGCTATGGCCATATGAGATTAGTCCCTGCTCAGGGTGCATATTACCGTTGTGTACCCAATTCCCACTGACAACATGGAGCAATACAGAAAGATAACTAAAGGAAAAGCTTCATCCCATGGGATGTAAAAGATTCATAGAGTAATGCCCTGATCCCAAAAGGGGAAAGAAGACATTCACTAAGCCAAAGATGTACAGTATGTGGAAAAAAGGTTTGATGAGAAGAATAGAACAGTCCCATCCCATAGGCTTGAAGGAACAGCTTAATTCCATTTGCACTATACAACTTTGTCTTTTATGATATGATATGATATAGTATGATATAATATGGGATTTGTGTGTAACCACCCCCACCTGCGAGGTGTTCTGACTTAGCCTGGAGATGGTAACGGGTAAAGTCTTTTATACCTTCGGGTGAATGGTACATGGGCTCATGGTTAGAAATGGGCTTAGAAAGTAGCGTGGTACCTTCACCTATGGGGATCTGGTTCCATGTCATAATAGTGATCGTAAAACAGAGATCACCATTATGGAGAGTGTATATCGCCAAAAAGCAAATTGGCGATATACACTTTAAGGTGACCTGACTTCCAGATGTAAAAAAAGTGTGTTTTTTGGGGGGAGGGCTGTACCCCCTTGAATTTGGATTCTCATCTCCAGAGGAGTGCATGTTGGGGAGAGGCAAAATCCAGATCTTGCCAAAAATTAAGTTTCAGCAAAATGTAACCCGATCCCGGTCTTGAACCCAATACCTGCTCTGCCAGAGCTAGCCTCCCTCACCACCACACCACATGGCTAGCTCAGCAGCAGCAGGTACACCAGTGCCTGAAAACTCCTTCTCTGTCCCTCCCCTTCCCCTTGTTACTTCTATTTTCCATTTGCCCTTCCTCCTGGTCGCTATACCATACCCTCGCTATTCTCCAGGGTAGCCCACAATAAAAGCACCCAAAATGAGTTGCTATATTTCTAGTCGCTCATTTTAGGTTGCTCTTATGATGTGATACTAGGGATCCTTATGACAGAGTCCTGCCAGGGTGTGTCCTTACAGGAAATAAATACAACCCCCACCATCTGTGACAAGGAACACAATAACACAATCCCCTCCCAACGTATCACTCTAAGCATGCAAATAAACAGAAGGGCAATAATGATAAAATACATTAGCTATTGCAAATAAATAACCAGTGGGTTTATTTTGGGGTTAGAGAATAAGGGAGGGGAAAAGAGGAGTAAAGGTACAAACAAACAAAGACAGCAGTTTGTGTTCACCCCCACCAGAAGGCATGTCTCAGCACCTCTCCCCACACCTGGTGCACCAGTCAACCCCACAGTTCCTCTGGGAGCTCCCAATTATAGTTTGAGTGTGCACACAGATGCAGAGTTGCAGGCCTCTGATGCTTGTACCTCAGTGTGGTACAGTGTAAGTTCAGTTGTTGACTGCAGTTGCTGACTAGCAAATTACACAGTTGGATGGACAGTAAAACAGTTGCTCCTGGCTGTAAACTGTAGCTGTGGGCTTGAGTCTAGGGTTGTGCAGCAATGCACAGAAAGTATGTGACTATCCAGCTATCTAAATTATAGGAATGACAAGTTCTGTGGGTAAAACCCAGTACTCATGACCTTTAGATGACAGACTGGTGCTGTCTTCATGAGGATATCTCCCCCTACTTAGGTAGATGATGTCTGGATGGTCTTTTCTGTATGCTGGATACAGATGTGGTGGATCTAGTGCACTCCTGGTGATGAAAGGTGTGGGTCATGATGTCTTTGGATGATAGGACCTCTGTTCTGTAAGCTGGTTACAGGTGTGGCGGATCCAATTCTCTTCTGGTGAGAAGGAATGTGGGATGTGATGCTCCAGATGATGATGACCCTATTCACCCCTCAAGGGGACTTGCCTTAGCTGACCATGACAGGCAGGCAGTCACAGAGGACCTCAGCTGATTTGATCCCATCAGGATAAAATCCTAACAGCAGTAGAAAGGCAATGATTCACCTCCTTCCCAGACGCATAGCAGCTTTCAAGGCAACCCCTGCTCTAATGTGGTGCTAGTGTTAAGACTTGGCACTCTAGCTGCATCAATCCCCTTTTCCAAGGGTCTCAAGTCTGTTTTGGAAAAAACATTTTAGTCAGACTAGAATAATATGTGAGAGCTATTCACTGATGCTCTCCTTTCTTCAGAGGCTTTGTTTCAGACAAACCTACTCAATTTGCCTGTCTCTCTCGTGTGCAGAAATCTAGGGGTTAAATATCAGTGGCTAGCATCTCATGCTAAACTCCTGGCTCTCAGTGGCTGTCAGTTCCCAAGGAAAAGAATGCATACAAGTCCTCAACTATCATGCAATTCTGAGCTGTTTTGTAGAGCTAAACTCCAAATAGGTGTCAGCTTCACTGGGACAGGAAGTACTAATTTAGTTGTTTTGCAGAGCTGGCCTAGTCTCCAAATTGATATCAGTTTCACAGGGACAGGATGTACTAATTTAGTTATTTTGCTCTTTGTGCAGCTTTGAGAGCTGCTTGAAACTGAACAACCTCCTTCCTGTGGCCTCCCCAACCCTGAAGGCAGTCCAGGGCTGGTTGAGAGAAGAGAGCTGGCGATGCACCAGCCATGGTGAGAAGGGCACTGAACAAGCCCACTGAACAAATGACCATGTCCAGTCCAGCCCTGGGTCCTGCAATTGCAGTCTGGACCAGGACTGGAGTGAAGGAGCAGTGGAAGGGAAGGTGGCAGCAGTGCTCTGGAGAGAGCCAAAGGCAAGTCCCCTTTTAGGAGGGAGTTACATCTGTTATGTTCGGGTATGTTACATGTGTGGGTTTGACACTGATATTTCGGACTAAGTGATCAGTGTCTGTATTCTGTAAAGATTCTTGTCATGTACCACTATTAACTTGATCTCTGTAGGGGTTCCAATATTTCAACAGAATAAAATCAAGATCAAATCAGGGGGTGCTGACATTGAAGATGGCAATGGAAATTAGTTGGGTTAAATTATTTTATTTAATTTATTTTAGAGTTTATGACCAGGAAAATCACATTGAGCCAAATGTCATTTCCAGGTGCTACCAGTGAGGTTAAATGAATTTGTTGAGGGTAACACAGTGGATGTTGTGTGATTCAGACCCATGTCGGTTGGGTTTCCAGGTTCACAACTAAGAGCTGTAACATAGAAACACAGAAACATAGAATTTGATGGCAGATGAGGACTGCTTGGCCCACTCAGTCTGTCCCTTAAGGCTACAGTTTCTCTCTACTCCCTTCTGCCCAAGGTTAGCCCCAAGGTATATGGCACTCCTAGGTGAACAAAAAAATGGCATCCTTCCCTGAAAAACATGGTTTTACTCTTCCCTGCATGCCAGGTCTGATCCTCCCCCAAAACTATTGTATTCAATGCGGCATGGAAGCATGCCTTTTGGCACAGATCTTGATTTTCCATTTCTACCAGTTCTTCTCCTTTCAAAAACACTAAATACATCACCATTTCTGGAGAAGGAACACTCAGCTACCTCCCCCCCCCCACATTATACCTGTACCTGCGAGTAGAGAGAGGGATTCAGACTTTAGTGCCGTAAGTCCATCATCTTTATCAACAACATGAAATCTAATATGGGGAAGCCTGCAGTACACCTGCCTGGCCCACACCGTACCTGATTATGCAAGTAAACACATGGGATGGCTTCAGCCTTCATGGTATTATCAGTCCCTCACCTTTCACCACTGCTACATTCAACAATATGTGCCACACAGCATATTACTGCCCACCCAAAAAATTCTCTGCATGTGATTAGGGCTGGCAGTATAGACTAGATGTCAGAGCAACAAGCTGTGAATGAACTTAATGAATCCAGTAGACCTTGTTTTGGAATCCCACACAACCAGGCGCAGCTTGCATACTGTGTGACGCTGAACAAGTTACTGATAATTACAAACCACTTAATCTCTACAGTGCTCTGGGTCTGGGTGCACCTAGAAATGATCCAAGCTTCAGCTATAACCAGCTTAAGTCATTTTCAATTGAACAACCCCCCTCCCTCTGCTGCAAGTAAAGTAACATAAGTGAGCCTTAAGCTTGGTAGGTCTCAGATTTAAAAGCGTATGTCTGGATTCTCCCTAAGGAAAAGAAAACGTAATAATCAGGGAATAGTCAGCTCCTATGGATGCCTCAGAACACTGATACAGACATAGGAGAATTCAACCACTCACCCAAAATGTTGTGCACAAATGTAGATTTATTACCAACACAGACATTAAACTCACCTAACTCCAACAGATTCCCCCTCAGAAGACAGAACAGAGAGCCATCATGCTACACTTTAATTCACATTAATTTCATTTGCCACTAACACTGCCAAATACCAGCCACCTGTCACTCCAACCATGGCTGCTGAAACCTCAACCTTTAAAAAAAAAAAATCATGTGTGATTTGAGTGTGAGAAGAAGTTGGAAGGCCTGCGAGTGATCATGGCCAGTTTCCGCTGGCTAGGCATGGAAGGCAGACTATGGAGTGGGCTGTAACTGATTAGAAACATAGACAATAATGGCAGAAAAAGACCTATGGGCTATCCAGTCTGCCCTAGTTCTGAATTTAGCCCTGGGACTTAGTGTCCTTCCAGGGTCCTAACCTTCCCCAACCTCCCCCCAATTTCTACTGCCCCGAGCAACCGACCATACCTGAAACTGCTAACGGCTTTTCTACCTACCACTTTGGCTGGTAGACTATTCCACGGCAGCTCTGTGACCCCTTCTGTAACATAATACTTCCTCATGTCCCTCCTGAACTTCTCTCCTGTTAGTTTCCACTCATGTTCATGTGACCACAAACTAGTATTCAAGCTAAAGAACTTGAAGGTCTCTATCATGTCTCCCCTCTCTTTCTGAATCTCCAGTGAGTACATATTCAGTGCCTTAAGACGCTCTTCATAGGACTTGCCATGTCTGCCCTGAATTATTTTCATCACTTGCACTGCACCAGCTCCAACTTATCCCTATCTTTCCTGAAAGGGAGAACTCCAGAACTGGGCGCAGTACTCCAGGTATGGCCTCACTAAGAATCTATATAGGAGAAGTACTGCCTCATCCCTTCTGATCTCAATAGCCCTCCAGCTACAACCCAGTATCCTACTCATTTTGCTGTATGCCTTGTTACACTGACTTGATCATTTAAAGGAGTCGCCAGGCACTGGGGATAGCCAGGAGAAGAAGGATACAGGGAGGAACAGGGCCTGGTAGGGTAGTGGAGTGGGGTGGGCAGACTGGAGTGGTGTGGAACAGAAGACACCCTGGGGTGAAACAGGTCTAGGAGAGTGGACTTCCCTACCTGGTTCCCATACCCAAGGGCTCCACATTAAGTGGGCAAGTCACCTGGTCTACCTCGTCTACCTATCCTACTTGGGCGGTGTTGTGCAATGCCAGGTCAATAAAAAATAAGTCAGCTATTATTGCTGATCTTGTTGGTATAGCTGACCTGGTTTGTATCACCGAGACCTGGCTGGATGAGAAGGCTGTCCCAGTGCTAGAATCAGCAATTCCAGCCGGGTACTAGGTGATACACCACCGAGGGAGGATCATGGGGCAGAGGAGTAGCCATTTGTTTTAAGTCTGTCTTGTCCTTGTAGCCAACCCAGTGAGAGAGACCAGATCCTTTGAATTTATCGTGGGAGCAGGTGGAGGTTGCAGGATTCTTCTCATTTACCATCCACCCAGTGGTGAGAAGGAATTCCTGCAGGAAGTCAAAGACTTAATTGTTGACCTGGTGTTCGAATCTCCTAGATGGGTGATTCTGGGGGATTTCAATGCCTGGGTCAACAATGAACTTTTGCAGTTTGGGTAGGACTTCCTCAAACTGATGAGCTTGTTGGGCCTTACACAGGTAGGTACCTCTGCTACCCATATTCATGGTCACTCATTGGATCTGGACTTCCTACTGGAGATGGAGATCACCGATTTGGTGGTGGAGCCAGGCGGATGGTTGGACCAACATACTATAAGGTTCAGATTCGAGGCACCCCAATAGACCTGCTCCTATGAAGATGGTCCGGCGCCGCCCCTTAAGGTGTTTGACTCCTGATGGTCTTATGGCAGTGCTGTATCTATCAGGAATGACGAGTGTATGCAGGGAGTCAGGAGAACTGGTACTGTCTTATAATAAGGCAGTGACAGGGGCCCTTGACTCCCTAACTCCTGCCTGTGTTCGCCCCCTCACTTGTCGCCCAAAGTCCCCTTGGTTTGATGGGACTTTGAAGGAATTGAGGCAAGGGGGACACAGGCTGGAGTGGCACTGGCGGAAATCTGGTCTGGTGGATGATAAATTTAGATTGATAGCCCATTATAAAGACTATCAATCAGCAATCTCCTGTAAGAAGGCAGAATTCTTGTCCAAGGAGATTGCTGCGGTGATGAATCGGCCAGCTCTGCTCTTCCGGACTGTCAACAGGTTGTGCAATCCAACTTGTCTTCAGACTTGGGGAGTGTTTTCACAGGTTAGGTGTGATGAATTTTTGCTTGGTTCCTCACCGTTAAGATTGCCACTATCAGGTTGGAGATCCAGTCAGTGCCCTCAAATTGGTATTGTGGTGATTGGCAAGAGGTTGCAAGCAAGCAGTCTGTCTGGTCAGACTTTGGCCAGTTGGTGATTACAGACATTATGTGGGTCATCCAGGGTATGTGTCCAACCTACTGTAGTTTGTATCCAGGCCCTACGTGCCTCTTAGTGGGGTGCATTGAAGTCATCAGCCCAGTCCTTGCTGAGATAGTCTGGTGATTGTTGGAAACAGGGGTGTTTCTGGACACCCAGAAGGAGGCAGTAGTGGTTCCTCTCCTTAAGAAATCTTCCCTCGACCCAGACTGCTTAGCAAACTTTAGACCTGTCTCTAACCTGCCCTTTGTGGGCAAGGTTATTGAGAAGGTGGTTGCGGTGCAGCTAGATGACCATTAAACAACCCATAATGTCTATGATCCTCTAAAGTCGGGGTTTTGGAAGAGGCATAGTACTGAGATTGCCCTTGTTTGGGTACTGAATGATGCCCTGATAGCAAGGGATCAGAGGAGTCGTTCCATCTTGGTTCTCCTTGATCTGTCAGCAGTGTTTGACACTGTACACCATGGGTTGTTGTTGGAGTGCTTGCGGATTCTCTGTGGACTGTCTGGTACAGTTCTCAGGTGGTTTCGATCATTCCTCACTGGCAGGACTCAGAGAGTGGTGTCGGGGATTTACTCCTTGGCTCCTTTCCCTCTGTTATGTGGGGTTCCACAGGGCTCTGAACTATCCTCCATGTTGTTTGCAGTGTATATGTTGTCATTGGGAGACATTATAAGGCAGTATGGGCTGAGTTTTTACCACTATGCGATGACACTCAGCTCTACATGTCCTTCATGCCCAAGCAGAGTGGGGCGATCTCGGTTTTTAACAGCTGCCTCTCTGAGATCCAGGGTTGGATGGGTGCCAATTGGCTGAGGTTGAACTTAGACAAAACCAAGGTGTTGGTGGTAGAGCCAGGTTGCCAAGGTATAGGATTGTTGGCAGGTCAACCATCTGGACTTTGGCTCGGGGAGGGCCAGCTGCTTACCTCAGACTGGGCTTGAAATTTGGGCATTGTGTTCGATAGCGGACTGACATTAAAATTTCAGGTGTCTGTTGTTATTAAGACCTCTTTTTTTCCATCTGAGGAACATCACCAGGATTAAGCACCTGGTCCCACCTGACGATCTTCCAAAGCTGGTTCACACCTTTGTAACTTCACACCTTCATTACTGCAACCCCCTATACCTAGGGTTACTGGGGGTTGATAACCGCCAATTGTAGCTAGTGCAGAATGCGGCAGCCAGGCTGTTGACTGGTTTATCAAGATATTGCCATGTCACTCCTATGATCCGTGGCCCACACTGGCTGCCTGTATATTGGCGGATAACATTCAAGGTCGGGTTACTGACCTATAAAGCTCTACATGGACAAGTGCCTGGCTACTTGCAAGATCTTCTCTGCCCCTACCCCCCCCACTCACACCATTCCTCTGACAAGGGATTGTTAGAGGTTTCTAGGGTTTGATTAAAAGACTTCTAGGGCCCGCTTTTTTGCTTTTGGGGCCCCGACCCTGTGGAATTCTCTACCTCATCGGATTAGAGAGTGCCTGACCATCAAGAGTTTTAAAACTGCTCTGAAAACACACTTATTTTGCCTAGCATTCCCAGACTCAAATGAAATGTAGTGCTCCACCATCAATCTTAGTTATGATCATGTCTTAATTTTAAAGTAATTTTAGTGTGTTTACATGGATTTTAATGTTTTTATGTACAGTGCTTTGATCTACTGGAAATTGCACTGATAAATAAAATTTGATTTGATTTGATTTGATAATTCCAAGGTCCCATTCCTCAGCCATAGTGCTAAGTTTCACCTCACCGATCCAGTACTCAGTCCTGGGATTCTTTTTCCCTAAATGCATTAGCTTGCACTTCCTGCAATTGAATTTTAACTGCCACACCTTAGATCATCCTTATAGTTTTTGTAAGTCCCTATGCATTTCCCTGATTCCCTCATCACTATCCAGTCTCCTACAGAGCTTAGTGTCATCCATGAAGAGACACAACTGCTCCAGATTCCCTCACTAATGTTGCTACTGAACATATTGAAATGGACCCAAGACAGAACCTAGTAGTACACCTTTTATGACCTCCCTTTCTTCTGATTTGACTCAGTTGACCACAGCCCTCTGCTGCCTTCCCTTTAGTCAGTTGCCTGCCCAGTTTACTGTGACCTGAGCCACATCCAGATCCTACATCATCTTCAAGAAATGTCTGTGAGGCACGAGTCGAAAACCTTGAAGAAGTCAAAGTAGATGAAATCCACAATGTGGCCCTTATTCAATTCCCTCATCACCCAGTCCAAGAAAACTATTAGGTTAGTCAGATAAGACCTCCCTACTTTCAGTCTATGCTGTTTACTATCCTGGGGCCCACTACTCTCCAAGTAATCCATGAGGTCCTCTTTAACCAGTGACTCCATCAGCTTCCCTACAATAGTGGAAAGAAAGACAGGTCTATAATTCCCTGATTGTTCCTTGTCCCCCCCCCCCATGGAGTGCAACCGTGCCCACCATCATCCAATCCATTGAAACCACCCCCATCATCACTTAGCAGTTGAATAGACCTACCAGGGTTCAGCCAGTTCCACTGCCAGTTCCCTGAGTAACCTGAGATACAACCCATCTGCTCTCTGGGCTCTGTCCATCTGTATGGCTGCCAGACCTTTCTGGACCCTTTTGCTCGTAAACGTTGGCTGCCTCATCTCCTGGACCCCTATAGTGGCTGCCTTGATGCCACTTTCTGGCAAGGGCCCACTATCCTTCCTAGTGAAAACTGAGCAAAAATATGGATTAAGTTTATATAAAAAATGGAGTAATTTTCATTGTTTTTTTTTCCATTCAAGTACAGCACCTGGCTGGCTGAGATGTATTTGTGGCAGGAGAGACTGAATAAAGAATATTAGTGAATGGAGTTTGGGCACCCTAAATAATCATCACAGCTAATGCTGTTGATTCACTTGCTGCTTTGCTTGCACCATGCCACCCACCAATACACTGTGCTGATTGCCTGCTGGCTGCTGCTGCTACTAGGTCCACTGCATGGAACTGGCGCTGATACAATCCTAGGTGCATGCATGAGGCATCTCACAGAGGAGATGCTGCTTCTGGCTACTGGGGTATTAGGCACTCCCTCCTGACTTGCAGAATATGTCCTAGCATACCTCCCCAGTTAAGTAATGGTTTGTCGGGTAGGGTAGGGACAAGTTTGATGCTACCAATCAGGCTACTGCAATAGTCTGGATTTGGGTAGGGAATATACGAGCCAGATAGACTCAAACAGTCAGTTCCTTCCATTCTGTCAAGAATCCCCCCACTTGTCAGTCATTTTTGTCCATGCATAAATATTCACTCACTGACTCAACTCATGTCAGTACATGCTGCCAGACGGACCTCAGCCCCCCCCCCCCCATTACTGCAGATTTACTGCATAACATCTACACAGTCACAATGAACCAAAAGAATTAAGTGAAAAAAATGGGGGGCACATGTATTTTTGGTATCCCCTTACAATGCGTGCCCTAGGTAACTACCTAGTTCACGTATAAGGCGGGCCCTGCTTCTGCCTCTTGTAGAAGGGTACTCCTGTTGGTGTAGCAAGAAGTGAATGTAATATGTTATTTAAGGTCTCTATTCACCACACACACTTTGATATTCCCATGTATTATCACTTTTGGGCCATATTCATATTTAGTCCTAAACTTTTGCAGTTCCATAGTCTCCTGACTGAAAACCCCTGCAATATGAAAGTGCATGCTCTGTATATTAGACAACAAAATATGCTAACATTTTTTGTAACTTACCTTTGCATTCTTGAAATTTTTAATTAAAAAGAAAAGATGGCCTATAAAACTGCTCTTCCTCTCTGGTTTTTCATCAGTAGTTTTTCCTAGAAATAGAGATGAAAAAAAATCTGTAAGCAAAAACTTCTGAACTTGACAGGATTGCTCCATTGTAAATTCTTGCAAGTTTTGTAAATGCTGTACCTTGCACTCTCTGATATTTTGTAGTGTAAATTGCCCTTGCTATTTCATTCAGTGCTGTTCATCATGTTTGTCACTTTTTGTTTAGTAGATTTCTTCCCACCGTCTGCCACCTTCCCCTGAGGTTCCACTAGGAACAAGCTCTGGCTCAGTGTCTCTCTCTCTCTCTCCTAGGTTAACCCATTGAAATAAATAAATAAATAAACTGCCTATCTCTTATATACAGTCATTCAGAAATGCTTGGTTCAGTGACCCATCCTTTATCAGGGAGGATTGCAAGGCTGCTACTGAGAAGCACTGCCGTGTCAAAGCCTTGCAAATCATTATTATCCAAACTTTTGATTTTTACCTATAGGTTATGTGCCCATCTCCAAGTGACTCCCCCCTTCCCCCATCAGTGGCTGCCATCCAGTCCAGTCCCCCTCATCCCTGGCACTTATAACTCCTCCCACTTAGAACACCTTGACTTACCCTCCAGATGGGCTCCCCCAACTGGGGCAGGGTTGGGAGGGCAGTTGGTCCCCTTATATTGGGACCTTCAAAGTGGGGATGATGGCCAGTCACCTAAACCCTGGCCTGAGTATGGCCATCATCTGTTACTGTTTTTTATTCTGATTTTGACATCTTGCCAGTCTAGATCCCCTACCTCATAGAAACCGGTGCTCAAAGAGTATCAAGTGCACATGTGCGTGCTACTGTGTGCCAGTGCACAACACTTAGCTAGCAACTACTCATCCTTCTCCTTCTCTACTGCATAGGCACTTGTAGTCACCCAGATGGAAGTGTAATAGTGGAAGGCGAGTATCCCATGGGATAATCAATCCTCCCTTCCTCACGAGCCCTGTGATGACTTGGACTCATACCCGAAACCAGGTCACCGGGGATGCAGGCAGTAGCGCTACCACTGTGCTGATGGGATGGTCTATTACCTAAAACAAAGGGAAGCAGGAAAGGCAGTGAGGGGAGCAAAGGTGCAGGACAGAGAAAAGGATAGCCAAAGGCGTAGCTAAAGGGGATAAGACTTTCTTCAGGTACACAAGTGAGAAGAGGAAAGCAAGGGGAAGAGTAGCAAGGATAAGGAGGGTGGCAGGGGGAGACTGTGCAGAAGATCAAGAAGAAACAGACACCCTGAACAGGTATTTCAACTCAGACTTCACAGTGGGGGGCAGACCACCAGGAGCAGTAGGAAAGGGGGTGGACACAAGTCCATTTTAAGAGGAAAATGTCCAGCAGGGACTTGCAGCTTTGAAAGTGGACATGGCTATGGGACCAAACAGGATACACCTAAGGGTACTAAAGGAACTCAAGGAGAGGCTAGCTGTCCCACAACAGCCTTATTCATCAGTTCACTGGAAACTGGTGTGGTTCTGGAGGACTTGAGGAGAGCAGACATGGTTCTGATCCATAAGAACATCAGCAGGATGGAGTCTAGCAACTAACTGTAGGCCAGTCAGTCTCACAGCAGTGGTGAGAAAATTAATGGAAGGTTGGTAGAGTATCCTGAATTGATTGGGCTACAAGACCAAAGGCAGCATGGATTCAAGGGATGGGGGTGGGGTTGGGGGGAGATGGTCATGCCAGATGAAAATGATTGATTTCTTTGACTGCATAACTAAGGAAATAGATCAGGGGAGGGCAGTGAATATGGCCTATCTGGACTTTAGCAAAGCCCTCAACACTGTGCCACACAGGAGACTGATAAAGAAACTGAGCAGCCCAGGTGTGGGATCCAGAATGGTGAATTGGGTAAGGAACTGGTTAATGGATAGGTGACAGAGGGTGGTAGTTAATGTCACTTACTCTGAGAGGAGAGTGACCAGCGGGGTGTCACAGGGCTCAGTACTGGGGCCGGTCCTCTCCAACATCTTTATAAGTGACACTGAAGAACCAGAAGGGAAAGTATACCTTTTTACAGATGACACCAAAATCTGCAATAGGGTAGACACTCAGGAGGGGGTAGAGAGAATGTGTAGAGGCTTTGGAAAACTTGAGTAGTGGCAAAAGAGCGTGGCAGCTGGGTTTCAGTGCCAAAAAGTACAAAATCATGCACCTAGGGCATAGGAACCCAAGAACGGAGTATGGGATGGGGAGGGGTACTGACAGTCACTAAGCAGGAAAGGAATCTTGAGATTATCATGTAAGCAATAAGACCTGACAGGGTGTGAGGTATTGGTGGATACCCGCATGACCTAGGTGTGTGATGAGACCTGGAGCTGAAAGTGGAGGGCCTTACAGCCCCTGGAAGTGCCGGTATCCATCAATACCCCACACCATGAAGGGCTGTTTTGCACTTAGAAAATGGGTTTGGGCAAATTAAAAAAAAAAATCTCTAAAAGATCAAAAAAGACATAACAAAAAACAGTAAAATATTGCTTAGAAAATGTAAATAGTTCCTCCACAGATGGTTTCTACCTGTCAGTCATTTGTCTTTGTACACATGCGGTAGAAGATTTGTTTCCCATTGAACATAAGAATGCAATATTCTGCTGTATTCTTTTAAGAGAATGCTACAGCCCCGAAGCATGGAATGTTAACATGGAATGCATGAATTAAAAATTCTGCAAAGTTCCACTGACATATACTCACACAGACACACAGATGCCTCATATAGATATAACCCCTAGGTGGCGCTATCCCAAGGGCTACTACCCCTGCCTGCTTGGCTAGTAGCAGGTTAAGGGGCCTGAGTTCTGAAATGGGTGCCTCCACCCGGAGGTCAGGGTTGGTAGTGGTCAAGTTAACCTGGGCACAGCCCTCCAGGACACTGTAACCCCCTCTTTCCCCTCTAGTGGCCTGAACACTGTACAATAATCACTTTCACAATACCCCTGGTACATCACACAAGTACCCACACTGTTTGCACTTACCACCAGGGCTGGTTCCTCTGGCTTTACCCTGGGGACCCCTGTAAAACAAGGTTAAGCACAGCAAATAGCAACTGTACAGTACTTTGAGCACAAACTGGAACCACAGTCAGATTTCATGCAGAAAAAGTTAGATCTGATTTATTCAGGGGACTTGAACAAGGGAGGCAAAATCAGATTAATTAGCTTAAAGGCTATATCAATCAAGCAGTTATGCATGCGCTTTGAGTCCCCCCACAAAGTCCACCTCTGGGTACCCAGGTAGAGAAGAGATGGGCTAGCCAGGACAGTTGCCCGGGGTTGCAGCTGGTTGGGGCCCTGTGATAGAAAACACAACATGCACAGTACACAGTATTTGTAATCCGGAGCCAGATGGCTCAATTCGTAAAGAAAATGAAACAACAAGACAATCAGATGACACACTCAGATTAAGTTGTTGTTGTAGGGAGCTACCCTGGTATTTACTCACGATATCAAAGACTGGACAAAGGCTGGACGAAAATCGAGACTGCAGGTGGTTGATCTGGATTGCCAGGAGAAGCAAAGCCCACACAAGTCACCAAGGCGTCGTTCCTGTTCAAGCGTGGGGCAGGGGACTGATCCCCAGGCAGGTCTCTTGTCGATGGCTTCTCTGTGCAGTGGGTAGTCTGTCTGGGCCAGTCTGGCAAAGCCCAGACCGCATGGAGAAAAGTTCGGAAGCAGTCCGTTTTGGGCTGGATACAGCTTCCAGCAAGCAGAACACAGTTCACACAGTGGGGAACTAACTCACAACCCACTAGCAGCTCATAGCACATTTACATGTATGGGAATTCTACTGTACCAGGCAAAGCATGCCCCGGGCACAATCGCAAAGTCTCTGCACACACCGGGAGCTTAGGGGTAGCTGGAACTCTTGACAGGCCGATCGGATTCAGCAAAAATATTTGGTCTTCTTCAGTTTGAGCCTGGCCCACTTCAATAGCTTACTTCAGTCACACAAACTTGGATTTAGTCCAAAATAATTCTCTTTTCTCCCTCTCAGAAGCAGCACACCGGCATGCAGGCCAAAAACTTAGCCTTTTCTGAGTTCTCCCATGCAAATCCACTTAGGATGGCTGCTCAGAAACACTTCAGCTCCTTCTTACTCAGCTTCCAGCTTAGTTCTAACTGAAAACTGCAAGCAGCCTGGGACTTCCCCAAGATCCAAAATATTTGGTTGGCTGATTTGGCTGTCAGTCAAAGCAAGAGCTCCCCCTTCAGTTGCAAAAAAAGCACAAAAAAGCTCCAAACTAAAGTACCTACAGATTTTGAATTCAGACTGCTCCTGTAGTCTGGCTATATTTTAGGTCCCACCAGTACTGTTTGGTCCAATTTGCAGTCCAGGACCAAGATAGTGGAGACAAACAAAACCATTTCTTGCTACAAAGAAAGCAGGTTAGACAAACTACATTATCATTATCACTCTAAATGATTTTTCAGTAAATAGTTACATCTTTCAACAGAGCTCCCTCTCAGATTACTTAAACAGAAATTAGGCAGCTCTTAAAGAGACAGTACACAGAGGCTATACAAGCTCTGGTAATCACATTTAAACTGCTAAAACGCAGGGCACAAGCCTGGCAGTGAGCATTTAGGCAAGCTCAAGGAAGACTTTTTGGGAACCCCTATTTGTAGGGGGGTTACATAGAGCCAGAAACTCAATTTGATCTAGGACAGGGTTAGCAACAGCGATTGCTCTATCAAGCAGGTTAGGCTATAAGGGAGATTTTACATGGTCATCAAAGAACCAACAGAAACCCCTCCCCCCAAAAAAATCTGTATAGTGCTTGATTTATTTTTGTTTATGTGTATAAGAAAGGGATCACAGTGAAAAGAATATCCAATTATTTATATATTTTTTTACTTTAAGGAACTTTTATTTCTAGGGCCTAGTTGAAGGTATTTATTTAATTTATTTATTTATGTCTTTGGTATCCGGGTAGGTACACTGATCCAGAGGATCGTTTTCAGGCACGACCCAGGCCACAAAGTGGCAAAACAGTACAGGTACAAAAGTAAGTACAAAATACAATACACGCATACCCAGAAAATGGCGGTGAGGTCGATAGAGAAACAGATGGTTATACTATGACGTGTACAGACAGGGCAAGCAGGTTATACAATAAACTGATGTACATAGGCAACAACAGAGGCAGGTAATACAGGTGATGCAATATACATAATGTACAAGTTCATGGTACACAGTCAAAAGCACAGGTGCAATTTACAATGGCTGCACATATTCAAAGATCTAGTAAATTAGACGTTTCATAGCAGAAAGTGGGGGTAGAGAAAGGAGAAAAGCAGGAAGAATAGGGGATGAACTAGGGGTTAAGTGGTGGGAGAGAGTGGCAAGGGAGTACAGAGGCGGGAGTGGGGCAGGCATGGTGGTGGGGGGCGCTTTAAGTGTTATCTAGCAGTAAGCGCTGCCTCAGTGCTTTATAGCTTATGGGAGTTGCAGACCCTAAACGTTATTGTGCAGGACAGTGACAGCTTTCTGCTGCAAGAAGCCAGGCTTTTAGGTTATACTTGAAAGCATTGTGGGTGGGGGATGAGTGAACAGATGGGGGAAGCTTGTTCCATAGGGAGGGTACCGTGATTAAGAAAGCTCGATCCCCCATGGCAGTGGTGACATGAGGTACTACTAGCAGGGGACAGAGGATGCCCTGAGATTCCTAGGGACCGCTCTGTCTGTCAGGAGGAGTGAGTAGGGGGACATTTGATAGTTACTGAGAGAGCTGTCAATCAGACAGCCCATCACATAATCAAAGCGACCCTGTAGTGTGAGCCACCCCAGCAATTTATAGAGTGAGCAATGGTGGGAGCCGTACGGGGCTAGAAGGACGAAACAACAGATAGCGTTGTATGTAGAGTTTAGCTGTGAGTGCAGGGTGGTGGATAGGTGTGAGTAGAGAGGGGAGCAGTAGTCGAGGAGGGGTAGTAGGTTGCCACGGACATGGGATTTATAGTAGAGTGAAAGAGTCAGCCATGTCCGTGATGGAAATCAAGAATGAGGGAAATAGCTTATGAATTCTGCAAGTGAGGTGTCCAAATTTCAGATCACATGTTGGACCTTTTTAGTTTTTACAGGGGGGTACTGGCACATAAACATATGCCAGTGAACTAGGAACAACCAATCAGTATACAGAATTTAACTTGCCATTTTCCAAATCTGATTACCTCAAAGTAGCAGGGCATTGTGACAAAACAGTGGGTAGGGCCAGTGAGATGCTGGGATGCATAGGGAGAGGTGTCTCCAGCAGGAGAAGTGAGGTGGTGTTGCCACTGTATCATTTGCTTGTAAACCCCCACCTGGAGTATTGTGTTCCATTCTGGAGGCCACACTTCAGGAAAGACATAGGCAGGATAGAGGCAGTACAGAGAAGTGCAATTAAAATGGTGTAGGGGTTGCACCAAAAATCCTACAAGGTGTGACTGAGGTATATCAATGTATGATACACATTGAAAGACAAGAGAGTGTGAGGGGGCATGACAGAGGCCTAAAAGTACCTCACAGGGGTGAACAGGGTGCAGGAGGGGTGCCTCTTTTTAATGAGAAGCACCAGGACCAGAGGGCATACAATGAAGCTGGAAGGAAGACGTTTTCATCAGCAATATTTGTTAGTAGCAATAATATTCATCACATAGTTTTTAATAAAAATATATTTCTAACATCCTGATAATCATCTTCATTGTATTTTTGATGTTCTCAGATATTTTTTAAAACCCCTGTTATAGCTTAGTTTGTGTTTAATGACTAACAGCCCCTTGCCTCCTACACACCCAACTACCAAGGTACCTTATGATTACCTTGGTCAGCAGAAGTTTGCCTGGACATATATTAAAGGCCTATATTGTCTTCATGTTCACTGTCTCTTTGAGTAGGATGGTCCACATATTCACCATCATCTGTGAGAAAACTTTCCTCCAAACGTTACTACTAAATTTAAAGACAGTGCCAGTCAAAACAAACAATGGTATAGAAATGTATTTACAGCTTGTTTTAGCTGGGTGCCTATTTCTGACTTGCTGTTTGTAAGTAATTGAATAAGTAGATGTATTCACTAATCAAGAAGTAGTGTAAGAGTAAATGTTAGCTGTCTTTTATAGGTAAGCATAGGTCCACGGTGGCGATCAAAGAGTGACTTACTTTCACAAACAACAGTAATTAAAACTAAAACCAAGTGTCACCATGGTGAAAATGTCGGGTCAACACTGCCATCATTGCATCAATGCTCCAACAGAGTCCAGATGTATCCTGATTTTTCTGGCTCTACTTGGAGCGGAGGAAATTCTGGAGCTCCCAAAGGTGAAAGTGCAGCTCAGGAAACTGCCACCATACAGAGCACCATAGTCCCTAGTTTCTTCATAATACTCTGTGCTGATACCTTTTTGTGCTTGAGGAATTTCACTGTTTGTGCCATGATCCTGAGCACCATGTCCTATGAGAGGGTAACCATTCTCTTGGCAGTAATGAAGTGAGCCAAGATGGTTTAGTAGCCAGGACAACAGAATGAGCCCTTCTGGTGATCGATTTCCCAACTGAAAGCATCCAGCATCTGGAGGGTATGTTCCACAGTTCTGTCCACTTCCTGATATGATTTGCTCAGATAAGTACTGTATGTTTTCCAGGTAAGCATACAGATGTATTCCTTGTTTTGTGAGATGAGCCACCAAAATTATGAGGATTTTGGTGAATGCTTTGGGGGCATAGGATAGGCAGAAGGGAAGAGCTGTATGTTGGCAGTACTCCCCATCTATGACAAATCTGAAGTGTTTGCAGTGGCTTGGTCCGAGTCATTTGAAGTCTCATCTTGAACCTCTGGTACTGGAGGAACTAGTTCACATACTTCAGGTCCAGTATGGGGTGAAAATCCCCTGATTTTGCGGGCACCATGAAGAAGTTTAACTAGATCTCTAAACCTTGTTCCAACACTGGCACCAACTGAAGTTGCTGTCGTGGAATTATGAGACCATGTTTGCTACCTAAATGTATCTACATTCTGTGGGAAATACTTAAGGCACCTGAAACTTTAGGAAGGGAGATTCAGATAATGTTTTTTTTTTATTGTTTTCTTTTTTGCGGAGCTGGCAGGTGGCTCCAGCCCCTCCCATGGAGGGGCTCATCTCTCTGGTCCTGGTGCAGAGGCAGCCTGGCCATCTTGAAGCCTGCAAGCTCTGTTTTTCCAATGTTGTTTTCCCAGGCCCATGATCGTGAAATGGGTGGAGTGGCTGGACTCTGCCTCCGCGGAGGCAGCCTTACACCTTGAACCTGGGCCCTCCCCATTCTGGCAGCATGCCTGTGCTGACACCCAGCCACACCAACAGCACGCTGTGCTAACCCCCTTCCCCTAGAGAAGGAGAGCTGTCTGTGGATGCTTGATCCTTCTCCACCCCTGTCGACCCCCAAGCAACCCGAGTCCGTTCCCGAACTCTGGTCGCCGGTGTAACGCAAGGTGTGGCATCCAGTGCCTCAACCCTGAGCTCGCTGGGCCAGCCGAGTTTCAGAAGAAATATTTGGATTAACAATCTCTATTACCCATATGCCAGGTGGATCATGGCCCATGTCCCTGCAAAGAATCAAAGTCTTCATCAGATTAGATGCATGGAGTGGACTGGTGTGACTTTGGAAGGAGTTTAAAAACGTTCTGTCTGAACTGTTCCTGTTGCAATTTCTGTTGCACCCACTACTTCCTCCTCTCTGTTGGCAACCACAGAAACATAGAAACATAGAAATTGATGGCAGTTAAGGACCGCTAGGCCCATCAAGTCTGCCCATTTTCCCTACCTACTGCAAAAACTGCAGACCCTACTTGATCTCTGGCTTTACCTTCTTGTTACTAAAGCTAGGATTCTCCTATGCCCGTCCCATGCATTTTTGAATTCCTCCACTGTGTTTGCTCCCACCACTTCTGCTGGGAGTCTATTCCATGCATCCATCCCCTTTTTGTGAAGAAATACTTCCTCACATTACCCCTTGGTCTACCTCCTTCCAACCTCATGTCATGCCCCCTCGTTCCAGAACATCTCCTTTTCTGAAAGATACTACCCTCTGGTACCCTATTTATGCCCTTTAGATATTTGTAGGTTTCTATCACATCTCTCCAGTCTCTCTTCTCTTCCAGGGTATACATATTAAGGTCTCCCAGTCTCTCCTCATATGACTTTTGGAGCAGGCCCTGCACCATCTTTGTTGCCCTTCTTTGAGCTGCCTTAACCCTGTCTATGTCCTTACAGAGATGCAACCTCCAGAATTGGACACTACTCCAAATGAGGCCTCACTAATGAACTGTACAGTGGCATCACCACCTCTTTTCTTCTGCTGATGATACCTCTCCCTATGCACCCCAGCACCCCACTGGCTCTCCCCACAGCCTTGGCACATTGTTTGGCCTCCTTTAGGTCATCAGATATGATTACCCCCAAATCCCTTTCTTGTTTTGTGACCATCAGTATCTCCCCCCTATCAAGTAATCCTCCTGTTGGTTCTTGCACCCCAAATTGCATAATTTTGCACTTTTCCACACTGAATCTCAGCTGCCACACTCTAGACTATTTCTCCAGTTTATCTAGGTCCCTCCTCATTTTTTCCACCTGTCCCGGAGTGTCCACCCTGTTGCCGATCTTAGTGTCATCTGCAAAAGGCACACCTTTCCTTCCAGCCCCTCTGCAATGTCACTTATGAAGCCATTAAACAGGACAGGCCCCAGAACTGATACCTGAGGCACCCCACTGGTCACCCTCCTTTCTTCAGACTGAGCTCCATTTACCACCACCCTCTGTCTTCTATCACTAAACCAGTTCCTAACCCAGTTTACTACCTTGTGACCCACTCCCAGGCTGCCCAGCTTGTTCAAAAATCTTCTATGTGGAATGGTATCGAAGGCCTTACTGAAATCCATGTAGGCCATATCCATCATTCCCCCTGATCCACTTCCCCACTCACCCAGTCAAATAAATCAGTTAGATTTGCCCGGCATGACCTTCCCACTGTGAATCCATGCTGTCTCGGATCCTGTGCTCTGCTGGATTCAAGGTGTTCCACAATCCTTTCTTTAAATAGTGATTCCATAATTTTCCCCACTATTGAGGCTGTCCTCCAAGCAGAAAAGCTTTTTGTTTTCAAAATGTCTGTTGTCATGAAAGATTCTGCACTGGTTGGTGGGGCTCTGGCCTGGCTTACAGTCCTGATTTTACATCTTCTGGATCTCCGCTGACTCCTTAATGGCATTTGGCAAAATGTCCCCATTGAGGAGTTTGTCATCATATGGTGCCAGGAGGAGTATCTTAGATTGAAGGTTGGCCTGATCGCTTTAGCCATAAGTGTCTTTAGATGAGAGAGGGAATAGGGCATCCACTTTTCAAAGGCTGGCTTGACTTGTGCCTCCTAATGTGGATGTAGTACAATTTAGAAAAGAGTCTGGAGTTTAGCTTTATGATTTCATGTGATGCCCACTCCTTTTCTGTTGTAGATCTGTGGTCCTGCAGAGCTGGAACATCAGAGGTTTCTCCATGGTTACGGCAGACATGAGGCTATGTTTCAGAGGTTTCACATTGTCAACCTTTTGGTGCAGGTGTTTATATTCCTAGTCACCTGTGATGTATGTTTGGCATGGAAGGACATGGTGTGGTTGTACCTGGTGTTGGAGAGGTCAGATTTGTCAGAGGATGGTTTTTGGCTGCTGGACCTGGTCTCAACCACTAAAGCTGGGTGCTGCTTTCCCTGCTTTTGCTCTGTTTGGACATGTATGTATGACTTGGAATGCTGAGAGGCGGATTTGTTCCAGCATGGTCATTTCTTAGGTTTCTTGTGTAGAAACTCCTTGATCCAGCCGGGGGAGGGGGGGTTCAGGTGAGGAAACATTGGTTAAGAAGTCATAGAGTCCCTGGGTTTGAGGTATTTTTTGTAGCATCTCTTGGAATTCTTTCAGATAGAAGGTATAGCCCCTATTCAGCAGGGTGGTCATCACAAGGATCAGAGTGACTGGATGGTCTGGCACTCTCCCAGTGCCACCTCTTCCCCCTTTGGATTGGTCCTTGAATCCCTGTTCTGGGGAGATGTATCCTTCCGCCTCATAGAATTAGAGGGGGCAGTGTCCCTTGTACTCAGGTTTGGCCTGGCACATCGCTCGTCATGCTGCTTCTGCTGTTCAACAGGTTCCAAGGGATGCTACTCATCCTCACCCTCGAATGAGATGCTGCCATTGTTATCACTAAAAGTGAACATGGTGTCTACTGGATAGAGCTCCTGCAAAGAGCCTGCAACTGAGGGGATCAACCTATAAAAGCTACTGATTCAGCGCTGACTGCATTCTTTAATGGGTTTGCCACCACCACTCTAGTCCAGAGGTATAATCCTGAGAAGGTCCAAATACTGTAAGCCCCTTGAGTCGGATTATGTAATTTGACTAAAGGATAACCGACAGTTGTCTGAAGCAAATGGATCCTGAGTGGAAAAAAACAGCAGCTGGTGGGTTTAAACATGCAATTTGCATGGGGGGGGGTTAAAATGCTGTGTGTTCAGTGGGGTAAATAAAAACTCCCTAAACTGCTCCCTCAGCTGTGTGAACAACTAACAACCAAGCTCCCGATTTGGAGTCTGCTTTAAGTTAAGTGAGAGGTCCCTAATATGACTACAAAATTCCCAGCAGAATCCCAATACTGATCTACCAGTTAGACAAGTCAAAAAACCCCAGAGGCTTAGACTTTAAATAATGGCTGCCTGCAGCAGATACTCACCTGCTGGGCCCAACAGTCATAGTTTCTCTCTATGGCTCCCTCCAGTGAGGGATTTAGTGAAATCTAGACTTCCAAACCGGGACTGGACCAAAACCGTAAACCCCAGACCAGCTTGTCCAGCTGTACTGGCCTGATTGGGCGTGACTTGCATGGTCTGGTTATTACTGGTTTGGTCCATCTAGTCTGGCTGGTCCAGATTTCACCCGAGTGTTAGAAAACATTGGGACTTTGTCAAATCTGGACCACTGAACTGGACTGGACCAAAACAATAAAAAATAGAACTACTGTCCAGCTGTTTTGGTATGATGATCCAGATTTCACAAAAGCCCTTCCAGTTATGAAGATCATGGACATACTCTGCAGTTGGATATGCACAGCACCAATCCCACAGGGCAACTACAGTGTGCATACTTAACCCCTATTTGGACTGCCAGCCTGGACTGGATCAAAATAATAAAAAACTGGACTGACTGCTCTGGCTGAAATAGTCAAACTGAACAAGTTGCTCTCGAGCTGGACCAGCAAGTCAGTATATTATTGTTTTGGTATGGTCCTGGTCCAGCAGTCTGATTTCACCCATACCCCCTCAGTGACTTTGCACCTTTTTTCCAGTGCTAAACTTTGTAATGGTGCAGAAATAAATTAGTGGCTTCCAGGGTGGCCTATAACACACCAGACCACTACCAAAGGGTAGGACATGTCTAAGGAGCAGCATGGGAGAGAGGTAGAAGAGGAAAAAACAGAAGAGAACCCTAAAACATGATCTAACATGAAGAGGTGACTCAGTCCCTGACCTACAGCCTGTAAAGTAGGAGTTGAACTGGAGATGAAGCTATGGTGGCCTCAGAAGGACACACTGTGGGGTGCATTTTTCAACAAAAGGATCAGCTACTCACTTGTAACGACTAATACATGTAGCAGTGACATTCTGCCAGTTTTGGATGCATTTTTTGTTATTGCTCCTTACATGGTCCCTAGTACCTCACTTCTTCAAGTTCTCCAATGCCCCTCTGGATACTCTGCAGGTGCTTGGATCCTCCTTCTGACATCCTCAATGCATCCGCTCTTAGAGGCTACAGTTTGTTTATCTCAGCATCATGGGTGGAGGGGGCAGAGTCTTGCTGCCAACTGGGTAAGCAGCCTGTTTGGCATGACAATAGCTGGGGGTATCCAGACTGTGAGAGAAACTCATGACATAAGGAGGCAGGAGGCCATCTTTCAAAGTATTTAGCTAGCCCTTTTCCCCTTCCTCTCCCTGGAAAATCTCCACCCATCTCCCCTGGGATAGGGGGGCACTTACAGTGCCACTGTTGGTGGGGCCTGGCCAGCTGTGTTATCACCCATGGTGCCAATGCTATGCACTCATCTGTCAAAGAAGGCACTACTGCTGTGGGCACCTCTGCTTCCTCCCCTCGGAGTCTGAATGTATTGCTCCCCACCCTCCACTGTGTCTCAGACTATTACAGCAATGCATTACCACTGACACCACCAGGCTGAGGGATTAGGGCGACCTTTGTTCAAATATTTAGATTTTGCCAGGGGGAATTTCAGTAAGTGAATATTTCACATGTCACAGAGCTCTAGTTTGCAGCTGCATTTCTATATCAAGATAACTAGATTGAAAACTTCCCCTTTTTGAAGAAAAGAAAGCATAACTCTTCTCAGGACCTTGCATTTTTTTCCACAAAACTCAAAACAGAACACAAGTGTAAGTGTCTCACTGCATATTGTACTTGGCAACCAAGCAGGGGAAAACTGAAGCACCAAGGTAATCTTCTGGGAATTTCCAGCTGTGCAGCACTCGCTATGTGGGGAGGACGTGGTATCATTGGACTGTGGCGGTTTGATCTTGCTGGTTTTGAGGCTGGCTTACTGCCAGTACTCTCTTGTTTATTCAGACTGAATGCCAAGGAAAGAGTTGCCTTTTCTGATTAAGCAGTCTAAACTAGGATAGTATAGGATAAGACTGTGTGATATACCAGTGGAAGGCGTCATGCTACCAGTCCGGTGACCTGGGTTTGAGAGTGAGCCCAAGATGCTTGCAAATGGGCAGCTAGAGTTTGATGAGTGCCACCAGCATCAACAGGCCCTTGATTAGGTGGGTTCTCATGCCACTTTTGGCAGTAGTGGCCCCACCATTAGGACCCTGAAAGATTCACCCTTGAGCTGTAGGGGGAAGTTGCTTGCCTGCAATGTCCCTGGAGATTGGACAAGTGCCACATGGTGATGGGAAGGTGAATTAGAGGTGGAGTAAAAACCTAGCCTCTGTCTGAATAACCACAGGCCAGTACACTTGGACCCCACTTCATGTAACCTACTGGCTGCTGAGTAGTTAGGAGAAGATAGCCCCTGAAAATCCCTACCACAAGGTGGGGGGCTGGGAGAAGGCTGCTAGGGTTGTCTCAGTGTGAGACAAAGCACTGTGGTTGTTGGAGTGACCATGCCAGACCTGCAGTAAAGCTTTAAACTTGCAAGATACCTGTGCCTGCATAGCCTCCTTTCCTCACCGATGCCCATCCTGTGTACATGTAGGGTTTAGTTAATGGTGGACGGGGCTGGGGATTAACTATGGTCCTGAGGAGTGAGACTTGAGTCTGGCCTGGGAGCACAGCCTCTATAGAAATCAAAGTAGTGTAGCATAATAAGACAAAGGGCCATAGTCTCAAGATAAAATGAGAGGATCAATGAAAATGTCAGGAAATATTCTTTTTTTATTTTGAGAGGTTCTGAGTATGCAGAAAAAAACTGACAGAGAGCCTTGTGGTATCAAGAACTGTAGAAACTGTTAAAAGTAAGTGTTCATAAAGTTTAAAAGAACATAACATTACAGGTTATGAGAATGAAGTAAATTAAGAAGCAGTTTTCCTCTCATCATTGCTGGCATCATAATGAAAACAAGCATTTGTCAATGCCGAATGTTTGCCACTGGTATTGCTGTTGTACTGGGTCTTGCTTGTACACATTTTTTATTATATATTTACCCAGGATAAAGCAGATGAGATTCACTATCTCATTTTCAGTGGTGTCCTGCTTTGACACATTGTTAGATTATAATAACTGGGTTTTGTTTCTCTCATAGGGAAACCCATGGTGGAATTTGTCATCATTAAGGAGTGTTTATAACAGCAAACATGCGGTTCCCTAGCTCCGCACATGCACCGGCTGCAGCTCTTCCCTTCCTGACTGCTGGCTGCTGGAGACTTCACCATCACTTGGACTTGGCGGTAAGTTCTTTAAAAAAAAAAAATCACTGTTCTAAAATTTAAAAAAAGTAAGTACCAGAATGAAAAAGTTATCATTCAGCAGTGGACAGTGATGAAAACCAACGAACTCTTGACTGAACAGGGTTGTTTTTTTTGTTATATAATTGCTGTGGTGAAAAATGAAACCAGAATGATATAAAATAAAACATTGGATGTAATAACGGAATTTTGCACACACCCTCGGTGTTGGATGCTTGTATAAACTCCTCGAGTATGTAGCATCCAGTACCTTGGATATGAGTAAAATTCTCGTACACACACCACCCTATCCTTTATTTTATATGTAATTATGTACAGGATGGGCAGCTGAAGGCAATATTCTTCTTTAAGTGGGCTCCCATATTCTGACCCCACATGTCCAACAGACATTTTATGACCCTGACATAATCAGGAAAGGTGGAATTCTTAAAACCCATCTGAAAGGTGATTTCACTGTGCGAATGTGGAAACAAGTTTTGGAGGGGATCTGAAAAATGACACCTGCTATTTTAAGGAGGTAAAGTTAAGAGTAAATGGTGGAACAATTCATTTCCTCATAACTTAGTTTTTGGTTTTTTCACATTTTTACCCCATATTTTCAACATCTTTTTATGAGCATGACAGGTGTCATTTATGAAACAATGGCTGAAATGTCATTTTGGGAAGGATTTGAGAAATAAGAGCTGTCACATTCATGAGGTGGTGTGAAAAAATGGCTATGCTAAAAAGCTGCGGTCAAAATATTGAAAATACCACAGTTACGAGCATGCCTTGAAAAACTGCAGCGCAGATTCATAACTTTATTGTTTTTTTACCCCAAATTTTCAACATAGCCTTCTTATGACCCCACATAGTCTTCTTATGAGCCCACCCCATGAACAAGGGCAGAAAACATTTTCAAATCCTGCTCAAAAGGTGATTTCATGCCACAAGTGTGAAAACACATTTTGGCCAGGATTTGAAAAATGACAGCTGTCACATTCATGAGGTGCTGTAAAGAAATGGCTATGTTGAAAATTTTGGGAAAAAATATTAAAAATTACCAAAGTTATGAACCTGCATTTGTAAATTTCAATGTAGGCTCATAGCTTTGTTGTTTTTTAATATTTTTACCCCAAGTTTTCAACACAGCTTTTCTATGTAAAAAAAAATAAATAAAAATAAATAAAATAAACAGAGGAAAAGTAAGTATTCCAAACAACAGTTATGGGGCCAGAAATAAGACATGATGGGAGTGGTGCAGTGCAGTGGCTATGGAGCAGCAGTCTTCCGAGAGATGTTCTGGAGGATGCGGTGTTGTCCCATCTGCAGGCACCCCTCTGGGCTGAGGGAGGAGGTTGCTCATCTCCAGGCGAAGTTGGTCAGGATTTGGGGGACCTCCTCTCCCTCCCAGGGACCACCAGGGCCACTTCCATTGCCTCAGAGGTTGCCAAGAAAGAGGAGCGGTTGGACCAGAGTGGGCTCAGGGAGGGTGAGGGTGGTGGAAGAAAGGCTCCTTTCTCCAGTACCTCTCCACAATTTGTATGCTGTTCTGGCAAAGTGTGGTTCCTCCATGGAGGCACCCACAGTGGAGACCAAGGAGGATGCTGGGAACCTCCACAAAGGAGACCCACAAGAGGGTGGCATGGGGCCCCACAGGGGAAGGAAACAACTCCTAGTGGGGGACTCTATTGTTAGGGGGGAAGAACTGGGGGAGTAAGGGGAGAGGGAGGGAGGTAAGGTGCCTGCCTGGCACCATGGCTTGGAGGGACAGGGAGTGAATCCTCAGGATCGCTGTAGCAGCTGCATAGGGGGAAGGAGCTGGTTGTCATTGTCCACCTAGGGGCAAATTACCTGGCTCAGAAAGGGATCAGAGCAGTGCAGGAAGAGTTTGTGGAGTTGGGGAGGGGCCTTAGACAAGTAGCATGCACGGTAACCTTCTTGAGGGTGCTGCCTGTCTATGGCATGGATGAGGCTAGGGAGCTCCACACCATGGGATTTAATCAGTGGTTGAAAAACTGGTGCAGCACTCAGGTATTTGGCTTCACTGGGGACTAGGGATCCACCTGGAGTGAATGCAGGCCTATACTGGCATGATGATCTGCATCTGTCCAGGAGGGGAACCAGGATCCTAGGTGATAGGTGTAAATGCTTCATTGGCAAGCATTTAAACTAGCCAAGGGTGAGGCACTGGAAAGGAGCATGGAAATCCTAGCCCCCAAAAAAACATCAGGGTAGTAAGTGAGGTAAACACCAAGATGGAGATGTTGATAGGGAGAAGGGCAGGGGTAAATGGAGAAAATGACAAAGGCAATAAGGACAGTGATGGGGCAAAAAGGGGTAAGGCCATAAAGAAATGGAGGGTAATGAGTACCAATGCCCATAGTCTGGGCAACAAGCTCCCTGAACTTGTGGCCTTGATGGAAGAGGGATGCCTGGATATCATAGCAGTCACAGAATCATGGTACACACAGAACCATGACTTGGATGTTAACATACTAGGGTACACAACCTACAGGAGAGACAGGGAGGGTAGAAGAGGGGGAGGAGTAGCTCTCTATGTGAATGAAGGGATAAAAGCAACAGAACAAAGGAGTAAACATGGAGGAGAGGAGGCACTGTGGGTCACCTTAGAGACTGGAAATAGCACCACAATCCGCACAGGGGTTGTATACAGACCCCCATGTCAGGGAGAGGGGATGGACAAGGATATGATAGAAGGCATCCTTAGGATGGCAGAGAAAGGGGAGATACTGTTGATGGGGACCTGAATATGCCAGATGTTAACTGGAGCACCTTTGCTGCAGCCACATCCAAGAACAGGGCCATTCTTGATGCCCTACAGGTGGCATGCCTCAGACAGCTAGTTTTGGAACCCACTCATGAGGGAACAATCTTAGACCTCATACTCTCAAATGGGGACAGTGAGAGGATCTCAGATCTAGAAGTGGGTAGCCATCTGGGAACAAGTGACCTCCAAACAGTGTGGTTCACAATAAACTCAGCTACAGAGTCAAGCATACAAAAGTGAGGGTACTGGACTTTAGGAGGGCTGACTTTGGCAAGATGGGAGAGTGCCTTAGAAAAGTACTAGCAAACAGGCTAGAAGGAGGGATGGAGCAACAACGGGGAAACATCAAAACTGCCATCACAGAGGCAACAAGCCTTTGTGTGAAGCAAATAAACAAATCAAAATGAAAGAAAAATCCAATATGGTTCTCAAAAGAGGTGGCAGGGAAGGTTAGGGAGAAAAAGATAGCATTTAGGAAGTATAAGGAAACACAGAAGGAGCAGGACAGAGAACTGTACCAGTTAAGGCAGAAGGAAGCAGGGAGGGAAGTCAGAATAGCAAAGGCCCAAACTGAGGAAAAGATAGCCAACTCATTTAAGAAAGGGGATAAAACCTTTACAGGTACATCAGAGAGTGTAGAAAAACAAAGGGAGGGATAGTGAGGCTGAATAGAAAGGACAGTGGGTGGGTAGAGGGGGACAGTGAAAAAGCAGGGATACTGAAGGAATACTTCTGCTCAGTATTCACAAAAGAGGAGGAGGGGGAGGTACCTAATCCAATTAACAGAAGCACTCTGGATAAGGGGGTCAATCCCAGTCCTTTCACAGAAGAAAGGGTTCTGAAAGAACTCCTAAAACTGAAGGTGGACAAAACAATGGGGCCTGACAGAATTCTAAAAGAATTAAGGGGAGAACTAGTGACACCACTGACTACCCTGTTAACAAATCATGGGAGGATGGTGTGGTACCTGAGGACTGGAGGAAAGTGGATGTGATTCCCCTTCACAAAAGTGGGAGCAAGATAGAGGCAGGAAACTACAGACCTGTCAGTTTGACCTCTGTGGTAAGGAAAGTGATAGAATTACTTCTGAAGGAAAGAATTGTTGAGTACCTAGAGGCCAGTGGGGCACAGGACCCAAGGCAGCACGGGTTCACAGCAGGAAGATCATGTCAGACAAATCTAATTGATTTCTTTGACTGGGTGACCAAAGTAGTAGACCAGGGAGGGGCTGTGGACATGGCCTACCTAGACTTTAGCAAAGCATTTGACGCAGTCCCACACAAGAGATTAATAATCAGATTAACCAGCCTGGGAGTGGGTCCCAGGGTGGTAGCCTGGGTAAAACATTGGCTGGACAACAGGACACAGAAGGTAATTGTAAATGGAGTCCACTCTGAAGAAAGAGGGGTTACTAGTGGGGTACCGCAGGGTTCAGTACTGGGTCCAGTCCTTTTTAATGTCTTTATAAGTGACATTGCAGAGGGACTGGAAGGAAAAGTATGCCTCTTTGCAGATGATACAAAGATCTGCAAAAGGTTGATACATAAGAGCGTGGAAAGGATGAGAATGGACTTGGCAAGGTTGGAGGAATGGTCAGAAGTATGGCAGCTTGGATTCAATGCAAAGAAGTGCAAAATAATGCACCTGGGAAACAACAACCCAGGGGAAGATTACACAATGGGGGTGGAGTAATAACAACAACAAAAATGGAAAGGGACCTGGGGATACTTATGTCAGAAGACCTTAAGGTTAGCAAGCAACATGAGAAGGCAGTAGGGAGGACTGGGGAATACTGGGATGTATAGGGAGAGGCATCACCAGCAGAAAACAGGAAGTTGTTATCCCTCTGTTCAGACAGTTGGTGAAACCCCATCTGGAGTACTGCATCCAGTTCTGGAGACCCCATCTCCACAAGGACATAGACAGGATGGAGGCAGTCCAGAGGAGGGCAACTAAAATGGTGCAGGGTCTGCAAGAGAAGCCATACGAAGAGAGACTAAAGGAGCTTAATATGTATACCCTTGAGGAAAGGAGGGAGGGGGGCATGATAGAAACATTTAAATACCTCAGTGGAATCAACAAAGTCCAAGAAAGTAGCATCTTTCAGAAAAAGAGATGTGCAAGAACAAGGGGACACAATTTGAAGATGGGGGGGTTGGTTCAGGGACAATGTGGGGAAGTATTTTTTCACAGAGAGGGTGGTGGACACATGGAACAGCCTTCCTGAGGAGGTTGTGGGTTCTAAATCTGTGGGAGAATTCAAGAATGCATGGGAGAGACATAAGGCAATTTTTGTGAGGGGGTAGGAAGAAATAGGCTGTTGGTTAACTAGGATCTACAGCTTATCCTTTAGGTAGGGAAATGGGAAGACTAGATGGGCCAAGCGGTCCTTATCTGCCATCAAAGTCTATGTTTTTATGTCTCTATGACCCACCTCTATGAATAAGGGTGGAAAAAATTTTATCTCCTGCCTGAAAGGTGTTTTTGTGCAGCAACCACAAAACCACCTTTTTGGACAGATTTGCCTAATTTCATTGCCATTGTTCATGAGGTGGGGTCCCAAAAAAGGCATGTTGAAAATCTGGGGCAAAAAGAGTCACATTATGCCACTTAGTTCAAAACCCCAATTTCCTCAGTTTGTGGTCTGGCATTGAAGATTGAAGACGTGTCTGTGGCCCAGAGAAGATTACAGTTTTGGACCGGTGTGTAAGTAAGGGCTTGGGGGAGGGATGGGGTGGTGGGTGCTAAGTGGGAGGGTTGGGTGTGGGGACTAACTGCAGTGGCAGCAACAGACATTGATGGACAGTTTTCATTGTTACTGAAAGTACTGTTTTAATAAAAAACTGTGAGGGATGTTTTTCTTTATTCCAGGTTGTGACACTAGAGGATCGGCACTCCCAGTGTCAGTGTTATGTTTGTTGGGGGGGGGGTGCCGAGAGGGAGGGTCAGGTGGGGGGACAGTAGGTGGTGGTAGAAACAGACATTGATGAATGTTTTTCTATTTTACATGGTATATTTAAAAACAATAACCTATGAGGAATGGTTTTCTTAACTTCAGGTGGCAGCACTGGAGATTGAGGCTTACAAGTGTTCGTGTTTATGTTTGTGGGTTGTGTGTGGTGGGTGCTTAGTGGAGGTCTGGTGGGGAACAGTAACAGCGTGTGGCAGCAACAGACATTGATGGACCTTTATTTTGCAGAGTAGAGATGTATATATATATATATATATATATATATATATATATATATATATATATTATACTGGCGTGGTAGCGCCAGCATAGTTAGGGTTGCTATGTTAAGCCCAGACTTTTGCACTTTAATAACTTTGCAACTGTTTGATCGATTTGCCTGATGTTTTGAATGTGCTGTCTGCTACCATAGATCTCTAGATCTGACAAGTTTCGTTCCAGTCGGCTGTGTGGTTGCAGAGCTGCAGAGTGCCAAAAAAGTGCAAAATAATACTTTTTTGGCCATTTTAGCGAATTCTTTGCTCTGCTCCTCTCTACAGCCTAAACAGTTTGTTTGTCTGGTCCAAAATTGTAAAGATATATGTGGACAGGGACATGGAAGTGCCTCTTGAAGGTTTGGTGAAAAAATATTAATCAGTTCCAAAGGTATTAAAGTTTAAAGTTTCCCATTATAGCCTATGGGGAAAAAATATATGTTCCCCTTAGAAAGTACTTTTAACTTTCACAAAAGTACCGCAGATCTTTTACTAAAGTCCCATTGGTTAACATGGGGGACTTTTGAAATCTATGAGACTATTGAAAGTTCCTCGGACTTTCTTGCAAGTTCCCCATGTTAACCAATGGGACTTTCGCGAAAGTCGCGGAACTTTCATGAAAGTTCTGCAGGTAAACATCGCAGAACTTTCATGAAAGTTCTGTAGGTAAACATCCCAAAAACACAGTTTCTTTGTAACTTCATAGCAAAAAGTGGTTAATGCTTTGGACTGAGATTTGCAGGGTGGCATGCCCTTGGCCACAAATGTGACTTTTGCTGGTTTGTTGAAAAAAGTTACACCAGTTCCATAGTTACAGCACTCCAAAATTGCGAATTTTCCCATAGGATAACACTGTGGTGGTTGCAGTGCCTTTTGGTGGCTATATCTCAAAAACGGTTCAAGATATGGATTTTTCGCTAAGTGCACTTTAGTTACTAAGCATGCGTGGAGGTGGCCAGGACATAAATACAATTGGGAAGATTTTTTTTTACAAAGTTGCTAGGGTTACTGAGATATTCCCACATTTGCAGTAGAAGGGTAACTTGGAATGCCTCTAGGCCTGCACTATGTGTCTGTACTTATCGGTAGATGGGAGCGCAGGGCCCAGAGGCCCATGCTCCCACCTATCCATACCATTTATGCTAAAGTGGGAGCACTGGATCCTTCTACACTATTCCCCTACACTCATTGGTGGGTGGGAGCACAGGGCCCAGACGGCCCATACTCCCACCTATGGATACCATTATGCAAAACTAAAAACAAAATGCCCTCCTGCACTATGTCTCTATACTTATAGATATGGCCCTGCACTCCAAATAATCTTGCAATACTGGGAGCACAAGGCCCTCCTGTGCTGTCTCTGCACTTATGCATAAGTGGAAGCACAGGGTTCAGCGGGCCCGTGCTTTCAAATATGCATCCCATTATGCAAAACTGGGAGCACAGGGCCCTCCTGTGTTATGTCTCTACACTTATGGGTGGGTGGGAGCACAGGACCTGGAGAGCCCATGCTCCCAGCTATGATTACTATATGAGTAACATTTCACTTTCTCAAAAAGAAGGGAAATTCATTGCAAAAAACTCCTTTAATGCATCAGTAGGGTTGATTCCACACCAACAAAAGTCTGGAAATTTGATGTTAGGGTTATCAACCCTACTCCCACCCCACCCACCACAGACCAACAGGCACCGGGGTGTGCCTTAGGGTCATCAGGCCTAACTCTCACCCCATTCTCCCATACTGTACCATCTCAGCTTGTCTGCTCATGGAATAGGGTGAGAATTAGACACAATGACTGCAAGGCACACCCCGGCACCTGTTGGTCTGTGGAGGGTGGGGTGTGTATATCGAATTCCAGACTTTTGTTGGCGTGGAATCAACCCTAACTGATGCATTAATGGATTCTAATGCATTAACAGAGTTGTTTGCAATGAATAAGTGTGTGTATGTTGTATATATATATATATATATATATATATATATATATATATATATATATTATATTACAGAGGACCGCGGTTGCATCTCTATAGTTGGAGTTCAGTAAGCAGTTTAATTTTAAACCCCAAATTTTGCACTTTAATAACTTTGCAACCATTTAATGGATTTGCATGAAAGTTTGTAAGCGCTGTCCTGTGGGGGTAGATCTCTGGACATGCCATGTTTTGTTGTGATTGGATGTGCGGTTCTTGTGCAATGCATAGTGAAAAAAGTGTATTTTTCACTTTGTTTCAATTTTTCCTGATTTTTGCCCATCCACTGCAGCCACACTGTTTAGAATTTTGGTCTTAAATTTTCTGGGTAGCAGGATGTTGCCACAAAGAACAAACCAGCGTTAGTTTGGTGAAAAAATATCCATCCATTCCTAAGTTATTCAATTTTGAAATTTTGGGTTCTGAGCATGCTCAGTTCATTCTTTGGACTAGGTGTCTATTTTGTGAAGTAGGATTGGCCTCATGAACAAGGATTTTCCAGCTCATGAAAAGGGTTTTATAAACTCTTCATGAGGAAAATGAAAAAAATATCCCTCTTTGCAAGCCACCATCTTGTTTTCAATTTTTTGGGCAAACAAAACCTTTTTACTTGTCCCAGGGATGTCTTCTGTGGATATGAAAGTATGGGTTTTGTTCAGGGCGATGCCCTCTACAAACCCATTGCTTTGGTTTGGATTACTTTGGTAAAAAAATGGCCAATTTTGATTTTGAAAATCCTTGTTCGTCACTCGCTTCTGATCCTTGTTTTTGAGGTGTCAAAATCCTGTTAGAGCGATCCTTGTTCATGAGCTGTCAAAATCCTTGTTAGTGAGATCAGGACCAGATGGCCTTATCTCGTGAACAGGAATAACTCTAAACAAGGATTTGTCATCTCATGAAAGCTGCCGAAAGAGATTTTTAAATCCCTTTTCACGAGTTGTCAAAATCCTTTTGCAAGCTGTCAAAATCCCTTTTCGTGAGCCAATCTCTTTTCATGAGCTGTCAAAATCCTTGTTCCTGAGATCAGGACCAGATGGCCTATCTCATGAACAAGGATTGGCTCACGAACAGGGATTTCAACACCTCATGAAAAGGGATTTGACTCACAAACAGGGGTTTTGACAGCTCACGAAAAGGGATTTTTAAAGATTGCTGTTTCTTTGCCAGTTCACTGCAAAGAAAAGGTTAGTAATTTTGGCTTGAAATGTGCAGGGTGCAAAGAGGGTGTCCTAGAGATGAGACTTATGCTGGTTTGGTGTACAAATTTGTGCTGGTTACATAGTTATGTCATTCTGAATTTGAGAAATTTCACATAGGATAACACTGAGGCAAACATGGTGCTTTTTGGTGCCTATATCTCGAAAATGCTTTGAGATACGGATTTTTTTGCTAAACGCAGTTTAGTACACCTTTAGGTATACTAAGCATGTATGCAGTTTACCAGTCCATGATTACAACTGCAGTAGAATTTTTTCCAAGGTTCCTACGGTTACTGAGATATTGCGCCATTTGCAGCACAAAAGTTACTTGGAATGTGTCTAGGCCTGTGCTACGTCTCTCCTTTTCTCCCACATATGGGTAACATTATGCAGTAATGGAACTGCTGGGCCATCCCTTATGCAATAATACAGGCCCTACGCTCCCACATGGACATGACAGCTCATTACACACAGGGCCCCCAAAACTATATAAGGGTAAGATTACAATTTCTCCAAAAGTAAGGAAATTCATTGCAACAAACTATTAATGCATCAGTTAGGGTTGAAGTGACAAAAGTAGGGAAGTGAGGTGTTAGGGTTGAGATCCTACCCCCCCACCATCCCCCACTGACCAACAGGGCACGGCGTGTACCTTGGGGTTGTTGGGCCTAACTGCACCCCATTCTCCTACACTCTACCATGTCACCTTTTTTGCACATGACATGGGCTGAGAGTTAGGGCTGACGACCCCAAGGTACACTCTATGCCCTGTTGGTCTGTGGGGGGTGGGTGGTAGGGTGGGGGTTAGGGCTGAGCCCTAATGCCTCATTTCCCTACTTTTGTTGCTTCAACCCTAACTGATGTATTAATAAAGTTTTTGCATTGAACATATATATATATTTTTGCAAACTTCATTAATGCATGATTAGGGTTGTTTCCACACTGACAAAAGTGTGGAAATTCCACGATAGGGTTACCACCCCACTACCCCACCACCACCCTCCAAACACCACCAGGCATTGGGGTGTACATTGGGGTCGTCAGTCTAACTTTCACCCCATTCCATGTGTAAAGCAGCTGTGGTGGTGCAGTATAGGAGAACGGAGTGAGAGTTAGGCACGACCACCCTAACACACACCCTGATGCCTGGTGGTGTGTGGAAGGTGGGGGTGGTGGTGGGGTGGTAACCTAACATGGAATTTCCACACTTTCGTCGGTGTGGAAACAACTCTAACTGATGCATTAACAAAGTTCTTGCAAAGAATTTCCTTTCTTCTTTTTTTAAAGTGTAATGTAAGTAGTAAATGGAATGTGTTGGTGGGAGCGCAGGGCCCCACCAAGTTGCCCAGTTGTGCATAATGGTATGTGTCTGTGGGAGCATGGGCCCTCCAGGCCTTGCACTCACACTTACACATAGCTATGGAGCCATACCACAGCCCTATAAGGCAAGGAGCCCTTGTAACAGTAATTTGCCCATATCTCGGGAACTGTAGCAGCTAGAAAAAAAATTCAAGTGTCATTGTAATTATGAGAGAGAGTAGTTCACACAACAAATAAAATGACTGAATCTGTATCTCACATCGTTTCTGAGATATGGGCACAGAAAAGTGCTGTGACTGTTAACTCTGAAGGCATAATAGTGGCCTACGCACATGAAAATGAGCAATTCGAACAATAATTTTCAAATATCTCAGGAACCGTACATACAAGGTAGGAAAAAAACTTCCAATTTCATGGATTTTATGGCTTTCCAACCTACTTTTTTACTTAGTCCCCCTTTAGGGGTGACTAAGAATTTTTGCGATGAAAAATCCGTATCGTTAACCATTTTCGAGATACGGGCCCTGAAAGGCATCACCGGCACCACAATGTTATCCTATGGGAAAATGTCTGAACTTCGGAATGCTGTAACTATGGCCCTGTTCAATTTTTTCATACCAAACCACTACAAGGCACATCTGTGACAGTAGGGCTTGCAGCCATGAGCATTTCAGGCCAATAGCACAATGTACATTGCCACAATGAAGTGACAAAGAAAACAACCACGCAATGTTATCCTATGGGGAAAATTCTGAACTTCGTAATGCTGTAACTATGGGCCTGTTGTGCGTTTTCAAATCAAACCACTGAAAGACACATCCATGGCACTAGGGCTTCCTACCCTGAACATTTCAGGCCAATAGCACAATCCACCTTCCCACAATCAAGTGAGAAAAAAAAGCAATACATGGCAAAATTCTCCTATCTCTATAATGGGAATGTTAGCGCGCACAAAAATTTTTATTGCGGTCATATTTAGAGTTTGCGTGATTGTTTGCATGGCAATAAAAATGTTTGCATGATCAAGGAATGGAAAAAAATGTAAAAACATATTTCCGTACTAGTTGGGTAAAAACTAATACCAAGGGCATGTTCCTCGGGGCCCGATTACATAAACCCAATGATTGGTGTGTTGAAAAGCACAGTATGTTTTGAGTTATACCATTTTTTTCTGTCTCGCTAACTGAAAACAAGATGGCGGCAGCACAACAACATTTTTGGCCAAGCTCGATCAAAAAATGTGATCGTTATTGTTTTTACAGTGCACATATAAATTTTCCCATAGGCTATAATGGGACAGAACAAATTCAATAACTTTTGAATGGAGCAATATGTTTTCACCAAATCTTCAAAAGGCACCAGTGCAGCCCAGGACACATGCAGACAATTCAATTTGAGCCCACTCAAATGCATTCTTCAGTGCATTGTGGGTGGACAAAGAAATCACAACTTTAGGGATTTTTCACTTTTTGAGTGTGCTACAATTTTGCAACTGTAGAGTTGACTGACGTGAAAATATCCAGATCCGGAGATCTGTGGTAGATCTTTGCACATTCCAAATTTCAGGCAAATCAGACAAACGGTTCAAAATGGCATTCACACACGTTTTCCCAAAGAGCCCATATACACACTTGCTGCTGCAATGTACGCAGTTGGAAAATGCAAGCGCCATCTGCCATTTTCTGCTCCCAGCCAGTATAGAGTTCAGGCTGTGGCCTGCTCTGTGCTGGTAGGAGAGAGGGATTGCAGCAAAAAAAATAAAATCTAGAAATTACATAAAACAAGACCTGAAGGACTGGGTAAAACTCAAATTTTACACACAGCCTTAGTGTGGGATGCTATTATAAACCCCTTGAGCTTCACTCACAGAGTTTATGTAGTATCTCACACTTTGGGTGTGTATAAAATATAGAATAATACATGGGTGGATGTGCATAACATTATTTTTTTACACCACCAGGGTGTATATAAAATTTGAGGTTTTTTGCACACCCACCCATGTATTGTTGTTTATAATTGCGGGGATCATTTTCTCTCCTACACAGAAGCACCATAAAGTGGATCTGGCAATTGATTGTTTAACAAAATAAATAAATAAACAAACAGTGTGGCCAGTAGATGGTGCTGCTGCTGTTTAAAGTATTAGTGCTGGCTCTATGAGTTTGCTGCTTTTGTCTTCCTCTCTCTCCCCCGTCTGTGTGTGTGGCACTCTCTCTGCATCTGTTATGTTAAGAGGACCCTATCGGTAGTGCAAGTTTAAGCGCAGTTGGCTGAAGTGTGTTTTGAAGTCTTTTTTTATCGTGCTCACGATGATGGAAACAGGGAGACAATTATTTGGCCATGGTGCAAAGGGTTGAGGAAAGACAGGTAAAATCCATTGTCTTTGTTGTGTACCTACTAAAGAGCCATGCAAAGTGGTGCAGCGAGTAGTGTGCAAGAGAAGCAGTGTGAGCATGCACTCAACAAGGGAAACCTGGTGCGTGTTCGACAGTATAACCAGCTGGTTATAATGGTGAATTATAAATGGGTTTCCCTAGAGAAAAAATTCTCCCCAGATATTATGTTCTCATTATAAACAGTTCCTCATGCATTATTCTATGTAGATAGATAGATAGATAGATAGATAGATAGATAGATAAAACTTTTGTTTTTATACAGGATCATTTCGTTGGAGGCAAACCCTATTTTCAAAAAAAGCCCTGTGTGGAGAGTACATGAAGACGTGACAATGATGACACATTTATAAATTACATATAACACTGGTTGCAGACAAAAGATAAAACATAACATTATTTCACAACAATAATATTTCTAAAAATAACTCACTATAGGTGTAGGTATAGCGGGATACACATACTGTACATCCAATAGCTTCACTTCTGACATTCACACGATGACAATAATATTTTCTTCAAAGCAGCCTGAAACTCATACAATGTATTCTTTGTTCTCACATCATCTAGTAACTTATTCCATGATCTTGCAATGCACATCTGCAAGATCACATTGCCATATTTGTTGTGTGCTTGAATATAAGCCAGACAGATATCTTTAGTTCTTAGTAGCTATATCTAACTTTTGGGGGGTTCTAAGATTATATACTTCTTCAAAGGAAGTTCAGTTTTAGATTTTAATGATTTGTAACTCCATATCAACCAACTATAATCCCTTTTACCGCCAGGTCGCAGCCAATTTAAAGTGTCATATAGCTCACAATGATGAGTTTCTATTTTACCCTTCATAGTAAATCTAGCATGCATGTTATGCATACAATCTGTTTTTTTGTTAGACATGCTTAGTTGAATTACTGTATAGCAGATTTCCATATTCCAGTAATGGAATTAATAGTTTTATGATTTTTGCTCCTGAATCATTAGTGAAAGGGACACTACAATGAGACCCCAGTTTTGGTAAGTTGTGTAGACAAATGTGTTTATGTGCTCAACATCACCTAATTTGCTGTCTGTTAAGACACTAGGTATTTGTAGGTTTTTGCATTTACCACCTTGAAACCATTTTGTAAACACAAGACCTAAATCCATAGACTCATTTTTATTTGCTCCCTGAATGAAGCTAATACACTGCATTTTTTTTACCATTTAGCAAAAGACCTGAAATGGTAAACCACTTTTCCATGATACTGAGATCCAACTGTAATTTGTGTTGCAGTTCAGTCTGACTGCATGCAGAGGCCACTAATACTGTATCATCTGCATGCAGTCAGACATCACTATTCACAAGCAAGCTTGTAAGGTCATTCATATAGATATTAAAAAACAGAGGGCCCCAAATGGAGCCCTGTGGGACTCCCCTGTTTATTTCTATGGGCACCGAAATTACATTACACTGTACCTGAGCTGATGGCCTTAATGGAAGAGGGATGCCTGGATATCGTAGCAGTCACAGAAACATGGTACACAGAGAACCATGACTGGGATGTTAACATACCAGGGTACGTAACCTACAGGAGAGACAGGCAGGGGAGAAGAGGGGGAGGAGTAGCTCTCTATGTAAAGGAAGGGATAAAAGCAACTGAACAAAAGAGTAAACAGGAGGAGAGGAGGCACTGTGGGTCACCTTGGAGACTGAAAAGGGCACCACAGTCCGCATAGGGGTTGTGTACAGACCCCATGTCAGGGGAAGGAATGGACAAGGATAGATAGAAGGCGTTCTTAGAATGGCAGAGAAAGGGGAGATACTGTTGATGGGAGACCTGAATATGCCAGATGTTAACTGGAGCACATTTGCTGCAGCCACATCCAAGAGTAGGGCCATTCTTGATGCCCTACAGGTGGCAGGCATAAGACAGCTAGTTTCGGAACCCACTCATGAAGGAGCAATCTTAGACCTCGTACTAGCAGTGAGAGGATCTCAGATCTAGAAGTGGGTTGCCATCTGGGGACAAGTGACCATCAAACAGTGTGGTTCACGTTACATAGATACATAGACAGTGTCGGCAGATAAGGGCCTATGGCCCACCCAGTCTGCCCATTTGAGCTTGTAAGTTCAGTTTGTTTTCCTAGAAGTCTGTTGCCGCTTACCCCTGACCTCTAGAATTCCTTTATGTCTATCCCATGCATTCTTAAATCCCGTGATTGTTTCAGCCCCCACCACTTCCTCTGGCAGGGTGTTCCACATGTCCACCACCCGTTCTGTGAAGAAATTCTTTCTCATGTTTCCTCTGAATTGTCCTCCCTCCAACTTCATCTCATGCCCTCTAGTCCTGGAACATCTTTTTCGCTTAAAAATAGTGTTTTCCTGCACCCTGTTCCTCCCTGTAAGATACTTGTATGGCTCTATCATATCCCCTCTCCTCCTCTCCTCCAGGGAGTACATGTTCAGTTCCTTCAACCTGTCTTCATAGGACTTGTGATGCAATCCATGCACCATCTTTGTTGCCCTCCTTTGAACCTTCTCTACCTTGTCTATGTCCTTACGTAGTATGGTCTCCAGAACTGTACACTGTACTCCAGGTGGGGCCTCACTAGTGTCTTGTATAGCGGAATTATGACCTCCCTTTTCCTGCTGGTGATGCCCCTGCCTATATATCCTAGCATCCTATTTGCTTTACCTGCTGCCTTGTCACACTGTTTCCTACCTTGAGGTCATCAGGATGACAACCCCAAGATCCCTTTCCTGCTTGGTGCATGCTATATCCTCACCCCAACTGATATATTGTGCCAGGGTTTTGTGCCCCATATGCATTATCTTGCACTTCTTTGCATTGAATTTCAACTGCCAAACCCCTGACCATTCTTCAAGTTTCTTCAGGTCGCTTCTCATTCTGTCTACACCCTCTGGTGTGTCTACTCTGTTACACAGCTTTGTGTCATCAGCGAACAGTGAAATTCTGCCTTCTAGATCCTGTGCAATGTCACTGATGAAGATGTTGAATAGAACCGGTCCCAGCACTGATCCCTGTGGTACCCCACTGGTCACTCTTCCCTCTGTGGGTGACAGCATTTCCACCACCCTCTGTGCCTGCCACCTCAGAGTTACCTACCCACCACACTACTGTCCTGTCCACACCATATTCCCCAGTTTGTGTAATAGTCTTCTATGTGGCACAGTGTCAAAGGCCTTGCTGAAGTCCAGATAGGCCATGTCCACTGCCCTCCCCTGATCCACCTCCCTAGTCACCCAGTCAAAAAATTCAACGAGGTTGGTCTGACATGACCTCTCCCTGGTGAAACCATGCTGCCTTGGGTCCTGTAGTCCATTGATAACCAGATGTTCCACCAATCTCTCCTTCAGTAGTGCTTCCATGATCTTCCCCACTACCGAGGTGAGGCTGACTGGTCTGTAGTTCCCTGCTTCCTCTTTGTTCCCACTTTTGTATAAGGGGACGATATCTGCTGTCCTCCAGTCTTTGGGTACCTCCCCTGTTTCCAGTGATCGGCTAAACAGGATAGCCAGAGGTTCAGCCACCACCTCTCTTAGTTCTTTAAGGACCCTGGGGTGCACCCCATCTGGCCTCATTGCTTTATCAACTCATATTACTTCCAGTTCTTCAGGACCCTTTCTCGTAAAGGGACTTGTGTCCATTTCTGCACCATTCTCACCCCTTGTACTCCTTCAGACCCATTACCCTCCTCTTCCTCAGTAAAGACTGAGCAGAAATACCTGTTCAATATGTCAGCTTTACTGGTATGTCATCCTCACGCGTGGCTCCCATCCTCCCCTTCAGTCTCACTATCCCTCCTTTGTCTTTCTTTTTCACTTATGTACCTGTAAAGGTTTGTCCCTCTACCCACTGATTTTGCAATGTGTTCTTCTGTCTGAGCTTTGGCTTCCTTACTGACCTCCCTGCCTCCTTGCTTCTCCTGGTACTTCTCCCTATCCCCTTCTGCCTGTGTCTTTGTATTGCCTGAATGCAATCTTTTTGGCTTTCACTTTCTTTGATACCTCTTTGGAAAACCATAATGGTCTCTTCCTTTCCTCTTGCTAACCTGCTTAATGCATAATTCTGTTGTTCTTGTAATCCCCATTTTAAATACTGCCCACTGTTCCTCAACCCTGATTCTTGTCCCATTCCCTTAATGCATCTTTCAAGTATCTCCCCATTTCCCAAAGTCTGCCCCCTAAAATCCAGGATACGTGTTTTGTGTGGTTTGGTTCTGCTCTTTCTGTGATTTCAAACCACAATGACTGGTGGTCACTGTTTCCCAGGTGCTCCCCACTGTTACCCCCATCACACTGTCCCTGTTTGTGAGCACAAGGTCCAGTATTGCCTTCTGCCGAGTTGGTTCCATGACCAGTTGCTTGAGGAAGGCACCCTGAAGGAGTCCAGGATAAATCTGCTCTAGTTGATGCTGCTGCTGGGATGCTCCAGTCACGTCTGGAATATTGAAGTCTCCAACCAGTACTACCTCACCCTTGTCTGCCATCCTTGGATGGCTAGCATCAACTCCCTATCTGTTTCTTCCTCCTGGGCTGGTGGTCTATAGACCAACATGTAGCGGATGGCTGTCCCCATTTTCCTTTCCAGCTTAACCCACAGTATCTCTCCCCCATTTGTTCTTCCTGTATCTCTGTGGCCCTTATGTCATTTTTCACATACACTGCCACTCCTCCTCCCTTCCTGCCTGCTCTGTCTCTTCTGAATATGTTGTAACCAGGTATGGCCATCTCCAGTCATGGTTATCATTACACCAGGTTTCAGTGATGGCCACAATGTCCAGGTCTGACTGTACCATGACAGCCTCCAGATCTTCCATCTTGTTGCTAAGGCTCCTGGCATTTGCACACATGGCTTTCCATGATTGTGACCTCCCTAGACTGCTTCACTGTTCTACTCCATCCCTTCCTTGGTTGTCATTTATCCCTGGTTCTCCTTGCTGTCTGCCCTTCTACTGGAATTTTGCCCCTTCTCAGCTTATCCACCTCTTGGGCACTAATCTCCATCTTTTGCACACTGCTTTGCAGAGATAGCCACTCCTCTGGTTCACTGGTTCCACTGCTGAGCTGGGGGGTGAGCAAGTAGGTACCCTCCTTGCTGGCCTGCCACCCCTTTGCTAGTTTAAATGCTGTCAATGTAGCATTTAAACTTATCATTGAGTGCTTGGATTCCCTCCAGGATGGATGCAGGCCGTCAGGCTTGAACAAACCACCATCCCTCAGGTGGGTCCCAGTCACCAATGAATCAAACCCTTCCTCACAGCACCAGTTCTTCAACCATGAGTTAAAGTTCCTGGTGCATGCACTCCTATGCTCTCCTTGCCTCACACAGTTAGTACTTCTGAGAGTGACGAAGTAGCTACTTGCTGAGACCCCTCCCAGTTTCCTGAACTCTTCCTGAACTTCCTTTATTTCCCATTTCCAGGTCATTAGTACTAGGTGGATAATGACATTCAGCTCACCCTCCCGCCTTGCCTTCCCAGTGATCCCAGGATCTTCCTTCCATCCCTCCATGCCGTGGCACCTGGTAGACACCTCACCTCCCTGTCCCTCCCCTCCTGTGTTCCTAGCTGGATGCCTCTTATGATGGAGTCCCCACCAGGATTCCTTCCTCCTCCTCTGGGGTCCACTGCTTTCCCTGCGAGGTCATCTCCTTGGCTAACCTCCATCCTTTCCTTCCACTTCTCTGGGTACCTCTATTTGGTTGTCCTCATTTTTCCAGTGTGGCATATGAGTTCTTGAGTGGAATAGGATCTGGGATGTGCCTCTGTCTGACTGCTCTAACCCTCCTGAGGCCACTGTCATCCAAGTGCTCCTTGTTCTTGGCATCCTTTGAGGCAGTTGCATTGGACTGGGTGGTCCCTGGATAGGGTGATGGTACTCCTGACCCAGTTTACTTCTGCTCTGAGTCTGGCTACCTCATCCCACAGTCCAGAGAGATGCATGCAGATAGGGCAGCACCTCAGTGTCCAGAAGGTCTGCCTGAATATGGCTGCCCCACAGGCACTGCATTGCACCACTCCCCACATTATACTGCAATTCCACTACTTGTCTGCTACTGAAGCTCTCCTAGTTTCCTTTTTATTAATTTACTGTACTAAAAATCCTGTCACTGATCCTCAGATAATTTTTTTTAAAGAAAAAGAAAGCAATAAATAAATAAATGCGTCAAAACACTTGTCATGCTGAGGGTGGGCTTCTTCCCCCTTATGCCCCTCCTACTTCACACCCCTTACTATACCCTGTGTTTAGCTCCTGTCAATCAGATTTATCAGGGCATATAATTAAGAGTTGGGGAAGGGGGGCGCAAAATTGCAGCAATTAAAGACAGCACAGAATTACACCACCACTATGTTTTAAATTTTCAACAGCCCAAAAACAATTATAAGTAAAGACAACAAAGAAAGTATAGTGTCACTAAAAGCCCACAATCTAAGTTTAAAGAAAATAGCAATTACCAGTTACTCTAAAGCACTGAATATGTTTCCTTCCTTCCCCTTCTGGCTTCTTCTGAGAAAATAAACCTCTGCTTGCTACTTTAACTCTGACTAAGCCCCACCTCCAGTTATCATGTAGCTGAGGTCAGAGGCCAGACAATTAACACCCTTCACCCAACTACAGGGCAGTCAGACAAGCTAAGATAAAATTTGCAGCAATTAAAGACAGCACAGAATTACACCACCACTATGTTTTAAATTTTCAACAGCCCAAAAACAATTATAAGTAAAGACAACAAAGAAAGTATAGTGTCACTAAAAGCCCACAATCTAAGTTTAAAAGAAAAATAGCAATTACCAGTTACTCTAAAGCACTGAATTGAATATGTTTCCTTCCTTCCCCTTCTGGCTTCAGCTACAGAGTCAAGCCAACAAAAGTGAGGGTACTGGACTTTAGGAGGGCTGACTTTGGCAAGATGGGAGAGTGCCTCAGAAAAGCACTAGCAAACAGGCTAGAAGGAGGTGTGGAGCAACAATGGGGAATTATCAAAACTGCCATCACAGAGGCAACAAGCCTTTGTGTGAAGCAAATAAACAAATCAAAATGAAAGAAAAAGCCACTGTGGTTCTCAAAAGAGGTGGCTGTGAAAGTCAGGAAGAAAAATATAGCATTCCAGAAGTATAAAGAAACACAGAAGGAGCAGGACAGAGAGCTGTACCAGTTAAGGCAGAAGGAAGCAGGAGGGAAGTCAGAATAGCAAAGGCCCAAACTGAGGAAAAGATAGCCAACTCAGTTAAGAAGGGGATAAAACCTTTTATAGGTACATCAGCGGTGAAAAGACAAAGGGAGGGATAGTGAGGCTGAATAGAATGAGCGGTGGGTGGGCAGGGGGACAGTGAAAAGAAGGAATACTGAATGAATATTTCTGCTCAGTATTCACAAAGAGGAGGAAGTGCCTAATCCAATTAACAGAAGCACTCTTGATAGGGGGTTGATCCAGTCCTTTCAGAGAAGAAAGGGTTCTGCAAGAACTCCTAAAACTGAAGGTGGACAAAGCAATGGGTCCTGATGGAATTCACCCCAGAATTCTAAAAGAATTAAGGGAGGAACTAGTGAAACCATTGGCTACTCTTTTAATAAATCATGGGAGGATGGTGTGGTACCGAGGACTGGAGGAAGGCGGATGTGATTCCCTTCACAAAAAGTGGGTCCAAGACACAGGCAGGAAACTACAGACCTGTCAGTCTGACCTCTGTGGTAGGGAAAGTGATGGAGTCACTTCTGAAGGAAAGAATAGTCGAGTACCTAGAGGCCAGTGGAGCACAGGACCCAAGGCAGCATGGGTTCACAGCGGGAAGGTCATGTCAGACGAATCTAATAGATTTATTTGACTGGGTGACCAAAGTAGTAGACCAGGGAGGGGCTGTGGACATGGCCTACCTAGACTTTAGCAAGGCATTTGACACAGTCCCACACAAAAGATTAATAGTCAAATTAACCAGCCTGGGAGTGGGACCTAGGGTGGTAGCCTGGGTAAAACATTGGCTGGTCAACAGGACACAGAAGGTAATTGTAAATGGAGTCCACTCTGAAGAAAGGGGGGTTACTAGTGGGGTACCGCAGGGTTCAGTATTGGGTCCAGTCCTTTTTAATGTCTTCATCAGTGACATTGCAGAGGGACTGAAGGAAAAAGTATGCCTTTTGCAGATGACACAAGATCTGCAACAGGGTTGATACACAAGAAGGCGTGGAAAGGATGAAAGGGACTTGGCAAGGTTGGAGGAATGGTCAGAAGTATGGCAGCTAGGATTCAATGCAAAGAAGTGCAAAATAATGCACCTGGGAAACAAGAACCCAGGGAAGAATACACAATGGGTGGGGAGGTAGTAACAACAACAAAAAGGAAAAGGATCTGGGGATAATCATATCAGATGACCTTAAGGTTAGCAAGCAATGTGAGAAGGCAGTAGGGAGGCTGGGGTATACTGGGATGTATAGGAGAGGCATCATCAGCAGAAAACAGGAAGTTGTTATCCCTCTGTACAGACAGTTGGTGAGACCCCATCTGGAGTACTGTGTCCAGTTCTGGAGACCCCATCTCCACAAGGACATAGACAGGATAGAGGCAGTCAGGGAGGGCAACTAAAATGGTGCAGGGTCTGCAAGAGAAGCCGTATGAGGAGAGACTAAAGGAGCTTAATATGTATACCCTTGAGGAAAGAAGGGGAGGGGACATGATAGAAACTTTTAAGTACCTCAGTGGAATCAACAAAGTCCAAGAGGGTAGCATCTTTCAGAAAAGAGACTTGCAAGAACAAGGGACACAATTTAAAAGATAGAAGGAGGGCGGTTCAGGAGGCAATGTGAGGAAGTATTATTTCACAGAGAGGTAGTGGATGCATGGAACAGCCTTCCTGAGGAGGGTTGTGGGGTCTAAAACTGTGGGAGAATTCAAGAATGCATGGGACAGACATAAGGCAATTCTTGTGGGGGTAGGAAGAAATAGGCTGTTGGTTAACTAGGATCTGCGGCCTATCCTGTAGGTAGGGAAATGGGCAGACTAGATGGGCCTAGCAGTCCTTATCTGCCATCAAAGTCTATGTTTCTATGTTTCTATGTATAGGGAGAGGCATCACCAACAGAAAACAGGAAGTTGTTATCCCTCTGTTCAGACAGTTGGTGGGACCCCATCTGGAGTACTGCATCCAGTTCTGGAGACCCCATCTCTGCAAGGACATAGACAAGATGGAGGCAGTCCAGAGAAGGGCAACTAAAATGGTGCAGGGTCTGCAAGAGAAGCCATATGAGGAGAGACTAAAGGAGCTTAATATGTATACCCTTGAGGAAAGAAGGGAGATGGGAGACACGAATGAAATGTTTAAGTACCTCAGTGGAATCAACAAAGTCCAAGAGGGTAGTATCTTTCAGGAAAAGAGATGTGTAAGAACAAGGGGACACAATTTGAAGATAGAGGGGGGACGGCTCAGGGGAAATGTGAGGAAGTATTTTGTCACAGAGAGGGTGGTGGACACAAGGAACAGCCTTCTTGAGGAGATTGTGGGGTCTAAAACTGTGGGAGAATTCAAGAATACATGGGACAGACATAAGACAATTCTTGTGGGGGTAGGAATCTAAAGGGATAACTTGAACAATTAAGCAGTCTATACCTTCTACTTTATACTGTCTGAGGCTACTTTTAAGAAACAACATGACCACCCCCCATCTCTGTCCTGCCTTATAGAGCCAAATCCCTGAATATGAATTTCACTATATTTTATACCTGCCTGAAGCCATGTATCTGACAACCCAAGTTTTCAAAGATTAGGAGGCAGTATAACATAACAGTTAAGGGCACTGAGCTGCAAACCTGGAGACCTGAGTCTGAATCCCATCAGTCCCCACTTGCATTCTGTGTGATTCTGAACAAGTCACCTAACTTCCTTGTGCTCTCAAGTCACATATGGAACCAAGCTCTGGTTTAGTGCACCTTTCCTGTTTAAACAAGTTCCCCTTTCCCTTTTCCTATTTTCATCCTTGACCCAAATTCTCATTAAATCCATCTTTTTGTTAATAATACTAGGATCGTTCTTATGACCAGTTGTTAAATAGGTACCATTTTCAGGTCCTGGACTTAACTCTATGTCACCATTCAGAGACAACAACAGGAACAAAATCTGACCTTTGTTTCTAAATTGTGCACACACACAACTCCATGACTTGTGAATACAAAGAGTTTCGTGTAACACCTCCAAGCATTTTTAAGGCAGTTTCTTCTGCAAATTAATAGTGTGATATTTTCATCATTCAAATTAAGCATGGAATGTACTATCACACATTTTTCAAATCAGCTTTCTAAATTTCCTATGGAAATTTTACTGCCTAACAAATAACATCGGCTTACTAAAAATATAAGTACTAGCCCTTTTAGTAACCTCATTTTAGGCCTTAGGCCAGGTTACCTAAAATAACTTTACTATGAAAGACCTGATAAAAACCAACACTCAAATCACCTAACTGCAATTTATGAAAACATTCTTTTGACATAGTGGAAGTACTGTAACCCTAATGAATAACAGTTTTCTATGAGGTCTTTGAATTATTACTTAAAAAAAATAATAGGTATATGCTCCTGATCCCAATATTTTATTTGAATAATGTCTGTCTCCTCATTATACACTAACTCCCTATTCAAGTAAAAAGATTCAAACAATACCTTTAAAAACTGTAACAAATCAATACAAATCAAAATTCTTTACCCTTATAACTTTCAAACTAAAAATGAGCATGGTAACTGGCCCTGGTCCTGGATCCCCTCCAGAGATTCCTGAGGTGACTCTCTCACACGTGTCTGCTGCACTTAAGCACTGCTGCTCCAAGAACCACACTAATGACATATAGGGTGTAACTCCTCCCACCTAGCTGCTACTATCCACAGGTGAGGTATGTTACCACAATCAGTCTCAGAGAGTGTGGGGTGGCAGGTATTTATACACCTTAACATGAGTTCAATTGCTGCAGTACACAACTCCTTTAAGCGGCCGTTCCCACAAGTTCAGTCACAGCAGCAGTCTCACAAATAATGCACAAACAGCCATCCCACGGGCTAAAAAATTATCAGCAACATGAATAAAGTGAGTACAACAGACTGCTGGCTAGCTGATCAATACAAGTCTGTAAACCAGCCTTGGGAGTACTACACAATTCCTGAGATGTGTGTGGAATAATAGTCTTAAGTCGTGCTATAGGCTTTGGGTCCCTGCTTCTTGTAGACTTCAGAAACAGCTTTTTTATACTCCAGCTTGCAAAAAAGTGAAGCTTTATTGTTGACTTTACAGACAACATGATGATTTAATAAGACCTGAAACTAGGGAACACACCCGAACTGCCACTCTCGGCATGACTCCCTCACACTTTTCCGACGCACTTAACTGCTGCTGCTTTTGATCAATTCCCATTTTTTAATATTTGTGATATAAACATCTAATTAGTTAAAAAAGAATTCTGAAACACACTACATTTTTCATTCCTATTTTTACTATGAGTTGGCTTTTGAGAGACACCTTCAGTTTTCTGCACTTTTGTTTTTGTTATGTTTGTATTGATGTGATGTCAGATCAATGGTATTGTCACTTTTTGATGCCACTTTGATTGAATAATAGGTTTTAGATGCCATATTTTCCCTATGGGAGAAAGTGACCATCACTGTATTACAGTATAATAAACCAGATGATGGGCCTATGTACTGAGATGGCAGGTGACTGAACTGGATGGACCACTTGTTCATTTTCTGTCATTTGAATCCTATGTTCCTATAGAAATATGCCTTCTCAAAGTTGTTGCTGAATCTATAATTCCTAATAGACATTTAAGTGAAATTGCAGTGTATACTCTGCGCAAGAGAATTACTGCATCCGGCATACCCACAAAAGCAAATTGCAAGGTCATTTCAGGAATCTTTGGTCCCATGGATTTGAAATGATTCAAATGGTTAAGCGCAGCACCACATCTAAGTAACTACAGCAGCTGACCCTTACCAAATGGGTCACAATGTCAACACAATGGCACCACAGTGGCACAGTGGTAGGTTACAAAATGTGCACTGGTACGACTTAGTGGTATCCTACAGACAATAATGGTATAATGCATTGTGCAACTGAAAATCTAATGTCAGTTATTTCATCAGTTGTTTTTTTCTTTTCAGATTACAGGTTTGAATCCTGCTAGCCCTATATACTACCTTGGAGTTAGTGTTTAATCTTCTTCAGAAATACTAACCCTCAGTAGTTTCATAAATATGACATCGATGTTGTATTGTTTTGTTATATAGCTCAAGACTGGATGTTGTAATCTTACCAGCTTCTGCTTTTTTTTTTAGATCTTAGGTTTGAATACCACGTGTTATGAAATGGGAAAATGGGTAATAACTTCCAAAATGTTTTGGGTTACTAGTGTGGAGATCAAATTACAGCTTTCAAAGCTAAATCATATTTTTAATAATATCCAAGGCCTGAAGGTTTTGGTTTTTACTTGGAAACCAGGTAAAATTCCAGAATATGAACAGCCTAAACACTGGTAAAAACAAAGAATGTCATGGAAATTGACATTTTATACCAGATTAGTAAATCTGCAAAACTTCTTATATTTTTCTTATACTTGCTTCCTGTACTAGTTTCAATTTGCTTCATTTAATGCTATGTATATTACAGTAAGTCTTTTATTCTGATTATTTATACACATACTAAAAGAATGACAGTAGAATCCCAGTAAAATACAGAAATTAGATTAACAATCACTGGTACAATACCTGGAATTTCAAGTCTTGAAAATGGAATTTCATTATTTTAATCACCATAAATAAGTGGTCTTTATAATAACTTGATGAACATTTGTCACTTAGAATTTCATTGCCTAAACAGTTCAAATATTGTGAACAACAATGGTTGGAACCACAGTTTAGCTAGCCGACAGTAATGCTGAAATGCTGCTAATGCATTTCCTCTTTTTCTTCTCGATACGCTTAGTTGAAAGCAATATATTTGAAAGAAACATTTTTCTCTCAAGTTGCTAACTCAGATGATGAAGCAAACTGAAGCACCATGGCAAAAGAGAAGAACAAAGTGTAGAAGCTACACATTTTCAATTTGAACTTTTATATTGACAAAGACTGGATTAATTGAAAAAGTTATCGAGCAGAGACTTAGTATAGTGCTATACATATTAAAATAATTTATATTAAGTGAATGTGTTAAAACAAAATAAGCATTTTTGTATCAGTTTTCCTACTCGTATGCCACTTTTTGCTTCAATTGCTGTATTTGGAAGTGTGCTAGGAATCAATGCTTTTTAAATTATCAGCAGTTATTTGTGCGGTCTTTAAGAATGCTGCGTAATACATAGCATGTTTGTAAAATTTGGTATATTATTGATTGGTTATGGAGAATCAACAACACAGGTTGATATTAATTAAATCTGTTTACTTATTAGATGTTATTTAATCAATTTTGCACATGTATTTAATGAAAAATTGTGTATTTAAAGAGGCACTGAGGCCAACATTTTTGGCATCAATAAATTCAGAATGTGGATCAGCATATCCTGAATCAGCCTCATGCCAAAAATCAGATCTGTAAGTTACTTCATTTAAAAGTTACAAGTCATTTTGTAACCCTTAATTCACTGCCTGCTCAAAAAAGCCAGTTTCAGTGAAGAGCTGCTGCTGATGTCATAGGAAACATAGGAATGATACTGAGCTGATGGACTTGCGTCCTATGTGCTCGCCATCTAAATTTCTAAACTCTAATTTTGTTCATGTATGCATCCCATCTAAGGTTAAAAACTGTGGTGGTTGGGCTAGCCCCAACCTTCAATAGTAGCCTAGTCCAGTTGTATACAACTATTTGATTGAACCACCATGTACTACACACTTTCTTTCTGAGTGGTACTGTTAACTGCATGGGATGGGACCTAATATTGTATGTACTTGTATTTATTTCGAGACCGGTAATGTCCCAGAGATCCTCGTTATTCCATGCCCTCTGTACCAAGCACATATCGCCCCTTTTCCTCCTTGCCTCTAAGGAATGCAAATTCAATTCAGACAGACGAGTCTCATAATATTTATCAGCCATATGCTGTATTGCCCTGGTAGCTCTCTTCTGTACTCTCTCCAACAATACTATATCTTGTTTTTTGTATGGTGTCCAAACCTGGGCACCGTAATCCAAGATCGGTCTAACCAGGGATGTATATAGCAGCAACATAACAACCCTACTTCTTGCTGCTATGCATCTAAATATACAGTTTAGTATTCTATTTCCTTTCTGGACTGTCTTTTGACAGTGTGGTGTAAAAGACGTATCACTAGACACTATAATACCTAAATCCCTTTCCTCTTCTATTGTTTTCAAAACAGTATTTCCTAGTTTATAAGATATTCTAGGGTTTCTTTTTCCCAGATGCATGATATAGCATTTGTCTTGGTTTAGTGTTAATTTGAACTGCTTGGTTCATATCTCTATGTTGTCAATAGTTGCTTGTAGATCAGATGAATTTTGACTAGTATTGATTTCTGCACCTATCCTGCAGTCGTCTGCAAATTTATGTAGCCAGACAGTACTATGGTTTATTTGAAGTGATGATACATATAAAATAAGTAGACAGGGGCCCAGCACTGAACCCTCTGGGGAACCCCACTAGTCACTTCTGATCATTTTGAAAACTCTCCTCTGATACACACTCTTTAGTTCCTATTTTTTAGCCATTTTTGGACCCAGTTTATTATGGTTGGATGGATAGTTAATTTACTCATTTGTTGTATGAGTTCTGGATGGGGAAGCTTATCAAAGGCCTTAGAGAAGTCAAGAATAATACATCCACAGGAGTTCCTATATCTATTCTGTCTATCACGCTGTTATAGAATGCCAACATATTTGTCTGGCAAAACCTTCCTTTTACAAACCCATGTTGAGAGTGGTCTGTAAAATGTTTGAAATTTAGATATTGATTGATCTCATCCTTTAATATTCCCTCCAATATTTTTGAGGGGATGGCAGTGAGACTAATAAGACAATAGTTTGTGGGGTCAGACTTGCTCCCTTTTTTGAAATTGTAATGACTATTGCTGATTTCCAGCAATCAACTACTTCCCCTGTGTCCAAAGATTTTGGAAAAATATAAGTGGGTTGGGGGGGCTATTGTTTTTGCCCATTCTTTCAATATTCTTGTGTGTAGTCCATTGGGACCCAGGGATTTGTTTGGATCTAATTTAGCTAGCCTTGTTTTGACATCAGTGATTTTTAATATTATTCTACCTCATCTCCTGAACTCAAAACCCAGTCCTTCCTGCAAGCTACCTTATAAGACTTATTTCTCCTATGTTACTTAAAACTGCAGGTGTAGTAAACATCTAAAATAGGGAAACTGACTGGGGGGGGGCAGAACATGCACTTCCATAATGTGTAGATGCAAGGAACAGTACTTTAGAATGTGATGGGGGGGTGGGATGCAATATCAAACATGGCTTTAGAATGACAAAGTCGTGTTACATTTTTAAAATACCTCAGGTATGAGATTTAAAAATGTCACCAGGTTGCAATTCTGGAATGCAGCAATGACACAGTCTCAGAAAGTAGCTGGAACACATAATTTCAGAATGTGGCAGTGACACATAATTTCAGAATGTGGCAGTGACATACAATTTCAGAATGTGGAGGTGACACACAATTACAGGATGCAGTGGTGAGCAATTTTGGAATGCAGTGGTGATGTACAATTTTGGAATGCAGCAGTGATGCACAGGTTCAGAATGTAGTGGTGATGTACAGATTTGGAATGATGTGGTTATGTACAGGTTTGGAATGCAGTGGTGACACACAATTTCAGAATGCAGTGGTGATGCACAATTTTGGAATGCGACAGTGACACAATTTCAGAATGCAGTGATGTACAGGTTTGGAATGTGGCAGTGACACACAATTTAGGAATGCAGTGGTGAAGCACAGTTTTGGAATACGGTAGTGACACACTGTTTTGGAATGTGGTGGTGACGCATAATTTCAGCATGGCGCAGTGACAGAAGTTTGGAATGCAGCAGTGATGCACAGTTTTGGAATTTGGCAATGATGCAGTTTCAGAATGTGGTGATGATGCATAATTTTGGAATGTGGCAGTGACATACAGTTTTGGAATATGACAGTAGTGTACAGTTTCAGAATGTGGCTGTAATGCATAGATTTGGAATGTGGCAGTGACGCATATGTTTGGAATCTGGAGGTGACACACAGGTTCAGAAAGAGGCAGTGACACACAATTTTAGAATTTAGTGGTGATGCATAATTTCGGACAGGGGCAGTAACATACAATTTTGGAATATAACAGTGATACACAGTTTCCGAATCCGGCAGTGATGCATAGTTTCAGAATGTGGTGGCAACACATAATTTCTGAATGTGACAGTGACACACAATTTAGGAATGCGGTGGTGACACACAGTTTTGGAATGTGGTGGTGATGCACAATGATGGAATGTGGTGGTGAGGCACAGTTTCGGAATGTGGCAGTGATGCACAATTTTGAAATGTGGAGGTGACGCACAATGTTGAACTGTGATGGTGATGTACAATTTCAGAATGTGGCAGCGATGTGCAATTTTGGAATGTGTCAGTGATGCACAGTTTCAGAGTGTTGTGGTGATGCATATTTTCAGAATGTGGTGGTGATGCTTAATTTCAGAATATGGCGGTGATGATCAACTTTGGAATATGGTGGTGATACATAATTTTGGAATGTGTCATGATGCACAATTTAGGATCATGGCAGTGACAATTTTAGAATGTGGCACTGAAACACAACTTGGCAGGGATATGCAATTATGGAATTTGGTTGTGATGTGCCATTTCAGAATGTGGCAGGGATGCACAGTTTGGGAATGGGGAAGGGCTGTGTCATTTTGGAATGTAGCAGGGATGCATAATTTTGAATGTGGCTGGGATGCATAATCTTGGAATGTGGCAGGGATGTGATGCACAATTTTGAAATATGATGAGTGCGTACAATTTTGGAAAGTGGCAGGGACAAGCAATTTCAAAATAAATGGTGTGTCCTGTCACATTCTGGCAGCGTGCATTCCCAATTACCAGTCACCACCAAATTCCTCGATGTGTGTCCCTGTAGCATGCAGAGACTGATTGTCCCACCGCATTTTGAGATGGCACATCTCCGCCACATTCTGAAATTGTGTGTCCCCCCCAACATTGTAAAATTGCGCTGCACCTTGACATTCTATGCCTTGGTTCAGTGTTGCATTCCAAAACCACCTTCTGACATGTTTTAAAGTACAGTGCCATGCATCTGAACATTCTGGAAACACAAGCACTGCAACCAACCATATGTCATTTTTATGTTGGCAGGCTTGCGCGGCCAACATCCTGGGACAGTGCAGCTTTGGAGGTGGGGTCGCTGTTGGGCAAATGCAGGGAACACACTAGTAGGTGTGTCCCACATTCCCCAATCAGCCTGCATGCTAGTGCCACACCATGCATACATAATGTGATGAGCACATCTAAGAAAAGGTCCACTGCAATCCGAGCAAAGCAAATCTTGCCGTGCTCGCCATTATTATGTGCATGGTCGGCGAGTGGATGGCCTCCTAATTACTGCCAACTTTGGGGGTGCCCAATCCCACTGTCGGTTAACCCCCCCAACTTTCTTTGTGTGCCGACGGGGGAGCCCACTCCCCATCAGCATAACCCCCCCAATTGTTGAATGCTGAGGGGGTGCCCAATCCCCCTCGGCTCGTGCCCCCCCATCTTCTTTGTGTGCCAACAGGGGTGCCCAATCCCCATCGGCATTACTTCCTCCTCCTCCTCCTCCTCCCTCCATGTTGTGTACCAACAAGGGTGCCCAGTTCCCTGTTGGCTACAGACACCCCCCCAAACAGTTAGGTGGCACGCTGGGAGTCCACCCCAGTGTGCCAAATCCACTGCAAAAAAACAAACAAAAAAAACTGTCCCACGATGGTTTTTTAAAATTTATTTTTGCTGTAAGATGAAAATGGTCCCTCATAGTCTCGATGCCCCCTTCCCCCCACCTGCACCTACCCACTGCACACCCTGCCTCCCCTCACCCCCCCACTCCATACTAACCTGTGAAGTCCAGCGTGACAATCTTCTGTGTACCGGGAACACATCTGCACTCTTCAAAGCTGACCATGAACTGAAGAAATGCTGGTAAGCTGTATAATGGAATGAATAGAGGATTTTCAACTTTAATGCATATCTCAGGCATTTTTGTGAATTTTGGCCCCAAATCTTCAACACGGGGTTTTGGGGATCCCTTCTCATGAATTCTTACACTGTCATGGTGTTATTCAGTCCCAAAAGGTGATTTTGCAGTCACTGCGTGGAATCACCTTTCAGGACAGAGTAACAAAATTAGAGTGCAACTGTTCACGAAAGGGGCTCTCAAAAAGCCTATGTTGCAAGTTTGGTGGGAAAAAAAAAAATGACTGTTTTATGAGCGTGCGTAGCAACTGCACAACGCACACTCATAAGTTAGCGCACTCACACTATTTTCATGCCAGATTCTCAACATTGCCATTTTACCACACCTTCTTGTGAACTGTACAGCTGTCATTTTTCACATACCGCCTGAAATGTGTTTTCACACTTCTGGCTCAGAATAGCACAGTTGCTGTGCAAATTCAGTGTTCGGGGCACATTACGAAAATGACTGTGACACTGTTCATGAGCAGATGTCCTAAACTGCCTGTGTTGAAACTTTGGTTACAATACTCCATAAAATGATTGTTTTATGAGCATGCATAGTAACTGCACAATGCACACTCATATGTTAGCGCATTTGCAATATTTTCATGCCACATTCTCAACATTGGCATTTTACCATACTGTCTTGTGAACTGTACAGCTGTCATTTTTCACATCCTTGCCAAAATGTGTTTTCGGACTTCCGACGCTGAATAGCGTGGTTGCTGTGTGAAATCACTGTTTGGGACATATTATGAAAATGACAGTGACACTGTTCTTGAGCAGAGGTCCTAAAATGCCTGTGTTGAAAATTTGGTGACAATACTCCATAAAATGACTGTGTTACGAATGTGCGTTGTGCAGTTTGCATGCACACCTGTAGGTTCGCAAACTTATATTTTCACTCCATATTTTCAATAGTGCCATTGCTCTACACCTCCTAATGAACAGTGCAGCTGTCATTTTTCACATCCTGACCAAAATCTGTTTTCGCAGTTCTGGCACACAATTGCGCGGTCACTGTGGAAAGCCTGTGTTTGAGATACATTATAAAAATGGCAGACACAATGTTCATTGGCAGATGTTCTAAAATGCCTATGTTGAAAATTTAGGGACAAAAATCAATAAAATTAGTGTTTTACGAGCGCGCGTTGTGCAGTTTGCACGCACGCTCATGACTTTGTGAATTTGTAATACTTTCACTCCAGCTGTTCATCATTGCCATTTTTCCATACCTCCTTATGAACAGTACAGCTGGCTGAAATGCGTTTTCACACGTCCGGTGCAGAATTGCAAGGTCACTGTGTGAAATCACTTTTTGGGACACTTTCAGGAAATGACGGTGACACTATTCATCAGCAGAGGTCCTAAAATGCCTATGTTGAAAATTTGGTGGTGAAAGTCCAGACAATGACTGTGTTGCAAGCATGCATTGTGCAGTTTCCATGCACCCTTGTAACTTTGTCAATCTGCAATATTTTCATGCCACATTTTCACCACTGGCATTTGTGCACATCTCATTATCAAAGGTCCAGCTGCCATTTCCCACAGCCTGCCCAAAACGTGTTTCCGCAGCTCTGCCACACAGTGGCGTACTCGCTGAGCAAAATCACCTTTTGGGACACATTAACAAACTCACAGCGCGACAACATTCGGCATTGACAAATGCTTGTTTTAAAGGATTATAATAGCTACAGTTTCTTACAACTTTGGAGAAGCAGGTCTTATTAAGGTTGCTGAAAGGGAGGACTAGAGTGTGAGTTCAGGAGATGACATCATCAATGACTCTTCACTGAGACTGGCTTTTTAGACTAGGTAGTGAAATCAGGGTTATAAAGTAGTTTATAACTTTAAAACAAAATAACATAGAAACCTAATTTTTGGTATGAGATTCATTGGGGGTATACTTCTTGTAATTCTGCAATGTGGCACTTTTGGCAGGAGCCCCTCTTTAAGGTAGCTGGTCAAGAGCATGTAGCAATAACAGCATGGTAAGAACCATGTACGGAAAAGAGTCAAAACAGCTACAGACACACACAACATGACACAGGGTTTTATTTAACTCTAAAAAATGATTAGTGTTTTGCTCATGAAGTTCTAAAAACATTGTGAAAATGCATAGCACTTGCCTTACTGTGTTTAATAAACATCACACGTTTAGAAAACCTATAAAAATGCTTTCTGTACAGTTAGCATTGTCCCAAGAAAAAAACTGCTAATCAATTATTTAAAACCCTGAGACATTACAGCACTGTACCTGTAGCTGTGTTTACTCTCCCTACCTTGACTTAGTCCACGGCTGTTAGGTGGTGAGCAGCACTGCCTTCATGGATCAGAGGTTAGAGTCACAGGTCCTAACAGGCAGTGCATGTTGAAATGAAAGTGGGATGAGTCTGAGCCCTGCAGTGTACAGGTGTATGTTTTTAGCTTGTTTCATGTAGGACATTTAAAAAATGATGTGTCTGACATTTGGAATATGTTTTTTTTTTGGGGGGTGGACAGTTTCCATGTAGTGCCCGACCCTTGCTTGTCCCCACTAGAAAACCTGCCCCATCCTGACTTTCTCCCCCTCCGCCAGGTTTGTCTCCCCCCCCAAGAGTTATATATAGTGGGGGGGGGGGAGTGTGACATCACAAGATTCTAAAAATGGTGGTTGGATAGTATCAATACAGGGCAGACTTAGTCCAGTATATCTCCTGACCACATCTGGCTACAAGTACTCCAAATGCCTCAATAAAAAGATGCTTTTCATGGGCTTCAAACTGTGAGGGACACTGTTCATAAATATTCCCCTTTCATACAGTAATATGCAGAAAGCTAGTTGATAAATTAGAGAACCTACTGTAGTTACGGTACAACTGGGGTACATGAAATAGGATCCAAAACTGATTGCAGCATAGAAGATAAAGGGGTCATAATATATAGTAACTGTCAACAACTATCCCCAGATTTGGGGAATGACATTGTCATGACAGAGAAAGTACACAGGAGAATGATCATGATGGTTGGAAAAATAATGAGATTTAAGTTTCACCTTTATTCCCAGATGCTTTCTTTCCAGACACTGTTTTGCCAGTGCTGTGTTTAACTACTCTATTAATTTTTAGCGGTTTTTGTCCTGAACCGTATTTAATGGATTCCCTAGACTTTGGTAATGCATTCCTGATAAAGCCTCATTTGTAGAGGTGAAGCCCTGGGTTACCTTAGCTTATTACCACCTCAGTGCTTTGTAATGTTGTTTTTGATTGTATATCTACTTCATAGTTTATAAGTTTGTTATCAGCAAAAGAAAGAGCTGTCTTTTTCCATATGTAGTGTTTTTTCTGGCTTATTTATTGCAATATAATTGTCACGCTAACTGAACACATAGCAAATAAATTTAATGAATACTTCATTAACATGGGTACTGAAGTCTTAAAACAAAATAACAAGCACTTGTATAAGCACAAACATCAGGATATACCCCCACCCAAAAAATACCTTTAAATTTAGCAAGGTCACACAAGCACAAGTCTGTGAGGAATTATTAAAAATAAACACAAAAAAGTCAGGAGGGTTGGATGGTATTTCTGCCACACTTTTAAATATACAGCCCCGATAATAGCGGCTCCCCTAGCAGAGCTATTTAATATGTTTATGGTTGCTGGAGTCTATCCACTAAAATGGACGGATGCCTTGATTGTCCCTATATACAAAGCCGAACTGAAAAACAAAATTGAAAACTGCCGTCTGTTTTCCTGTTGCCTGTGGTCTCAAAGATCTTTGAGAGGTTGGTATGCATGCAACTGAAGCTCTTCCTAGAATCTAAAAACTTACTGAACAAATGCCAGTCTAGTTTCAAACCACTCCACAGCACCACCTCAGCCCTAGTAAAGATCACTGGGGACTTCCAGGAGGCATTGGATGGGAGAAGGGATGTGGGAGCCATATTTGTCAATTTATCTAAAGCATTTGATACCTTAGACCACGATGTCCTCCTGTCCAGATGAAAGAGCGTGGAAGTGATTGGTAATGCAGTGGGTTGGCTAGAGCCATACCTAAAAGGGCGTAAACAAATGGTGTCACTAAATGGATTCAAATCATCCTTTGCCCCTAGGGTTCCCCAATGCTCTATTTTAGGGCCAGTTTTATTTAATGTATACATGAACACCTTCACTATGACCAACCCCCATGTCAAATTCCATCTTTATGCTAACAATATGGTACTTTACGTGACAGGCACAAACCACTCAGAAATTGAACTCAGACTACAAGCGGTGTTTGATGAACTCCAAGACTTTTTTTTTTGCACTCAGAATTAGTACTGATTACAAAAATAAAGGAATGTATTTTAACAGAGCAAAATGTAAGAGTGCAGCAACAAGCAAATTACAAATCAGAACAGCAGACCAAGTCACCTTGCAGCAGGTCCAGAGTTACTGCTACCTGGGTGTTTGGCTGGATGAGCAGATCAGATGGAATGCTCACATAGATAATCAGTCAAAGAACCTGGGGGAATGCCTAGGAGCCCTCTACAAAATTAAATACTCAATGGACACACATAACAGAAAATAAATTGTAGAATCTATGGTCCTGCCAATCTTCGAGTATGGTGACCTGTTGTTCTAGGGAACATCCAGTTTGGAACTGGCAAAGCCTGATACCATCATGTATGGCAGATTCACCCATTTCATGCTGGATGACCCCTGCAGAACACACAGGTACAAACTCCTTGGCAAACTGGGATGACAAAGGCTAGAGCAGTGAAGGAGATTACACTGCCTAGTGTAGATGCACAAATATTATGGTAAAAAAACACCAGATTATGTAAGAAGAAATATCCTCATAAGAAGTATCAAGGGGTCCTTAAGGTCTGCTGGAGGGATAGAATTCTCACTCCCCAACAGAAATTGGGAGGTGGGCAAACAACACTTCTTGTATTTAGATCCTAAACTCTGGAACTCCATGCCTATCCACCTCAGACCAGCAAACAAACCCATCAGCATGTGCAAAATCAAAAATATGGCACACTGAAGTTTCTCTCAGCACAATTTGGGCACTGTTGGACACAATATGGAGACCCCTTAGTGACACATGTTCACATGTTCTGGACATGCTCTAAACGCGCTCTGTTTTGGCAACAGATCCTGGATAGTCTGTATTTTTTGATGGGGGCTGAGGCAGTTCATACCCCAGAGCTAGTTCTCTTGTCTATTCCTACTGAAGATCTTTGTATACAATGAAGTTCACTTTTTTTACATATATCCTGGTGGCCAAAAAGGCAATTACTCGCCTTTGGCATCAAACTAAGGCACCTACGCTGGCGGAGTGGCATCATATTATTATCGATATGTACTTTCTGGAACGTTTAATAGCTAGGTGCACAGGTAGAACCTCCCAATTTGAGATTAGATGGAGGACTTGGGTGTTTTATATTTCAGAGTAAGACTCTTCTTTTATCCCATAAGTACTGCTTGAATGCAGGGAACTGGATGTTGATTGGAATCTCCCCATGGGAGAAGTGAGATTGTTGTTCTGAAGTGGATTGGTTGGGAACAGAAAAGTTGGGGCAGCTGCAAACTAAGGGTGCTAGCTGCACACTTGAGCAGGCTTAGATAGACCGGGTGGTCTGTTTCTGCTGGCACATTCATATGTTCGTAATGTTACTGTATGTCATTATTTGGGAAATAGTGGTAAAATAACTTCTGCTGGATGACACAAAAACTGTCACAGACTCACAGAGATTATGATCAAATGAAACTCAATTAAAATTAAGAGAATTTAAAGGAGTCATTGGCTGAGCTAACAAATCCTCATAACATTATGACTTAAACCATAGCAAATTTGCTTGCTAGCTACCGCAAAATATGTAGAAACGGATATGTTTGTGGCAAATGTAGAAAGCTAACTTTGGAGCTCATGTTATAAGCTGCATGATGCTTCCCCAAAAACTGCACAAGTCAGTCTTTCACATGGGCAAACTTGGGAAAAACACATTTACTCTGCAGTACAACTAACTTAAAATAAGATTCTATTGTTTTTAAAGTTTAAATACTAACAAATGCCATACATAATGCCTTATGAAGGCTAATTTTTTTTCAGTTTTATCTACCATTCACCTTAGTTTTAACAGACCAGGTGATCAGAAGGTAGGGATGCCGCTCGACTCTAGGAAAACATTAAGTTAATAGAAGGCCTGGGATCAAAGGGTGGGGGGGGTGACACTAGACAACAGGGAAACATTAACTAAATACAGTGCCAGCAATCATAGGGTAGGAGAGCCACTAGACTCCAGAGAAACATTCAATTATTATGGTGCCAGTGGCCAGAGGGTGAGAGGTGTCACTAGACACCAGGGAAATATTAAATTAATACTGGGCCACTGTCTGAAGGGTGGGTGATGCCACTAGACACCAGGAAAGCATTAACTAATTATGGGGCCGGTGATCAGTGGGTGGGGGGGGCACTAGACACCAGAGAAGCATTAAATTAATACAGACCCAGTGATGGGAGGGTGGGGTGCAACTAGACACCAGGAAACAAATTAATAGGGGATCTGGTGATCAGAGGTTCCACTAAACACCAGGTAAAGTTTCTTTTTTCTATTTACCAGGATAGCATAGATCTGAACATAGAACAATGAGTTTTGCAATAGTACTCAGTGCCTCTTTCAGCATAAACTGCAGGTCCAGGAAAATATAATAAATCAAGGTGGATATTTATTAAACAACACAAGGCCAGACCTTAGGTCCACAGACAGAACTTACAAGCTCCAGTGCTTCGACTCTAAACAAGTCTTCCTTAGGGCAAAAAAGCCTGACAGTTGCCCCAGTGTCCAATGGACATCGCTGTTTCAAGTTTGCACATTGTACCTCACACCTACTATACATGTGGAAAAACACATACAAGATGGAAAATGGAGAAAGGAATAAGAACACCAGAATGCCAAAAAGATACTAAGGGTATTCGTCCTCCCCACCCACTGATTAAGCAATTGAGCCACAAAGAGGAGGACTGACAGCAGTCATGAGGAATGGCGAAAGATTCTCACATGGGATGTGACTTTTTTTGCACAAATAATTTAAAATCTGCACTTTGAGGGAATAATGTGTTACACTGTGAGGCATACCTCTCAACCATTTCAGATTACGAGGGACGTTCCTCATTCTGCCCCTCAAATTTGCTCCGTCCCTCATGGAAAAGGTGCTGCCCACACAGAGAATGCACTGTAAATTCAGACTTCAAAGCTGAAATTCATAATATTCTAAGATGCTAAATTTAAAAATAAATGTTGTATAGTATAAGTAAATAATGGTTTCCACAGTTTTCGGTGCTTGTATCTTTGTGTTTGAGGGCATGCCTCATTATGGTGGTCAGTGTCCCTCATTTCATTGACAGAAGGTTGAGAGGTATGCTGTGAAGCACTTCATTTGCACTATATAAGCACTTTAAATAAACAAGCCTTAGAAAAGAATACAGGATTTGTTTCAGTCACTTTCTGAGTGCTGATAGGCTGAGCTGCCTTTGGTAAATTAACAAACACATAATATCCCTACTATCAGGCACCAAAATATTTCTTTTTGGATAACCATTTTGGTCTAAGAGCACAACCAACTTCCTCCTTTGTTTCAATGACAGCTGTATTTTAGTAATTTAAACAAACATCAAAACACAGTTTTATTGGGGAGGGGTTAACAGTTTAGCTTTTATTTCACATAAAACCTTCTAGGCATGTGCCTATTTTTAAATAGTTTAGAGTCAGGTGCACACAATATGAAACCTACAAATATACAGTAATGGACAAAGGTAACAATAACGTACATGTAGTGCTGGATTTTTTTTTTTAGCAATACATGGCATTTTGTGTAGACAGCAGTATCCAAATGATGAACTGTCAGATTACAACAGCCGTTCAATGGTAACAATTACATGTCCCAGGGAGAGTGCACATGGACAACAGCTGGGCTTTGAATGATTCAACAGAGTGGCAGTCTCTCTTATACTGTCCATCCAGCAGGGAGTGGGCATAACTGTTTTGCACATTTCAATTGTCTTCTTCAACCATTTGAAATCTGAAAGCTCACATACAGTGCCAGTTACATTTCACTGGTCATTCTGCCCTGTTAGCCCTCTTCCTACGAGTTCCCAAGTACAGTACATGACTTCTCCGGTGCTCATGTTTCGGCTGGAGGACTTTTAAAAATGCCATGGTAGTTGTTTGATGGATAAGGCTGGTTATATTATATGGCATGGAAATTAGGAAGTAATTTGGTCTTATATAGTACCTTACAAATGATCTATATCCTGAAACACTTTACAGCCCGGGACTGGGAGGTAAAGGATTCTTGCTGCCTTTTTCAGCAAAGAGGGAGATTCAAAGAGCAGCTAGATAGAGTAGAGAAATTTCATGACTTGCTCTGGGCCACAAAGTGAGTAAATGGCAGTTGTGAGACTCAAACCCATTTTCCTGGGTTCATAGCTCTATGCTCTAAGCTTTGGGCCATACTGTCCATCTCCTGTGTAAGCTTCCAGAATAGGACTCTAAAGGCTCTGCCATCTTTTGTAGTCTGCTGCGTGTGTAAAGTAGAAATGGGGAATTTTTGTGGTGTCATTTTATTTTGGATCAAAACTAAATCTCCAAAATGTATGAAAATATGCCTGTGTCCAAATCAACATTAGGACATTTTTTAAATGTCTTAAAGTCCCTTCAGATTCAGTAACACATTTTCTGTTTTGCACCACTTACTATCATAGAAACATCATGGAAGCACAGACAGTCCCCCCCCCCCAAAAAAAGACCCTTGATCCATCCAGTCTGCCCTGTTGATGCTCAATTCATCATGCCCCACCCTGAAGATTATGTCCCACAAATCCCAAATCCCTCCCCCTCCCCAGCAGTACCCAGGCAAACCTGGACCTCCAGAGTCCGTAACCTCATTTTTGCTAGCACCGAGCACCACATCCCAACATTCAAGAGCTCCCCCTCTCAAAATAAATCTCATATCATCCTCCCTCATCAGCACCCTGCACCTGCCTGGCTCCTTCTATGTTCATTCCCAACTAACAGATCCAGTGTAGTTCTGAGTCTTGTGCATGCTCTTGAAAGTGGGCCATGGTGCTGGCAGAATGGTGGGATGGGCAGGGCTCATGAAGGCACAGAACTGCATTTTGATAACCTGCTGAAACTAGCCCATTCTAGTTTAGGAACTGTTTTTCTACTTGTTCAAACTGTTCATTGTTTAACTGAGTTGTTTTAGCCAATCAAGCTTACTTTCGCCAAGTGGTTTGGAACGGCTCAGATATAGTTGGAGCAGCTCATTTTGGAGGGATGTGGTTTCCCCATCCCTAGCGTGAAGCTTGTATTATAGCTAATAAGTAGTGACTAGAGGCACAACAATCCATGGTACAAAAAAACAAAACATATTGTACCTCAGAAACATAAAACACTAAACATTGTCGCCTTTGTGACCAATGTCCCCCCAGTGCTAAGTATCATGTTTCTGCTGCTGATGGGAATGTGTTCAGTGACACAGATAGCCCTAAAATGGACCCCACAATAAAGTTCTCAGGAAGAGTCATTTGTACCTCTTCATAGAAACATAGAAAACAGACAGCAGATGAAGGTGCTATGGTCTCTCTTGTCTGCCCTGTTGTCAACCTATGTGAGCTGGCTCTGCAGACCCTCATGGTCCATGACAATCCTTCTACACTCCCCATTCTCCTAAATGCAATGAACCAGACCCCTGTGCTTGCCCAGACCCCTTTTGAATCCTCCCACCATTCTCACATTGACAATTTCACCCTTGGTAGTCAGTCTGTTTCACTTTCCCACCACCTTCTCTGTGAAAAAGTACTTTCTGACATCCTTCTAACCCCCCAATCTTCTAATGTTCACCCTGGTAATATCATTGCCACTACTAGTGAGCAGTTTATTAGTGTCCACTTTGTGTATTCCCTGCATGAGTTTAACTGTTTTAATCATGTCTCCCTCCACTAACTTCCAGTGATTACATATTGAGGCTCTCCAGTCTCTGCTTGTACAAACTACTTTGTTGCCCATGTATCAGCTTAGTCACCCTCCTTTTCACTGATTCCACTTTGTCCATGTCCTTTTTTTAGGTAGGGATTCCAATATACACAAACAGAACTCAGTCAGTGGCTAGCCGTGGAGGTGAGAGGTGGGCTGTGCCTGCAGGTCTTTAGTTCAAATATGTGAGGGTCTGGGCATTGTGGGGGTGCATAACTAGCCCTGTGGGGCACGTAATTAACCCAATTGGGGCATTGGGGGACATACTTAACCCTGTGGGGCTTCATGGCCACCAAATGGGGATCGGGGCATTGGGGGACATAATGAGCTCTACGGGGCTTAACAGTACATGTAAGAGGATCGAGGTATTGGGGGGAGGGTGACATGTCATCGGTGGTTTGGCCAATGGCACATTTGCACAATTCCTGGAGGGCATAGGTACACTTACACCAGCTAAAAGCTGGTGTAACTGTACTTTGGCAGATGTCCTCTGGGGATTGCTTGAGAATAACGCCCTGGGAACTTGGTTGCTGCCCTTCAAGAACAGGGTGCAACTGCTGCTGCAAACCCCCTATTGCCATGTTGCAGAGGGTTTAGGATGTAACTGGTGGTATATATCCACTTTGTTGGAAGCAGCCTGCAACATGTCGCAGGCTGCTTTGCAGAATACCATATGTTGCAGCTGTTGGCGTAACTTGCTACTTGTACCATTTATTCTGGCACAAGTCAAGTTATGCCAGGTGTAACCTTTTAAGAATCGGGCCCAGCTTCTCCAGGTAAGTTCCCCTATCACTTTCTGACTGGTTCCTTTCTGAATGGTAGACTTTTTCCCGCTCACTGCTGCTCCCACCTCCCTTTTCAACCACAACAGTTTGCTTTTGTTTTGCTCTTCTCTACTTGCCTCAGGCAGGAGTTGGTGAATGGTGATATCTGGCTGCAGGCTTGTATTAATGGTGTCCAATCTCTCCTCACGTCTCCCAGTGTCTATGGCACCTTTCAGTAGGACTCTAAGCCTCTACCTCATTTCCCCAAAGTTAGCCCTTCTAAAATCAAGAACTTGTTCTGGAGTTAGTGTGCCCCATGCTCAATTGGACAGCGAAAGAAACTGATAGGTAGCCCTTAGCACTGTGTGTTCTAAAGATAGAGTACAGTACCTTGGAAATGTGAGGTCCCAGTCATGGTGCTGTGTCACCAAGATTTAATTTGTGGCCACTAATTCTAGCTGGGCCTGTGCAGTTAGTGCCTGATGACCACACATTTTGCTTCCCAGGCTCCTCACATTTATATTGCATATTGCTTTCTAAGAAACTTCTTTCTCTTTCTAGTTTTTTGTTTGCTACTACTGTAGTTCCCTTCCCTAGTTTTAGATTCTGCTTCCTACAGTGGCTTGTTGCTCTGTCAGAGTCCCTTGGATTACCATTTAGCTCAAAGTCCAGCCAGTGCATGTCCCCTGTGCTATCTCCAGTCCCCTCCCTGCATGTCCCATCTTTCTTCTCTTGGGGCTAAAAGGGTATAATTCAGAAGGTACAAAGAGATGCAGAGTGAGGTGTATCAGGAAAAGAAGTAAGAAGCAGTGAAGGCAGTGAGGGGCACAAAGGTGCAAACTGAGGAAAAATAGCTGGGGGGGGTCAAATGAAAACAGCGGGACCATAACAGCGCAGGAATAGCAGCGAGGGATTAACAGTGCCAGGGAAAATAGCAAACAGCACAGGACAGCTCGGGTCATTTGGGTGCTGTCTCTGAACTGTGCAGCTGTCTCTGTGATTTGTGCAATGTGGAGTCTGTTTATACTTTAGTTTGGCGATACAGGGGGCAAAGCTCCCTGCATGGGGGGGTGTGGGCAACAAAATGCAGGCAAGACCTTTTTTAGATACATAAATGATAAGAGGAAGATGGGAGGGTTGAGAGGTTAAGAAGGACAAGGAGAGACTGTGCAGAGGGGGTCAGGAAAAAAGCAGATATCCTGAATGGTTATTTCTCTTTAGTCTTCACTGTAGAAGGAAGGGGGTAAACCATGTAAAAACTGTAGGAACACTTGGGGGGGAGGGGAGACACAAGTCCATTCACAGAGGAGAGTCCTGAAAGGACCTATAAATCTGAAAGTGGATAAAGCTATGGGACAGGATGGGTACACCCACGGGTACTGAGGGAGCTCAGGGATGTACTGATTATACCTCAGACAACACACTGGAAACAGAGTGGCTCTAGAGGATTGGAGGAGGGCAGATGTAGTACTGCTTCATGAAGGTGGCAGCAGGGAGGAGGCTGGCAACTACAGGCCGTTCAGTCTGATATCAGCGGTGGAGAAGTTAATGAAGATGTTTTTAAAGGAAAGGCTAGTGGGGTATCTTGAACCCAGTGTGTTACAAGACCCGAGGCAGCATGGATTCATGGGGAAGGGGGTGGGGTGGATGTCATGTCAGATGAATCTGATTAATTTATTTGACTGTTTGACCAGGCAAATAGAACAAGGTGGGGCAGTAGACATGGCTCATTTAGACTTCACTAAGGTCTTTGCCACCGTACCACATAGGAGGTTCATAAGGAACTGGGCTGTTTGGGGGTGGGTCTCAAGGTGGTAAACTGGGTATGAAATTGATTAAAGGATACTTAACAGAGAGTACTGGCAAATGGCACTCACTCTGGGGATGGAATATTGACCAGTGGGGTACCACAGAGCTCAGTATTGGGACCAGCCTTCTTACATGTCTTTATAAGTGACACTGCAAAAGAGCTGGAAGGGAAGTTATGCCTGTTTGCAGATGACACCAAAATATGCATTAGGGTAGGTCCTCTGGAGGTGGTGAAGAGAATGTGTAGAGACCCGAGAAAACTCAAGGCATGGTCAAGGGTATGGCAGCTGGTTTTCAATGTGAAAAGGTGCAAACGTATGCACCTAGGGTACTGAAACCTAGAAGCAGAGTGTAAAATTGGGGGAGATGTATTGATGGACACTAAACAGAAAAGAAATCCTGGAGTTATCACATGAGATTATGGCACCTCAAGGCAGCAAGGCAATGTGACAAGGCAGTGGGTGAAGCCAGTGGAATGCTGGGATGCATAGGGAGGAGTATCACCCACAGAAGGAGAGCAGTGCTGTTACTACTGTATGGATCATTCTTGAGAACCCACCTAGAATACTTTGTCCAATTCTGAAAACCACATCTCAGGAAGGACATGGACAGGGTGGAGGCTGTCCAGAGAAGGGCAATTAAGATGGTGCAGGGGCTGCACTGAGAGCCCTATGAGGAGAGACTGATGGATCTCAAAATGTACACTCCGAAGGAGAGAAGGAAGGGGGGATGATAGAGACCTATAAATACCTCACTTGGGTGAATAAGATACAGGAAGAGAGTATTTTACAAGAGGAGAAGGTGCACAAGAACAAGGGACATGCAATGAAGCTGGAAGGGGGAAATTTAGGAGGGATATGAGGAAGTGCTTCTTCAGTGAACGAGTGGTGGATGCCTGGAACAGTCTTTCAGCAGGGGTAGTGGGGATGAAAACAGTGGTGGGCTTCAAGCTGAATCAGATAGGCACAAAGGGATCCTGGTGGGAAAGCAGGGGGGTAGTCAGAGGTCAGGTAGGGTTGGTGGTGAAATTATAGTCAGGGAAAAGTGGGCAGACAGGTAGGGCTAAGCAGCCTTTATCTGCTGACAAATTCTATGTTTCTATGGGAAGCAGTATAGCTCCCTTTATGAAACTGATTGGGTCTTATACTATGGTGCAGCCCTTCTTCTTGTCTAGTTTGAATTCTGACTAATTAAATGTTCTAGTTTCTGCCTCAGTGCTCTGGTTCCCCTTATGTTCAGATGGTTCCCCTTATGTTCAGATGAAAGTAGTTCATGGCTACAGAGCCTAATCTTCCCAGAGAGTTCCCCAGTCCACTACAATTCCAAACCCCTGCTCCCCACACCATACTCTTAGCCATGCATTGAACTCTAAGATCATTGTCTTCTGAGCCTGACTTACATGTAGCACCCTGCAGCACTTCTGAGAAAGCTCCAAGTCTGCACATTTCTTGGGTTTGTCCCCGAGAACTCTATATCTTTTCTGAACAATGACCAATCTGCATCCCTCCTCATTGTTGGTTCCAATGGGGATCACATTAACTTGCTTCCCTCCTGCTCTCCTCCTTGGTCAAGGTCTAAAGCCTGGGCAGATTCTTCTCTGCTTTCATATCTGTGAGGGATACCACTTTCCTTCTGCCAGGCTCTGGGATCACAACCAGCCTCCCTGTCCCTCTAACTATCAAGTCTCTCAGCACAATGACTATTCCAGTTCTTATCCCCATCTTCCCCTTCCTCCCACAGGCTGTTTCAATGTTTTCTGAGATTCAACACTAGGCTCCTTCTATATGAATTTGGGCTTTTGCCACATAAATGGCAGTTGGTCTAATCTATTGCACTTGAGACTGTGGGTAGTATCCCTCTCTGGTGACTTCTGGGGCCAATAGTAATTTTTTCTTTCCACTCCAGGATTGGGACTCTCCCCTTCCCAATCCTCCTTTTCATCCTCCCCACTATGTACCACCTTGCCACCAAAGCTCTCGGGAGTCACTGGAGTAGAGTTGTCCAGGTTCCAGGTCCTCATTGGGTAAGCAGACCTTTCTGGATCAGCAGCACAGCTCTGCAGTAGTTCAGGTCTACCACCTGGAACCCCAACCCTGCAAACCAGGCAACTTCCCATCTACTCTCACCCTCTAAAAGCTGGCTGTTACAGGCCCTGCAACTCACAACACCCCTTCCCTCCTGCCTGTGTAAACATCCAATGTAAGCTGGGGGGGCAGGTATACCCTATATGATACTATGGGTGTCCTAGGTAAGTTATTGAGATTACTGCATAGGCGTGCACCAGAAATGGAGTTCCTAGCCAGAGGGCTGTTTCTTGTGTGTTGAGTGCTTTATGAAGGGTTTCCTGTAGACCAACCACAGCTAGGAAGTGTGGTCCTGTTAAGAACTCTTGCCCCGTGTTAACCTATGCCCCTTAGAGCTTTAGATGGAGATACCTCAGACAGGATGCTGCTACTGATGCCTTAGAGTGAGGCCTACAGCATGTCCTTGGGTGAGATATGTACTGAAGATATGCTATGCTACAATATACCCCTACCTAGCATTACCATAGCTAAGGTTATACTAGCACAAGGCATGTTTGTTGCCAAACATATATGCTTCTATTCTAACATCACCACCCTTTGCATCTTTACCTGTGATGATCAGTGAATTGTCACCCTCAGTGGATACACAGCTTGTTCCCACCTTGGGCCAGGTGGTGTCACTGAAAGAATGCCCAGTGGACTGCTCTACAGTCTGCAGATACTCCTACAGACATCATTTCCCTGCTCAATTGTGCTCCTGCTCTGTGGGTTGACACACTTTGGGGGTTGCTTGGTTTAACTCTAGCCACAGACAGTGACTCAGATTACTGCATAGTCTTCCTCCTGCCCTTGTCCCACTCAGTGCTGGGTAAGTTAATTTTAAAAATTTTACATTTGATAACTTGGTTATGTTTACTCTTTGAGCATAGCTGTGTGCTCATGAAACCTCAAAAAGTATATAAAAGAAATAAAACAGATTCTAAAGACAATGGATATGTTAATTTATAAGGCAGTTCCCATCTGATTTTACTAGCAACGCCAATCCCTTTACATTTCCATAAGTAAGAGCAATATTAAAAAAATACTTAAACACACACCCCACATTTACTGCTGCCCTGCAATCTATTCCCCCACAGCTGAATCCTGACTTTGTCAGCAACTGCTATCCCTGAACTTTTCTTCATTTCAGTAACGCCCGCACTCACCCTCCAACACACACACACACAGTAACAACCATTCACCCATGTCAGTGCGACAACCTTTTTGTTGACAACAACATGGATGCAGGGAATCCACCACCTAACTCTTTCGCGCAAGGCACTGGGGCTCCCTGAAGGTAGAGTGCCCCAGAAGGAAAATTAAATGAGGGGTTAAAAGCCGACTTGACAGTGGGCGATATAAAATCAAGGTCATCCCTATCAGTGTTGACATTTTGAAGTCACCCTAACTGCGGAGACAAATTTCAGTTGCCACGCTAATTTGCTACCAGCCACAACTACCCCTTTAAATCCTACCCTTACTCCACCACCACACACACCCTGCTGCATCTTCTGCACTTGGTGATTTTTCCCCCATCTAGCCTGTATTCTCCTCCTGACTGTGCAAGAACCACAACTACCCCTTTGTTTCCATAACGGAATCCCTCCCTCACATAGTTCCTCCTTCACTCACACACATGCACCCTGCACATCTACTACCCTTCCTTGCCTTGGTGGTCTTTTCTCATTTCCCCACAGTAACCTGAATCCTAACTTTGCTATTGCCAGCCACAGATCCACCCCACATCACATACAATAAATTCCACGAGCACACACCTACTTACCCCAACACAGTTTAAATACTCTTTCCCACAGCTGAACATTGACTTGCCGCAGCCACTGAGACACAGTTATAATTATAACTAAGTCTGCCATGATTATTATGCTACTGCCAATGTGCTGCAACTGAAGTCAGGCAGTGTCACTTACAATCAAATTACCACACAACACAACACACTTGTTGCACTCCAGTACATAACTCTTTGATGAGGATTTCCTTTGAGATGGGTGGAGTGATGGTGATAGACCTGGCAGGTGGGTGGGTGGATGGACGATCAAGCAGCCTGCTGTGGCAGTTTGGTGCATGTGGTGTTGGTGGAAAATAGGCCCTGAGCCCTGCCTGCAGACAGATTGCTTGCCTTTTTCTCCTACAATGGCTAGGCTGGCCTCAATTCTCTTGGGGTTCACAATGGCAACTATAGAGGGCCACCGCAGCTGGTGACATACAGGGGTGTAGCTATCTATCTATAAATTGCACGTCAACTGGTCAGTCTGTTGCCCCCACAAACAAATTTCATCAATTCCTATAGTGATTCTTAGCTGTACCATGTAGTGGTGCATAAGTAGTATAATTTGTATATCAAATGTTGCAAAATGATACAGTATATTTAGTAATAAACCAACAAAATGGTGTTTTCTGACTTTTGTTTGCACAGCACATGTTACAGCTATAGAACAAAATGGTGATATTAAATGCATGCTGAAAACAGAATATTGAGTTAGAATCAATGTTTCAATGATAGGCCTTCTTCATGAGTGATCTAAAAGGTCTTAGGTTTAGGTCCTTATAGGTCAGTAACCCAGCCTTGAAGGTAATCTGCCAATATACAGGCAGCAAGTGCAGGCTGCAGAGCACAGGAGTGATACGGCAAGCTCTCGATGTGCCAGTCAACAACCTGGCCACCACATTCTGCACTAGCTGCAGTTGGTGGATATCAGTTCCCGGTAGCCCTAGGTATAGGGCATTGCAGTAATCAAGGTGTGAAGTTACAAAGGAATGAACTAAAGTTGGAAGATCACCAGGTGGGACCAGGCGCTTTATCCAGGTGATGTTTCTCAAATGGTAAAAGGATGACTTAATGACAGCAGACACCTGAGATTTTTTTTTTGAAATGGTATTTTATTGCATGTAAAATACAATTATCTGCATCCGAGTTCAGTCCATTTTAGAATTGTATAATGTAAAAAGAAAACATCATATTCAAAATCAAAATATCATGACAGGATTTTATATTGTACCTCAGAGTTTGTTACATCCCTGGGGGTACCATGTGAATAAACTCATTATTAAGATAGAGTTATGAATTACCAAAAAAGTCAATAACATGAACAGATTGCCGTAATATATATTGTTTACATAGGTAATTTACACACCCCTTTAAATAGGGTAAATATTTTCTTAACTAGATGTTCTCAGGAGTATTTGGACATGCAGAGAAAAAGAACTGCATTTTTTAACAGTACTAAACATTGTTATGAACTGATTTCAACATAATTAAACTTGAGGAGTCATCTAATGGTATACATTTAGTGACTTTACACCTTTAAACACTTCTGACTCTCTAATATATGTCAGCATATTTACCATGTTAATGTTTATAGAGGAGTGTGGACTTCCTATGAACATTTCCAACTTTACAAAATATAGAAAAACACTTTATGAAATATTGAAGAGCACTTAAGAGCATTTAACAGAAACCAACATTGAACTTTAGATGGACTGCAAAGTTTACAAATGTAGGCAAGTCCATTCCTTTGCCATCTGATAGTCTAGCATAAAGTGACTACATTACTCCAGTTCTGGCACATGTGTAAGTTAAGTTTCAATGCCAAGCATGGGGAAAAAAAGAACTGTCTCCATCTTCAAGTCCACAATGAAAGGTCCAGTTCATCCCTCGTTTCTCACTCAGGCACCATTTTACCATTCTGTGTAACACCTAACTTGGGACATGCCCTAAGTCTACACTTTATTTTCCCTGAATAATTATTGCACCCAAATAAAGCCTCAAAGTATATTTTAAAATAAAGTTTCAGTCAATTCATTTTTATCTCTTCTAGACCTCATTGGCTTACCTCCCATTCAAAACAAACAGCCAACATTGTTCTGCTAGTCCTCATCCGACTCACATGTGGCTGCCTCACGTTGAGTAGCAAATTCAGACCTGAACATGGCCACCAAATTTCCAACTGCTTGAGGGTCTGAATACATGTGGACTTTGCCTCCATATGTGATCTTAATCCTCGTGGGTAGCATTAGAATGTGCTGGATCCCTAATGCCCATAATTGGACTCTGACTCCATCAAAGGACTTGCACCTCGATTTCATGGAGTAGCCAAAGTCGGAGAACAGTCATACTTGATAGCACTGGTGTTCCAAGTTGGCTGTTCTTTGGGCTGCTGAAAGAAGCTCATCCTTTTCCCTGGAGTCTGCGACCATTACCGTGATGGTGCAGGGAGGTAGATTGTCCCCCATGGAATGACGAGGTGTGACCCGGTAAGCTTTTTAACTGTAAAGGAATCAATAAATATGTAGCGCTGTGGTTAGTCAGGTCTGGATAAAAGATTTGATGCCTTCTTCATCTTCCATGCCTTCTGGCATTCCTACCACATGCACGTCAGCCTGTACCAGAGTACTGAAGTCAGGGCTTTGGAACCTGTTTCTGTGGCTTGAGTTACCTCCAGTTGTACCCCTGTTACTTTACTGTTGAGAAGTGCTACATTCGTGACCAGTGACTCAAGTTTATGGCCCATGGCCTGGATAACTTTCAGGAGTGCCACATTTGACGGTTGATCAGTATCCACCCTCTTGGCACAAGTCGGTGACTCAGCTTCTGCTGCTGATCGAGGTGTTTTCTGTTTGGCTCCCTCTTGGTTTCCTTGGGTATTTCTGCCAGTAGCAGCATTTTTTTTGGAATTGTTAGGCTCAAGATATCTTATCTTACACACTGGTGCCAATGATATTTAGTATTAAAGTTGTAAAGTTGATTTTAGATATTTTGTTTTGTTTGAAAGTGCAGCGCTCATGTACTCCATGTCTGATCCATTCAACTGTTGGCTCTGCCCCCCAGATACCTGAGATTTTAATATCAGACTGGTATCGAACACAACGCCAAGATTCCATGCCTGGTTTGAGTTAAGCAGCTGGTCCCCCCCGAGCCAAAGCTCAAAAGATTTTCCTACCACCGACCCCATACCTTGGTGATCTGACTCTACCACCAGCACCTCCGTCTTGCCCGACTTCAACCTCAACCAAGTAGCACTCATCCAACCCCGGATCTTGGAGAGGCAGTTGTTAAAGACCGAGATTGTCCCACCCTTCTCAGGCACAACGTACGTGTAGAGATGAGTGTCATCTTCACAGCAGTGAAAACTCAGTCCACACCACCTTATAATGTCTCCCAATGGCAGCATATATACTGCAACCAACATGGGGAATAGAACAGAGCCCTGCGGAACCCCACATGACAGTGGGAGAGGAGCCAAGGAATAAATCCTGGACACCACTCTCCAAGTCCTGCAGGTGAGGAATGATTGAAACCATCTGAGAACTGTACCAGACAGTCCACAGAGAAACTGCAGGCACTCCAGGAACACCCCATGGTCCACAGTGTCAAACACTGCAGAGAGATGAAGGAGAACCAAGATGGAATGGCTCCCCTAATCCCTTACTATCAGGAGATCATTTAGTACCCGAATAAGTGCAGTCTCAGTATTATGCCTCTTTTGAAACCCAGACTGGAGAGGATCGTAGACCCATGAGTTGTTAAATGTTTGTCCAACTGTGCCACATCCACTGTTTCAATAACCTTACCCACAAAAGGCAGGTTAGAGACAGGTCTGTAGTCTACTAAGCAGTCCAGGTTGAGAGAAGGTTTCTTAACTCATTCTTTCTCGTGCGGCTATTTTGGGTTGGGTTAAGTAATATATGGTTCCAATGCCATATGGCATTACTGGTAAGAATGGATTAAGGAGAGTGACCACTACTGCCTCCTTCCAGGGGTCTGAAAACTTCTCTGTCTCCAATGAGCACTGGACTATCTCTTCAAGGACCTGACCAATGACCTCAGTGCACCCCACTTGGAGGTGCGTAGGGCCCAGAACCAAACTACAGTAGGCTGGATGCATACGCTGGACAACCTGCATAATGTCCATTATCACTGACTGATCGAAGTCAGACCAGACAGATCGTGAGCTTAAAATATCTTGCCGATCACCTCAATACCCATTAGAGGACATTAAATGGATCTCCTACCTGATGGTGGCAATCTTATCAGAGAAGAATTGAGCAAACTCATCACATTTAACTTGTGAAAATGCTCCCCAAGATTGAAGACATATTGGATTGCACAACCCGTCGATAGTCCGAAAGAGCTCAGCAGGTGATTCCTTGCTGCAGCAGTCCCCTTGGACAGGAATTCTGTCTTCTTATAGGAGATTGCTGATTGATAGTCCTTCTAAACTCATTCTTTCTTGTGTTACTATTTTGGATCGGGTTAAGTAACGGATGGTTCCGACGCCAAATGATGCTCCTGTAAGAATGGATTAAGGAAGGTTGCCAATACTACCACCTCCTTCAGGGGTTCTGGAAACTTCCCTGTCTCCAAAGAACACTGGACTGTCTCATCAAGGACCTGACCTATGACATCAGTGCATCCCACTAGGAGGCACGTAGGGCCCTGATCCAAATTACAGTAGGTTGGATGCATACTCTGACAACCCGCATAATGTCCATGATCACCAGCTGGTTGAAGTCAGACCAGACAGATCATGAGCTTAAAATATCTTGCCTATCACTCCAATATTCATTAGAGGGCATTAAATGGATCTCCGACCTGATGGTGGCAATCTTATCAGAGAAGAATCGAGCAAACTCATCACACTTAACTTGTGAAAACGCTCCCCAAGACCGAAGACATTTTGGATTGTACAACCTGTCGATAGTCCAAAAGAGCTGAGCAGGTCGATTCCTTGCTGCAGCAATCTCCTTCGACAGGAATTCTGTCTTCTTACAGGAGATAGCTCATTGATAGTCCTTATAATGGGCTATCAATCTAAGTTTGTCAACCTGCAGACTGGATTTCTGCCAGTGCTGCTCCAACCTTCGTCCCCCCCACCTCAGCTCCTTCAAAGTCCCATTAAACCAGAGAGACTTTGGGTGAAGAGTGAGGGGACGGACATGGACAGGAGCTAGGGAGTCAAGAGCCTCTGTCACTGCCTTATTATAGGCAAGTACCAGTTTCCCCAGCTCCCTGCATACACTCGGCATACCTGATAGATCCAGCACCACCATAAGACCATCTGGAGTCAGACCCTTCAGAGGATGGTACTGGACCATCTCCATAGAGGCAGGTCTATTGGGGGGTGCCTCTAATCTGAACCACATAGTATGATGGTCTGACCAACCAACCTGTTCCACCACCAGGTCAGTAATCTCCATCCCCAGTAGGAAGACCAGGTCCAATGAATGACTGTGAATATGGGTAGCAGAGGTAACTACCTGTGTGAGCCCCAATGAATTCATCAGCTGGAGGAAGTCCTTTATACATTGTGAGAGTTCATCATTGACCCAGGCGATCAACAAAGTACCCACACTGGAGTGGCCAGTGAATTACACCAGATCTGCAACAATTGGTACAAGGACTCCCAGCTCAATGACATCTCACCAGAGCCACTTAGCCTAACAACATCTTCTGTAATGAGGTGACTTGCAAAAACAACCCAGACACCCACCAGCAGTGGGACTGTAACCATGTAGAAAGCAGTGGTGCTATAAAATGAGGTTACCTTGTAATTTTAGCCACTGTGTTAGAGTAAAGATCTCAGAGGGCAAACCTTATATTAGGTCAAAATCCCTAGGCTAAGCACTGTAAAGCTGCATGTCTTTTCTCTAGTTATCATGCCATGGGTTTACACCACCCCATAGCTCAGGCAGTTCATAATACCTAGACACTGCAGCTACACAAACCTGAATATCAGCAAGGCTACAAAAAAAAATCACACCTCACAGCAATAAAATATTGCCTAAAACTTTTATTGTGAAAAAAAGGCAAAAAATAGTAGACAACTCACATTCAATGGGTGAAGATGCTGGGTGCTCATGCAATGCTTGTTTGAAGGCAGTTTTTATGTTTGCTTGCACGCATATGCAAGAAACATAGTGCCACCATACGAGTTTTCGTAGGTGTAGCACCCCGCTTCTAATGCCCTGCTCCTTTTTACAGGCACGGCCCCACCACACCAATGACTGCCTGAGCTGTCTATGATAGCAGTTCAGATGCAGTAGCGTACAGTTGAAAGCAAACGACCGCTACAATCAGCGGTGGTAATGTGTAGGCAATTTGCATACTGCCCTGCTATCAGCAGTATGCAAATTGCCTACATGACACCACCTTAGCAGTTGAACTGTATACCATTGAATGTCCCATATAATGCGCTCCCCTCATTTGTTGTGTGCTGAGGGGGTGCCCAGTTCCCCTCGGCACATGTACCCCCTCAAACACACTGTATGTCTGGTGGGGTGCCCAATCCCTGTTGGCTCCAGTGCCTCCCAAAAAAACTTCATGTTGCCATACTGGGAGCCCACCCCAGTGAGACAAAAGTCCTGCATCATCACGTGCTCCCCCATACACTGTGTGGCCAATGGGGGGTGCCCAACCCCTCATTGGCCTCACTGCTCCCCAAACAAACTTCCAGGTGCCACACAGGGAGCCCACCCTAGCGTGGCAAAAGTCCTGCATCGTCTTTTTAAAAAATAACCTTGTGAAAAAAGAAAACGGTCCCTCTCTGTTTCTTGTGTCCCTCCCCCAACCTGCACCCACCTTCTGCGCACCCCACCTCCTCACACACTCCTCCCACCCCATACTTACCTCCGGATCCTGGCACGATGATCTTCGGTGGACCGGGAACACTTCTGTGCTCTTCAAAGCTGACCGTGAGCTGAAGAAATCCCAGTAAGCTGTATAATGGCATAAATAGGGTGTTTTCAACTTTGGTTCATATCTAATTTTTTTTTTTTTTTGAATTTGTGCACCAAATTTTCAACATTAGGGTCTTGGGACCCCATCTCATGAATTCAATCACTGTCATTTGGTTATTCAGTCCTGAAAGGTGATTTTGCGTTCACTCTGTGAAATCACCTTTTGGGACCGATTACTGAAACAACAGTGTCACTGTTCATGAGGTGGGCTCTCAAAAAACCTATGTTGCAAATTTGGTGAAAAAATTCCCAAAAATGACTGTGTTACGAGCATGCATTGTATAGTTTCCACGCACACTCGCAAGTTCGCGAATTTGTAATATTTTCACTCCAGATTTTCAGCATTGGCATTTCTTCACACCTCTTTATGAAGAGTACAGCTGTCATTTTTCACATCCTGGCCAAAATGTGTTTTCTCATTTCTGGTGCAGAATAGCACAGTTGCTGTGGGAAATCAATGTTCGGAACAGATTAAGAAAATCACAGTGACACTGTTCATGAGCAGAGGTCCTAAAATGCCTATGTTGAAAATTTGCTGACAAAAGTCCATAAAATGACTGTATTATGAACGTGCATTGCACAGTTTCTACGCACCCTTGTAACTTCAGGTATTTGTACTATTTTCACTCCAGATTTTCAATGTTGGCATATTTCCACACATCCTTGTGAACATTGCAGCTGTCATTTTTCACATCCTGGCTAAAATGTGTTTTTGCACTTCTGGTGCAGAATAGCACGTTTGCTGTGGGAAATCAGTGTTCGGGTTAGATTAAGAAAATCACAGTAACACTGTTCATAAGTGGAAGTCCCAAAATGTCTATATTGAAAATCTGGTAAAAAAAATCACCACAAGAATTGATGCTCACGCCATTCCACCCCCACCCCCACTCCCACCCTGCAGCTAGTGACAGGCATCGACGTACGTCTTGGACTCTTTGGCCTCAGAGTTCACACCATTCTCCTGTACTGCACCCATTTCAGTGTATTTCTTTATGGAATGAGGCGAGTGTAAAGCCCGAACTCCCCAAGGCACACCTCGACACTTGTCAGTGACTGCAGGGTAGGGTGACGTAAAATGTCATGACAGTTATGGGTGATGACCCAAAGGCACACCCCAATGCCTGTCCATCTTTGCATGGTGGAGGTGGAGTCGGCATCAGTTCAATACATCACTGCCATTTCTGTACTGCGTCTGTCTAACTCGTGGTCTTCCACTGCTAATGCCAGCAAGCAAACATTCGACATTGACAAGTAATAATATTAATAATAACATTTATTTAATTAAGTGCATTTCAAAATCTCAAGGCGCTGTACAGCAAATATAAACACAAACACATGTTCAAATACATTTAATATAAAATCAGAATAAAATAGGAAACACCTTTTCTCATAAAAAAGTGCCTACTTAAAACTTCCCACCATCCTGTACTCCTGGAGCTGACGGGGCAGAGAATTCCAGAGGGTAGGTGCAGCAAATCCAAAGGCACGAGTACCAGATGACTTCAAATTTACCCTCGGAATCTCCAGTAACCCTTCATCAGCCGAGCGGAGCTGTCACAGAGGGGTGTAAGGCACCAGGAGCTCTTTCAAGTAATTGGGACCCAAACTGTGTAGGGCTTTGTAGGTCAAAAGACCCACTTTAAAGGTGATCCACCACTGTATTGGCAGCCAGTGCAGAGCATGCAGCACAGATGTAATGTGTGATCTTCTGGAAGCCCCAGTCAAAAAACATGCTGCCGCATTCTGTATTAGCTGCAAGCGGTGGATATCAACCCCAGGAAGCCCTAGGTAAAGGGAGTTACAGTAATCAAGGCGCGATGTCACAAAGGCATGGACCAAGACCGGCAGGTCACTGGGTGGAACCAGGTGCCTAATCCTGGCAATGTTCCTAAGATGGAAAAAGGCCAGCTTGACGACTGCAGACACCTGATGTTGAAGGGTCAAACCAACGTCAAGCTCCTCCCAGGTTACGCACCTGTTCAGAGGTGAGGATCTGGTCCTCCCCAGGACTAAACCAGAGGGAAGCTCAGTCCTCAATCCCTCTACCCTATGACCTGGCTCCACAACCAAAACCTCAGTCTTTCCTGGGTTCAACCTTAAACCACTGGAATTCATCCAGTCTTGGATTTCTGCGAGGCAGTTGTTCAGTACCGATACAGCACTAACCTGGTCAGGTGCGAAAGACAGGTAGAACTGGGTATCATCAGCATAGCAGTGAAACCTCAGCTCATACCGTCTTACAATGTCTCTGAAGGGTAGCATATCTACTGCAAATAACATGGGGGACAGCACCGAACCCTGAGGCACCCCACATGGCAGAGAGAAAGCCCCGGATGTAAACAAACCCAAGACCACTCTCTGCATTCTCCCTGCGAGGACAGATGAAAACCATCTGAGGACTGTACCCGACAGCCCACAAATGGACCCCAGCCATTCAAGCAGAACCCCATGATCCACAGTATCAAAGCTGATGATAGATCAAGGAGAGCCAAGATAGGATGATGTCACGAATCTCTCGCCATCAAATGCTTGTTTTAGCCTGATGTTGTAATAAATTGAGCACACAGTCAGCTGAGCAGCAGTTGTTCACACTGAAACCTGAATATCAAAAGACGAATGCACCTTCTCCAGATTCCTGTGATGATATAAACCTCTTGAGCTTCACAACTGAGGTTTATGAAGTCACATGAACCCCTTGATGGATTACAGCAACCATAAGAGAAGGATGCCCATCTGTTATTCAATTTATATTACAGAAGCTAGTCACTGTTAGGGAAAAGTAATATCATTACAGTTACTTATGACTTTATTTTAAAAGTAATCCATTACTTTTACTAATTATCTAGAAAAGTAATCAGATTACAATTACAAGTAACTAGTTACTCCCCCAGCACTGCTCCCACACAATCCCTGACTCACCTCCCTCCCTTTCCAGCCAACAAACCCACAGAAACCATTTAATAATTCCACCGTTTGTGCTAGAAAGACACTATAAACTACAGCTTACTCACAGTTCCAGATCAGCTCAGTCCCAATAATCAACACAGCCCTGTCGTTGTAAACTCTGTAACAATAGCAACCTGTATGTACAAATGAATTAGCCCTTTATTGTATACTCTGTATCACTGGTAAACCTGCAATGTATGTAATTCATCCTGCGTGTCCCTCTACCCTATTTCCCCCAGGCTGCATCTGGAAATGAGTGGTTTTCTCCGCTCAGTATGCCTGCCTGGTGAAACTCTTAAATAAATAAATAAACAAACAAACAAATAAAATAACTCATGTGACTGTAAGGCCCTATTGGCTTCTTGCAGACACATGCTCTAGCTATACACAATAACCTCGCTTCCAGCACAGGCCTTCTTCTGTCCCTCCACCAGCAATCCTTTACTCACCTCCTTTCTTTTCCAGCCACCAATTCCACAGACCCTTTCATAAGTCACACTATTTGTGCTAGAAAAGAGGTGAACTACACCGTATTCACAATTCCAACAGAGTTCAGCCTCATTAGCTCACCTCAGAAAAACCTTTGCAGTGAAAAACAAAAAGCAGAGGAGTCAGCTACTCTTCAACTAAGTGCTCTCATAAAATAAAAACATAATGGACACAACACTGCCCGTCAGGCATCCTCTGCCAAATAAATTCCAGTAACATTCTCAGCAGGAGGTAAATAGTAACTAGGCAACAGTCCCACCCTGGCTGCAGTAACAGGTGTCAAGGCTGAGCAATAGCTCTTCCTTATCAGGAAATGAACAAAAGGCCAACAGGGCAGATCTTATGAAGATCATTTCAAGGCTGAACATGTACCCACTGGAGTGGAGACCAGGCAAGGGGGTGGGGGTGGGATATGATGGAAACCTTCAAGTTCCTTGAAGGGAATAAACAAGGTGAACTGCAGGGAACTATTTAGCAGGAGTACAGAGGCATGAACCTGAGGTAATGAGTGGAAACTGGCTGGGGGAGGGAGGTGAGGAAGTTCTATTGTATGGAAAGGGTGGTGGAGCCATGGAACAGTTTACCAGTGGAGGTGGTGGGCACCAAGAGCATAAATATAATATATACTGTATATAAAATAATAATGTATACAATGTATATATAATAATATATATAATATTATAATATAATATAAATATAATACAGTGGCCTATAGAAAATTCAGGACGACCAAGAGAAAGGAGGATAGGGAAAATTACCTAAGGTTGGCTAGTAAGGCAAGTAAGGAAGTCCGGCGAGCAAAGACACAAAAGGAGCTGCACATAGCTGAAGGAATTAAGAAGGGGGAGAAGGCTTTCTTTCACTATATAAGTGAGAAAAGGGACAAGAAGGAAGGGAGTGTTAGGCTTAAGAAAGGGGTGGAGTGGGTGGAAGATAATGAAAGAAAAGCAGAGATACTAAATGAATACTTCTGTTCTGTCTTCACCATGGAGAAAGATGGATCAGTGCCTTCAGGAGGGAAAAGAAGAGCGGTGGGGGGACACATACATAGTGATAGAAGAGGATAGAGTGAGGGAGGGTCTGTTGGCATTGAAAGTGGACAAATCACCAGGGCCGGACAGAGTACATCCAAGGGTACTGAAGGAACTGGCTAAGGGACTGGCAGGGACTAGCAGACCTATTTAATAGTTCACTAGAGTCAGGTGTGGTACTACAGGACTGGAGAACAGCATATGTAGTGCCCCTCCACAAAAGTGGTCCCAATGATGATCTAGGGAATTACAGACCAGTCAGTTTGACTTCCATTGTGGGCAAACTTATGGAGACCATACTAAAGGAAAGGTTGGTGGCATATCTAGAGAAGCATGGTCTCCAGGATGAGTGGCAGCATGGATGCATGGGGGGGGAGATCATGTCAAACAAATCTGATTGACTTCTTTGACTGTGTCACTAAGACAGTAGACAGGGGCCAAGCAGTAGGCGTCCTCTATCTTGATTTTAGTAAGGCCTCTGACTCTGTGCCCCACAAAAGGTTGACCAGGAAGTTGGTGGATCTTGGAGTTGGGGAGAAGATGGCCAGATGGGTGGAAAACTGGCTGAGGGACAGAACCCAGAGGGTGGTGGTGGGGGGAGAGTTATCTGGCAACAGAGATGTAACCAGTGGGGTTCCACAGGGCTCAGTGCTGGGGCCCGGTGTTGTTCAATGTCTTCATCAGTGACATTAGGGATGGCATTAAAGGCAAAATATGCCTATTCACAGATAACACCAAGCTCTGTGGGAGAGTGGACACAGCTGAAGGGGATACATAACCTACAGGAAGATCTGAAAAAGCTGGGGAGGTGGTCCAGGATCTGGCACCTTGGCTTTAATGCCAAAAAATGCAAAGTTATGCATATTGGAGCCAAGAATCCCAGGACAGAGTATTACCTGGGCGGAGTCCAAGTAGCTGCATCAGAGGAGGAGAAGAACCTGGGAGTGATGATCACTAGTGACCTGAAGCACTCCACGCAGTGCAAGAAAGCAGCAGCAAAGGCAAACAAGATGCTGGGATGCATAGCTAGGGGGATCATTAATAGGAGAGAGAAGTTATACTGCCCTTGTACAGGTCACTGGTAAGGCCGTATCTAGAGTATGGAGTTCAGTACTGGTGCCCACACCTCAAAAAGGACATTAACCTGCTGGAGAAGGTACAGAGGAGGGCTACAAAGATGATAGCCAGTCAGCAGGGCAAGGCATACGAGGAGAGGTTGAGGCACTGAACATGTACTCCCTGGAAGACAGGAGGGAGAGGGACATGATTGGGACATTCAAGTACTTGAAAGGAATAAATAATGTTGATAAGGAAAGTCTATTTAAGCTGAGTGACAACCATATCACAAGGGGGCACATTCTTAAGCTGGGGGGTGGGAGGTTTAGGAGGAATGTCAGAAGGCACTTCACAGAAAGGGTGATGGACCCTTGGAATGCGCTGCAGAAGAGGTCATCTCATTAAAGACAGTGAGCAGCTTTAAGAGAGGCTGGGATAGGCATGGGGAAGGTAAGAATCATGGGTAGAGAGGATGGGAGGAGTGGGGAGGGAGGGCAGGGACATTAGCTCAAGCTGTGGACCCTGCTATACGAGCAGACTTGATAGACTAAATGGCCTTCTTCTGCTGGCTCCTTCATATGTTCGTATGTTCGTATAAATGGTTTCAAGCATGGCTGGGACAGACTGATGGGTTTCATGGTTGGTCAGGTTGGTAGCAGTGGGGGAGAGCAAGGGGGTTTGACTGGGAGGGATAAAACTCCATATGCACAATAGGTCCCAGGGCAGATAGGAAACTCCAGGCAGACTAGATGGACATTTGGTCTGTTTCTACTGTCATTGTCTATGTTTCTATGGTGTTACTCAAGTGGTCCTTGCATGGTGCAGACAAGTCCCCTTCTTCCCTCCCAAGAGGAGGAGAACATCTTTTGCGATGTTCGATCCTTCTCCCCCTTGCCAACCCTCCTATGTTCTAAACTTGTATCTAAAACTGGGTCCCAGCTAATGGGCTGGCCCCTATTGCACTCATTTCTAAACACCTTCTACCCAACCATTATCTAATAAAGAAATTCTTTCTTCAAGAAACGTTACTTGTTTAGTGTGTGACTTCTCTACTGCTGATACTTAACAGAAATTGTGTTTTATTTATATAACTGGTGTGACCTACTTTAGTAGAGTGTGACCAAAGTTTCATGGCCTGAGCCACTTCTTCAAATGGTGGTCCTAAATCAAGTATATACATATAATCACTAAACAGATACTTTTCTACTTATGAATTAGTTCCTAAATTTTATTTATGAATTAGTTCCTCTAAAACTAGGTGCCAGAACAGATCATCATCTGGAATATATTATGTTGTCCTATTAGTTTCCTTTTAAATAATGAATTGAGCTTCATGACTACATGTACATCTCAATCAAGTTAATCATATTTTATAAAAATGAAAAAGATTGACAATAAAAATGAAAACATAACACTAATAAACACAGATTATTAAAAAAAATGTTAACTAACTTGTATATATCCAGCCTCCCTATAATCTATACTGTCACCAAATAGCCATTTCATACTGGGTGCAGTGGTAGCCAACACCATCTGGTGTGCCATAAACCAGTATCACTTAGAAGAGCTGCGTCGCGACCCGTCGGTACGCCAATGATTCAGATTTCGCTTATGACGCCCGGCGACCGGGTTGAGAACGGACCAGGGTCGCTGGAGGGCCGGCTGGGGAGAGAAGGATGGAGCATCCTAGGGACTGATCTCCTTCTCTGGGGGGAAGGTGGGGAGGTGCCCGGAGCATTGGCGACCCCTGGCGGAGGCTAGGAGTTGCATTGCTACCGGCGCTCGCACACTCAGGAGGCGGGGCAGACGCGGGCGTCATTGCACGACCCCGCCTCCTTAAGAAAAATCGGAAAATGGAGCTGCCGGCCGCCGCTAATGAAGCTCGCCACGGCTGAAATTAGCTCCCGGAGCCTGTCCCCGACCCTAGCCCGGCGTCTGCGGCATGTAGGGAAGTGCCGCATAGCCCGCCGTGGGGGTAAGCCCACTGGTATCGGGGATCAATGGCTCATTCGGGGAGTGGAAGCTTGTGGTCCGTGACCGGGCCGAAATACATCAGGTGGCTGGCAGCTCGACAGAAGGAGAAAAAGGAAAAAAAAAAAAAAAGAAAGGCTGCATTCATTTGACGGTGGCTTTTAAAATATTGGCAGAATATTGTGCTTCGTGGTAGATTGTTTATTTTTTGTTTAACCAGAAGAGACACACTAAGCTGAAAGATTGTTTTTCAGGTGTGACCTGGGAGCACAAGGAAGTTAAGTGACTTGCTCTGAGTCACACAGTATGCAGGTGGGGCTGGTGGGAATCAAATCCAGGTCTTCAGGTTTTGCAGCTTAGAACCTTAAACCACTGCGCTATACTACCTCCTAGTAGTGTGCATGATTACTCATGGCATTGACTGTCACTAATCATACATTCCTGTGGCAATGTAGTTAATGGGCAGCTGTCATGAGTTTCTCCTGTGGGTAGGCAACTCATACCATGGAGCTGCGTGCCCAAGAAATTACATTTTTATTTTATCATTTTTGACCAGGAAACACATACTACACACAAGCTAAAGCTTCTTTCCAGGTGCAGTCTGGAAGCACAGGGTGATTAAGTGACTTGCTTACAGTCATACGGGATTCAAACCCAATTCTACAGGTTTGCAGCTTACTACTCTTAACCGCTATGCTATACTGCCTTCTAAATAAGCTATGTTTAAAAAAAAACAATTTTGAGGAAGTGTTAAATAATTTACTTAAAAGCTGCTATGATCTCAGGGGAACTGGATGACTTACTGGATTGGTAATGGGTTAAGGATTCTTTTACCTCGAGGTCACTTGTTCAAATCCAACACCAGTCGGTGGTAGCTGAAAGCCATTATCACCTGAGGGCTGTACAGTGACATATGTAAATGAGTTGCTATGGTCTCAGTCCAGTTCACAGAGGGCAGGTGTCCACATCACCTAAAAAACAGAACTGGCACTAATTGGTATCCTAGTTCTCAGATTCACATGAGAGGCCAAAGATTGAATGGGCATGGAATCCGAACTACCCTCTCACCTTTGTGGTGGTTCCTCCATGGAAGGGTTAGGCCCATTAATGGGGCAGGGTAGGGAAACTTGTACTATGATTGCCCGTGCTGCATACGTCATGTGGATAAGCAGAAGACTTCAGGCTCCAGTGCTGTCAATCCAGCACCTTTCGTGAGCCCTAAAAAAATACACACACAGAAAAAACTTGGTTAATTAAAAAAAAGAAAGCTGCTATGATCTCACTTTCCAAGACTGCACCGAGTAGCCAAGGACCATGCAGCCCTTCCCCCCAAATCTATGTTTTGATTATGCAAGATAGGGAACAGGGCTGCATTGCTTACAATAGAGGGCAAACATTATCTTGGGCAGTGCTGGCTTTTATAGTAGTATTATTAACTTTTCTCAGGCCATTCTACATGTTAAGGGGGATAGTATTACATTTATATATCCCCATTAACATACACAGTGGCCTGGAAACTTAAAACTACTACTGTAAAAGCTGGCATAGCCCTGCTCATGCTTCCCTCCATTGTAAGCAATGCAGCCCTATTCACTACTTTGTGTCATTAAAATGTAGATTCTGGGGGTGGGGCTGTAGTGGTCTTCAGCTGCTCAGTATGATCTTGGAAGTGAGCTCATAGCAGCTGTTAGGCAAAATTATTTTATAATGTCTGCAAGAAAAATGTTAAAAATATGACTTGTTTAATTCCTCAGACAGGCAGCTCCATGGGGTATGCCCCTTGTAAGGTAACACTATTGCAGTGAAAATGTCGATGCCAACAACATCAAAGTTTTGCTGTTATAGTCTGCCTGAGACCCCAACACTCTGTCTCCCAGTCCTGCACCCACTCCACGATTCAACTCTGACTCAGAGTTAGAATCCTAGAAATCGGGAGGGGGGTGCGGGTGGCAGAGCCTCCCACATTTGGGGGGTATGGGGGGTGAAGCCCCCCAAAGAAAAATACAACCGGGGTCTCCAGTCAGATTTATGTCAAATGCAAGTTGTGGTCAACATAAATCCATCACTGAGATAATGGTCGACAAGTTAGTTGTGGAACCGGCATTGTAGATCCACTCCATGGTATAAATTGTCTGCCCCAAGAGTGACTGCTCTTATATTTCAAAATCCAATCCATTTGTCATTTTTCAGATTTTCCGAATTGGGTCCACTTACCTTCATATTCAGATTTTGGAATCCGCATTCTAAAATTCTAAATCTGAACATAAACTTCCTATCAGCAATGCCATAGTTTGGGATATTGAAAATTTGGAATTTGAATCCTAAAATCCTTAATCCTAACAAAAGCACACTATCAGCAATATGTAATTTAGGATTTTCAGCAAATAAATCCCCAAATTCTAAATTCTGGATCAGAATTAGAGGTGTTTATATCAGAAAACAGATATCCAATCACCGCTACTGTGTACCCTTGAAAGTGCATATAATATCCTGAGGTTAAACTACATAGACTAAATTTACAGTTGCCAAGAACATGAGTGGCGTATTTACATCACTTTTAATTGTAGTCATATAAATGACTGCTTATGATATTTTAGTTACACATGTTCAAACATCATGCTGGTTCAAACAATTCATCTAAAACTAAACAGGTAATACTAAATACAGTTACTGAACCTCCAGATTCAATATTATACAGTATTTGCAATCAAATCAATGTTCCTCATAATTTTCTCTATCTCACACTGTCAGTTCCTTTCATTTGTTGCTCCTAACGTTTCTTATATGATCCCTTTCCTGATCTAGGAGGGTTCCCCTATCTCTTCCCCCTCCCAGGTTACACTGCACTTTCATAAATTCTTCACAGCCTGCACCCTTCCTTCTCCTTCGCAGCCATCTGTTTCTCCCCACCCAGCCCCCACCTGCCTCCTCTCTATCTTCTCTTGACCTCTGCTTTGACTTTTCTCCTATCTCTCTCCTGAAGACCTTACATGCTCTTTCCCCTTAATCTTTCCAAAGGTCTTGGCACATATGGGTTGGACCCTAATCTACTTCATCTTTCTGCCCTGCTATTGCTACTCCACCCCACCTACATAACGTCTCTTTTCCCCTCAGCTCTGTTCCTCAGTCCTGAAAGTTTGCCATGATTCTTCTTCTTCACAGAGGTGAAGACCACACCTTTTCTGGCAAACTTCAGTTATCTCCTGTCCCCCTACTCTTGCCAAGCTGTAAGAGAAGTGTGTCTACACTCAGCTAGAACTTTCTCCACTCCATCACTCTTCCTCTCTCCAGTCTAGTCTGGGTTCAGTAAAAAAACACTCCACTGTTTCTTCACACCCATGTGTCACTGACTCCTGTCCTTCAAGGGCACACTGCTGCCAGGTGCACTGACCTTGCAAAGGCCTTTTGCGTGGTTGCCCACTCCCTCTTTCTGGATAAGCTGAGAGGTTCAGGTCTCTCTGCTCGGGCTGTTAGCTGGTTCGGGTCCTACCCCTCTAGCTGCCTCCAGTCAGTCTAAGTTGGCGATGATTGGTATCAGGTTGGTGGCCATGAGCTATGTGCTACCTACCATATGGAATAAGTGCCAATCCCTACATGAACCGCTTCCAAAAGGATCATCCATGAAATCACCACTGAATCCAGCCATTGCTTCTAACCCCTCCCCCGAGCCATCCTTAATAACTCACACTTCTTGTCACTTGTCTGGGCTGATCCTCTCTGACCTCTAGCACTTCTATCCTATCACCCGTTTCTCCATGCGACCTACTTTAATGTCTTATTATTTTACTTTTTTTAATTTACTGTGTACTACAAATGTAATTTTTTACTGTATATTACAAATGCTACTTTTTTGTCTACCTGAAAGATGTACTACTTGTCGTATGAGCTTCTGTGTAATGCTGCTATACTGTAATTATTGTTTTGTATTTTGTTGCATTATGCTGTGTAAGTTGTACAAGAGACATCCTTGCAAATGAGCTTGCTCAATGGATATTCGTCCCTTCACAATAAACTGAACTGAACTGAACTGCCTTCCTGCTCCCCTCCAAATACAGTCTAGGGCTTCCGGGGCTCCATTCTGGAGCTCATCTTGCTCTCAGTCTTCCTTAACAACCTTCCCTCAGTTTGTGTCACCTTGTGTATTTATATTTATGCAGATGATACTGTACTTTTGCCTCAGATGCCTCAGTCTTGAGCCTGGAAACATCTGTTCAGTGTGAATTCAGCAATGTCCATACTGGTTCCAATCCTGCCGGCTTCAAGTTACGCTTGAAAGGTTCCCCTAATCTTTTTTACACTTGATGGCACCCCCATGAAGCCATTTATCACTTGTACCTAGGTGCGTGGCTAGAAAGAAGGCTCGATTTCTCCACCTATATCAATCCCATCTACAGAAAGCCGTGCCCACCACCAGTAAGCTCCCTTCCCACCAGACCAGTTGCAATAGCCCCCACCCTCTAGCACCCATGCAACCCTTCATCCCCCCACCTGTGGTCTCTCCTCATGGATCCTCAATGGCTCTTGGCACAGTTCCTCAATGTCCCTCAATGCACTCCTCTACTTGGAATGAAAAAAAAAAAAAAAAATGCAAAAAAGACTAAGACTCACAATGTGCAGACTGCGCATGCACATGGACTTTGCTTTTGCATTTTTTTTCATTAGCTCATAACTTGGCCAAGTTTGGTCACTGTCACCCGTTATTTTTCTGGGAGACCAAGTCACCAGCCCACCTCATGAACCAATAAGTATCACTTGTAAATAGGACCTGAAATGTGTTTTGGGGCTCAACACCCAAAACTCATTTCAAGGCACACTGACAAGATGACACTTATGTGTTTGTAAGGTCGGTTGGTAACTTGTGCCCCTTAAATCTGGGTGCTCAAAATTGTCAGAAATGACCAAGTTTTGAATAAAGGAAAAAATGCACAATGCAGACTAGGTTCATCCGTATGTGCAGTAAGTGCATTGCAGGACTTGTGTTTTTTTTTCTGTATTTTTTTTTCTTTTACTCTTAAGCTGGCCGATGTTTTTGAATTTTGATCCCAAATTTTCAGGGTGTCAAAGCGATCATCCCACCTCATAAGCACATAAGTGTTAACTTATAAACCAGATCTGAAATGTGCTTTGGGGCATTGACTGGGTGAAACTAATGTGTTTGTGAGGTGAGCTGGAAACTTGGCCACACTGACAACTTTGGGTCAAATGTATTTATTTTTTAAATTTTATTTATAGATTCGGAAATTACCTCTGAGCTATGGCTCTTTTACAAAGGTTCCACATCATGGGACAAATCACAGACACAAAACAGTAATGGTACAGAGTGCTGGACATGGAGAGGATTACATATACAATAGACATTGTTACAATCTTATTCATTATTAATACTACTAGATGTTGAATCCATTGTAGAAGCCCAATAGATGGCTGGGTAGGCCAAGAATGATGTGGGGTACAGAAGGAACCCCCTAAGAAATGCAGGCACAGAGGTAATAGCAGTGATCAGATGATGCCCCTTTCCTGGGAGGGGGGCGGAGAGTGGGGGATAGAAAGCAGCTTCTGGCCTCTGTCCAGAGGCTTTGTCATAGAACTCAGGGAACGGGGAAGGCTAAGAGGTCAGGTAGTGCAAGACGTGGGCTGAGAGTGGTAGCAGCGAGCAAGTGGTGTAACTCCCCCATGGGTGGGGGATGAGGGGAAGGAGGGGCAGTAAGCAGCCTCTGGCTAGAGGCTTTGTCATAGCACTCAGGGCAGGAGAAGGAGGGGGTTAGGAGGGCAGGTGGAGCAAACAGGGAGTGGGTGGGCTGCAGGGGTGAGAAATGGAGGAGAAGAACAAGTGAGGACAGAGCGAGGAGGTGAGGGAGAGCAGAGGAAGGAAGAGGTGTTGCCAAGGAGGAAGTCTAAGCTGAGTAAAGGGTACTGAGATACAGCTCTGGGCCATATCATGGGAACAGAAATGCAGGGCTTAGCCAGGGGGCTACTGGTGGGTGGAGTGTCAGACTTTAGGGAAAACATGTGCACACAATGCTGGAGGCAATGTAATCCTTGAGATTGGATTTGAAGCTGAAAATGGACAAGTTACGAACGAAAGAAAAAAATGACTTTAGGGTCAATCAACAAAATCCCAGAAACTGCTTCTGCACCCAAGGAGGGATGGATACCCAGGCTTATGGTGCACAGAGGTCCCACTTTGTATGTGTGGGGACCTCTGTGCACCTACAGCCTTGGTTGCTAGTCCCCTGCCAGATCCTGGACAACCAGGATGCTGGGAGGGGCATGCATGCACCCCGGTCTTAAAACAAGTACGCAGTGCAGAGAACCAGAGGAGGGGGTGGTGCTAATGCTGCAAGATGCCAGTGGAAACAAAATGCTACACCTCAGCTGGGCTGTCCCAGGTAAATAAACTGTAAACAAACAAAACAGAAACAAAAACAAAAAAATCAACATTTCTGTCAGTTGCTGACCTTTTAGGGCCCACACCACCACATGGTGGTGGTGTGTTCCATTGGTTACAGCACTGTTGGGACTGGGAGCAGAGAAATTACAGGTTCAGTCCCTGCTAGAGCTGAATACTCTTTGTATAATTCTGAGCAATTCATGTAACCTCCCAGTGCTCCAGTCATTGTTGTGGCAATGGTTAGAAACAGGACTTCGCTGGGAACTGGATGTTGCCTCTCAGTTGGGTTATCCTGAGTAAATAAATTGTAAATCAATACACAATCAGGTTGACCTGGTGTTATGGCACGTTGAGCTGCTGAATGCCACACCACCTGCCAGACTAGTGACTTGGGATCAGAAGCGAGCTCATTTGCTGGGGAGTGGCTGTGGGTGGGGATTGAGTGTTCAGCTGACTGCAGTACTCACCTGCGGAGGGGGGACATACTGCATTGCTCCTATAATACCACCATAAGGAGGTGTGCTAGTCAGGCAGTGGTTGTGGCTAGACAGGGGGCAGCTATCAGCTGATTCATAGTGTGCACATGCTTCTACATGCATGCATGCCTGCATCATAGAATGCTACCTTCTTCAGGAAGAAAACTAGATGATTAAACAAGATGTCGGCAGGATGGCACCCAGCCCACTACAGAACCACACCAGCACCATCACCACCACCCAAGCAAAGTCAGGTACTGGATGAGGACACTGAAAGGGGGGAGGATGGCCCCTCCCCTCCCCTCCTGGACCCACCATGGGGTTAATCAAGTTCAAGTTTCAAGTTTATTTCCTCAAGATAGCTCCATTGAACAAGCTCATTTATAAGGAGGTCCTACCATGGGCAAAACGACAAACATAAGTACATAGTAGAACAGGAAAAGCATATTACAAAATGAAAATGCTTAGGTAAACAGTACAGACTCTAGAAGGAATAACAAGAAGACTAAAACCATCAAATCAGGCATACAGGGAATAATGGCTAAGAGAACAGTGAAATAGGGCCAGAATCTATGAGGGAGTTCATTAAGCATAGCTTTGTGTAACCAAATACAGCTATGCAATTTCCTTCTTGAGGCAAGTGAGTTCCATTTATCTGTCCCCCCTCACAGGCAGTGGAGGCAGTGTGTTCTAGTGGTTAGAGCTCTGTTGGGAACTGTCAGCTCAGCTGAGCTACCCTGGGTAAACAGATTGTAAAACTGAAAAAGCAGGACCCCAGCAGAAACAAGATGTTGAATCTCAGATGGGCTCTCCAGGGTAAATACATTATGGAACTCATAAGCATAGCTTTCACCAAGCGAAGGGGTTCGCTCGGCATGCTGGCAACCCGGGTTTGCACCCTGAGCCCGGGTACCAGGAGCAGAGACCAGCAAGGAGGGGGATTACAAGTGTCTATTGAATACTTCCCTCCCGGTGGGGTTGGGTACTGTCTGGACACCTTAGGGCAGATTGGGTCCATGCTTGGGGGTACGTGAAGCCTCAACAAGCTCCCTGCATGCCGCACCCTGGGATGCCTGCCACGCAAGGCTGGGAACTTGGGGAGGAGAGGCAGAGAAAAAAAAAGAGAAAATTATGCCTTGGCCAACTGGATGATGGCTGCCTGACCCTTGCTGACATGGAGCCCCTGGATAGCCGGGACTGACCCCGGCAGCACCCAGGGCCAAGCAGGTAAGGCCATGAGGCTAATTCTCCCTGGAAGGAGAGGACCCACCCAATGAAGGGCTTACATCAGGTTACCCTGGGGGGCTGCAGTATGGGCTGGCAGTTGGTGGCGGGGGTTGCCTGGGGTGAGGTCCTAGGTGGCCCGAAGTAGTGGCTGACCGAAGTGCATGAGGAAGGCACCAAAAAAAAAAAAAAAAAAGAAACATAGCTTTTGTTAGCAGAAAAGGACCTTTAGGCCCATCCAGTCTGCCCTTTGTCCCTGCCTAGTCCATCACTACTGACCCTTATTGATTATAGCTGTCACTCCCTCCTCCTGTTCCTCTACCTAATCTGCCCCCATGTCTATCTCACACGTGCTTGAAGTTCCTCATAGTCTTTGACTCCACTAATTCCTCTGGCAGGCTGTTCCAGTCATCCATCACCCTTTCTGTGAATAAGTGTTTCTGCACATATTTTCTAACCTTTCCCCCTCTTAGCTTCATTGCATGGTATTTTATTCTAGTGCCTTCCCTTCTCTGACATAGACCCTCCATATGCACGTTGCTCACTCATGTGAGGTACTTGTAGGTTTCAGTCTTGCCCCTTTCATTCTCCTCTCTTCCAGGGAGTACATGTTGAGTTCCTGAAGCCTTCCCCTTATACGACTTCTCTTGCAATTCCCTCATCATTTTGGTTGCCCTTCTCTGTATCACTTCCACTCTTTCATGTCCTTGCAGAGGTGCAGCCTCTAGAACTGGACACAGTACTCCATGTGGGGCCTCACCAGTAAGTGATACAATGGCAACACTACCTCCCTCCTCCTCCTCTCAGAAATACATCTCCCATCATCCTGCTAGCTTTTCTCACTGTTATGCCACACTGCCCAGCTACCTAGAGGTCATTAGATATGATGACCCACTAGGTCTCTTTCTTGCTTGGTAACTGTAACATCCACTCTCCTCATCTTATATACAGACCCTGGGTTCTGCAGCCCTAAGTGCATAACCTTGTGGATAAACAAAAAACGGTTCTAGAAGTTACCTGCTTATCTCAGGTCTCCACAAATGCAGTGGGTATAGTGGTTAGAATTTCATTTGGAACTGGAAGATAGCAGGTTCAAACCCTGATAGAGTAAAATACTTACTGTGTAACCTTGGGCAAGTCATTTTACCTCCCAGTGCTCCAGTTGCCCCAACAGCTGAAAATGGTAGATGTAGGTCTACACTGAAAATGAGATGTTGCATCTTAGCTGCAGTCCTGTGTAGGAGGCATTAAGTGAGGTGATGCTGCTTAAGTGAGCCATGGCTCAGAGGCACTTTTAGTATTTCCCATTGGAACAGAGAGGGATTCACAGTATGACGCTAGGAGTGGGAGAGCATTGACTAGAACCTCTGCAGCCATGCAGCCTCTGCTGCTCTACATTTGTTTTCGAGGATGGGGCCCTGATGTAAACATTTGTCACAGAATGCAGCTCTAAAGGGGCTATCAAGGAGTGGGAGCTCCAACCCAAACAATGGCCACCGGGCACAGCTATCCAGGGCTCCCAAGGAGTGGAAGCCTCAACCCCAACTTCTGTCACTGGTCACAGTTCTGTAGGGGCTCCAGAGAAACAGAAGCCAAGATCCAAACTTTTGCTGCCTGGTGCATCTCTATGTGAGCTCCTGGGGAGTAGGAGACTAAATTCGAACCTCTGCTACTTGGCACGGCTCTATGTCAAACACTAGCATCTGCCATTGGGCGCGGCTATACCTCTGATCCAAATATCTGCCACTGGCATAGCTCTACAGGGATTCACAAGAAGCAAAAAGCCCCAACCTAAACCTCTGTTGCCAGACGCGTCTCTATTCTTGACTTAGTTGTCACTTAGTGCCACTCTCGGATTCAGTTACTACCTAAACTCTTGACAAAATGTCATTACATCTATCTCACATTTGTTCACATCACATTTGCATTATAAAAAACAGGCATTAACTGGTTTTGGATTAGTTGTCAAGGTGGGAAACTGGAAAAACCTGAATAGTAAACTGTTTATATTCCTTTAGAGAGGTAGTTCTTTACATTAACACTGAAGCTGCATTTATTCAAGAAAAGGCTATTTTGAAGCATTTAATAAACATTAGCCACACAAGTCTGAAATATATATATATATATATATATATATATATATATACACACACACACACACACACACACACACACACACATATATATATATATATATATATATATATATATATATAATATATATATATATATATATATATATATATATATATATATATATATAAATCCTAAAATGACTGGGGTACTTTGGGATGGCTGTAGCAGTTTTGGGTGTAGGGGGCACAGAATTATTTTATGTTACTGAAGCTTAGATGGCTTACTCAGGGGTACTCACTCAGCATTATTAAACACTTCTCCCAGAGGGAGAGGAACCTATTCAATAGCCTACCTGTGGGTACTATGGGTGTGATGAGAATACAAGCTTTCAAGGTACTCGGGACAGCATGGGCTTATCAAGGGAATCATGGGGCACCCTTGGTGGCAGAGTGGATATAAAGTCCCTACAAATTAGTGCAAGTCTTCACACCATACTTATTTCATCCTTATTTGTGAAGAGTGTGTGTGTGTGTGTGTGTGTGTGCACGTGTGTGTGTGTGGGGGGGTCTACATGGTGGACTCCTCCTGGAGAAGAGTGTTTGTACCTGAAGCACTGGGGCAGGATTAGCTCATGCTAACTGTCCTCTCAACTATCTGTCTGTTGTCTGAAATAAAATCTAAAACTGCACTTCTCTGAGCACCATATCTTGGCTTATAAGAACTCCTATTACAGAAGCTTCAGGTAGTTGGACTTATATCATTAACAGACAGAAGCACATTTGTTGCAGGAAAAAAAACTCTGCCATTCTGGAGTGCACTCACCTGCGTATTGCTACATGGTAGATCCCAGTGTTTCTGCTAATCTTAAATTACTATGTTATTGTATATCATTTTTAGCCAATCAGAATGGTTTATTTTGTAACATTCCTAGTACACTTATAAGATGAACTATTATTTAATTTATGTAATTCTAATTTATATTATGTTTATTCTGGATTTGCAGTCTTTATCATGATTTTAACCTCAGGTTGGTCTGACAATTTATTTATTTATTTATTTAAGAGATTTACCAGATAAGCATTCTGAACGGGGACCGCTCATTTCCAGATGCGACCTGGGGTTACATAGGTCAAAAATAGCTACAGTGCAATCACAGTACATCAGTGTTACATAGGTCAAGAATAGCAACAGTACAATCACAGTACATCGGTGTGATGTCTCCCTGCCATGAACCCATGCTGCTTACTATCCTGGAGCCAATTTCTCTCCAGGTAGTCAGCTAGGTCCTCTTTGACTAGTGTCTCCATCAGTCTGCCTACAATGGAGGCAAGACTGATGGGCCTGTAGTTTCCCAGCTGCTCCTTTTCTCCTCCCTTGTGGAGGAGAGCTATGCCTGCTGCCCTTGAGTCTTCTGGAACTCCCACGGCTGTGGTAAGTTACTGAATAGCCCTCCCAGGGGTTCAGCCAGTTCCGATGCCATTTTCCTTCTTCCTTAGATACATCTCATCTGGCCCTGGAGCTTTCACCCTTTTCTGATCCTTTCTTCTATAATTACCACCTGTCCCATTTCTGGGACTCCTTGCAGCAGCCCTTATGCCACTGCCAGGCAAAAGCCTCTTATTCTCCACTGTGAACACAGAGCAGATGAAGTCACTAAGGATGGCTGCCATCTGCTTGTCCTCTTCTATTACCCTGCCCCCTCCATCAGCCTAATAATCCCCCCTCTCAACTTCCTTTTTTCCCAAATGTATCTAAAGAACTATTTCCTCCTTGAGCCCCTCTGCAATATGCAATTCTGTGCCTGCTTTTGTGTCCCTAATTGCTTTCTTTCCCTCCCTCATCTCTAACTGGTATCTGCTCCATTCCCTTACTCCATGTGTCTCCTTGTATCTAATGAAGGCCCTTTTGTGTCCTCACTGCCTCCCTGACCTTCTCTGAGAACCAGATTGGTACTTTGTGCCTGTTACTCTTTTTAACCATTTTCAAGCATGACTTAGTAGCCTTGAGAATGGCCCCTTTACTTATTCCCCACCTCTCCTCCACACCCTGATTTCATCCACTCCAACCAACTTATTCTTGACTAATTCCCTCATCTGGTCAAAGTCTGCTCTTCTGAAATCAGGAAATAATGATCCTGACAAGTGTACACTCGCACCCAGGGCTGGCTCAAAGTTGGTAAGCACCATGTTGAGAATGGCAGATTGCCTTGTGGGTTCCCTTACCAGTTGTGCCAGTAGGCAGCCTAGGATTTGGGGACCCTCTTCCCCCACCAAGGGGCCACTGAGAGTACACCATTGCCTCCAGAAGATGCCAAGGAGGAGAGCTGGCTGGACTGTGGTGGGCTCCAGGACAGTGGTGGTCGAGGGTCAGGGGAACATTCCTTAGCTGGGGCCACTATGCAGCTAATTTGCTGATCTAACAGGATGGGACTGCTGGGAAGAGGCACCTGTGATAGTGACCAGGGAGGATGAGGGTGTCCTCTGTTGGGGAGACATCATGGTAGGAGGTAGAGGACCCCAGAAGAGGATGAAGGAACTTCTGAAGGGGGACTCAATCATTATGGGGGTAGATTTGGGATTGTAAAAGAGGGAGGTGAGGTGCCCACCTGGCACTTTGGTATGTAGGGATGGAGAGCTGATTCCAAGGACTGTTAGGGCAGCTGAACCGGAGGGGGAGCTAGATGTCATTTTCCATCTTGAGATGAATGACTTGGCCAGGGATGGGGCTGGGATTGTGCAGAGAACTTTTAGGGAGCTTGGGAGGGGCCTTGGGAAGGTAGTGTGCTCAGTAGCTTTCACTGAGGTGCTGCCTGTCTATGACAGAGGATGGTAGGGTTCTCTGTTCCAGGAGCTTCAACTAATGGTTGAAGGAATAGTGCAGAGAGGAGATATTCAGCTACACTGGGGGCTGGGGACCACTCTGGAGGGATATGGGTCTATACAAGAGTGATCCCCTGCATCCATACAGTAAGGGAATCGCAGTCCTCAGTGGGTGGTTTAAATGTTACTTTGATGAACATTTAAGCTAGCTGAGAGCGGTGGCAAGAGAAATCAGGGAGGCATATACTGCCCTCCCCCACAGACTGAAGCAGAGAGAAGGAAACACTGGTGGGGAGGTAATTCCCCTAAGGCACAAAGTAAAGAAAAAAGCAGAGTGGTAGAAAGGGAAAGGGATGGGAATGCAAGCTGTAAAAAGAGGTGAAAAGGTGGTAGGATAAAAAGGAAAAAATGGGGTTACAGGCAGAGTGGTAACAAAATATGGAAGGTGATGCGTGCAACTGCAAGAAGTCTAGGAAATAAAATTCCAGACCTAGAGACCATTATGGCAGATACAGACCTGGATGTTATGGCCATTATTGAGTCATGGTGCACTGGAAACCATGGCTGGGACATGGTCATACAAGGCTATACGCAGTTCAGGAAAGACTGGGTGGGAAGAATGGGAGGAGGGGTGCTGCTGAATGTAAGGGAGTATATCAAAGCAATGGAAATAGAGGAAATATGGGGGGAGTGGAGTGGTTGTAGGTATTGTGGGTCACACTGGAGATGGGAAATGGAGCTAACTATTTGTACAGGTGTGATCTACTGACTTCCAACACAGGTGGAGAAATTAGGCAATGCACTGGTGGAAGCCACTTGCACAATGGCAGAAGCAGGGGATGTGGTGGTTGGGGGGGGGACTTCAGTCTGCCAGATGTAGATTGGAGCCTCCCAGATGCAGCTTCAGCTAGAAGCTGGACATCCTGGATTCCCTACAGTGGATGTTTTTCAGGCAGCTAGTCAAGGAGCCTACTCATGATGGGGCAATGCTGGACCTGGTGATCACTATCAAGGACAATATTGCAGACGTCAAGGTTGGGAGGCCTACCTGAGAGCTGGTGGTCACCATACAGCATGGTTCAACACAAGGATGGCAGCAGAAGTGAACCACACAAGGCTGAGGGTTCTGGACTTCAGGAGAGCAGATTTAAAAAAAAGGGTGAATGCCTCTGAGATGGCCTTTGGGGGGGGGAGTGACCTGTGTGGTTTGGAGGAACAGTGGGTGTAGCTAAGGGAGGGCTTAGGAAGGCAGCACAACTCTGCACAGAAGAAGTGAGCAAAAACAAGAGGAAAGAGAGCACTGTACGTCTCAAAAGAAGTTGCTGAAAAGGTAAAGGCTAAAAGGGTACTATTCAGAGATATAAAGAGATGCAGAGCAAAGAGGACAGGGAGGTGTATCAGGAGAAGCAGAGAGAGTCAGGGAAAGCAATAAGAAGTGCAAAGACACAAACTGAGAAAAGAATAGCCCAGGGGGCAACAAAAGGGGAAAAGACCCCTTTTTAGGTACATAAATGAAAAGAGGAAGACTAGAGGAGGGACTGTAAGGTTAAGAAAAACAGGAAGAGACAGTGCAGAGGATGATCAGCAAAGGGCATATATCCTGAACAAATCATTGTGTTCAGTCTTCACAGCGGAAGGGGAAAGGAATGGGCCACATAAAGACAAGAGGAGCACAGGAGAGAGAGAGGGAAGGAGAGAGTTAGACACTAGTCCTTTTTATAGAGGAGAAAGTCCTGAAGGGATTTGCAAATCTGAAGGTGGACAAAGCTCTGGGGCCAGATGGGATGCATCCAAGGATATTGAGGGAACAAAGGAAGATACTGGCTGTGCCTGTGACAGTCCTCTTTAACAACTCATTGGAAACAGGAGTGATTCCAGAGAACTGGAAGGCAGATGTAGTCCTGCTTCACAAGAGTGGTAGCAGGGAGGAGGCTGGCAACTATAGGTTGGTCAGCCTAACATCAGTGGTGGAGAAGTTAATGGAGACACTACTAAAGGAAAGGATTGTGAAGTGTCTTGAATTCAGTGGGGTACAAGACCCAAGGCAGCACAGATTCATGGGAGGGATGGTCATGTCAGACAAATCTGATAGATTTTTTTAACTGAGTGATCAGGGAACTAGATCAGGGTGTGGTGGTCAATGTGGCCTATCTAGATTTCAGTAACGCTTTAAACACTGTTCCACACAAGAGACTCATAAGGAAACTGGCAGCTTAGGTGTGGGTGCTAAGGTAGTAAACTAGGTAAGAAACTGGTTAAGGGACAGGTGACAAAGAGCAGTGGTTAATGGAGTTCACTCTGGAGAAGGGAGAGTGACCAGCGGGGTGCCTCAGGGCTCAGTACTGGGACCAGTTCTCTTTAATGTCTTTATAAGTGACATTGCAGATGAGCTGGAAGGGAAAGTCTGTCCCACTGTGGACGACACCAAAATGTGTAATAAGGTGGACACTTTTGGTGGTGGGGGGAGTGGAGGTGGTGGAAAGCATGTGCTGAAGCCTGAGAAAACTTGAGGAGTCGTCAAGGGCATGGTAGCTGGGTTTAAATGCAAAAAAGTGCAAAATCATACACTTAGGGCAAAGAAACCCAGAGACAGAGTACAAAATGGGAGAAGAGGTATTGATGGCCACCAAACAAGAAAAGGACTGGGGAGAAATAATTTTTGATTAACCTCAAGGTGGTTAGACAGTGTGACAAGGCAGATGGTAAGGTCAGTGGGATGTTGGGGATACATAGAGAGAGGTATCACTGACAGACAGAGGGAGGTGGTGTTGCCAATGCATCGATCGATGGTGAGACCTCACCTGGAATACTGTGTCCAGTTCTGGAGTCCACATCTCAGGAAGGAGACAGAGTGGAGTCTGTCTAGACATGTGCAACTAAAATGGTGCAGGGTCTGCATTAGAAGCCCTATGAGCAGAGACTAAAGGATCTCAATACCTACTCTGGAAGGAGGGAGATGGGGGATATGATATAAACTTACAAGTACCTAACAGGGATAAATAAGATACAGGAGAGGAGTATTTTCTAGAGAAAAAGATGCATGAGAACAACTGGACATACAATGAAGCTGGAAGGGGTTCAGTTCAATAGAGATGTAAGGCAGTACTTCTTTACAGAAAGAGTTCTGCATGCCTGGAACAATCTTCCAGAGGATGTGATGGGGTGAAAAGAATGGTGGGATTCAAGAATGCAGTGGACAGGCATAAGGGAATCTTAGTGGAAAGCAAGGTGGGTGGGGGGGTGCCAGAGATCATGTAGGATATGTGGTGATATTATAGGCAGGGAAAGAAGGGGCAGACTGGGTGGGCCAACTGGTCCTTACCTGCTGTCAAATTATATGTTTCTATATTTCAGTGTTTGTGGAATGACAATAAGGAGAGATTGAGTATATAGTACTTGTGTAACTTGCAGTACTTGTTGTAGCTTTACGCTATTCCCACCCTTAAGTAGTAGGTAGGCAGGTAGGTAGTAATTTGTAGGAAATTGAAGGCCCATGAATAAGGGTGAGAAGCGCACCAGGGAAGGAGGAGGAGGGAATGGTGGCGGATGAAAAACACTCCCTAAGCAAGGGAGGTATGTTAGAGTAGGGCTTATGTAGAGGTTGTGGGAGGAGCTATTCCCCACATTGAACCTCAGGCAAACTCTCCCATTCAATGTTTGTGGAATAACAATAAGGAGAGATGGAGTATATAATGCTTGTGAAACTCGTGGTACTTTTTATGGCTCTACTCTATTCCCACCCTTGAGAACTAGGTAGGTAGGTAGTAATTTGTAGGGAATAGAAGGCCCAAAAAGAAACCTCCTACAAATCATGGAGAGTATGACCCCTGGCACTCAAGAAAGGAACCCCCCCCCAGGTGGAGGAAACCTCTGAGGACCCATGGTTGGAGGTCTGCCCATCCTTCTGGGCATGCTACATGGAGAAAGATCTAGGTTCTAGTAACCATAGCTAATTCGAGGTTGGTGAGTCGCTTGGAGAGACTATAATACATCTTCAATCCATGGATGATGCCGATTGCATGATGATCCTGAAGTTGAAAAGGAGATCTGTTTGGAATGAGCAATAGAATCCTAAGTATAAAGTAAATCCGAGTGAAGGAGGATGAAGGAAGTCCAGGTATCCAAGATGATGAATGATGCTTGTCCAACGGAACTGTAATAGGCAGAGGGATCATGACTGGATTGATAAGGTACTAAACTTGGAGTGGTGGAATTGCAATGGTAGAAGAAATCATTGGTGAATGGTCCAACTTGTGAGAGGCTCGAATGTATGGGTATGGTCTGCAGGCTAGGAATTCTGTATTGAACAAGAAGTCGCTAAGGAAACATCTATACAGTAGAATTTGTAGAAGAGTCTTTGACAGCCATGGAGATGATGGTTCATTCTCGATCCAAGGATGATGCAGCTTGAATGATGATCCTGAAGAGGAAGGGTACATCTTTCTGTAGGGATAGTAAAATTCTATGTGTAAAGCAGATCCAGGTAAGGAAGGGTTAATGTAGACCATATTTCCAAAGTGACAAAGGATGGATGTCCAAGGGATTGTATGGAGGTTATGAGGTGGAAGAGCAAGGTAAGATTGATATAAGACCAAATAGTACACTGTGGTAGTGGTGATGATTAATAAAGTTATGAGTGACTGCTCCAGTTCATATAAAGTTTGATATTCGAGGTAGTTTGAAGGTAAAGAATTGATTAGTGAGCAAAAGTCACTAGATAAGCATCCCAGAGTAAAATAAGTAGAGGAGTTTGAGTGTCTGAAGATAGTAATGCCAGAAGTGATTAGTAAAGCCCAGAAGATGCTTTGCGGCGGAGCCATCCAGATGGTAACCTAATGTATATGAGGAATGATTGGAAATGTGGTATAAGGAGTAGATGGCTTCTTTCGTCATGATGTTCATGACTTTATGCTTAATCCTCTGCTGGTACACTGCCTGAAGTACGTGTGGGTATTCCTGTGGTGTGATCATTTACAAGATGCACTGTGGTGGAATAGGTGTTTAAGTTTATGTGTAATTCCTGATGATGAAGTACCCGAGAAAAGCTTGGACCAGATGAGAGGAAGAGTCTGTAGGCTGCATTGATAGTAAGATCAATAAATGCAAGATGCCATAGGATTTAGTGCTACAGCCAATTAATACTGACTGGGCTGCAAGGCTGAGTTGGTGAATTTGTCTTAACTGTTACGTATTGCTAGTTAGAATTCAGGAGAGTCAGTTCTCAGTGATGGTCTTTACTGAAGAGATTAACGAAGGTACTTTGAGAAGAAGAGACTGAATGGTCCGCTGGAAGAATGGTTGACCCAGCAGAAGGTACTAGGTGAAAAGGTACGGATAATAGTATAAGGAATAATGATGTCTGGGAGTGAAATGGAAGGTGTGGATGGCATGGAGTCAGGAATCAGCTAGGTGATGGAGATCTCACAATGAATATTCAAGACAAAATCTGCAATTCCTAAAACTAGCAATGACTGTTGGGAAGTAGGAGTCGAGCAACTTGGTCATCAGAGTCATTGTTGAAATAAGAGGCAGCATAAGGTAAAATGGATGAAGTCCATAGTTGAATGGGTTATCTTGTGATTCCTGGTATCTGTAGAAGTGAAGCTGATTACGAAGTCTGAATAGAATGGAAGGATTTAAGTCATTTCCATGTATGAGGATGGCCAATGAGATGAAACATCTGAGGAGTCATGGTGATTGGATGGACAGGAATTAGAGGGTATATCCAATAGAGATGGAGGAGATCTTCCTATTGTCCAGGCAAATGTGATTCCATGAATAATTGCAAAGAACTGAATGGGCAGTGTGAGACTTCAATGATAATGTAAGAGTCTATGGAGCATGTGAGCCAAGGAATGTTTTGCTGGCAGAAGTATTACTCCTGAGTAATGCATAAACGATCAAATGAATAGTGGAAGGTACTGTTAGAAGGGCAGGAGTAGAAGCAGGGGATGGATCATGTGGAAGCAGATGACTTGTTAAGAGTCCTGGTTGGAAATGAAGTACAAGGCCCAGAAGAGCCACAGCAAACAGTACGAAGCCCCGAGCCAGCAAGTGCGAAGAGGAGAAGGCAGCCATACATATGAGAAGGAAGTATGGATTGGATCCTGAGCAACTGAAGGAAGAAGCAGAGGAAGCTATGGGACAGGCAAAGTTGGATAACATCCAGAGCAGGAAGGAGCAGGATGAGGTCAGTTCCTTGGTGAACAGCAGTGAAATGTGAGAATGCCAAAGGAAGGCATAGGATGATGATCCATGGAAGCCAAGAAGCCAAGTAAAGTCCTATGAGCAACGGAAGTCCTATATCTGATGAAGACTGGAAGCGACTAGAGAAGAGAATGGAAAGTGATGGAGTGATGAAGGATGAAATTCCAATCAGCGAAAAAAACAAGTTTGTATGACAGCTGGGTGGAGAACCTGTAGCAAGGAAGTCCATGAGGCAGCTGACCAGGAGTGAGAGGGATTGGACAAGCCAGCAGGATCCATATGTGGAGAGAAGGGTGCCAAAGAAGCTTGAGAACAAAGGTCCATGGAAGAACAGGATGTTGAGTGGAATCATTCAAATCAGAAGGGTACAGCGATGGAAGGGACATGGCAAACCAAAATGATGGAGACAACCAATCGAAGAGGTCCTGGTTCTGCAGTCGAAGTTGCAGGCAGAGCTGAAGATGAAAGGCTGGAGGAGTGAAATACCCTGGTCCTGAAGGGAAGCAGAAGCCTGCATTAGGGTGAGAAGGAGACATTGGACACAGCAAAGTGAGCTAGGACCATAGATCCGGCAGGGTTGTCTCTGTAGTGCGTACATGTTGAGGATGGAAGAACAGCTGCAGCAAGAAGAATTGGAGACTGCTCAGCAGTAGTAGATCCAAGTCCAGAAAGGTCATGGCACCGGGTAGCAGGTGGAGAAAAACACATGTGAACCAGTGGGATGGTGGAATGCATCCTGAAGGGACGAGCGAAGCATGAAGATTCAGACTGAATGCAATTAGGAATACAGGACAATAAGAACAAGGTTGGAGATCCAGATTTTTGAATGGCAATCTGCATCTGTGGGGATGCAAAGGTAGAGCCAGTACAGGTCAGAGTTAGGCTCCTGGTTGAGGAAGGCAGAAGATAGGACACTGAGTCTAGGCAGCAGACAGGGTAAGATGGAAAAGTAAGTAGGGCTATTGAACTTGTGGCACAGAACCATGTACGAGTTTCAAAACACAAACCAAATGTAAATTATTGTCTATATTCAAGTGATGCAGTGAAGTAGTCATGCTACACATAGTGGGAATTGTACATACTAACAGTAAACAGAGGTAAACAGTACAAAGCACAGTAGAAAATAACTGGAAGGGGATAACTTGATGTCCGGTAATGGGTGTTCTGTAGAAGTCTGCTGGTGGGACAGATAGCCATTCCTCATGGCCTGGAGTTAAGCAATGAAATTCACCATGGAGGTATAACTGAGAGAGAGTGCTGCAGAGAAAGTTGGCAGAGAATTCCGCAAGAGCATTGTGGTGAGGCGGCATGTAACAGGTGAGGAGGATGCCAGATTTGTAGGAGAGGCAAGTTTGTTCATGAGATGGAGGTGCACTTCAGGGGTCTAGTCCAGAAGCCGGTAGATTGGGGTGTTTCGGGCAGCAAACTCTGCTGCCCAAGCGGCCGGAACCAGCTCCAGTATCATTTGTTCCCATAGCACAATTCTTAGGGCAGAGCTGCCCCCAGGGCAGCATCCTTTAGCCTTTAGTTCCTCCTCCGCCTTACTCCTATTGGTAGATTTCACCCACTGATAGCGTTGCTCCAGACAGCACCCTCGTGCTCCGCCTCCTACCTATCCCTATTGGTCAATTTCATCCCCTGCCCCAGGGCTGCAACCAGTAGCTGTTACTTCCTACGGATCTGATTGTTGCAAGTCTGATGAACTGAGGGTTTCAAGTGTAGATGAGAATGTTATGGAAATGCTCCCCCCAGCAATGTGCACTGCTTCTCTTTGAATTTTGGTGGCTCAAGGTGTACACCTGTCTGCATCCAAAAGTGCCGGACTTCAAGGGTTTAACTCTGAACCAGGGACATTTTTTGTGCTTTGTGTCAAACTCAGTTGTGAGCATTTAATCATGTAAGTGTCACAAATCATTACCTTTTTTCATATTGCTGAATTAAGACAGACGCAAGCGAGAGAATATATTTTATTTATAAATTGTAATAAATGGGGCAGTGCCATGATGACTGGTTACTGGCACTGTCCTAGGGCAGTGCCATGATGGTTGGTTTCTGTTGTGTATGTTTAGTTTTATTACTGCTGCCTTTTTAGTTTATATTTCTTTTTTGATTGAATGTTGGCTTTATACTGTATATGTGCTTTGGCTTTTGAAAAGTGCCTTATAAATAAAATCTGATTGATTGATTGATTGGCTGTCCCTGGGGCAGTTCTCTTGCTGCCCCTTGGGTAGCGCCTCTGTTATTTGTTCCTGTGGGCTGCCCATGGGGCAGTGACTGTATAATTGGTTCTCTTGGGCTGCCCCTGGGGCAGTGTCCTCGCTGCATTTGGGGCAGTGTCCTCACTGCCTGGGGGAAGTACCTGTGTACATGGTTCCCATGGGCTGCCCCTGGAGCAGTGCCTGTGTAATTTGGTTCCCATGGGGTGCCCCTGGGGCAGCAAGGACACGGCCCCAGGGGCAGCCCACAGGAACCAATTTTACAGGCACTGCCCTAGGGGCAGCGAGGACACTGTCCCAGGGGCAGTCCATAGGAACCAGTTACACAGGCACTGCCTCAGGGGTAGCAAGGACACTGCCCCAGGGGCAGCCCACAGGAACCAATTACTCAGACACTGCCCCAAGGCAGTGAGGACACTTCCCCAGGGGCAGCCCATGGGAACTAATTACACAGGTGCTGTCCCAGGGGCCGCAAGAGCACTGCCCCAGGGGCAGCCAACAGAAACCAACCATCATGGCACTGTCCCATTTATTACAATTTATAAATAAAATATATTCTCTTGCTTATGACTGTCTTAATTTAGCAATATAAAAAAAAAAAAGGTAATGATCTGTGACACTTACATGATTAAATGCTCACAACTGAGTTTGACACAAAGCACAAAAAATGTCCCTGGTTAAGAGTTGAACCCTTGAAGTCTGTACACATTGCTGGGGGGGAGCATTTCCATAACATTTTCATCTACACTTAAAATCCTCAATTCATCAGACTTGCAACAATAAGATTTGTGGGAAGTAACAAATACAGGTTGCTGCCCTGGGGGCAGGGGATGAAATCCACCAATAGGGATAGGTGGGAGGTGGATCACGAGGGTGCTGCCCCAGGGGCAGCGCTACCTGTGGGCGAAATCCACCAATAGGAGTAAGGCAGGGGAGGAGCTAAATGGTGCTGCCCCCAGGGGCAGCTCTGCCCCTGAGAACCACACTATGGGAACAAATGATACTCGAGCCGGGATGAAAGAGTCGCACACTCAAACTGGAGGAGGAGAAGGAAACACTCACATGGGGTGGCTAGTAAGCGGCGTGCAGGAAGCATGGAGAGATGAGCTGCAGTGTAGGTGTCAGCGGTAGGTGTTGGTGGTAGTGGGGACAAAACACTGTGAAAGGGCCCAAAATGGACAGGAGAAGGGGAACCTACCCAGGAACGGGAGGAGGATAGTGAGAAGAGGAAGGGAGGCAGGACAGCCCCCGAAGGGGAAAAACAAACTAGGATGGAAACGGAAGGTGAGACAAAACAAATGTTTGGGGGGGGGGAGAAATGAGCAGCCGGAGTGGAAGCAGCACAGCCACAAAAGCCACGCAGGGGTCCAGTGAGGAAAAAACACTCCCTAAGCAAGGGAGGCATGTTAGAAGAGGGCTTATGTAGAGGTTGTGGGAGGAGCTATTCCCCACATTGAACCTTGGTCAAGCCCTCTCAATCTCTAATATCTGCCTGCTGTGTCGTTCTATTGTAGCTAGCTATATACTGTAGCTATTGCATATATCTATTTACTTAGTGTTTATTTTCATTCTTGTCAATAAAACTGGCCTCTTTACCTCATGAATCAGTTTCTGTGTAATATTCAATTTGGGACACACAAACAAAAAACATAAAAAGGGAAAGAAGGGGAAGAAAGAGAAGAAGGAACAGGAAAACAATGAAGAAGGCTGAGGCAGAGGGTTCAAAAGCAAACAGGGAAATTGTAATAGTTATGTAAATTATATCTTTTTATATTTTAATAATATTGTTTTCGATTAACAAACTTATCCTGCTGCCATCCAACATAAGGCAGTCACTGCTAACAGTACTTCCAAAATTACATCAGAGGTAAAGTGTTGCAGTTCATAAAAGTCCAGAGCCCAACTGCCAGCTCCACAGAAGAAAAACTGGGGCTTAAAATGTTGATTAAAAAATGTGTAAGAAAAATCAAGGTTTGTGACTGGCTGAGAACCATTTCAGACCGTCTAATTATTCTATGCATGTTATAGATCCCAGCTGCACTACACGTAAATACGAATGTGCCCCAACCAAAGAAAAACAAATGCAGCCATGTTTAAAATCGTCACTCTGGTATGTCTCTGTTCCCCAGATTGCACCATCCTGTACCTCTCACCACCCTTTGCTCTGTTCTTCAAAGCAATTTGTTAAAAGTAAAAAAAAAAAAGTAATGTAAGGCTTGCAGTGGCACCTGCTTGATCACGCTAGCTACTGTATGATGAAAATCGCACAGACAGTAATTTCCTCAAGTCATCTCCAAAGACAAGTTATCACCGTTATGTCCTCTGATGTTGCAAACATGCAGTGTTTTACTGTAGGCATCCTGCTTCTATCATGCTTACACACTCTTTACAGCCTTTGGGTCTTGCTGTCCCATAGAATCATGTTAATCTATACTGTTTCTGCATGTGGGGGATCATACTGGACAGAACAACTAAAACCTATTCTGTGTCTGCATGTGAGCATGAAGCAAGAATAAACAGGACCGAAACTATTTTTTCTTCTACAGCGATTCCCACTGGAAAAAAACAACAGTATGTTCATAACTGAATACATAGATACATAGACAGTGTCGGCAGATAAGGGCCTATGGCCCACCCAGTCTGCCCATTTGATCTTGTAAGTTCAGTTTGTTTTCCAAGAAGTCTGTTGACCCTTACCCCTGACCTCCAGAATTCCTTTATGTCTATCCCACGCATTCTTAAATCCCATGATTGTTTCAGCCCCCACCACTTCCTCTGGCAGGGTGTTCCACTTGTCCACCACCCGTTCTGTGAAGGAATTCTTCCTCACGTTTCCTCTGAATTGTCCCTCCTCCAACTTCATCCCATGCCCTCCAGTCCTGGAACATCTTTTTCGCTTAAAAATAGTGTATTCCTGCACCCTGTTCCTCCCTGTAAGATACTTGTATGTCTCTATCATATCCCCTCTCTCCCTCCTCTCCTCCAGGGAGTACATGTTCAGTTCCTTCAACCTGTCCTCATAGGACTTGTGATGCAATCCATGCACCATCTTTGTTGCCCTCCTCTGAACCTTCTCTACCCTGTCTATGTCCTTACGTATGCATGTATACATATTTTTGCTATTCTAGGCAGGAGTTTTCTTATAAATTGTATAAGTGCAATAAAGCACTTCAAGGAATGTGATTATGGGCAGTGACCACAATTCTGTCTCATGGGTTTAAAGATTCTTGGCACAGTGCCTCAAGCCTACCGACACACTTGAGAGGCATATGATCATTGACCCATAATCACACACCCTGTTGTGCCTTCTTGCATACTTAAAACAACAGAAAGAACTGCTGCACATACAGTATACTGTATCAAATAAGCAACATAAATATGTATTTAACATATGTGAGATCATTTTAATTTCTGAACTTTTTTCTAAGCCTGTGACTGAAGCTTACCTTCGTAAACGTCAAACTGCATTACAGTTATGATTTGTTCATTGGATCATTGCATACTTTCACGGGCTGAATTGGTGAATGGCAAATGGGAAATATCATCCTTAAATCCGGGACCTACTAAAAAATAAGAAAGCAAAAATTAAATGCTTTATCACAAAAAAGTTAATCCATTAAAAACAAACAAAATAAAAAAAAGTAAAAAGTATGGTTATCCCCCACCTCCCAAAAGTAAAGAAACCCCAAAATGAGGGCCATTGTTATTTATTGAATTTTGTTAACTGAGTGAGACCTGTGAGACTAGAAGTCACTTTTTTCAGACATGGAAACACAGAAGCAGGAAGTCAACAAGTGATACATGTCAAAATACGAGCAGAGAGCCAATGATCAATGCAAGCTCTGGCCAGAAATGGACAATGAACATCCAGTTAAAAAGGTTAAGCAAGTATACTTCACAGATATCACAGAACTGCAAACTAATAAGACACAGGACATACTGTACATGGTACAGCTGGTTCAAACTTATTCAGAGTAGCAAGACAGAGAAATAGAAGTACTGACCTAAAGTAACCATTCAGTGAATACAAGTACACAGGCGACTGGGGTTATACTGCGGTACAAAGAAGTGGTCCCCACCAAACCCTTCTCAGCTTCTTTCAGTTTCTGTCCATGACTGCTAGATCACCTGACCTTGCCTCAGGGCTTCCTTATATTTGATGTTATAGGTGTCTGCCTTTCTTGTTAAAACTATGCTTCCTTAACATTTTACTACTGTGTGATTGCTAAAAACTGAAGTTGTTGGTAAGGAAAGTTAGAGGACTGATGTGGTGTTTTCATCAACTAGATTGTAACATTCTTCAATACTGAAGGAAGGGTCACTGTTTTTTGATTGTTGGCTTTTCCTCTCATTATTCCTATGACCTCCCTTCCTCCCCCTGCTGTGGTGTTAGCTTTACCTGACCCTCTACTGCTGCAGTTACCTCCAGGTCACCCACTCCCCAACACTGGCAACAACACTCATTGGCCCTCTCTACTTCTGTGGCAGAACCCCTTGGCTGGAGGGGTGGGCACCCTGGGGAAGCTGAAGATCATCCATCTATGGTGGAAAGAGCAAACACCGGTTCTATACAGTTATCAGCAGAGAACTAGATGCAGATTGCCTCCACAGCAATCAGTTTGCTGTTCTCCAAGGGGTGGGGGTGGGGTAGGGATAGCTGGACTTAAGGTAAGACTTGCCTTGCAAGCTTCCCCATTAGTCATCAGCGGACAGGTACACAGCAGCAAAAGTCAAAAAACTTTCCAGAAGTATTGCACAGCTTCTGGGATAGCATTAAGTCTCTATCTGCCTGCTCTGACCTCGGCAGTTTTGGAATTTCACTTCATGAGCTTTGGGAGCTATGGGGGCCCATCAGGGTCTTATCTTTAAATGGACCCCCTTTCCATTATAAGTCAATAGCAGTGATGTGTGCAATACCAGGGCCCACTTCAGCACTAGGAGTCTGAGCACTGGTAAACCTCCTTTAACTCCAAAACTGGATATCAGGTTCAAGCCTGAGTATACCATACGGTAAGTGGGAACACTCCCCACTAGGTCACTGGGCAGAAGAAAGGGTTGCTATAATTACTGGTGGCCCCTTTTAATACATAGATTCATATGCTGTTGCAAATGCCATAATAAACAGGTTGCTCAGTTACTCTGATGTTTTCTGATCACTTTTGTCTCAGACTGCTATAGAGCGGGAATCTATGGTCTTGAGACAGTGAACGCTGACTCACCGTCAGTGCCACACACCAATTTCACAGTGTTCTGATTCTTCACAAACCACTTCTACACTTCTAAACCACTCTGTTTCAAATAAATTGAAAAAAATGTTTTATGAGTAGTGAGCCCGAGTCCTGGAAGAATGTGGCAGTTGCAACGAGGGGGAGAAGAAGCAGTTGCAGCACGAGAGTAACTGCACTGCTTTACTAGATCTGCCTTTATTTTTCTTTTTAAATAAAATTTTTTATTTTGTTTCTTTTCTAGGTGGAGGTAGCCTGAGTCGGGGGGGTGGGGGCTGTGGCAGTTTGGGGCAAGGTACTGCAGTGAATGTTGTGATGCTGTAAACTCCCTGCACCAATAATTATAAAAAATAATACATACATAAGTGTGTGTATGTGAAATTTTTTTTACACACGTTTAGCGTGTGATGACTTCATAAACCTCATAAACTTTGTTCTCAGGGTTTATGGGTCATCACACACCTCTGTGTGTTAAAAGAAACCCATAACAAACAAGTCATCTATGTAGTATTCTTTATATATTTATAACTACAAAAACAATATATTTGTGCTTATAAGGAAACTGAGGGACTCCTGAGTTGTTCTACAGACCAGCAGGGGCTGGGCTATTGCAGGGGTGACATCCTTAGCCTGTAGACATGTAGGAATGGTAAGTGTTTCTTTTATCATAATATTTATGTATTTGGTCAATTTGTGTGTTCACCAACTCTGTGTATTTTTCTGTGATCTTAATGGAAACTTTACCACAGGCTTTTACTTGAATATACAATTATCACTCTAATTGTGAGATTGTCCAGTATAAAAATAAACTTTTATCATCATTATCACCAGGTGAGGGAGTACTGAACATTTTGCTCTAGGACCCTGCTTGCCAGTTGATTCATGGAGTGAAACTGAATGAGCCACTCTCCTGTGCCCCTAGCTGGCTCAGTTCTAGTGTGTGTGTGTGTGTGTGTGTGTGTGTGTGTGTGTGTGTGTGTAATAAATACCGATGATAAAAGCAAAGGCAGTGTAATTGGTTTGGCATGTAACCAAGAGCAACATGCTGTGGAAATGTGTTGCAGCTCCTGAGTCATTGCTGTGGGCATGGAAGTGGTCTGAACTATAGTCTTCTGACTGAGGATGTCGGAGACAGAGCCAGACATAGCATGGTGTGAACTATGAATTCACACAGGGCCCCAAGAACAGAGGGGGCCCCCAAAAGCCTCAGCTGTCCAGTCGGCCTTCTTTCTTCCTGGTCCGTCCTCTATGTTCTAATTCAAGTAAAGTGCAATAATGGCACAAAACTAGCTGAAAATGAAGGAATAGGAAGCCATGGAAGGGATGAGGATGTCTCATAGGGGCATTGCAACTTCTGATATGGGGCCTCAGCAAGGAAATTTGCACAGGGCTCCAGGATAGCTCAGGGCCAGGCCAGCACTGGTGGGAGGGAGAACAGGAGAGCTGGTCTCTAAAGCAAGGCACCATTACATCTGTCTCACATATTAGCAGTCACGTAGATCAGCTGAACATTAGACTGTTAAGATATTGTAAACTATTTTGCCTTTGACGGAGCATAACTTTATATCTTATGAAGCATTTCTAATCCTTACTATGCATATTTGTTTGTCATCAACAGTAAGGTTGATATATAGGATTAACATTTTATCCCCTTTAGGTATTTGTTTCATTGTTTTTGATACTGTTACCTTTTATCAATATTTATGTTTTTTTACATATTTATAAGTGCTTTTTACCTGAAAAATACATTTTCTCAGTATTTGGCCTAAAAGTAAATGCTTCTAAACAATGTCTTCAGTTTTAAAATTAGTACTTTACTTTTTTATATTTTTATTTTTCAATAGTTTTTTTATCAGTATACTTTTATTAATAGTGTTTTTGTTATTATTCATGTTTCTTCCTCCCAATCTCAGCTGATTTCTCTCCCCTCAGACCACTCAGTTCCATTACCCAGCATCCCCCAGACTTACAGGCTCCAGATTCCCCCATGGCATACCATGCGCGTTGGGGTAGTGGAGAGCTGAGCTCAACCTGTTGGACAGGATCCTGTTGGAGCCATGCCTGGCTGTCAGTGAACAGCCTGTATAGGGTTGCAGAATTATTCTGCAGCCGGAGTGATTTTCCATTTTGCACCATTCCCCATGACGTGGAGGAACCAGTGTGCAATGATGTCTATTGGGGTGCAGTGCAGGAATCCATAGGCAGCATGTTGAACATCTGCTGGACTTCTGTCTTCTTCTTGTGGTCTCAACAGTCCATCCTCAGCTGCCGCTAGGGCCCAACATCCGCCTGGCTGACCCTCCAATGACCCAAGCTCTGGTCACGAACTTGGATCAGTGGCACCACGCTCTTCTCTTGTGCCAATGGGCTGGCCTATAGTTATTATTTTTAAATAACTCTGTCTCATCATAAGGATAATTGGCGTCCCTCAACATTATGGTCAGGATTTTCAAAAGAGGGTTTGCAACACTTGTGTCCATATTTTGGATGTGTGCTGCATTCCCATAAATGTGTTAGGATGCTCGTGGCCAGTTTTCAAACATCCTGACACATTTGTAATGCTTACCACTTTTTACAGCAAAGAAAATGATGGATGCTCAAATTTAGATATGAGCATCACTTTCTGGGCTCAAGTTAAGGCAATCAGGCTCAGAAATTGGACAACCTTTTAGGTGGTCTAACAGTCTGAGCTGAAAAATGGAAGGGGTTTCTGAAAATCTCACCCTATGTCTTTAATCTGGTACATCTTAAAGACCCTCTAATGTTGCCTAATACAGTAGGTCTAATCACATGGCACAAATTTCCTTATCCATTCTAGTAACTCTACATTCTGTCTCACTTTCAAAAGCTTTAGACGATGGTAATTGAAGAAAATAATTAAAATACTGAAATCCATTGATGTTATTGAGTAATGGCCATCATTTGTCCTTTAGGATCCAAGGCAGCATGGGTTCACAAGGGGAGATCTTGCCAAGCAAACCTGATGAAATTCTTTGACTTGGTTACCAGGGAGGTGGATCAGGGAGGAGTGCTGGATGTGGCCCACCTGGATTTCAGTAAGGCCTTCAACACCGTTCCACTCAGGAGGCTGGTAAACAAGCTGGGCAGCCTGGGAGTGGGTTCAAAGATAATAATATGGGTACAAAGTTGGCTAAGTAACAGGACTCAGAGGGTGGTGTCACTAGTAAATGGGGTTCACTCAGATAAGGGTAAAGTAACTAGCAAGGTGCCGAAGGGGTCATTACTGGGACTGGTCCTCTTCAATGTCTTTATTAGTGACATTGCAGAGGGTCTAAAAGGGAAATATGCCTGTTCATGGAGGACATAAAAATCTGCAACACAGTGGACACATCAGGGAGTGGGGTGGAGAAAAAGAGGGACGATCTAAAAAGACTCAAAATTACCCCCCCAGCAAGGACATGCTAAAGCCCCCTTGATGGCCACACCCCACTCCACACACTCCCACCCCTCGCCACTAATAGCATATGTGATTGTGGAGAATCTCCCCCTCCCCGCGCCACTCTTCCTCAAAAGTCCATTGGTTTTCTTAAATATTCATCCATACCATTGGTTTCGTATATTATGAATTAGATGTGAATACCTAACTGTGCTATAATATGTAAAGTATGAATTGCTGTTGTACTTGCATTTCTGTTGAGATGTATGCTATGTTTCTATAATTCAATACAAAATGTAACTGCAAAAAAAAAAAAGGCTGGAAGACTGATCAAGGGTTTGGCAACTAGACTTCAATGCCAAAAAGTACAAAATCATGCACACAGTACACAGAAGCCCAAGGGCAACGTATCATGTTTGGGGAGGTGGTAACAACCAAAATCAGGAAAGGGATCGGGGCATCATATCTGATGACCTGAAGGTAGCAAAGCAGTAAGACAAGGCAGTGAGGAAGGCTAGTAGAATGCTGGGGTGCATAGGGAGGGGTATTATCAGCAGAAAGAGGGGGGTAGTGTTATCCTGTATAGATCAATAGTGAGGCCCCACTTGGAGTACTGTGTCCAGTTCTGGAGGCCTCGTCTCAGGAAAGATATAGATTGGTTGGAGCCAGTACAGAGAAAGGCAACCAAGATGGTGCATGGCGTGCATCAGAAGCCCTACAAGTAAAGACTCAGGGAATTAAATATGTACTCTCTAGAGGAAAGGAAGGAAAGGGGAGACATGATAGAGACATTCAAATACTTCAAAGGCATCATTAACATACTGGAGGGTGACATTTTGACAGAAAGAGATGCTCAAGGACAAGGAGACATGATATGAAGCTGGAAGTGGGGAGACCTAGAGGGGATGTGAAGAAATATTTCTTTACAGAAAGTGTGGTGAACATCTGAAACAGCCTCCCAGCAGAGGTGGTGGGTACCAGAACAGTAACAGGATTTAAACATGCACACGGATAGACATGGGGACCTTAGTAACTGGGCTTGTGGGGGGTAAGACCGGAGATCAATTAGGGTCTATGGTAGCACAGTAAGTAAGGACTTTAGGGTAGACTAGGTGGGCCAAGAGGTCCTTTTCTGCTGACAAGTTCTATGTTTCTATGTTTAAAGTAGGAGTGTCTGTGGGGATAACTCATCTCAAAGGAAAAATCCATATTCAGTTGAAATCAGGAGCCACATTGTTTAAATTACCATACTGTATCTTTGTCATGATTTTAACAATACATGTATAATGTAACTATCATTGGGAAATATAGGACAGTTGGAAACTTTTAGGTTTTTAAAAATATTTTTGTCATGTTTTCAAATAATACATAAAACAAAGTGTATGTCCCAATAGTTTATACAATACTTATTATACAATGGCAAGAAAGAATGCTGGTCTCCGACTGGTCAGACGGGGACTAGAACTGGGATGTTTTCCCAACATAACATCCTGGCTCCAGTCCCAGCATACTAACGACTGCATTAAATGTTTTAAAGAAATCACTTCACAGCCGTCCCAATGATCGCCTCTCACACTCCCCGCTCATCTCCAAATGTGCACTCGCTGCCCTGCTCAGAAACCCTGCTCGATGCCAGCGGTGAGACGTGTTCTACTTACTTTTAATCTCCCAGTATGAGTACAAAACACACTACAAGTGTACCAAGAGAAGTAAAATGCCACTGTGAGGCAGGCAGCTGATCGCGTGACATCCTGACTAATCGCAAGTGAGTGGAGTAGACAGCTGCCTGTGTGTCCTTGGAATAAAAAAAAAAAATAAAAAAAAAAATGTTACTCACCTTTTTCTGATGTTCTTTCTTTTTTATCCTCACTACCAAAAGTCATGGCAGTTTAAGGGGAGAATGACAGCAACAGTGTAACTCCAAAAACACAGACCACAGTGGAGATACATGCTTCCAGTTTCACGGACATTTATGACAACGAAATCCTCTTTCCTTTTTTAAAGTTAAAAAAATACAGTACAACACACTCTCTCCCTTTTCTCCTGCCAACTGTGGGTGGGAATCCATAGCAGAGCTACTGACTCACGGTGACATAACAGCAGCTTCACTTATTGGCCAAAACAAACACTAAGCACTTATCTTTTTACTAAGTATTCCTACCCCTTAAAAATGACACAAAAAATACTTTCAATAAACCTTTTAATAATTTTTTAGTTTTTCTTTCAAAACTGAACCATTGTATAATAGGAATAATGCACTCCAGGGTGGGTGTTATGCTGGGATAATATCCCTTCTGAGGTGTTGGACACCCTCAGCCTGCAGCCTCAAGCCAAACCACCTGAGGCAGGATATTATCCCAGCATAACACCCACCCTGGAGTGCATTATTCCTTTATCATGAACTAGCTGCTGAAAATGGAGGAAGCTGATTGTTTGAGAGGTCTTTGAAGCCATGATGATATCCAACTATATACTCACGGCTTCAAAACACCTCCAGCCACCAGCCTCCTCATCGGCAACAAATTCCTCCAGTCACAGCATTGCCCACATCCTGTGATCTGGAGCAAATCAGACCTCCAGAAGGCTGCTGTTTAAAATAAAAAAGCAAACAGCAAAGCACATCAAATCCCCACAACTGTGACAGCTTACATAAATAAAAGTGCCGCCAACCGACCATACACAATAACATCAGTTATCCACAGAACAATGGCACAACACTGCCACGCCAAGGAGAAACCAACAACAGTTGCTCACCATATTGGGTGGGATGGCACAACTCAAGGCTTGAGCAACTGTTCAAAACAAAGAAACAAAATGAAAGTACCCCCAAACTGGCCACACCATGTGTCTGTTTTTTTTTGTTTCTAAAACACTTTTATTAGCTGGCCAGTGGCTTCAGCTTTCAACAACCACTCTAGGTGACTTACCCGGGTGATTGCCATTGTTCACATTCACAACACGCATCATGCTTCTCTCAGGATTGAGTTGAGTTTTGAAAAAAAAAAACACACATCTTTATTCGGGCAGTGGGACAGAGTCAAACACAGGGAGAACAGTTTACTTTCTTGAGTAGTGCTGGGGGAGGGAGAGACAGAGTCACAGTGCACCTCCTCCATGAACTCGATTTACAACAGTGCCACCTTTTACCTGGAGCCCTCGTGGAACTATTTTATTAAAAGATAATCCTCCAACACCCCAAAAAAGGCATTTTAAAAGGATTTAAGTGTTTTTTTAATTTATTTTTTTAACTGATGAAACTGCTAAGCCAGTTCATTATAGCAATAATGCACTCCAAGGTGTGGTATATCATGGTATATCATCACTTCTAGGGTATTGGATGAACTTGGCCTGTGGCATCGTACCCAACCACCCGAGGTAGGATGATATCCCATGATATACTACACTCTGTTGTGCATTACTGCTTAAACAGACAATACATAAATAAGAACTGCACTGAATCTTAAAGTAATTTTTCCTCATAGAAGTTGTTTTTTTAAGTACTGGTTCAAATTCTGTTATTGTTTCATCTACACAGGCCTATTAGTAACCTCAGTGAGTGTATCTTATTTACAGTCTGGTGTTAAGAGCCATTTTAGAACTGTGTGATGTAGTTTATGTCCCTCTCATCTACAGAGTTCTATACGCGTAGTAGAACATTGATGCAATGTGCCAGCAGTGGAAGAAATAAACAGGCACATAAACTACATTATACAGTACTAAAATGGTTCTTACTAGCAGCATGTACATGAGAAACATCCACTAGGATAACCGAAAAACCTGTATAGCTAGAAAATAACAGAATCTGAACCAGCATTTGAAAAACATCTTCCACTAGAAACAATTACTAATAGATTTTGCACAGTTCTTTAATATTTTCTATGCCTAGCATAAAATGTTATCCATGTGTCATGGTCAGTGTTGGAATTAAATGTTAGAACTGGGGGGGTGGTGGCATAAAGGTCATATCTTTAAGGGGAGCCCCCCCCCTTCCCATTATAAGTCTATGGCAGTGGTACTTGAGCTTCTAGGGCTCACTTTAGAGCCGGGGGATCGAGCCCTGGCAATCCTCACTGGAATTACTGGGAGTAGTGGCTATATTTTAATCTTCATCATTCTTGTTTGGTGCCCTGTTCAAGAGGGCTCATGTCAGACCTTGAAAATATTCTCTCAGTCTGAGCAGCAAAATTCCCATTTATGGATGCAGAATGAAAAATGACATGGTTACTTGTACTTTGTCTCACTGGAAAGGGTAGTCTGTACATTTTATCAGTGTTCCTGGTAAGCTATTCCTCCATATTGTGCACTTAAAAAAAACATAAATATAATACATGCTAACAGTACCATATCAGGGCTTTACATTCCTCTGGTAGTCCCAACATTGAAAAATGTGTTTTCTCCCGTAGTTAAAAGTGATTCTTTAAAAGGCAAGAATCCACTTACATTATACGATCTCATAAATACACTCTATTCAGCATTAGAAAATGGATAAATGAAATACTGTATTCTGATTGACTGTGGGTATATGGCTATGGGCATGTGTGTATGTGCCAGTACTGCCCCGTAAAAAAAAAAGGTCCAGCCATATGTACCGGGAATTCAGGCAAATCACATAAGGAATTCAAGAGTCACTTCACTCATTCCTGATTTCCATCACAAACATGGCTGCCACCTGTACTCTTACATGAAAATCTTCAACTAGGCCCTATATATAAAACTCCCATAAATTTAAAAGAAAGTTACAAAATTATGAATGTTCTTTCCAGTCCTGTTTCTTTCTTAAACATATCAACATATTTATTAAAAAATCAAGCAATATTCAGAGTTTTCACTTCTGGGGCCCAATACTGGAAAAAGGTCAGAAATGGAATGTAAAGGTTTGTGCTATTCTTGCCCTTGCCCATGACTCTCAGGATGCTATATTCAGTCGAATAGTGCACAAGTGCTACCCCCCTGAATATAGGGGTATGTCGCCACAGTGCTAAGTTGAGTAGTGCTGCCCCAACATGAATCTGGCTAGTGCTGGGAACAGACACAATAGCACTAGGAGCCCTCAGTGCAATATTCAGCCAGCAGCATACAAATGAGCCCATTCAGCATCCAAGGCACTAATGGGCCATTTGCATGACCATTGTAAGTTCTTTTACGTGGGAAGCAGCAGCAAGTTAGTGCCCCTCCTGTGACTGCCCCCCACCCTGATTGCTCACCCCTGCAACAGTGCAAAGATTCCCTGGTGTCTAGTGGCACCTCCATATCCTCTGATCCCCAGAGCATTAAAAAGAAATCAGCCCCGGTGTCTAATGATACTCCCACTGTCTGATCCCTGTCCCCATCCCTGGTACAAATAACAGTCCCTGGTGTCCAGTGGTACCCCCACCCTCCAATCCCTGGCCCCATTAAAAGAAAAGCAGTCCCTAGTGTCTACTGGTATTCCTATTCACCAATCACTCTCCACAATTTCTTAAAAAAGTCCCTGGCATTTAGTGCAATGCTGCACCACCCACAGCGGGTTCACCACCCTGCCACCCCCCTTTACCATAATCTCAGGTGCCAGGGGGGAGCCCCTACGTCAAATGGCATAGTCCCCTTTTCACCACCTCAGCTGGCTACCATATGCAATCACAGGGATATGCATCCTGTGTACTGTAAGGGAAGCGCATGTACTATCTACAGTAGACAGTACGTGCGCTCCCTTTACAGTACGCAGCATGTGCCCTGTCATTGCATACGGCAGCTGGCTGAGATGGTGAGAGGAGGGCTTTGCTGGTCATCATATGGGCTGGTGATTATGATAAGGGGGTGTGGCAGGATGGTGTACCCTGTGTGGGTGGTGTGGAGGGTGCCACTAGACACCAGGAACTTCTTTTGAGAAACTGCAGTGAGCAATTGGAGGGTGGGGGTGCCACTAGATATCAGGGAAGGTTTTATTTCTACCAGGGCTGGGGATCAGAGGGTAGTGGGTGTCACTAGACACCAGGAAATTGTTTAATTTTACTGGGGCCAAAGGTAGGGGGGAGCATTGGACACCAGGGCATCATTGAGTTTACCTGGGATGGTGATTGGAGGGTGGGGGGTGACATTGAACATCGAGAATGTTGAGTTTGTTATGCGGCTATGTTCAGGAGTGGGAACACTTACTAGGCTCCCCCAACCGCCAACATGGTTGTTGGCTGCAGTTTCTCAGCCTGTTGCTAGGGTTGCCCAGAGTAAGTCAGGGTTCTTCGTTGCAGTAATTGCACAGCACAAGGTGGCCTGTGCTATTCCTTTTGGGTAGTGCTTGTGATGACCCTCTCTCTTTTGGCTGTACTTGGCTTTAGATAGCTGTTTTTTTTTTTATTCTCAGCTGCCACTAACCTGAGTCAAACCCAGGATTTCATTTCTTCGCTGCACAAAACCAGGGAGGTCAACCCAGGTTACCGTTTAACTCTGGTAGAATGCTCTTCTGATGAAGGATGCCAACAGAGTTTTCCTTAGCCAGAGAAAATAAATCACTACATTGCAATTGACACATTCATGACTGCTAGGTAAATAAAAAGATTTTACTTTAGGAGTCCAGATGCAACGCTATTATGTCAATAGTATACATGAGAGGAAAATACTTTTACAGGAAAAATAAACATATGTTCTTTTAAATAACAGTAGTCAGAAAGGAAACACTCAGACTGCATTAATCTACTATAAAGAAGCCCTCACCTTTCTAAGTTTACAAATAAACTGAAATCTAAGCTCTCTGTCCCCCTACATGAACCTTAGCAAAAGTCCATCTCTCTTATCTTTCCAGATGGTGTCAAGCAAAAAAACCCACTTGAATGGAATCCTCTGAATTTATAGCTTACATTTTAGACTCTGTGATGGGTCATCCCTTTGAATTGACTAACCATTTAAAATTCTATACAAGTTTGAATTCTCTTTCCCCAGTCAGTTTATACACCTATAGGTGCCCAATTATATCCATTTAACTTTCAAACTCTGTGTGTATGTGTATGTGAGCGTGCATATCCACTCCCCCCCTTTGTCATTCCTGACATTTATTACCTGTTACACTGTCCAGAGGGATGGCCTGCAAGTAACGCAGAATCCCAGACAGTGGTTTACCCTTTGTTTTCAGCCAAGTCCAGGAAAACCTTTTGGTGAGATTCATAAGACCAGAAAATAGTGTTAGTAAATCCAATCAATTAATTACTTTGTTTCCATTTCTGTCACATCTCCCCCTCAAGTGATGAAGGCATGTCCTTTGGGCCACCCCAAGAGACACGATCGTTCATGCAGATTTTGGAAGTATCCAAAGGGTTCTGCCCTGCTGTTAAACCCGCCTAGACAGCCTGTCCGCATTGACATTTTGTTTACCACTGCGGTGGTGAATGATCATGTTATAGGCCTGCAGTACCAAACTCCAGTGCAATAATTTTCCATTTTGCCCGCTTGACCTATGAAGCCAGATCAGGGGGTTACTATATGTGACCACAGTAAATTTTCACTCGTACAGGTAAGGCTGCAGCTCCTGAAGGGCCCACACTATTCCCAAGCACTCCTTTTCAATTGTGGCATAAGCCTCTTTTCTGGGTAGCACCCTCCAGCTCAGATACACTACAGGTTGCTCCTCTCCATATGGCGTAACTTGGTTTGGCACGACTCCCAGCCCATGGTCTGATGCATCCACATGGACAATTAAACTTTAGACTATATTTGGGGCTAGCTAGCACAGCTGACCCACTTAAGGCCTTCTTTAGTTTTTGAAAAACAGACTCACAGGCCTCTGTCCACTTGACCTTCTTTGCTTTTCTCTTTTTTATTAGGACTGTCAGGGGTGTCGCCATATCACTGTAGAGAGGGACAAATCTCATGCAGTACCCCGTAGTGCTCATAAATGCCCTTACCTGTTTCTTAGTGGTAGGAGTTGGCCAGGTCAGGATGGCATCAACCGTGGCAGGCTCTGGATGGATGCGTCCACTTCTCACCCAGTGCCCAAGGTAGGACACTTCTGACATGCCTATTTGGCACTTCTCTGCCTTGACTGTCAGCCCTGCGGTCTTCAGCATCTGGAACACCTCTCACACATGTTGAATGTGCTCCTTCCAGGTCTGGCTGTATATGGCTATGCTATCCATATAGGCCAGTGCAAAATCACCTACCCCAGACAGAATGCGATCCACCAGCCGTTGAAAGGTTGAATTCTTCATCCCAAAGGGCAGTACTGTGAATTTGTGTAAGCCAAATGGGGTGACAAAAGCTGATCTCTCCTTGGCTGCAGGGGTCAGAGGTACCTGCCAGTAGCTCTTTGTTAAGTGTATTGTGGTCAGATACTTGGCTCCCCCCAGCTGCTCCAGGGTCTCATATTTTCTAGGCATGGGTAGGTGTCTGACTCTGCGCAGCTGTTGAGCTTCTGGTAGTCAACACAGAACCATGTAATACCATCCTGTTTAGAGATCAAGACCACAGGCGATGCCTAGGGGCTACTGAACTCCTGTATCATTCCAAATTCCAGCATCTCATGGAACTCTTCTTTTATGGTCTGCTTCACCTGCTCTAGTACCCTGTAAGGAGACTGTCTCAGTGGCACCTGGGCCCCAGTATCCACGTGGTGCTCAGCCAGCATGGTGAACTCTGGTTTCCCTGTGAACATGTCCCCAGACTCTCTCAACACACCCCGAATCTCCTGCACCTGGAGTGGTGTTAGCTGGTTGGAAAGGGCAAGGTTGTACATGAAGAATCCTACTTGGGCCTCCCCGAGGAGGTCCACCAGTGGATCAGCCTGAGTTTCCCCTTCTGGGGCACTACACATGCTGAGGACCAGTTCCTCCCTGTTGTAGTACGGCTTTATTCATGCTAATATTATACACCTTCCGCTTTCATCTCCTACTAGGTAGCTCTGTCAGATAGTGAACATAACTCACCTTTTGAACAATGGAGAATAGCCCCTCCCATGCTGCCTGCAGTTTATTTTGACAGACAGGGATGACTACTGTCACTCGCTGTCCCACTTTGTATTCTCAGGCTCAGGCCCCATAATCATACCAGACTTTCTGCTGCTGTTGCGTAGTAGCTAAGTGCTCCTGAGCAAGCCCCACGAGCTCCAAAAGGTGGGTCCTAATGTTTAGGACATACTCCATAACAGACTCCCCTTGGGAAGTATGATCACTCTCCCATTCATCTTGAACTAAATCTAGGGGTCTCCTCACTCTATGACCAAACAGGAGCTTAAAAGGTGAGAACCCTGTAGACTCCTGTGGGACTTCCTTGTATACAAAGAGGAGATGGGGCAAATATTTGTCCCTATCCCTCTTGAACTGATCAGCAAATGTCCTCAGCATGGTCTTAAGCAACAAATTCAATAGTTCCACCAGACCATTAGTCAGGGGGTGGTATGAGGAGGTTCTGAGGTACTTTACTCCACACTTCTCCCACAGCTTACTCATTAACCCTGACATGAATGTAACTACCCAGTCCCCTGAGGTTACTAGAATCCCATCAGTGTTAGATTAGAAAGGTAGTGGGCAGCTGGTAGAGATTTTATTATAAGCTGTCTACAGACCTCTCATTGTTTACCTAGCTATGCTGAGTGAGAAATGAATGAGGTATTTTAGAACTCTTGCAGCAGCCTGAGCCACATTGGAATCAGCTGTCAGGGGTTAGCTTTAGAATGTTCAGACTGGAGGGTATCCCGTGATGAGGGTGCTGGGGAAAGGGCCCAAACCGTAATGGCAACCCTCTCCCCAGCGAATTCCTCATGGCAATGGGAGGGTAGGGTGGCTGGATGGAAGGGGTCGTCGAGTATAGTGATAGGATGTGACTATATGTACGCATGCAGGGGAAGCGAGCACGCACAGCGAGGGGACGTGAGGGGTTTTGCCATGGTGGTTGCTGAGCTGACCCCGTGGTGAGGTGGGTGGGTTGCCAGTGCTGGTCGGTGAGGTACAGGGTTTGGGTCTGGGCGTGGTGCAATTTTATTGCACTCAGCCCGAACCTTTTATTTTTTAAATGTTTTCACCCTCCCAACATGGTACCCCCTGGAGTTGAGAATTCTTTAGTTAGGGGGTGTGGGTGAGGAGGCACAGTCCCCCACAGAAAACATTAAAAAGTAAGTCCCTGGTGCCATTTTGCTGTGTGCTGGGGTGTCAGAGTGCCAAAAATGTTTTCGGCACTCTAGACTTCTTGATATCGGCGATCACCTTTAGGCTTTCGCCATTATCACATAGAACCAGATTGGAGTAGTCAGTTAGAGGAAGTTCAGTGCAGAGTGAGTAAGAGTCAGAAGCAGAGAGCAGTGCTCTGATGGAGAGGTGCCTGCCAGCCTGCCTTGAGCCTGGGTGAAGGACCTCTGGTCACTTTCTCACCCTAGGGAGTGAAAATAGCAGCAGTACCACAGGAAGTGGTGGAGACCACTGCCAGCAAGACCCCAGTGGGTCAATCCAGAGAGAGGTGTAATGGGACTGTAGTTTCTGTGGGTCCAAGGGGCAATCCCCTGAGGGACCAGAAGAGTGTTCAGCTGCCCAAAGTAGGGGCAAAGTGTGTCAGTTAAAGTTATGGAAGAAAAGCAGAAAGGGAAGAGTGTTTTTTTTCAGAAGTCTGGTGTATGTAACAAAGGACAAACAAAACCTAAGTACAAAAACTGAGACTAGTCTAGAGGGAGTTGTTTGGCGGTGTATGTGCCCAGAGACAAGGCTAGATTGCACTACTCAGGGCCCCATTTTCACCACAAAAAATGTGCTGAGTGTAGGTTTTAAATGTATGGATGCCTTTCTAATACAAGTGAATTGGAGGATCCAAATTTGTGTAACCAAGAAGGAGTGACAGAGACTGGTTGGGGCCAGAGTGGGCAGAACCTCATCTGAAACTCCAGTCAGGGCTAAATGGTTCATGGAAGGGCACAAGGTTACCTTTGAGATGTTAACTTAGTCCACCGAATCAGGATAAAATGTATTTTTGTGTTTGCTTGCACGCATGTGCAAGAAACACATTGTAGTCAGCTTCCTTCACAAGCGGGTTGTGGAGGATCATCAGTGTTGTGCCGAATGGCAGCAGTCCATTCTGGGGCTGGTCCCTGCTGCAGCAAATAGAGGAGCATACTGTCGATGATGGGAGTTAATGAGCATGCTACTATGCTCAAAGAAACTCAGCCGCCGAAATCTGGGAATGCCTAGTCACTATGCAATCAACTGTTTTTGCTGCAGGGCATCTTTGACTGCAGTAGCCAATTACAAGCTGCATTGTGTGGTGTCCCCATGGTGACAGCTTCTCTGTCGGCCTCTCACAGTCCCCACAAAGCCAATGGAAAGCCGCTGCCCACCTCTCCCATTTCTAAAAGCCGATGGAGGTGCCCAATTCCTGTGTTGGCATGCCCCTCCCGGGTTCATTTGCCGACAGGGTAGCCCAGTCCCTGTTGGCATGATGTTGCTCCCCATTTGTTGCGTACCAAGGTGGTGCCCAATCCCCCTTGGCTCATGCACAGTCCCCCCTCAACAAACACCCAGGTAGCACGCTAGAAGCCCACTCCAGAGGCTTATGCGCTCCACCTGCACATTGCATGATCGACGGGGGTGCCCAATCCCTGTTGCCTTCAGCACCCCCAAATGAAACACCCAGGTGTGCCAGCACACTGGTAGCCAACCCCAGTGTGCAAAAAAGTGTCCCACGTTGCTGTATTATTTTTTAAAACTTGTTAAAACAGACCCTTGTGGTCTCTTGTGCCCTCCCCAACCTGCACCCACCCTCTCGCACCCCACCCCATACTTACCTCCAGAGCCCAGCGCGATCTTGTGGACCAGGAACACGCCTGGACTCTTCAAAGCTGACTGTGAACTAAGGAAATACTAGTAAGCTATATAATGGCATACAGTGCCTTCAGAAAGTATTCACCCCCCTTGGATTTTGTCACATTTTGTTGTGTTACTACCAGAATTTTTAATGCATTGAAATGATTTTTCCCCCTTGATTCACACAGCATACTCAACAATGTAAAGGAGCAAAAATATTTTTATTGTGTAACAAAAATTTATGAAACATTAAAAACTGAAATATCTTGTTTACTTAAGTATTCACCCCCCTGAGTCAATATATTGTAGAAGCACCTTTGGCAGCAATTACAGCCTTGAGTCTTCTTAGGTATGTCTGTATCAGCTTTGCACATCTGGATTTGGGGATTTTCGCCATTCTTCCTTGCTGATTTGCTCAAGCTCTGTCAAGTTGGATGGGGAGCATCGGTGAACAGCAATCTTTAAGTCTTTCCACAGATTCTCAATGGGATTCAAGTCTGGGCTTTGGGTGGGCCACTCAAGGACATTCACCTTCTTGTTCTGAAGCCACTCCAGTGTTGCTTTGGCTGCATGTTTGGGGTCATTGTCCTGTTGGAATGTAAATCTTCGCCCCAGTCCAAAGTCTATTGCAGACTGATGCAGGTTCTCCTCAAGGATGTGCCTGTATTTGGCTCCATTCATTGTTCCCTCTATCCTGACAAGTGCCCCAGTCCCTGCCATGGAAAATCATCCCCATAACATGATGCTGCCACCACCATGCTTCATGGTAGGGATGGTGTTGCACAGATTATGAGCAGTATTCAGTTTGTGCCAGGCATAGCGCTTTGCATTCAGACCAAAGAGTTCAATTTTTGTTTCATCAGACCTGAGAATCTTTTGCCACATGGTCTCAGAGTCTGCTACATGCCTTCTTGCAAACTCCAGGCATGCTATTATGTGGCCTTTTCTCAGGAGTGACTTCCATCTAGCCACTCTCCCATAGAGGCTACCTCTGTAAAGTGCTGCAGAGATTGTTATTCTCTGGACAGGTTCTCCTATCTCAGCCATGGAACTCTGTAGTTCTGTCAGGGTGGTCATTGGGTTTTTCGTCACTTCCCTGACCAAGGTCCTTCTTGCCTGGTTGCTCAGTTTGGGAGGATGGCCTGCTCTAGGAAGAGTCTGGGTGGTTCTGTAATCTTTCCATTTCCTAATGATGGACTTGACTGTGCTCCTGGGAACTTTCAACACCCTAGAAATGTTTTTATACCCCTCCACAGATCTATGCCTCCTCACAATTCTATCACGGAGTTCTACAGACAGCTCCTTGGTCTTTATGGTAGAGTTTCTGCTCTGACATGCACTGTCAACAGTGGGACCTTATATAGACAGATGTATTTCCTCTGAAATCATGTCAACCATTTGAACTGACCACAGGTGGACTCCATTCAGGTTTTAGAGTGATCTCACAAGGAAATTGGATGCACCTAAGCTCAATTTGGAGTGTCATAGCAAAGGGGGTGAATACTTATCAAATCAAGACATTTCAGGTTTTTATTTTAAATTACATGTACAAAAAATTCCAGAAGTTTCATTTCACTTTGACATTATAGAGTCATTTGTGTAGATACGTGACAAAAAAATCCCATATAAATGTATTTTAATTTGAGTTTGCAACATCACAAAATGTGACAAAATCCAAGGGGGGCGAATACTTTCTGAAGGCACTGTAAATGGTGTTTTTTCAGCTTAGGTGGATATCTCAGCCATTTTGGGGAATTTGTTCACCAAAGTTTCAACATGGGGTTCTTGGGACCCCACCTCATGAACTTGGTCACTGTCATTTTGTTATTCAGTCCTGAAAGGTAATTTTGCAGTCACTGTGCAGAATCACCTTTCAGGACTGATTAATAAAACTATAGCATAACAGTTCATGAGGTAGGCCCCCAAAAACCCTATGTTGGAAATTTGGTGAAAAAAATCCCCAAAGTGACTGTTTTATTAGCATGCATTGCTCAGCTCTTACACATACTCGTAACTTTGAGAATTTTTAATATTTTCACTCCAGACTTTTAACATTGCCATTTTACCACACCTCCTTATGAACAGTATAGATATCATTTTTCACATCTTACCCGAAATGTGTTTTCGCACATGTAGTGCACAATGGCGTGGTCAGTGTGCGAAATCAATGTTCGGGACGGATTTAGAAAATCACAGTGACATTGTTCATGAGTAGAGGTCTTAAAATGCATATGTTAAAATTTTGGTGACAAAGTCCATAAAATGACTTTGTTACAGTGTGCATTGTGCAGTTTCCATGCACCCCTGTAACTTCACAAATTTGTAATATTTTCACTCCAGATTTTCAGCATTGGCATTTTTCCACACCTCCTATGAACAGTACAGCTGTCATTTTTCACATCCAGGCTGAAATGTGTTTTTGCACCTCCAGTGCAAAATAGCTTGGTCGCTGTGGGAAATTGGTGTTCGGGACAGATTAAGAAAATCACAGTGACACTGTTCATGAGAGGAGGTCCCAAAATGCCTATGTTGAAAATATGGTGTAAAAAATCCCCAAAATAATTACATTATGGGTGTGCATTGCACAGTTTCTACACATGCTTGTGATTTCACCAGTTTTTTTATATTTTTACTCCAGATTTTCAACATTACCATTTTTTTATATCTCCTCATGAACAATACAGCTGTCATTTTTCACATCCTGTTCAAAATGAGTTTTTACACCTGTGGCACCAAATGGCGCAGTAGCTGTGCAAAATCACCTTTCGGCTAGCAAACTGATAGTGTCACTGTTCATGTGGTGGGGTCACAAAAAGCCCATGTTGAAAACTTGGAGTAAAAATACCAAGAAACGTCCAGGGCATTAGGGTTTCTGACCATAATGCCCTACCCTGTAGGGACTAACAGGCATCAGGGGTGTGACTTGGGATTGTCGACAGTAATGCTCACACCATTCTACCCCCACCCTGCAGCCAGTGAGGCTTCGAGTGTGCTTTGGACTCTTTGGCCCCAGAGTTCACCCCATTCTCTTATACTGCACCTATTTCAGCGTATTTCCTTATGGAATGAGGTGAGTGTAAAGCCTGAACACCCCAAGACACACCTCGACACTTGTCAGCGTCTGCAGTGTAGGGTGAGGTGAAATGTCGTGACCGTTATGGGCAACGACTCAAAGGCACACCCTAATGCCTGCCCATCTCTTCAGGGTTGGGGTAGAGTTGGCACAAGTTCAATACTACACTGCCATTCCTATATTGCGTCTGTCTAACTCCTGCACTTCCACTGCTAATGCCAGCAAGCAAAAATTTGGCATTGACAAATGCTTGTTAGGTGTGTGGCAACCTCCACATAATAGACACTTATGGAAATGTAATGTACTAGAGATCCCTAGTACAGAGGGAAGGACTGTTTGAGGTTCTGTGAGAGAACTGTACAAAAACCCAACTATCTGTTCTGGAAAAGAAAGTTCTTGGAGTCAAGCCTACATTTCAGTTGCCAAACCTGGGGAACCACCCCATTCTGTGTCCACCTGTGTCAGAATAAAGCCATACTGTAAAATCCCATTTCCAGTAGCGAACATTACATCTGTGCTTCTCAGTGTGAAATTGTTTATGAACCCCCTCAGAAGATAGACATAGCATAGCCCTAGCACCTCTCTCCCAGAACTTGGAGGAAATTTAAGTGTTTATTTTGCACCCTAATCCCAGGACCTTTAGATGCCGAGCCAGGTTTTTGCTTCGGCGCAAGGGGTGATACCTATTTTTATGCCAACTTGTGGTTTGTTGCCTTTTCTGGGTACTAGTTAGTGGGGTTCTGGTTGCAAGATGCCACTCTTGGCCAGGGTAAGAGTTGCATGAAGTTGGCACTCTGTTCTGTCAGTATCTCCTGGGGAAAGCCTACCCGGCTAAATACCTCCAACAGTGCATTAGCCACCTTTTCTGCCTTAATGGACAAAAAGGCCATGACCTCTGGGTATCTTGTGGCATAATCCACTACTACCATGATATATTGCTTGCCAGTGCTACTTGGGGTGCTAAGCGGCCCTGCTATGTCCACAGCTACCCTTTTGAAGGGTTCATCAATATTCTGAATTTGTGAATTTCATGTTAACACTCTATGTTTGTGTGTGTGTGTGTGGGGGGGCATTCTACTAGAAAAATAATGCAGAGTATTTAATTTTTAAATTCCATGGTAAACAATCAGACCTTCTATTGAATGTATAGTAAGGTTAAAACCAGCTGTGGATGAACTATTTGACATTTTCTAAGAAATATTTTATTATGTTTTTGTGTTTTTTTTTTATCTTTTAAGAGTTAATTTCAAATTGTATAACCCATGTTCTAAGCATAATAAGACCCTTCAGGGTATGGGATATTAGTGTATACCTATACTTTCAGGGCTGTAATGCCATTGGGCCTCATCATGCTCCTGGGTGGGGGTTGGGGGGGTATCCACCAACACGCCACACCCTGTCAGGTCTTGTTGCTTACATCATGTGTGCTTGCTAACTTATCTAGGAAGTCAGTATAACAACTTTTGCATTGGGATTTTCTGACTTTATAATACACTTATTACCTCATAGTGCTTATATTAAAATTAGACTGTGATGCCACATACACAGCAATTGTATAGTCAGTTGGGAACAGTGAGAATTTTTTTTAAAATAGCTAGTGGAATTAGTATAGTATGATACTTGTTAATGGATTAACAGAGAGAGCTGAAGCCAAAAGACTTGAATGTAGTGAAGTTCATGGCAATTGGGCCATGACAAAGAAAAAAAGATGATTCTCAGGGTTCACATTTTATTTTCAAACAAACATTTTAGTAGCAGTAATGCACATGAGTTGTAGGGGGTAGCAATTTGTACTTGAATTTTTATATTTTCTTTACTTGTTTGTATCGATCTTGAGTACTTTATCACTTTATTTCTTGCACTTTTCGTGCTATTTTGCACTTTATTTCTGTGTTTGCAAGTTGTATGAGTGACACTATGCACCGTCACTTTAATGAATGGGAGGTTCATAGCAACATGGGCACTATAAGAATGGAGCTGATTCAATGCCCCTACATCCCTGAAAAAGCATCAGAGTGACGCGAAATGTCGACCACACCCACACGCACTGAGAGGGTGCACTACTCCGTGTAGTCCATTCGTATTTTGTTCGGATAAACATATCATTGTATCCTAACATTCGGATGTTTTTTACTCTGACTTTTGCATGAACTAGATTATCATGCCACAAGAGTTTCACAAGAGATTTTGAACTTGATTTCACCCCTGCAAAAACACAGACTGTACTGTGAGTATCTTACTGTTATTATTGTAAGCCTGTGGAGGGCAAATTGAAAAAACATGTACTTACCAGGCAAATACTCAGAAAATTCTGAGGATCAACATATTGTGTTGTTTTTTCTGCTCTTAGTAAATAACCATATACTGTCTTAATCATTTTATTTTCTTTGACATCTGCACATTAGGGAGACTCTTTCCTGCACAAGGCTACCAGTCAGAATTCTGCAGACATAATTATGGGCTCACACTTGCATTCCTCTATAGAGTTGGGGTTGATGGGCAACATTTACTGTATATAAACCCTACTTTTGAACACTTGTATCTCACTGCACCTGACAGCAGAGAATGTAGACAGTTCAGGAATCAACGAACTCAAAAAATTTCAGCCTGATCCAAGTAAAGGCTTGTGAAGATAAAAACTACATGAAAATAAAGGTTTTAAGTTTTTGAAATGTTGCCTTTTTTGGAACAGTTTACAGGTAAAAATACAACACATTATACAAACTGGCACAGTAACAGCCCGCACTTTACTGTAGCCACTTTTAGTATTCTCATTTAAATGACAGTTTCTGAGTAACCTGAGTTTAAATTTAATATTCTGGACAGGGGCAGTATAGCAAAATCCATAAAATAAGATGAAGAATCATATCTATGAAATACATTTTGTAATTGTATCTGTGTCAGTATTCTGAATAACATATTCATTAAAAGTTCAGCAGATAAAATATATACACAGAGATCGAAACAAAGGATTACATGCCAGCTTGGAGGAACAAATACAGCAGTGTGCAAGGTTCACCATTCAGAGAATCCTGCAGAGAGACATCATTGAACTAATCTGCCATTGGTATACTGGTGACGCCATTCCAGTGACTTCCAGGGCTCCTAAGGGGTCTTAATTAGCAGTTTCCCTTTGCTCCTTCCATAGTATCATACGAGTTGGAAAGCCATGGGCCACGTGACTCGCCTTTTTTTATCCCAAATATTTATATTTTTTGCTTCCCATGTATTTATCCAGGGATGTCTTGAAGTGCACCATGGAATCACTCAGTACTACCTTGCCTGGTTAACTATTCCAGGTGTTTATGATACTTTGATTGAACCAAGCTCCTCTCTTTTCAGTCATATGTATTGCACCTATTAACTGATATAAATGGAATCTGTTTGACCTTTCTGATTGTTTTAATTCTGATCCAATACACTCCATAAGGTCTTTATTTTGTATGGCCCTAAAAACCAGACATAAATCCCTCCTAAGTCTTCTGTATTGTAACAAGTAAAATATAGGATAGTGCACGGGGAACAATTAACAACAGGGCTATTCTTTCACTGAGTTGGCACTATGATGATGGATTACCTCGAGAGCGCAGCTCGAGAGGTAATCCATTGTCGTAGTGCTAATGAGGTGAAAGATTAGCCCTGTTGTTAACTGTTCCCCATGCACTTTTCTTTATAGTGTATAGTGTAACGTGACTTTTTGGGAAGAAAAAAAATCACTACAGCATGTTTCTGTTTCAAAGCATTTTTACTGAGGTCCTAGAAGTGAAAAGAACTTAACATTTTGAACGTTTTAATGTTTAACATTTTAACTGTCTAAAAACTCACATACAGCAGCACCCAGAACAGCAATTCACGATCTGCAGGGAAGAGAAGAGAAAAGGGGTCGGTAGTGAGGATCACATTTCATCACATTTTAAATTTAGACCCTCCCACGCAGAACAACAAACCCTGTTAGTCCATTTGAATTTTACCTTATTCAGAATCAGAGGATGTGTCATGAATTACTGCAACTCGCTTCTGTTTTGGTGGTGCTGCTGGATGTATTATCATAATTGTTGAATTTTTGAACGTGCAGCCGCTGCTGAAGATTTGAATGTTTGATGAGTCCATCAGTGGTTGTTTAGCCACTCGAACTGGAGTTTCCTGAATTTGTATCTTGTTAGGGACAGGGCTGCTTGGGTCAGATAGAAGTACTCTTTTCATTACAGAACTGAAAAATATTTTTGAATGCCTCTTCTGTTTGATCTCTGATAAAAATGAATAATTATTTATTGATTGGACATTGCGGTGCCCAGACACTTGAGCCACTTCAGTGAGGGGTATATTGTGATCCACTAGATTCTGTATAGAAGTTTTCCGGGTAGAACGGTTTGTTATGTTTTTGTTTTCAGGCAGTCCTGCTGACATCTTCATGTTTTTCATCATGGTACGAATTTTGTTTTCACCGACTGTCATTGACGTATACCAGTAGGAAATCCCAGGCTTGTGGTTCACATTGGGTGCGAGATAGAAAGGAGTGTCTGGGTCCAGCATTTTAAGGGGCCTCTGTTCTTTGTATTTTATGTAGGCTGCAATTGGGTCTCTGTCTGGGCAGTTGGATTGGTACATGCAAGGTTTTACAGTTCGCACATCTCTTGTATCCTCTCCAGAGCGGGTCTTTGTCTGCCTTTCATTATACTCCAGATATGGGGTGCCTTCGGTGTCTGTGTTCAACTCAAGATCTCCCCACCTCAGGTTGAATTGCTCAGTGGTCCTCAGGGCAAAATAAAGGCCAATGGTAAAAAACATCAGGTTGAGCAATGATGAAGGGTTCTGTAATCCAAGTACACCAGTGCTGTACAAGCTCTCTATGTCTGTGTCACTTAGTGGGTGAGCACGATGAGGTTTGTTCCCTTTGCCAATTTTTTTCAGGTGCTTCTGCTTGACACACAATGTCTTTACTGTTTGTGGGAATGATGTTTCTGCTGATTTGTAGATAGAGTCTTTTCTACCACACTTTTCTAAGTATCAGTCCACACTACCCGGTATTCCTCTGTGCGTGGAGGGTTCATATTTACTACCATCTAACCTTCTTATTTTGTAGATGAAATCGGCTAACAGTGGGTCTAACTCTGTTGTTTGAATATCATGTATTGCCCTGTGCTCGTCGTTGTCTCTCAGGAAACTACATAATTGCCGTATGTCATTATCTGTTTGTTTTGCCATTTTTTTGTTTTCCTGTTCCAGGATGAATCTTTCCCATTCGTATAGTGGCTTTGACAGTAGTGCCACCGACATTGCTACTTCCAGTGTGTGTCCCTGTCTATGGAGTGAGCCCTAACTGTCAGATGCTGCTCGAGGACACAGTGTGTGACGTACACAGTGCAGTAGAACAAAAAATCATTCTGCTGCACTGCGAACGTCACTAGTGCAGCAGAACAACATTTCAAGAGCGATGGATTTCGGTGGAGAATGACATTCCACTATACACTATAATATAATTCCCTCAGAAGCAATGTAAAGATTTGTCACTTACAGTGTACCTTGCTAAACAATGTGCACTGATGCCCTATATGTGTTGACCCATACCAGTTGTATGATGCTGATTTTCTTGGTTTATTGATTGAAAAAGTGTTCACTAATCAATCTGTCCATATGATAAAAAGATAAACTACAAAGAAGTCCTTTTCTCCCTCACCTACCCTACCACCCCCCCCTGGACTCAGGCTGTTACCATCTCACTTTACGCCTGCTGCCCCTCTTTGACTAAGCCAACTTCTGGTTGCTTCTACCATCAGACAGCCTTCCCTTGGCTGCCCTCACTACCTGCAGTCCTGTTTGTCTTGCTCGTGACTGTAACGGTGACCCCAATTTGAGCACTATTTAATTTGTATCTACCAAATTTACCATTAACTTTCCTACTGCTACTGTCTGATGACACTTTGCTTTACTTAACGAATCCTTGTTGCCCTGTTTATTATGTATTGTTGTAAGTGGATCCCAAGAAATTCTGGAGTCAAATAAATTTGCTATGTAAACATGCCCCCAATGCCCAGGATGGAGCACTACTTGTTGAGAAGACCCTGATCATGACTTCTCCACAGTAGCAGAGGCATTCAATGCCTCTTTTTCCAACCCAGGTGGACTCTCTCCCCCCATCCCTCCTGGTACTCCCCTCATTCACAGTACCAAATGGGAGCATGCTCGGCCCCAGTTTCACCTGGAAATTGTCAAACTATCTGAAGTACTTCCTGTCCTGCTCAAAATTAACCCTGATTCCTGCCCGGGACATGACCTGCTTGAACCAAGGCTGCTGAGGGCCGCTGCTCCTGCTATAACCTTCCCTGTTGTCTGGCTCATCAATAGGTCCCTCCTCGAAGGAACCATCTCAAGTAAATGGAAAATAGCAACCATAGTCCCAGTCCGTAAAAAAGGGCCCAGGGACAAAGTGGGGAACTAAAGGCCTATCTCCATTTTCTGCCCTCTGGGGAAGGTGCAGGAGAGATTGGTCCACAACCAACTGTGTGACTACCTTGAGCAGCACTCTCTCCTAGCCAATGTACAACATGGCATCAGGAAAGGCCATGGCACAGACATGGCTCTTATCTGGCTTATGTCTGATGTCCTTGACACCATGGACCAAGACTCTCAGATGGGCGCATTATTTATCGATCTGTTGAAGGCTTTTGACTTGGTCAGCCATAGTCTTCTCTCCAAACTCCATCTCCTCAGAGTGGATGGGCTCTCTCACTCCTGGTTTGAGAGTAATCTACTCAATCGAAGCCAAACAGTCGTCTGGAGAGGAAAGCAGTCCAGCACCTGACTGGTAGCCTCTGGGGTTCATCAGGGCTCAATCCTGGTATCCCTGCTCTTCACTCTCTTTGTCAATGACTTAGAGAGGGTTCACAGGCCAAGCAAACTTAACTTCTATGCAGATGACACTGTCGTCTACTGCAGTGACCCACTGCCTAGCATTATCACTGCCAAACTACAGACCAGCCTTTCAGTACTTGAAGCCTGGTTCTCTGCTAACTCCCTAGTATTAAATGAGGAGAAAATGAAGGCTGTCCTGTTTGGAACCAGACACCTCAGTTCGGACAGATGAGACCTACTCCTGCTCCAAACTGCCCAGGGGAAGCGAGTCGAGGTCCTAGATATGATCAGATACCTAGGGATCCTCCTTGACCAGGAGCTATCCTATAAACCACACATCGCATCTTTAACTAAGTCCATCCACTAGAGGCTTGGACTCTCCTCTACCATCTGGGAAGCTTCCTTTCTGATGACGCTCGGTGTGCAGTCGCTAACTGCACCCTTCTCCCCTACCTCCTCTATGAGGGCCCCTCCGCTACAGTTCCTATGAGAAGGGGAACTAAGAAAACTCACAGTACTTTACCATAGAGTGGCGTGCTTTGCCACAAACTCCCCCCCAAGGAGGCACCACTGTGAGGTCCTCGCAGACCTCAACTGGCCCACCATATGTCATAAGTTGGCATACTCCTCCATTTGCCTGACCTACAAATTCATCACCTCTGGCCCTCCTCCTCACCTGCATGGACAGCTCAACCCCAGAGTACAATGCTGAGATATGAGATCCTCAGCTGGCCGTCCCCTTGACATCCCTTGTGTATGCACCAACCTGGGCAAGCACTCCTTTAAATACACTGCCCTGCAAATATGGAACATGCTCCCAGCAAACCTGGGTGATAGGCCTTCACTCCAAGGATTTAAGTCGGGCCTCAAAGTATACCTCCTGGAACTTAGCCTTTGTGGCTTTAATCGCTAGCCCCTTTCCCCTCTTAATCAACTGTGACCATTGTATTACAATTGCCTTATATGATGAACGTGTCTACCGTGACGCCTGTTAATTCCATGCATTGTGTAACTGTGATTTCTGGACTGTCAACCTGTAATTGCTGTCTCTCTAATGTTATGTCTCAATTTTAACCACTGTATTATTGTCCACTGTATGTAACCTCTGCTGCCTGTATCTAATACTGGGTCGCCCCTGAAAAAGGGACCTCTGGTTTTAGTGGGATTACCCGGTTACTAAAATCTAAATAAATAAATAAAATTGGCGTCATACTTGTATAAAAGAGTCTCTGACTCTTAGGTATCCTCTGTATGTACTTATTGTCGAATTTAAAGTGGGACCTGTATAAAAGAGTCTCTGACTCATAGGTATTGTAATTTGAGAACTTAACAAATAAAGTCCCCAATGTACAGTAGGTACTGTATATGCAACTCTCTTCCCCTCCAGTACAGGTGGCTGTCACTGGGAGCCCATCCACAGTAACCCCCAAAAGTAAATATCCCCATCCACATTATAGCCACTGTTTAATCCTAGATGGGCTTTTCCATTCTATGCCCTACATAACCCCCTAGTCTGCACATATGGGGAGCTAACAGCATACTTAACATTCCAGTAGGGATTGGAGAGGATAAGGACCTGTATGGGGGTAGGGTGAGGGGGTGGGTAACGGTGCAGTGGACAATGATGAATGGTTTCCTTTTTTTCATATTTAAAAAAAACAGACAAGGGACAGTTTTCTTTACTTCAGGGACAGGACACTGGGGGATTGGGCACTAGGAGGGGGGACACTAGACTACCAGGGACTGATTTTTTTTGTCACTCTGGGGACAGCGGTTGGCCGATCGGGTTGGGGGTGTGCACCACTACACTACGACAGCATTATATTTCATATGGCTTGGGCGATCTGGGATGATGAGGGGCCACTACACTATGGAAAATGTTTTCCATTATCAGGTGGAAGATCGGGGAAGGGGGGAGCTACACTACAGAATAATGTTTTAGGATGAAAGCCAGTCTGCTAAGTGGCCTGAATGGCCATGCAAATCTAAGGGCCGAAGCTCTCTCAGATTAGAGTGGTCTTTGAGGTGCATGACCATTCAGCCCACACAGCAGAGAGTTGCATCAGGATCACACCTAGTGATCATTGGGGTAGATTGCTGAGCCCCTTGTTCTGTGAACTGCAGTGACACCCCCCAAAATCCCATATTGCCACAATACATTGGTTTGCAAGTGCAATCAACGTAAAAAAGGACTAGGTTGGAATGCACACCTTGGCCCACAAAGGTGCTGCAGCTTGATACTCAAAAAGCAAAATTCAAAAGAAACGCTGCACACACACCAGACAGGTACTATTTAATTTAGTTTATTCAAAATAACAAAAGTACAGACAGAGTCGGGCTGACACACCTACGTATCGTCTCCAAATGATGAAGATTCATTTGAAGTGATACATAGGGGTGTCAGTCTGGCTCTGTCTGTGCTTTTGTTATTTTGAATAGACACTAAATTAAACAGTACCTGTCTGGTGTGTGTGCAGTCTTTCTTTTTGTTTTCACCTAATGCCAATGCCATCATGATTGCTTTTTTGTGCAGTCAGTCTAGTTTAGTATGACCTTTTATACAGGTAGGTAGGTAGGAATTTTAAGATAGCATCCCTATTTGTGGTCACGTATCCATGATCTGTTTAAAAGGACACAGTCTGTCACCATTGGCACTTTGATTTAATTGGCCACTATAATGGACTAAGTGACTACTGTCTTGCTGCTCACAGTAAAATTATACCTCTAATCCTCAGTGTCTCACCCACATCTCTGTTTGATCTGCTCATCTGAGACATACCTGACTCTTATACGGTATGGTGTCTGCTGGTTTGCCTGTTCAGGCTGAATCATGATTTTATTATGTTTTATACTGTTGTACTGTACTGCTTAGTTACCAGTCAGGTGTGGCTGAAAAAGGAAATGATCCCAGCCCACCCCTTGTAAACAATGCGATGACATAAAAAGGCTGTAAAACCTCATGACTGACTCTTGGACGGTAAGACAGCTTTCTGACTGCAGGGACTAGCATATGTTGGCTGGTTCTTTACATCATAAGTAAGGCTAGATTATTTCAGTTATGCACTGTGGGACATTGTTATGAGAATCCTTGCTGACCAGTAGCCATTCACATATGGACTGCTTGTTTTATCCTTGTCATCAACAACCTTACAAATGTAGCCTTCCCCCACCTTGGACCTTGGGTATTATGGGGCCCTTAATCAGTATTGTTTTAGGTTCGGGGCTAACATGGCATGAGGTAACAACATGGTGCCTTTAGCACATGCAAACCTAAATTAAATAACTTCATTTTTATGTTGGCGCACTTGCGCAGCCAACATCTTGCGGTAGTGCAGATTTGGAGGCACGGTAACTGTTGGGTGAATGCAGGGCACGCATCAGTAGGTGCATCCCTCATTCCCCAATCAGTCTGCATGCTGGCACCACACCACCCGGGCGAGTACATTTAAGGAAAGGTCCTCTGCAATGCGAGCAAAGCTCGTCACATGCAGCGGACCTCCCAACATGCTTACCCAGAAACACAAACATGGCGGGCACACTGCCAGCCAAACTGAAGACTTTGGGGGTGCCCAATCCCCCTGTTGGCTTACTCTGCCCCAATGTATGTGCTGATGGGGAAGCCCACTCCCCGTCAGCATAAAGGACCCCCCATTTATTATATGCTGAGGGGGGTGCCCAATCCCCCTCGACTCTTGCCCCCCGCTTTCCTTGTGTGCTGACAGGGGTGCCCAATCCCTGTCGGCATAAAGTAACCCTTCCCTTTGTTGTGTGCTGATGGGGGTGCCCAATCCCCCCTTGGTTACAGCTCTCCCCACAAAAAAAAGCCCACCCCAACATGCCACATGCCCCTGTAAACAGAAAAATGGTCCCGCAATGTTTTTTTTTTCTACCTGTGGAAAAAGGAAACAGTCCCTCAGTGGTCTCCCTGCCCCTCCCACAACCCATGCCCACCCACTATGCACCCTGCCTCCCCACCCCCTCTCCCCCATACGTACTCATGGAGTCCGGGCGAGATGATCTGCGGTGGACTGGCAACACGTCTGCACTCTGCTGTGCAAAATCACATTTTACCCCCTGCGGCAGAACCCCTCAGGTTTCCCAAGCCCAGGAGGAGTTTTAGCTCATTTTTGGGCCAGTGAGTCCAGAGTGTGGGTGTGGAACTTGTGAGGAGAGGATGCGTCATACAGCAGGCAGGAATTTTTCTCAGTTTTCTGGTCCCAACCATCAGATGCTTCATGGGAATGGTAGCTTGGCATACATACATTAATGGACATGCTGACGTCTTCCGCCTGGAGCGTCCCCACCCGGAACTACTGCTCCTAATCTGCACCGCCACGGAGGGTGCAAAGAGGAACAGGGCATACTCTGGGGCATCTTCTGTCTAAGATGGTGCTGGTTCTTGTTCTGGTCCCCAAAATGTGCCAAACTCCTGGCTAGTCTGGTCCATTGTAGTATGAGCTCTCAAGCTATCTTCCCCTCTTAATATAGAAATGGGGGAAGAGGGCTAGGCCAAAAACAGTCATGCCAGAGTTCCTAGTTGAATAAGCCATAAATTAAAAAGCATCAACATCCAGACACCCTGTCTCCTAGCTGAAGCACAATAGGAAGTCACCCTCAGGGTCAAGCTTAATCCTTTGAGCAGTCCCTAGTAACCTGCCTTGAGCTTGGAAGAAGACAGAAGTTGGTTACATTCTGAACAGTTTCTAAGAAGTCCCTGTTCTTCGTCAGGTGTGTTCTCTAGAACTACACACAGTACTTCATGTAAGATCTCACCAAGGATCTGTACTGGGGCAGAATCACCTAATTTCTTCAAATAGACACCCCTTTCCTATGCAACACAACATCCTATTTGCTTTTTCTGCAACCTTTTGAAATGTTGCATGGGACTTAAGATTGTCATCGTTATACTGTTACCGTAGGTACTGGAGCAGCTCAGGAGGGTTATAGGGACATTTGTAGGCAATACAAACTCTTTGGCAAAGTTAGAAAAACAATATCAAAACACAGAGACATAGATTTTGTCAACAGAAAAAGACTGGTGGCCCATCTAGTGTGCCCTTTCTGCTGCCTATTCCGACACCTGTGATCCTATTTGGTCAGTGGCATCCCTTCTGTCTCCCTTCCCTCACCCTAATTTGCCCATGTGACGATCCCTTGAAGTGTCCAACAGTCTTTGCCCCCACTACCTCTTCTAGAAGGCTGTTCCAGTCATCCACCACCCTGGTGTGAAGATGCATTTCCTCACATTTCTCCTAAACTTCCCCCCTGAGCATTATTGCATGCCTCCATGCTCTAGTGCCTTCCTTCCTCTAAAAGAGACACCCCACCTGCACCTTGTTCATCCACATGAGGTACTTGAAGGTCTTAATCATGTCCCCTCCCTCTCTCTCTTTTCTCTCCTCCAGTGAGTACATGTTGTGATCCTACTGCTTTGCTTTGTATGGCTTTTTGTACAACCTTTTGGTTGCCCTCCTCTATACCACTTCCACCATGTCAATGTCCTTGTGGAGGTGTGGCCTCCAGAACCGTATGTAGTACTCTGGGGGGGAGGGGAGTCTCAGTAGTGAGTGATACAACAGCAGCACCACCTTCCTCCTCCTGCTCAAGATCCCTCTCACAGTGCACACCAGCATCCCACTAGCCTTTCCTACTACCTTGTCACATTGACCAGCTTCTGTGAGGTCATACAATATTATGACCTCAAGGTCTCATTCTTGCATGGGGACTCTTAAGTGCATCTCCCTCATCTTCTACACAGCTCCTGGGTTTCGATCTGAGGTGCATGACTTTGCACCTTTTGACATTAAAACCCAGCTGCCATGACGTAGACAACTCCTCTGGTTTCCCTAGATCCCTTTGCAATGTCTCGGAGCCGACTCCATGGGTACTTGGGTGCTCTAGCACCCAGAAAGTTGACATAAGCACCCTCAATATTTCGAGCGCAGCCTGCAACAAAGGATTATTAGGGAACTTGGTCATAGGAAAAATACTACCTACTAGCAATGAGCACCCACAAACATTCCTGAAAGCTGGCATTCCTCCACCCCTTCCTGTGTGCCCACCCTGTTGAAGATTTTTGCAACACCCACAAAGAGACACAGCTTCCCCTCCAGCTCCTCAGCAATGTCACTTATGAAGACATTGAAGAGGACTGGTCCCAGCACTTATCCCTGTGGTACCCTGCTAGTCACTTTCTCATCCCATGAGTGTCTGCCATTTACCACCATCCTTTGCCTCCTATACTTCAACCAGTCTGATACAGAGCTTGTCACTTTCTCACTCACCCCCAGGCTACTTAGTTTCTTAATGAGCCTCCTATGTAGCACAGTGTCAAAGAACTTACTGAAACATAGAAACAGAGAAACCTAGACTTCGCTGGCAGATAAGGACCATTTGGCCCATCTAGTCTGCCCATCTCCCTACCTACAGGATAGGCCGCAGATCTTAGTTAACCAACAGCCTATTTCTTCCTACCCCCCACAAGAATTGCCTTATGTCTGTCCCATGCATTCTTGAATTCTCCCACAGTTTTGGACCCCACAACCTCCGCAGGAAGGCTGTTCCATGCATCCACTACCCTCTCTGTGAAATAATACTTCCTCACATTGCCCCTGAACTGCCCCCTTCTGTCTTTAAATTGTGTCCCCTTGTTCTTGAACGTCTCTTTTTCTGAATGATGCTACCCTCTTGGACTTTGTTGATTCCACTGAGGTACTTAAAAGTTTCTATCATGTCCCCCCTCTCCCTTCTTTCCTCAAGGGTATACATATTAAGCTCCTTTAGTCTCTCCTCATACGGCTTCTCTTGCAGACCCTGCACCATTTTAGTTGCCCTCTTCTGGACTGCCTATATCCTGTCTATGTCCTTGTAGAGATGGGGTCTCCAGAACTGGATGCAGTACTTCAGATGAGGTCTCACCAACTGTCTGTACAGAGGGATAACAACTTCCTGTTTTCTGCTGCTGATGCCTCTCCCTATGTATCCCAGTATACCCCCAGCCCTCCCTACTGCCTTCTCACATTGCTTGCTAACCTTAAGGTCATCTGATATGATTACCCCAGGTCCCTTTCCTTTTTGTTGTTGTTACTACCCCCATTGTGTATTCTTCCCTGGGTTCTTGTTCCCAGGTACATTATTTTGCACTTCTTTGCATTGAATCCTAGCTGCCATACTTCTGACCATTCCTCCAACCTTGCCAAGTCCCTTCTTATCCTTTCCACGCCTCCTTGTGTATCAACCCTGTTGCAGATCTTTGTGTCATCTGCAAAGAGACATACTTTTCCTTCCAGTCCCTCTGCAGTGTCACTTATGAAGACATTAAAAAGGACTGGACCCAATGCCGAACCCTGCAGTACCCCACTAGTAACCCCTCTTTCTTCAGAGTGGACTCCATTTACAATTACCTTCTGTGTCCTGTTGTCTAGCCAATGTTTTACTCAGGCTACCACCCTGGGACCACTCCCAGGCTGGTTAATTTGACTATTAATCTTTTGTGTGGGACTGCGTCAAATGCCTTGCTAAAGTCTAGGTAGACCATGTCTACAGCCCCTCCCTGGTCTACTACTTTGGTCACCCAGTCAAAGAAATCTATTAGATTCGTCTGACATGACCTTCCTGCTGTGAACCCATGCTGCCTTGGGTCCTGTGCCCCACTGGCCTCTAGGTACTCAACTATTCTTTCCTTCAGAAGTGACTCCATCATTTTCCTACCACAGAGGTCAAACTGACAGGTCTGTAGTTTCCTGCCTCTGTCTTGGTCCCACTTTTATGAAGGGGAATCAATCCGCCTTCCTCCAGTCCTCGGGTACCACACCATCCTCCCATGATTTATTAAAAAGAGTAGCCAGTGGTTTCACTAGTTCCACCCTTAATTCTTTTAGAATTCTGGGGTAAATTCCATCAGGCCCCATTGCTTTGTCCACCTTCAGTTTTATGAGTTCTTGCAGAACCCTTTCTTCTGTGAAAGGACTGGGATCGACCCCCCTATCTAGAGTGCTTCTGTTAATTGGATTAGGCACTTCCCCCTCCTCTTTTGTGAATACTGAGCAGAAATATTAGTTCGGTATCCCTGCTTTTTCACTGTCCCCCTCTGCCCACCCACCGTTCATTCTATTCAGCCTCACTATCCCTCCCTTTGTCTTTCTATGCTCGCTGATGTACCTATAAATGGTTTTATCCCCCTTCTTAACTGAGTTGGCTATCTTTTCCTCAGTTTGGGCCTTTGCTATTCTGACTTCCTTCCCTTCTTCCTTCTGCCTTAACTGGTACAGCTCTCTGTCCTGCTCCTTCTGTGTTTCTTTATACTACCAGAATGCTATCTTTTTCTTCCTGACTTTCACAGCCACCTCTTTTGAGAACCATAGTGGCTTTTTCTTTCATTTTGATTTGTTTATTTGCTTCACACAAAGGCTTGTTGCCTCTGTGATTGTTGCTCCACACCTCCTTCTAGCCTGTTTGCTAGTGCTTTTCTGAGGCACTCTCCCATCTTGCCAAAGTCATCCCTCCTGAAGTACAACCCTCACTTTTGTATGGCTTGACTCTGTAGCTGAGTTTAACGTGAACCACCCTCTTTGATGGTAACTTGTTACCAGATGGCAACCCACTTCTAGATCTGAGATCCTCTCACTGTCCCCATTTGAGAGTACGAGGTCTAAGATTGCTCCCTCATGAGTGGGTTCTGAAACTAGCTGTCTGAGGCATGCCACCTGTAGGGCATCAAGAATAGCCCTGCTCTTGGATGTGGCTGCAGCAAATGTGCTCCAGTTAACATCTGGCATATTCAGGTCTCCCATCAACAGTATCTCCCCTTTCTCTGCCATTCTAAGAATGCCTTCTATCATATCCTTGTCCATTCCCTCCCCCTGATATGGGAGTCTGTACAAACCTCTGTGCGGATTGTGGTGTCCTTTCCAGTCTCCAAGGTGACCCACAGTGCCTCCTCTCCTCCCTGTTTACTCTTTTGTTCAGTTGCTTTTATCCCTTCCTTTACATAGAGAGCTACTCCTCCCCCTCTTCTCCCCTGCCTGTCTCTCCTGTTGGTTATGTACCCTGGTATGTTAACATCGCAGTCATGGTTTTCCGTGTACCATGTTTCTGTGACTGCTACGATATCCAGGCATCCCTCTTCCATCAGGGCCACCAGCTCAGAGAGCTTGTTGCCCAGACTATGGGCATTGGTACTCATTATCATCCATTTCCTGATGGCCTTACTCCTTTTTGCCCCATCCCTGTCCTTCTTGCCTTTGTCACTTTCTCCATTTACCCCTGCCCTTCTCCCTATCGACACATCTATGTTGGTATTTACCTCACTTACTACTGTGATTTTTGAGGGGAGGGCTAGGATTTCCCTACTCCTTTCCAGTGCCTCCCCCTTGGCTAGTTTAAATGCTTGCCAATGAAGCATTTAAACCTATCACCTAGGATCCTGATTCCCCTCCTGGACAGATGCAGTCCATCATGCCAGTATAGGCTTGCATTACTCCAGGTGGACCCCCAGTCCCCAATGAAGCCAAATCCCTGAGCTCCACACCAGTTTTTCAACCACTGATTGAATCCCATATGCGAACACCTAGCCTCTCCCACGCCATAGATGGGCAGCACCTCCGAGAAGGTTACTGTGTGCTACTTGTCTAAGGCCCCTCCCCAATTCCACAAACTCTTCCTGCACTTCTAATCCCTTTTAGCCAGGTCATTTGTTCCTCAGTGACAATGACATCCAGCTCCCCTCCCTGTGCAGCTGCTCTCGCAATCCTGAGGATTTGCTCCTGTCCCTCCAAGCCATGGCACCAGGCAGGCACCTTACCTCCCTCTCCCTTCCCCCCAGTTCTACCTTCCTAACAATGGAGTCCCCACCAGGAGTTGTTTCCTTCCCCTGCGGGGTCCTCTGCCACCCTTCTGTGGGTCTTCTTTGTGGAGGTTCCCAGCATCCTCCTTGGTCTCCACTGCGGGTGCCTCCATAGAGGAACCACACTTTGCCAGAATGGCATAGGAATTGTGGAGAGGTACAACTGGAGGGATGCACCTCTGTTCCACCACCCTCACCCTCCACACTGTGGTCCAACCGCTCGTCTTTCTTGGCAACCTCTGAGGCAACTGCAGTGGCACTGGTGGTCGCTGGATGGAAGAGTAGGTCCCACAAATCCTGGCCAACTCAGCCTGAAGTCTAGATAGGCCACATCCACTGATTTCCCTTGATCCATCTCCCTAATAACCCAAAGAAATCTATGAGGTTTGTTTGGCATGACCTCTTCCCTGTGAAACCATGCTGCTGGTGGTTCTACAGTCCATTAATGTCCAGGTATTCAATGAACCTCTCCTTCAGTAGGATCTCCATTAATTTCCCCACCACTGATATTAGACTGACTGACCTGCACTTGCTAGCTTCCTCACTGCTTCCACCTTTGTGCTGAGGGACCACGTGAGCCCTACTCAAGTCCTCTATAACTACCTCACCTCCCCATCTCCAATAATGTGCTGAATAGTGTTGCCAGTGGGGCAGCTTGCACCATGCTCTGTTCTTTTAGAAGCCTTGTATGAATCTCATCTGACCCCATCGTCTTTTTCTCCTTTTGGGCTTCCAATCTCTTCTGGACTCTCTCCACTGACAATGGGCTTGTGCCCACTCCCCTCTTCCTGGTTGTTGCTTTTGCATTCTGGACTGCCCCCTGCCCCCCCGTGAAGAACAAGCAGAAGTAATAATTTTAAATTTCTGCTTTTTCTTGATCTTCCTCTGCACAGTCCCCCTCCGCCCTCCTGATTCTCACTATCACTCCCCTTGTCTTCCTCTTTTCAGTGACACACTCTACCTAAAGAAGATCTTGGCTCTATGTTCATGGGGATCTTTATGATCCTCCCCCCAGTCCTCCCCTTCTCCTTTACTGCTTTTGTCACCACCATCAAAGTAGCATCTAAACCTTCCACTCAGGACTCACATTCCTCTCCAGGATGGACGGAGGCAATCTCTTTTATTCAGGTCTCTGTCCCTCCCAGGTGGGACCCAATTCTCCGATGTAGCCCACAACCTCCTCCCTGCACCATGCCTTTAACCACGTGCTGAAGGACCTGGTGCAGAATTCCTTAGCCATCCCCTCACAGTATGCAGGTAGTACTTCAATGAAGGCCACCTTGTGAGCTACCTGCTTCAGACCCCCTGCACAGCTCCCTACACCTATCCTGCACTATCCCTGCATCTTCCCTTGCCAGATGGCCAATGGTCAATGACATTCAGCTCCCTCTCTAACCCCCACTTTCCTAGTGATCCCTACAACCTGCTCCTGAGTCCTTCCACAGAAGCACCTGGTAGGTACTTTACTACTCTTTCCCTCCCTCCGTTCTCCTGCCCCCAACTCTATACTCCTGACTATGGAGTCTCCCACCAGCATTTGCCTCCTCCTTGGCTGGGTCCTCTCTGTCCTCTCTTGGGTCCTCCTCCCTTAAGGACCCCCATCTTCTCTCTCACTGCTGTCTCAGGTGCCTACTCCTGGCTTCCCCACCCCACCAGAATGGTAACAGAATGGTGCTGTAGTAATGTCTGTGGGGTGCTCTTCTTCCTTTCTTCCTCTCCCCTCCCCTCCCTCCCAGTGCCCACCAAGGTTCAGCCACTCTGTCTCTTTATTAGATCCCTTAAGGAGCTTCAGCAATCTTGGTGGCCATTAGGTGAGGCAGATGGTACCTGCCAGTTCAGCCCTGAGACAAATGACCTCTGCTCTCAGGCCAGAGAGGTACCTGCATATGGGAAAACATTGCTGATGCACCTTGGTAGTGTAGCATTCCTGTAGTGTTGCACTAATGTGCCAATATTGGGGTTCAGCCCATGTTCCATGTTGTGGCTAAAACCTACAACAACATCATGTGAAAATGGACAGTTTTTGCTCATAACTTCTTTCCAGTATAATAAATAAATGAACTAAAGTGGAATTAATCAGAAAACACATTTTTATTGTTAATGTCTGTGTTGGAATCTTTGGGGGACCTTGAATGGCAACATTCATTGGGTGCCTATGTTATAGCCAAAGGATACGTGTGACAGTCTGTGTGGTGACTGTCTGCAGAAATAGACACAGACCCTGTGGACAATACTTTAACAGATACACTTCAGGGGTATGTCAGCCCCACAAGTAGCAAACAATTCAATTTTGTATTTGGGATCAGACATGGGTCAGGTCAGGGACTGTGACTGCTCTACTCAGAGGCTGAGGAAGGAAGTGAATGGTGTGGTCATTGCTGCTATTTTTTCCTCCAGGGCCCAGGCAGGACATTTGGAAGGATCCACAGTGGATGCAGTTATTTCAAGTTTAACAACTGGGGGAGAGAAAGAGAGAGCACTCAAACTTGGCAGCTGAGAAAGAGCAGTGAGATCTGCTTTTTACGGCAGCAAGGAATATGATGTTGCTACTACCAGCTGAGCAGCTTGTTTTACTATTACAAACAGAAAGTATGTGAGCGCTTTCATTCATCAGAAGGCAGCCAGCCATGGATGAAGGGGTGGGGTATTGTGCTGGTTCCCTACCGAGGCAGATACTAGGTGCTGGTGGGGAAGGTGGGTGGGATCAAGGTGGGGAATGGGGGGATACAGCAGGGTGTTCTTTGCTTAGCTCAAACAGCATTTCTCTTTCATGAAGATGGTGGCTGGCCATGGAGGAGTCAGGTGGGTTGTACCGATCACCCGCTGTGGGACTAAAAAATAAAAATACAGACAGGGTGGCATCTGGGTGAAATCGTAGTGTGGGGGAATAGAAATACAGAAACATAAAAACATAGAATTTGATGGCAGGTAAGGGCCACTTGGTTCATCCAGTCTGTCCATTTTCCCTACCTACAGTATCATCGCAGACCCTGATCAAGCTCTGGTTCTTCCTCTCTCCTTACTTTTCCACTAAGATACCCTTATATCTGTCCCATGCATTCTTGACCCCCTCCCACTGTCTTGACTCCTCCCCCCACATTCACTGTAAGGCTGTTCCAGGAATGCACCACTCTCTCTGTGAAGTATTTCCTCACATCTCTCATGATTCTACCCTCCTCAAGCTTCATAGCATGTCACCTTATTCTTGAGCTCCTTCCTTTCTGAAAAACACTTCTCTCCTGCATGTTATTTACCCCCTTAAGATATTTAAAGGCCTCTATCCTATCCCTCTCTCCCTCCTCTCTTCCATCGTGTACATACTGGGGTCCGTTAGTCTCTCCCTGTGCTTCTTGCCTACCCTTCACCATTTTAATTGTTCTCCTCTGGACCACCTCCACTCTGTCAATACCTTTTCAGAGATGTGGTCTCCAGAACTGGACACAGTATTCAAGGTGAGGTCCTATCAGTGATCTACACAGGTGCAGCACCACCTCCATATTTCTGCTGGTGATATCCCTCTCTATGCACTTCAACATCCCACTAGCCCTCCCAGCTGCCTTGTTGCACTTCCTGCCCACCATTAGATCACCCAGTATGTTTACCCAAAGGCCTCTTTCATGCTTGGTTGTCGTCAATACCACTTCACCCATTTTGTGGTCCACCCCAGGTTTCTGTGCTCTAAGTGCATGATTTTACACTATTTTGCATTGAAACCCAGCTGTCATGCCCTTGACCACTCCTTGAGTTTTCTCAGGTCTCTGCTCATCCTTTCCACCCTACATCACCCAGAATGTCCACTCAGTTGCAGATCTTGGTATGATCCACAAAGAGGTAGACCTTCCCTTTCAGTTCCTCTGCAATGTCACTGATAATGATGTTAAAGAGGACGAATCCCAGTATTGATTCCTGAGGTACTCAGCAGGTCGCCCTCCCTTCCTTGGAGTGAACTCCATTTACCACCACCCTCTGTCACCTATCCCCTAACCAATTTCTTACTCAGTTTACCCTGTTTGTCTGCAATACCCTATCATAACCTTAAGACCTAGTGTTTGTACAGGGTGTATGCCCCTGTTACCCGCCCTCATTCTCCCTGCCTTGCTCCTACTCCCCCTTCCCCCGGTGACTATCAAGACCTTATCTCTGTCCTGATCATCTTTGAATATGTTAATGGTCTTGGCATCCTCCACATCAGCCAGCAGGCTGTTCCATGGCTTAGTTGCTCTATCTGTAAAAAGATAATTATCTTTAATTGGCCTTAATTATGACCAGCCCTACCCCAGGTTATTTCATGCATGTTTATTAATCGTATGCATTTATTACTTCCAGTCCCTGCATCTTCCTATGTATTACAGTTAAGTCTCTCTGAGACATTGGAACCCAAAGCATAATATTTATACCCCCTGGGTGGTCACATCCTTGCAAGCCGCATTCTGAGACCACGCACCTGGTTGCTTCTTAAACAAATTACCGCTAAGGCCGCCAACCAATTGGATTGCGAGCGCCTTCCGGCTCTTGCTCCTGATTGGCTCCTGCAATTCTCTTTGGCGATCCTTCCAATACTGGTGAAAAATTGAATGGTCTGCTGTACTCTGCTAATACAGCTGTAACCGCCTCAGACCTGACCGATGTAATCCTTCCACATGGATAAAGAGTCTTTATCAGAAGTATGAGTGAGTGATTAAGCCACCTTTTGAATCGCTGACCATGACTGGCCTCAGGAGCCTCTGTGTGTCCATTCCATCCATGTCCTATGACCTTCCTATGGCCCAACGGTATGTTGAACCTGAACAGCTAGTGATAGCACTGAGCCCTGTTTAAATATGTGGTAGATGCTGTTCCGCCCATGCCCAATACCTTGCACACACCATCCTCCGTTATGATGCGGTACAGCCACCCTTAGCCCCAATGTAAGGCTCCCTGGGGGATGCAGTGTTAGTGCCTAGCAGGCTACCTATGTCCTGTTTCCTCCAAGCATAACTATACCTGCTTTACCCATTTGTGAATTTGTCAAGAAAAAGCTGTTTCACTTACTTCTGCCTGTCTGTCTGTCCTGATAGCAATATCTGGGTCTAGTCTGTCCTTCTTTCCTATGAAAATGACTGTATCAACATACATCTTGGTATCTCTGTTCCCTCTGCTCACTGGTCTTATCAATGCTCTAGAATCAACTGCAAAGTTATGTGCATGTGTTTCCTGATTTGCACTTACACTATGTTCTATTCCCGCTGTAAATATTGATGCTTGTTGTAATATAACCTGGACTTAAGTAGGTACACAATGTTTTATTCCTGCTGTAAATAATGATGCTTGTAATGTTATCTGGACTTAACCAGGTCCATCTTGCAAATGAGCTTGCTCAATGATGTTGGCCTGGATAAATAAAGATTTGATTGATTGATTGAGATAACTTCCTCAAGTCCCTCCTGAATTTCCCTCTTGCCACTCCACTCATGCCCCTGTGTTCTAGATTTGCTATTCCTGTTGAATAATTCTTCATAGTTTACATTGTTTATTCTTTTCAGGAACTTAAAGGTACTCATATTGTTGCTTTCCTTTCTGACCTCCAGAGAGTATGTGCTCAGTGCCCTAAACCAGTCCTCATAGGACATGAATCATTTTTATTTTTGAATGCAAACTTTATTCAAATTTTTTAATAAACATTTATAATGAGAAGCTTGAAATACACAACAAACAATTTCATAATACAAACCATCGAAGGCTATTAGATTACAAACCTCTAAAAAATGTAGGATAGTAGTCTATGACAAAATACTGTATATCCATAGTCACAAAGGGATCATATACAGATATAAGAAAAGATGGCATTACCTACAGTAATGTCATTAGTTGAAACAAGAATGCCACACCAGAAGTCCACTGTATATTATCCATATATTCCACCTGTAACCTACAGACACTGAGTAATCAAATGGTTATGTAAGAGATAGCAGTAAAACATCACTCTAATTGACAAACTGTGTCCCATTTAGTCAATTTCATTATGGAGTTAATATTCTCTCTATCACAGTTAAAGTTTAGTGTACTATACATTTCTTCATTATTTGCATTTCTTTCACTATGTCTCCCCAATCTTTTAAGGGGGGAAATGGCTGTAACTAGCCATTGTCTGGTTACAGCTTTAAAGGTGTCTACTACAAAAATTCAAAATAAATGTCTATTCTGTGGAGATCTAGTTCCTTGGGGGAGAATGCCTAGAAATAAGATCTCACTAATGTATGGAATAGTAATCCCTAGTGTTTTTGTAATTGTGTTGGTGAGATCCCACCAGAAAGACATACATTTGGGGCATGACCAGAGGATGTGTAAATAATACTCCCATCTCCCATAATTTCTCCAACATGTACCCAATCCGCCTACAGAATAATATTTAGTAATCGATGGGATCCTGAAAAACTGCACTAATATTACCAACCTAAATTCTCTACATTGAGGGGAGAAAGTAGTTTTGCGGACCTCCATCTATACCATCTCTTTGGTCTGGGATACTGCCACAGTGGCTCCCTCCTTAACTCATTTATCTCATATAGTGTGAGGCTCCTGCTTTCTCTTAGTTTGAAAAAAAGCTGTAAAGTTGAGAAATTTGCTGGAATTCTAATTCAGTATCTTGTTCAACTAAAATACATTTTTCTTAGGGGGTGGTTGGTCTATAAAAGCCCCTAATATGATCAGTTCTAGGGAAGCAAAATTTATCCTGGATCAGAACAAAACTTATGAAAGAGTCATGATCAAATATATCACCCTTGGCATCAAAGTCCTACATTAGTCCACTGCATGAATCATGACCTCCATTACACCAGGGTAAAACTCTTCACTACCTACTCATTTTTGTTACTCTATGATGAACCATCTCTAGCCTGTCCCTTTCTTTGAAGTGTGAGCTCCAGAACTGGGCACAGTACCACAGGTTTGGCCTTACCAGTTTAATGTGGCTCATTTAAGGATGTATATTTCATTTCTGTAAATAGAAACACTACTAACTGCTGCCAATTAGTGAAAATTACCTAACCATTTTAAATTCTGAAATATAACTTCTAAATCTTGCACCTTGTGTGGCACAACCCTACATGCCAGTATGTCCTCAACAAAACAAAACAAACAAGAAACAAAAACAACAACACTACTGTTGCTGTGGCAGTGCCATGCTTACCAAATGCCATGCTCTGACCTGTGACAAAAATTAGACACAAGAGCATTTCTAAGCTCACACTGTTACAAACAAACTCTGGTCAGAGCCAATACAGTTGCTAAAGCATTAGCCTGATAAGGGACATAGAATAATGTGGGGCCTAGTTGTAATCTACTGTACTTTTATTATTGTAATGTAACCCCCCCCCATTTACTAGACAACAGGGAAAAAGTTTATGGGCATGGATTCAGCTACCCTCCATGAACTACCTGAAATGTGTGTGTGTGTGTGTGTGTGTGGGTGGGGGGTGGGAGGTGGAGTCAAGCAGCTGGTATGCAATGGTATAGATTCCTAAACAATATATAGCGTGGTCAGCAACCCACTAACTGTTTTCCTCAGAAGGGTTAAAACAGCAAAGGTCACCTTTTCTGGTTTTGGACACACATACAACGGTCCACTAACAAGAAGTCTGGAGTTCAGTGTTGGAAATGGAACCCATTACTTTTGATCTAGTATTGAACATATCTGACAGCGATCTGTGAATATATTTCTTTATTATACAGTATATTGTATTTTTACACTTTAGTTAGTTATATGCCTCAAGGGGTGTGTATTTTATATAGAAGCTGTCCTTCTTCATTGTACTCTCACTCATGAGTAAGACTTTTAATTTCACTCCCAGAATAAAGTTCCCCTGGGTTTTCCCGCATTGTCACTACTGTCTGCTTTTAAGTTTCACTAGGCAGCATTAAAAATGTGGCAGAGAGGTAGGCGTGGTTTAGCCACTGACATGATAGCAGCCTAATAAGTGAGCTCTGTTCTGGCCAAGGGCCATCTGAGCTTGGACACCATGATCCTGTGGAGTGATGACCCCTCTACAATAACTTGATGCACGGGTAATGTTCTACTTGCCAGGCGGTATGCTCATTAATGGAATTTGGCATGATTTGTACTGTTGTTCTCAGTACCTTCGACCTTGCTAGGCCACACAGGCCCCTCTAGATCACAATAGCTACTGACCACAAAACTATCCCTACTCCTGCACCATAACCACCGGGGCAATCTAGGTTTCTACAGTTTTTTCTCTTCTTGCAGTCATGGAGCCTCCGCTGGCAACCTTCTCTCTGAACTAAACTAGCCCTTCCACCTCCCAACCTGCCTCTGGTGGGGGAAATCACTGCAGTATATCACAAAACTGCTAGAAGCAGTCTTACTGCGGGTGGATGACATAAGTCTATAAGGCACCCCAAAAGCCACCCCCTCCTTATCGCTCTAGCAAAGTATTAGAACACCTTCCCTTCCCCTCTTCTTTCCTACTACATGCATATTGCCTGGCCTTTAGTCTGGATGACTCACACAGATACATTAAGCCTTTAGGCTTTACTTTTGTCTGCTAGCCTTTCTCCGCCAAAGTGGCTAGCTGTGGATTGCCTTATTTGTGTCTAATTTTTTCCCCCCTCATGAGGCCTGTTCACCTCACCACCACTTCCTTATACTGGCAGGTGGGCGTACCCACCTCTCTTTCCCCGTCCCATACTGTCTTCCCCTTCCCAGCCCCCCCCGAGGTCAAGGAGCCTGACCTTAGACTTTAAAGCGGAAGTTCATAATATTCTAAGATGCTAAATTAAAAATAAATATTGTACTAGTAAACACAATGGTTTCCACATCATTCTGAGTTTGTATCTCCATGTTTGAGGATATGTCCCTCATTATGAGGGTCATTGTGCCTCTTTTTAAAGAGCTGGTGACACGTTCAGGAGAACTTTGACAAAACGTAATATTTAGACACAGTCCTACTTACATTTCCCATTAGTGCTGTATGCCTCCTCCCCATTATTTATTACTGAGGTAATCTGTGTGAAAACAGGATATTTTCTCCTGAAGAGTTTGTCTATCCTTGCTGCTTTCTCCCTACCTAAGTCACAGAGCACTGCTTGTGATATCACAGTTACTCCCATGGCAAAAGATTGTGATGTCACAATAGAGGATTATGACATGAAGAAGAGAGTAAGCTACAGAGGCAGATAGACTCTAAAGAAACTCTAAGGAATAAAAATCATATATTCATGCAAATTTCCTTAGTAATAAATAATGGGGAGGAGAAATATATAAAACATAAATGGAATGCAGTCAGAATTGTGCCTAATTAGTATGCTTTTTAAAGTTTTCTTTGAGGCATCAGTAGCTCTTAAAGTGATAAAGAATTAGAGGTATGCCTGATCCATGTTACAGCCACAGTTTTAACCAGCTGAACTAAGTATTGAGCTATTACGACTGCATATCAAGGTTGATACTAATGTAGGGCTGACATAGGAGGAAAGAGAGAGTAGGCAGCTGAATGCATCACAACAGTTTGGGCCACGGAGAGTGGAGTTGAAGCACGTTATGGAAGTGTGCATGAATCAATGCGCTCTCTCTCTCTCTCTCTCTCATATGCTCTCTATCCCTACCCCTACCCCAGAAACAGAGCCTCTCTCTCTCGCGCTCTCTCTATTCCTCTGCCCCAGCAATAGAGCATCTCTCTCTCCCCTGACCCCTACCTTTACCAGATTTACTTCTAGCTCTCCCCCCGGCCACACACTACATCAAAAAGTGCAACTCAAATAAGTCACTCAACCACCCTAGTCACAGGTTCCATGTGTCTCATTCTCAGCCACACTCCTGAAATCACTCAACCTCCCTGGTCACAGACTCCATGTCCACCACTGTCTGCTGTACTCCTGAAGTTCCTCAAGCTCCCTGGTCACAGGCTGCATGTCCACTGCTCTCTGTCACATGCCTGAAGTCACTCAACCTCCCTGGTCACAGACTCCATGTCCACCACTCTCTGCTGTACTCCTGAAGTCACTCAACCTCCCTGGTCACAGGCTTCATTTCCACCACTCTTTACTGTACTCCTGAAGTCACTCAACCTCCCTGGTCACAGACTCCATGTCCACCACTGTCTGCTGTACTCCTGAAGTTCCTCAAGCTCCCTGGTCACAGGCTGCATGTCCACTGCTCTCTGCCGCATGCCTGAAGTCACTCAACCTCTCTGATCACAGGCTCCATTTCTCACACTCTCTACCACACTCCTGAAGTTGAGTTCCTCTCTGAACATCTGCAGCTTTTTATATAAAATCTTAGTAAGCAGTTCCACTTCTTCTATTTGCAGCTGCATATATTTAGCATGCATACATTTGTAAGTAATATAGCTCTCACAGAGTGTCTGCCTGAGAGAGAATTAAAAAAATGTTTTTATCTCTGGTAGTGAATGGCAGTATAAAAATTAATAGCACCAGTAAGGGCATCCTGTACCTGCTATAAAGAAAACCATCCCTCAATATTTTTTTTTTTATACCTGAAATAAAGAAAATGGTCCCTCATTGTCTTGCATCACTGTTCTGACCCTCCCACTCAGCACCCTCACCCTGTACTTACCTATCATGCCATAATCCTCCTTGAACCAGAGACACAGCTTAACTCTTCAAAGCCAGACCGGGAACTGAGGAAATCTAGGTTAGTGTATTTCAATGTGTTTTGAACTTTTACTCATAACTTGGTCATTCTTTAATATTTTTACCACAGATGTGTCATCAAAAAATTTAGGAAGTGATGTTGTTTGCTGGAATGGCCGTTGTCCCAGTGGAGACCATGTTACATTTCTAAATCTGGTGACCGGAATTTAAGTAGAAGCTCAGTAAGCTGGTTGAATGAGCTGAGACTGGGGGAAAGTGCTGTGGTGTGTGGCACTAGCTTTCACCTGAGGAAGGACAGAACAGTGTTCCAGTACATAGACAACAGCTCATGGCAGCTGGGAAGCCTTCCCTTACAAGGATTAGCCATGTGTGTCAAGGGCTGATGGTCCCATGCCATGCATCCGAAATCTCTTATCATGTCAGTGCTCTAGCAGCTGTTTTGGCTCTGACCAGAGTTTGTTTGCTATGACAGATGGCTATAGGTAGCAGTAGAATAGTCCAAATTAAAGATCAGGTTTCAGTTTACATTGCTACTCTCTGCAAACCTATGTAAATTGGAACTTTTATCAGCATAATTGCCTGTGTTGTCTCATTCTCTCCATCAGTCTGTTCTCTCAGTGATATGGAAGTAAAAAAAAATCTGCTTATGTCAGGTCTACAATAGTTGATGATAGAATTGTTCTTCAGTTACTGACACTTGCCCTGCTATGTTTATGTACATTCAGAAGCATTCTTCCAGCTGCAGATGTGGCACAATAAACAATCCCACAATGATAAATTCATGAATAAAGTAGATCTAGTAGGTAGAAGGGGATGGGGAGGGGGCACAGACAGAGACAGAAGAGCAGAGATCTCATGCAAACCAGTGATGTGATGTGATGAGATTTCACTGTGGAAACAGAAGGTAGTATGTGCTAGTTCCTGTTCCTGTCTGTTTCAGGAAGGCTCGGTTTGCAAGCTCTGTGGTGCTGGGCTGGTGCAAGGTAAAAGGCAACCAGCCCTGATATGACTTACAAAACCAATCAGAAAGGAATCCTGCACTCAAAGCCATCCCAAAAAGGTCCACTGAACCAAATGAAGTTTGGTATATATCAATTTATTTACCAGAAAATGGAGTGCTTGCAGTGACTTTAAGTGCCTGGACAAGATGTGGGTGAAGCTACCTGTTAATACACTATAAGCACACCATTTTCTGGCTAATACATGGATTTATACTGAGCTACATTTGCTTCACTGTACCTTTTTGGGATGGCTTTAAGTGCAGGGTTCTGTCCTGGTCCTGTTCCTATCTGTCCTGCTCCCTCTCCTCTTGTTAGCACTATGTTGCATAGCTTGCTATGCAGCTGTAAAAAAAAGAAAAAAAAATGAGCCATAAAAATGGGAAAGGGCAAATTATGAGTATATAAAAAGAGATCACACAAGAAAAGAGATAAAAGTCAAGTGCAGAGTATAAGAATGAGTGCCACCGGCCATGGAAAAGTAGGGTGGCCCCACGAAACATCAGGACTTCAGTGGTGAATTGAGTATGCAATAATAGTCACTGAATCAACACAGCAGTGGGTAGGAGATTCTTTTTATTTCTCTGAGAACTATTTTTCCCAGATGCTCACTGTTCTAATGATTGTTAGTAAAAGTAATTTGAAATACAGTACTTGTTTGTTTATTATTTAGAGCAGCAAGTTTTTAAGTTCCCTTTGGCTCATAGTGCACACCCACCTCTCCCACAAAGGCGCACATACCTGCTGACTTCTAGTAGCAGTTGCAGCAGTTGTAGTATCAAAGTACATCTATAGATCCAGTGTTATTTGTAGAGTGACAAAAACCCTACAATTTAGTTGAACGGTTCTCAAATATGTGAGAAAAACTGCAGTGCAAGAATGGAACAGTACAGGTAGCTTTGCTGAGATCGATCGTGCCCTTCCCCTATCTCATTCCCCTCTGCTCTGTTGGCTCTGGATTAACTGTGTTTTGTTGTTTTAGTTTGTTCAGTGTATTTACCCAGGAGGATAGCACAGCTGAAAAAGCAACATCTGACTTGCATTTTGGTATTGCTTCTGTGCAAGTTTACAACCGGCATTCAGTACTGGAGAATGCAAAGATCAAGCAGCTTGCTTGGGGTCCCACTTTGAGAGAGCATCTGTGGTGGTGGTCAAACATATGATCTTCTTTCAGAGTGCTCTATGCAGCTGAATACACTCCTTTACCATCCACCTCCAAAAGTAGAAAATGAGTTTTCAGTTGCTGTCCTTTCACTCTGACTGCGCTAGCTTCACATTTTGTATCAGAACATCTTGTTCCTTTCCCCAGGCTATGACTTGCAAGATTTATGCTGATTCTCCATCCCCATGCTAACCTCCAGTTGTCAAATAAGTTTTAAATATATATTCCTTTACTTCTGTTTGTCCCTGTATAAACAGTTGTAACCCCCCCAACAAATAGGGGTTCCTAAAATTGTCTTTCTGGGCTTGCCTAAATGCCCACTGCTAGGCTGGTGATCTGTGTTCTAACAGTTTTAAAAGTGCTTGCATGTGAATGCCCTATTAACCTCCATGCCTGTCTCTTAAGAGGCATTATTTTCGTGGGTTATAATTATTCCTGGTGAGGGCCCAGCGGTTTTAGGCCCGAGTCCGGCCCGGGCTGCAATACAGCTGTTTCATTCTGCCATCACTAATTGCACAGAGGAAGCCCTGCTAGAATCTATGATTGTTTGCTGATTATCTGCTTTAATAGTAATGATATACTAGTTTCTCTAACCTGCCTTCCTTTGCAGCATGGGCTTTCTGTTTTGCACTACCATCTTGGTTCTGGGCTCCCAGTTTGGACCAATCAGTACCTTTGGGGACCCTAAAATGGAGAGTGTCCCCAGGGGTCTTGTGGGAGTGAATTTCTATAGGAATTGTAGTTTTTACTGTTTGGCACCCAAATGGACCTGAAGGGGGAGCCTTTGCTGTGATAGACAGATGGATCAACCAACCAAACCTTTTGGATCACGTTGAAGTCCCAGAGTTGCCTGCAGCAGTGAGTCAGTAGGAGCGAGGAGCTGGAGGAGTGAGCAGCTTGAGACAGTTGAGCCACTGCCCCACGTGGTAGCGCGGGGATTCGTCAGGAAGGCTCTGTCTGGCCTGCCTGCCTTCAGCTTTCCCTCGTGGAAAGATCATGCAACCTTAATTCGGACTTTATCTCTCAATATTTCACTGTGACCTGAATATCGGGGACAGTGAATCAGTGTGTAGTTGGAATTGAGAGAGTGAACAGCTTGAGTAATTCGAGCAGCTGCTCCTGCATAGTACAGTAGCATGGGGGAATTGGTGGGAAGGCTGTGTCTGGCCTGTCTGCTACCATCTTCTTGAGTGAAGAAGTCTGCATTAATATCTCGGACTTTAACTGAATTTGCTGTGATTGTGACCAGAATCGTGAATTGTGACAAAGCAAAATTCGCCTGGTGTGGACCGAAAATTTGCCTCAGTGCAATCGGACTATCAGGACTTGAGACAATAGCAGAGCGTATGGTTTGCCCAGAGACACTGTTGATTGCAACCAGACTGCCATCTGAACTGTGATATTTGTCTTTACTATAATTGTGCTGAATGTGGAGTGTGGGTCGTGATTTGGTTCCCCACATTGCTGAATGTATCACGCTGACTGGAGACTGCATCTAGCAAAACCTACTGGACTGTATCCGAAATCATTCACCTGGTCTGGGCCTTACCATCTCGGCCTAGATTGCTGCTCACGCCACATAGTTACATCCAATGAAAGACACACCTAGGGATTCGGCTCCCTGCTCAACACCATTGAACAGGATCGACCACCACGGTGCATCATGTGGGCCCTGCTTCTGCTGGCTCAGCAGTCAGTCATCCTGAGGTCTTCATTTTGTCCATCCTGCCTCCTGGTCTGGGTAGTGTGAGTAAACATCAGGGTAGCTCCTTGCAACTGAGCTCAAATCAAAGTATGACATAAAGGAATAATGCTTGACAGGGTGGGTGTTATGCTGGGATAACATCCCACCTAGGGTGGTTGGGCCCGAGGCCACAGGCGGAAGGTGTCCAACACCCAAGAAGGGATGTTATCCCAGCATAATGCCCACAATGGAGGGCATTATTCCTATTATACAATAGCTCATTGTTTTATACAGAAAAAAAATAATTTTAAAGAATTTTATTTAGTGTTTAAAAATATTTTTTAAGAAAAGATGCAAGCATTGCTCAAGGTCCTCAAGCATATCATCAGCAGGGATGTTATGCCAGGATAACATCCCTGCTGTGATGGCCAACTGACCAATCAGGAGCCAGGATTCTTTCTTGCCATTGTATAATCTGATTTAATTGTTTTGTCTAATCATTATGAACTGAGTCCTCCGGCTCTGGAATACAAACTGTTGGTTAAAGTGCATGTTGTGTTTTTTTTTTCCTAAGGGCCACAACAATAGCTGCAATGCCGGCCTACCCTGGGCAATGCTTCAGGCTAGCCTGCAGACCAGCTGGGTACCCAGAGTGTGTGTGACTGTGTTAGAGGGACTCTTAAAGGCATGCATGCTTAGCCTGATTAAATCAGATCCAGAATCAAACACCAGATTATTGCCCTTCCCTTGTTCATATCCCCCAATAAATCAGATCTAAATCTTTTTGCATTTATATTGGCTATTGTGTACCTTTGTGGTGGGGATACTGTGTTACTATTGCCTTTCTCCATTGCAGGTCTTGTTTTGCAGGGGGTCTCCAGGGCCAGTGCAGCTGATCCAGCCCTGGTGGTACGTGTGCCAAGTGTGGGTATAACATTGCATTCTGGTGTTCATTGTAACTGTCTAATTGCTGACCAGTATAGGCAACTAGAGGGGTTGGGGGGGGTATCAGTGTCCTGGAGAGCTGTACCCAAAGCAGCTACACTACCCTTAAACCGACCCTCCAAGTGGAGGCACCCATTCACAGAACTCAGGCCCCTCAGCCTGTGCTTAGTCACACAGGCAGGGGTATTATCCCTTGGGATAGCACCACCTAGAGGTTACACAGTGTTCTGAGATACTTGTATTTTTTTGTCATTTGTTTTCCCAGGACAGCCCACCTGATATGTATCATAGTATCTAATTTTCAGTGGAGTCTTGCTTCCACCCAGTTTTACACCTGTGGGGACTAAAACAGAGGTGGCTCATGTGACTTGCTCATGGTCACACAATGAGCCAGTGGCTCTGGTGAAAGTTACATCAGTAAGCTCTTATTTTATAGCACTGTATTCGGAACAGCAGACCGCATTACCTTATGCCTAGTATGACAGATGGGGCATCAGAATATTGGGAGAAGTGGGTGCAGAAATGTAAAAGGGTCATACAACTTTAGGGAGCTAATGTGCGCTTTCTGTGTGTGTTATAAGGTCTATGGTTATGGCAAATTTTCTGTACAAAATAATATTGTGCTACTGTGCTCAGCTGTTCAATACTGAACCTTTTAAATGTAAAGGAACCATCCTGAAGACAGAACCAGAAACATTTTGCTTTAGGGAATTGCAATAGAAAATCAAAACAATGTGATTAAAAGGAATCACAAAACTGTAAAAACATAGTAGAAAGAAAACACTTTATGTTTCCTGTGGCAGTTCCTGGCAGCACTTCCACCAGTTGTGATAGCAAGAGGAACATGTGCAATTTGAACTGTTCAACTGCACTGGCAGTAGTTTGGCCTTATGGTAAGAGAACACAGCCTATGACTGAGCAAACCTGGATTTGAATCCCACAGCCACCACTTGCTCACAGTGACTCTAAGCAAGTCATTTACCCGTGCTTATAAAATGGGCAAAAACTGTCCTGCACAATGACTGGCTGATGGCCTCTATCAGCCATGTCCTAATCAGGTTATAACTTAACTGGCACTAACTGTGACACCTAAACACAGCACATGATTAAATCAATCTGTGCCATGGCTCTCCTGCCACAGCTCCTCCGCTACAGCTTCACCGGGAGAGATGGGGCACCAGTAGAGAACCCAGACAAACCCCAGTCAGTGTATGCACAGTCCCCATCCTACACAAGCCGAAAACGTTTACTCTTTGAATACCTTATTTTGTTTTACTCACACTGCTAGCCTCCTTGTGAGAGCTTCAGCTGCCGGTCCCGCTGCTCAACAGTTTCCAGCACACAATGACCGTTATCAGCCTCTCTGGACTACCCCCCACACACATGTCTGTCCTCTCCTAGAAATCCAAGCCGTAGCAATCCAGAAATAAACAATGTACTACATTACTGACTATCAGGTCAAAAGTGAAAGAAGATTGTTTTTGTACCTCAGTGATTGCAGGAAATAACCACTATGGCGGCCAGTGAGGGACATGCTCACTCCCTGTCAAGCCAGCCCTTTAATGTAAATAAAACTAAGAAAGTGATTTAAGGAGTGAAATGAGAAAAAAAAAAAAGAGTAATAAATATTTACTATATCTTTGGAGGGCTGGGGTGACAAGAAACATCGCACTAAATACATCACCAAATATGGGACACAGGAGCTCGCTCCCCGCCCCTGTAAACTAAAACTGGGTGGGCAGACTAACAAACATAAAGAAGAAAATAAAAAAAAACAAAAAAAACATGCTTTTGACTGTTTCTATATGTGGGTGGCTGGGGAGTGGAAACACAGACACCAAACTCCACTAGTGACCTAACTGAAAAGCTACATTCCAAGACAATCACAAGGACTACTTCTTGCTTCTTTCTACTGAAAATATTTTTTTTACACTTTGTATGTGCATTTTTTTTATTATCTTCTTTACTGGGAGGCCCATTTTATAAGCACAGTAAGACAGTCCAAGGTGTGGGTTATGGCCTGATAAGAGCACACTCAGGTGTATAAGGCCCTCGGCGCAAGTGCCTCATGCCTCATAAAGAACCTGGGTGTGCTCCTATTGCTTACTTATCCTTTCTATAGCTTCTATAAAATCTGTCGGTGCCCTGGTAATCTCCCTATGTGCAACAATGTTCTCCCCTCCATCCCCAGCCCAGATAGTACAGCACTTTGGGATATAGTTTGCATGAAAGTTGCAATATAAAATCAAATTCCTTTACTTTACTGATTGAACATACACCTTAAATAAGATTTTGCTGATGAAAATTAATTTGTTTATTTAGCTAGTTTTAATTTACCAGCTATGTACACTAGTCAAGATGTTGTTTACTTTCAGGCACAACCTAGGAGGTTGCAGTCTGGCAAAAAAATCAATGGACAATGGACAATAATAACAAGCAAGTTGAAAGCAAACAAAGCAACACTACAAATTACAAAATGAATACACGAGAATAATAATCATGCACTGATATGTACATAAATACAAGGGCCCAGACATTCAGAGCAGTTGTGCATGGCACAACTGAGTTGCACCAGTGCAAGTATGGAGATGGGCTGAGGAGTGATATTCAGTGGGAGCCATGGTACAGCGCAAAACCCATTGTGCCAATGCACAACAATAATATATACAACCACCCCCCTCTGATGTTCTTTGACAATGCCGTGAGTTGCTCTAGTCTCTTTTTCGGCTGCCACCCCGCTATCCTCTCACCCTTCCTCCTTCATTTCTTCTAGGTTTCTGAAATGATTCCTTGTATGTGTTATTCATGTATCCTATTTACTGTGATGCCGTACCACGCAAGTGTGGAGCAACTCGGAGATGCGCCGACCAGACTTGTTCCTATGAAAACAGGGCACAAACACACAGATAGCTGTTGCGTCAAGAGTGAAAGTAAGACAGACAGACAGACACAAGAACAGACACAGAGGGAGGGAGAGAGACAGAGAGGCGGTGTGGGAAAGGGAGAGAGGGGAGAGAGAGAGAGAGAGAGAGAGAGAGAGAGAGAGACACACACACATGCCCAGAACAGCAGTGAATCAATGTGGCACACAGACAGCAGCGAACCACCCAGAGAGACACTGGACTGACAGAGGGATGGAGAGGGCACCGTTCCTGATGGAGGTAGTAATGAGGGGTGTGAAGATGCAGGAGGAACAGCTACATGGCCGACAAAGGGCCCGTCAGCAGTATACCCGACACAGGTGGTACTGTGCCCGCATCACCTTTGAGAACTATAGTGACACAGAGATCATGAGCTAGTACCACCTGAACAAGGCCATTCTGAGGCAGCTCTGTGAGCTGTGCAGTGAGGATATGCAGGCACCCACCAGACGGAGCCATGCCATGTCCATGGAGACCAAGGTGACCGCTGTTATATGCCTGCTCACCACGGCACCTTCCAACAACCAACAGGGGACACCATGGGCATCACCCGGTCAGCCACATCCCACCTCCTCACACAGTTCCTCAATGCCCTGCTGCCACATGCTTCAGAATTCATCTGTTTCCTCAGCACACAGGCAGAGCGTACAGCAAACATGCAGGACTTCCACATTGTGGTGCACATGCCCGGTGTGATTGGGGACATTGACTGCACCCACAAGGGCATCCACATGCCACCTGGCCCTGAGGGAATGGTGTACATCAACAGGAAGGGGAGCCCAAGCTTCAACTGCCAGGTGGTGTGTGATACCACGGGGCACATCATCAATGTCTGCGCCACACACCCTGGGAGCGCACATGATGCATTCATCTAGCACAACTCTGCACTGTGCAACAGGTTTGAACATGAGGATATCCCCACGGGCCACCTAGTGTGTGAGTATGGCACAGGCAAGGAGTGATGGGCATAGCAGACCTGTGGTTGGGGTGGGTAGAGTGTGCATGATGGCGTGGCTGCTAGGGACAAGCAAAGGGAGCAGCACAGACTAGCTTAGGGCTAACCATGTCATTCTCTGTGCATCTGACAGCGCATACCCGCTGAGGCCCTGGCTGCTCACCCTTTACCGGCGACCGTTGTCCCCAACAGAGGAATGGTACAATGAGGCACACACTAGCATGCACCACACCATCGAGTATGTCTTTGGCATGCTGAAGGCATGATTCCATTGCCTAGACAGGTCAGGCGGTGCCCTGCAGTACAGCCCCTTGAAAGTTTGTGGCCTATTCCTGGCCTGCTGCATACTGCACAACATGCCCACTGACAGTAGGATAACTGTCAATGTAGATGAGGGCAACAGTAGTGGGAATGACAGAGACAATGGGCTGGAGGGTGGTGGACAGCCACCCCCTGGTTGGAGGGACCTCTGACTCCAGCAGCAGGCATGATGCCACCGCAACACTGTTGCACAGGAACACTTTGGTGAACGCAGGTAGGTGGTGTGGTACACATGCATGGGCCACACAGACAAGTACAGCACACATACAGGGACATGCATGGTGAGGGGCATGCACACACAGAGGCGTGATGCAGGGGTAGGGAAGTCAGTGGCACACACCCACACACAGCAACACACACACAAACACACACATGCACCCATCCACCCAGGCGTTTGAATGTGGCATTGATCAGATGTATGGCACTGGTGCACAGGTGCAACCGGTGCTAGACTGCCCTCACCACGTCCACACCACATGGTCCAGTGGCCAGGCATGCGCACACACACAGGCAGCCTGCGGTATGTCACACAGGTGCACCACCATTGGAATGGCACACACACACCACCCATGGGTGCACAGGGCATCAGCCACAGACTGCAATCAGGGCAGCATGCAGATCAGGGCAGCTGCATGGTACCATGGCCACGGGGGTGGCCACGCTGGGGAAGATTGTCAGCCACAGGATGCACGTCAGCTGGGGGTGTGGGGGTGTCCAACAGCCCCCAGGGGTGGAAGTGCAGGACCGTGAAAGTGTACTCGTGGGGGTGTGCAGGCACCCAAACAGGCCAGCCCCGGACATGCCTGGGATGCTTACATCCGAGCCCGGCATCGACTGTGATGGGGTCACCCGATGCCTGATCGATGGGGTGGACAGCACACTGCGGAGGGTCTCCTGTGCATGGCCATGCCCTGTGGCAGCCTGCAATGCAAAGCCATCCACTATTGCACCGGCAATGCAATCCAAGGATGCAGTCGTGGCCTCCTTCATGCATTGCATCCCCTTCAGGATCTGTGCAGTGCCCCTTTCCTGCTGCTCAGCTAACTGGTGCACTTCTGCGTGCAGTGCATGTACTCCAGTGGCGAGCAGCACTTGTTGCTGAATGGACGCCCACAGCAGGCGGGTAGGCTCAGCCAGACGGTCCGCATCCTAGGGCTCCAGAGGTGGGACCCCAATCATCTGGGGGTGACCTGCCATACTGCACAGCCCCCCCTTTGGTAGATGCTGCACAGTGGGGTTTGCAGGGGGAATAGGTACAGCTGGCGCACCGGCAGTGGACCCTGTGTCCGGCTGCCCAGTGGCACCCACAGCCTGCTGCCATTGCGTGTCCGGTCACTGTATGCCACCCTGCGCCAACCACCCACCAACACAGGGCACATTCATGGCACCACACAATGCTGCACCCACTGTGGTGGCAAGCAGCTGTGCCACCACTGGCATAGCACTGGGCACGGTAACTGGCTGTGCTGCCAGCAGGCTCAACATGCCCACAATTTTGCCCATGCTGTCCAGGAGGTGTGTGAAGTTGTCAGTGGAGTCGAACCCCGGCCTGATCAGTGTCTCTGCACATGGGACACCAAAGCTGGCATCCTGCAGGATCACATCCAGGGCCTTGTCTGACCCTAGGCCAAGGACTCCCACAGGCACCGTGGTGCTGATCTGCAGCCTGTCGGGCCTCCGGATGCCAGTGGATGTTGATTGTCTGTCCTCCGGGGCTATGCCGGTGTCCACTGGTGCTGCTGCCACTGCTGCCAGTGCCCCATCCTCTGCACAGAGGCATGCTGATGTTGCAAGAGAAGGATGGTATGTCAGTGATGCATTGCCCACATGTGCCCCCTTGTACACTGCTGCCACATGTGTCATGCAGCATGGCATGTATGTGGGTGCATAAACGTGCCCATGACATGCAGGATGGCCGCATGCATGCCAGCACCCCATGTACGCACCCTCTGGATCACCAGCTGTGTGTGGCTGACATACATACCATGCAGTGATGGGCTGCCACCCATCTGGAAGCCTCCTCCAGGCACACCCTCCACCAAGGTGGGGTGGATAGTGGCTGCCACAAACTCCTCCATTGGCATCAGTGTGGGTGCATCCACTGGCCCTCTCCGGTGGCATTCTGGGATGCTCTGATGGCTGCCACCTTCTCCTTTATGTGCCGTCTGTCTGTTCTGACCTTCTTGTGGCACTCCTCTGCCGACTGCTGGTGTCTGCTGTGCTGGTTGACATAGGTCACCACCTCCTCCTATGCAACTTCCCTGTCCTGTGGTGTGCCCGTGGCACATCTCAACAGGTCATCCCTGTTAAGGTAGGCCTCGAACAGGGCATCCATCTCCTCCTTCGTGAAGTCGGGCCTGCATGGGAGCTCCTCACCCTCCTCCTGTGCTGATATGTTGCCTCCTGTGAACAAGGACAGCACAGTGTGTCAATGGCAGCTTCTCCCAGGTCCATCCCACCTTACAGTGCTGTCTGCACCCAGTGTGCTGCTGCGGCATCCACCACTTACCTATCAAGGTTGCATTACTGGTACATGGCCTGTGCTGTTCTATGGTACTTATGAGGTGCAATGCATGCAGATGAAGTTGTTTGCAATGGTAATGGCATGCAAATGCACCCCACTGCACCACACATTGGAAGATGAGCTCATTTGCATGTGGCGTCTGAATATCAGCAAGTTGTGTCATGCGGAATGGAATTGTGTTGGAGCAAGCCGGAGTGCAATGCCCATGCATGTGTGGTGTGTGGGCCTGCTGTGCACTTGCACAGAATGCTGTCATGCTGTCAATCATGCAACAGGCATGGACAGTGTGATGCATTGCCACTGCGCATGCTGCGTGGAATGCTGTCATGCTGTCAATCATGCACCATGTGTGGATCGCACGATGTATCACCATTGTGCATGCTGCGCATGGCCAGTGACGTGCATGGTTGCGCATGATGGCACATGCCCTATTGCACACGTGTGCATTGGCCGGTGACCTCTGACCCCTGGGTTGCTTCTGTGACCCCTTGACCCTACCGGGCCATGCCTAATGCACATGTCCAGCACTGCTCAATGGCCGGGCACTGCACATCCTCCCTTGCATCACGCATCTGGCACCTGTGGTGGCCATGTGTGCCTGTACCCACCATTTTGCAGCTAAAATGAGCAAGAGCCATGGTGCAGGGTCGGGGATGCCGTGCCTGTAATTGGAGTGACCTAAAGGTCATCAACCTTGTTGCTTGCGTTGAGCCCTACAGCCAACAGCTGTTCAGCCAGATGCCCCTGCAGCAGGCCAGGGGCAGTGTGTGGCAGGCCATTTCTGTCAGCCTTGGCAGGAGAACAGGGGTTCCGAGGACAGCTGAGCAGTGCAGGCACTGCTATGGTGACCTGATGCAGAGGGACCCTGACCAGCTCTGGAGGTTACAGGCACGTTTCAGGCATGGTGCAGTGCCACAGCTAGTTAAGTCTACCAATGTGGCATGTCTGCCCTGGAGCTGTACTGTGGTGTTGGCTTTGCTGCCTGGCATGCCCTGCAGTGGGGTACACTGTTGTGTGCATCACTGAGTGGCATTGCCAGCTGCCGCTTGCATTGTGATGCGGCCGTGCTGGCATGTGGGACATGTCAAGCAGGGGCACGCCCTGTGCACAGCGGACTGGGGGGGGGCAGCTGGTGCAGTTGGGTACTGATGTACTGTACACATGTCTTCTTTCCATTCACAGGGCCAGAGGACTGCAGGTGGGCCAGGGCAGCAGCAGAGTGCAACCGGGTGGTGCACCCTGATGGGGCAGACCTGTGCAGGCAGCACCACAGGGGGCAGGTAAGCACTGTCATGGTCCTTCCTACTGTACACGGGGGTGGTGGTGGGAAGTGGGTGTGGGCATGGCAGCCTGTGCCATGTGCCGTGGCAGCTGTGTGTGTGTGGCACTGTGCATGGTGCATGCCACTAAGGTGCATCCATTGGACACGTGTGCCAGCTGTTGGTGGGGTGGGCATGCACCTGGCTGCCACCGTTATTGCTGAGGTGCTGCCGGTGCAGTGTGCCATGTGACTGTCACTGTGCAGTCGTGTGGCCATTGTGCAGTGGGGAAACACCTTGATGCAATGCTGTGGTGTGCCGTGTTGCTGGCTGGTGTTGGCCCACCCCCTGCAAGTGTCCATTCTGGGCCCTCAAGGGGTGTGTGGTCCCGCAGCCTATTGCACACTGTGGGTGTGCATGGTTCCTTGGGCCATTGCACTGATCACCTGTCCTGTCCTTTGCAATAGGTGTCCAGCATCCGGTGCAGAGAGCGCCGAGAAGAATGCTGAGCCATCTCATGCGACAGAACCTGCTGGCGGTCTCCAGTATCCTTGAGGTGGTCGTTGCCATATGGTGAATGTTGGCAGCATAGCGGAGGGAGCGATGGCTTGGTGGGGTGGCCAGATGGGGCCACCATTGATGTTGCTGTGCTTTGCTCCTGTTTCCCATGTTGCACCTTGCCCTACAGTTTCCCCTCCCACTGTACAGTCCCTGTTCCCTGTCCCTTCCTCATTGTACTTACCCTTTCCCAGCCCCTGTTAAATCTGTACTTAGTTTGCTGTTACATAAATAATTTCTACCATACCTGCCTGTGTCCATGCCTGCTTTGCAGGTGGCATGTGGAGCCATGCTGCAGTAGCCCAGTGTCTGTCTGTGTTGGGAAGGAGCCCGTGTTGTGCTTCCATGGTTCCCTGCTGTGCGCAGTGGTGTGTCCCACTGTGGTGGTGTCCATCCCCTGGGTTAGTGGCTATGCATTGGGGTGCCCATGGGGCAGCAGTCAGGGGTGTGTGGCAGGTGTGTGCATGGTGGTGGCTCATGGCCATGGTCATTGTTCGAGTACTGTCCACACACTGTGTTGGGGTCCTCTGCTTGGCATTGAGTAGCCTGTCCCATGTGGTGTGCCATGCTGCCTGCATCCTGACCTGTTCAGTGCCCACTGTGTGGGCTCCCTGTGTGCCTATGTGGCATGTGTTTGCTTAGCTGTATGGTTCTTGGTGTGGCCTTCTATGGTCTCATGGTGGGGAGCATGGCTAGCAGCCTGCCTAAGGGGGGGCTCCCTTGTTGGCCCTCCATTGGCTGTTGGCACCTCCTGTCACCAGCTATTCATGCCACCATTGTGTTCTGGGGTCCAGTGTCTGGGTGCCTGTGTGTGCCCTGCTGTGCCCTGCTGGTGGAGACCTTCTGTGGCCACTGTCACTGTGCTTCTATGGCTCTGTCCCTAGGTCTGTTGTCTGTGTCCTGCCCCCCTCTGTTGCTGTGCTGCTCTGTGCTGCCATGGTTGCACTGGAGCATCTCTGTTTGTGCCATGGTGCAATTCTGCCATATTCAGCTGCATTGTGCTGGCACTGTTCAGCCTGCGCAACCTCTGAATATGGCTCCAATTGTGCCATGGGGCATCGTATTTGTGCTGTGCCAGCCTTGCGCTGGCCTTTGGCACATTTCTGAATATCTAGGCCAAGATATATAACAATATGAATGATAAATTCTGCCACATATGTAGAGTTTTGGAACTGACTGGACAGTCTGACTTGGTAAGAGAGGTCAAGTCAACGCAAATAATACAACAGAATAATTTGTAAATCATACCAAATATTCAGGATTTTGAAACTGATGGACAATTTGACTTGAGGCCTTAGATGTGTTAAGCATAGGAATATTTCATGACTGCATGGTATGAGTATTGGAATATAATTTCATTTAAAAAACATCAGAAAAAGAAGCCATGAGGTTTGTAAGTAATTATGTTGAATACGAGCACTGTAACTGTAACTGTAATGCCTGTAACATTATAGATGCAAATACAGTAGAACTGTGAAGCACAGCAATCCATCAGGAGCCTGTGGCACACATTGCCCCGAGCTCAATATATTGCATTCATGCAGCTGAGCCTGGTGGTGTCTGCAACAATGTTGGGGCAATGTGGGGTGAGATGCGGGGAGATAAGGATATGGGGAGACACATTTAACACACACCTGAATTACCTCACAGTCTGCTTGGTGCAATGCAGGTGGTGGAGTGCTTCCAGACCTATGTCTGCATTGCTTGCAGTGCTTTGGCTCCACACCACTGCAGTGGCTAAGAAGAGTGTTTTTGGATCACCGTGCATGACCTCCATGTCGTGTCTATATGTATTCACTTGCGGAAATTGGCAGTGTTGTGGCACTCTGGTGCAGGGAGTTTCATGTAAACATGCCATTAGGTGAAACAATTTATTGAATGGGCATTTGTCCCAAAAAGTTAATTTTAAAAACTGTTTTAACAACAAAAACAAATACAGCAGGTGGCTAAAGGGGATCACCCTCTGGAATCAATTGCAAATGGATACAATTGCATAAAAACAGCATGAATGATACAGACACTGGACACTGTTTAAAAGACCAGGCCATAATCATATGATTATATCCTCAAAAACATTTATTTAAACAACAGATGTTGAGAAGAACTCAGCACTGCTTCCCCTCCAAATGTTTTTGTGCACACTGTGTGTGCTATCTCAACTTGTTGCAATGTAACCTCAGGCATGATATGATTCCATAACAACAGCCTGCTCTTTTTAGCAGTGTCCAGTGTCTATATGAGCCATGCTGTTTGTATAAAGATATTGGACTGAAAACTTGCCTCAGATCACAACACAATATCATATTTATTAATTATCTTCCCCCTTCTGGCAACTTTCATGCTTAGATTACCTCTTTATCAGGCACAGTAGTTATTATCTGCTTTTAAGCATGTTTGTGTTTTGCAAGGAACTGTCCTGGTACCAGATTGGCATTTATGTATTTAGTTTTTATCAGGTTGGTGCACTAGGCAAACAATTGTTTATTTTCAGGCACGACCTGGGAGATTACAACAGGGGAAAGTACAATAAACAACAGCAATGCAAAACAAAAGTCATATACAAGAGTCCAAGACACACTGTACAGTACAATGTGGACAGCAAGATACATACAAATCATCTAGTTCACAAGAAATTAACAAGTACAAAGGCACTCAGTGATGAGAAGCTAATATCAAATACACAATACTAGGAGGCCAAGGGATGAGCATGTACCTACTAGAGGTAGGAGCACATGCCTGACTTAAGCTGGTAAGAGAAGAGCAGAAGTTACTCTGCATGGCCTGGTTAGAAGGACTGCACCTGATTGCAGCTGGAATGGAGTTCCAGAGTCTGGGGCAGTGTAGGAAAGGGCTATTTCATCTAATTTGGTTTTGTCTTTGGTAGGGACAGGAGATCAAGATCAGAGAACCATAGGGGATATGAGCTGCTGCTGGGCAGTAGAAGTGAAAAAAGTAGCAAGGGTGACTTTGAGCAAAATAGTACACCTCCTGAGGTAAGGTTATGTATGGCAAGTGGGGGGAGCTATCCAAGTTTTGAGTACAGGGTGCAGTGGTGGGTGCGTCGATTAGCGGCCAGTGCAAAGCGGCAGATGTTATTGTATGCCACTTTCCTTTAGTCTAAGATAGTTTTAGAGGCTGAAAAGAATGCATACATCCCATAGAGGAACTTTGGGAGTAGGATGCCTCGGGCTATGGCAAGGTGAGTTTTAGGGGTGAGACTGTGACTAAATTTAAATGAGAGTAGCAGTCTAGAATTAACTGCCTTACAGGTAGAAGCCACATGAAGTGAGAAGTCCAATGAGAGGTCAAGTATAACACCCAGACAACTGAAAGAGGGGGCTGAGGCCAAATCTATCCCATTATTACAAATAATTGACAATGGGGTTGGACAGGTCTTTTTCCTGGGGGCAGATCAAAAAGGCATAGTAGGCAACTTAATGATATTCAAGAAGAGCCTGTTTGAAAACCATTTTTCGACTGCTTGGAGATCAGATGTCAAGCTAGTACTTATTTTACCTATGTCATGGGAGCTTGTGAAAAAGATCGAGTCATCCACATAGAGGACTGGCGTATTATGCAAGGGACATCAGGGGAAGGAGTTGATATGGAGGGAGAAAAAGAAAGGCCCAAGTATGCATCCTTGGGGCATCACAACTGTGACTGTAGCTGATTCAGACAGGGAGGAACCAAACCTTGCATACTGGCATCTGTTAGCCAGGTAGTTCTGAAATCAGGGGACAGCAGAGGATAAAATGCCCAGGGTGCTAAGTTTCTCACCGAGCAAGTCAATTGTCCTGGTGATGTCAATAAAGACCACACCAGTTAATTCACCCCAATAATTGCAGTGGCAATTTTTGTACTGTGCAAAAGGAGGGCAGTGGTGGTGCTATATTTTTTTTTGTTGGAAACTGCTGTGCTGGAGAAATGAGGTTGCAGGTGGTAAGATAATTTGTGGGTTGAGAGGAAACCATCCTTTCAAGAACCTTATTGCCTTTTCCTTGCTTTTTGGGGTCTGCAAAAATAAAAGTCTTACCCGCGTAGCTCATATGGCACTTTTGTAGGCTGTGAATGATGCCTAAAGCTTGGAGACTGGAATAAACAGTGTTGAAGGCTTTACGGTGTTTCAGAGTTTCAAAGCACAATTCTGGAAAGCAAAAAATCTGGTCCACCTCAAGTGTTTCCAGTTGCCCCTTGTCTTTCACTACTGTAACATATATATATAAACATATGTATCTATGAGTTCGGGGAAGGATGAGGACAGAGTGAGACAGTGTGAAACCCATTTAACTGGAGTTTCTCAAGCTGCCTTCCTGCCTACCACTAGGTCTTACTGGGATTCTAATACCGGGTAACAAAGGGTTACACTGCGCCCTTGACCAGGAAATGACTGTCCCCAGTCATTATGCACCCGGCCTTAGGCCATGCCACCCTATGTGCTACCTGCGGAGGGGGGTGATCAGGCCCCCTCCTACCATGTGCAAGCACAGGTAGGCAACACTAAGGGCCTAGAGGCCTATAGCTGACATGTCAGCCTCTACTCTATCCACTTACTATGGACACCTAGAGGCTCTGGTAGAACCGTCCAGAGCATAGCCCTGATAGATCAGTACTGCAGTCCCTATGGCCATTCAGGACCATAGCCTATCTATCCCCCCTAACCCTCTAGGGAAAACCTATCTGCCTCTAACATAATATCCCAAACAAAACAAAACTCGGGGACCTCCCCAACCTTGTACAGCCTGCAACTACAACCATTAGCAATAATAACACAGTACATTTAAATTCTACACCATAAGCACTGATGAGGGACTCCGATGAGCCCCTCCTCCTCTTCTTGTCTTCTCTTCTCTTCTGTCTTCCAGGAACACCTGTAAGAAAAGACAAAACCAAAAAAAAAACACATCCCAATCTGCATGTACAGTCTATCTAAACAACAACGACAACAACAACAACCCTTACCGTACAGAAAAAACAAAACACTGAACAATCCCAAAAAAGAAATTTTTTTTTAGAAAAAGGTAAAAAAACAGTATTTACATTAAAGTACAGTAATGACATTGGTAACAATACACCTTTGGGGGGGGATGGAGTGCCCTAAATGTCCCAACTAGTGACTACAAGGCCTGAAGGCCAGTCTATTAAAGAGTCTCTCCTGGGCCGGAGCCCTGTGAACATAGTCCTTTAAGGCCATAATCCCGAAGGGGAGAGTCTTTATGGACAGTTCACACACTGTTTGAAGTCTGTAGTGTAGGGTGTGTATTGCAATGTCATAAAGATAGAATAAAAGGTTTTTCGGACTTACCAGCCTCTTGAAGTATTCAGATTTCACAAACTGGTCCCTTCGAAGACTCTCCTGGCAGCATTTCTTCTGATACAGCTGGGAGGACATCTTCCGAGAACCCACAGGAGTGCACATCTGGAAACAGCTGGGCTGATGTCATCTCTGGAGAAGGAACCTTAGAACAGGAACAAAAAGAAACAGCTGGTCCGGCGTCATCCGATTACCAGGCGATGAACAGGAAAACAGCTGGGCTGGTGTCCTTTCTGGATCTGAAGTCATCTGGTGGTGCCAGTAGATGGTTGCTAAAACAGGATAGTACACTGTGGACTGAAGAATATGGGCACCTGATTCCTTGTTTATTCATATTGGCAGTTCAATAAGGGCACTTCATAGTCTTAATGTGGCAGTATTGACTACCACTGCTCGGCTCTCCATTTTGTAGGCACGGGCTTAATTACTGGGAGGTCCTTGCACTGAGGCCAATAGTAGAGGGGGGTCAGGGGCTTGAATTATTACTCTGTCTGGAAGCACATAATTCACACAGTGGGAGACTTTGCGTCCCTCTCCGCCACTATTCTCACTCTGTCCATAAACAGTGTCCTGCCTCTCTTCCACTGTGTATACTTTTCATGGAACAGTCTATTCTTTACATGCTGGTTAGCCCCAGGATGCACATATTTCATTGCTTCATCCCTGATCCAGGATTTCCTGCAGTTCTCAATCTCCTCCCAGACTCTCTGAGGAAAGGTAGGAAAGGTCATGCCAAAGATTTCATTGGCCTTTCTACGAACCAGTCTCTCCTCTTTACTTGCTTTGGTCAATCTGAGACCGCTGGCCTGGCTTGGGGGTGGCCAGTCCTGGTTCTGCCAGCTTCGCATCCTCAATGAAATTAAAAACGGATCCCTGACTTCTTCTTCTGGTGAAGCCAGGGCAGTGGCATCACCACCATCTTGAACACATTCCTCCGAGACAAGATCTTGAGGCTGTGTACCCGTTCCTTTCTCACAAGGCCACATAGGTTCCCCCTCATCTTCCTCTTCACTGAGGATCTGAGCCCAGGAGTAAACAGTAGTTCTCACTCCCGAGACTATCCACTCATCGCTGGGAGCGGAGGTCGACACCTCCCATTCAAAAGCCTCCCACATCTCATCTTCACCTTCGAGACTTGGGCTAGGCCCCCCCACCCAGGGGACTATTGATGCTTTATCTGAACTTGCCTTCTGAGATCCAGCATCCAATGCTTCAATTTCAGATTCAGTCTCCAATTCTGCACTCTCTAACTTTGTGCCACACTCCCCCGAGGGACCTTCCGCCACAGGCTCCGCCTGATGCTGTGTGCTGCCAACTGCAGATTCTTGAAGTTGTGTCCATGTGGGAGCCAAACGAATTTGAGGCGCTTTATACAAGCCATATTTTTGTAGACATCCAGCACAGTAAGGAATCATGAAGACATCCCTTCCAGCACTCAAGCACATCTGGCATACACGCACAGGATAATTAGGAATTGCCACATCAGGAGGGAGTTGCCCTCTATAGCACCAATTTTCAATATCTCTCAATCTATTTACTGCTGCTGTTACTGCAACCCGGGCATGATCTGGGTAACGAGCTGGTCCTGAGGCCATAACTGCAGAAAAACAAACAAAAGTTCACTGTAACTGAAAGTCCCACTTTAATGAACACACTCTGTAGCTTTAAAATGGCTCCACTGCTGCTGTGTTTACTTTACTACCCCACCCTGTAATGGCGGCGGCAGCACTCCTGTGCATCAACATTCAGACTCTGGGTCAAGCCACTGCGCACCCGGTTTACATCAGCTACTAATAACTTTTATTCAAACTGCACAACTTGCTCTGTTCTGGCTGTTCACACATTTACAGGATTTTCCTTGGACTTTTCACATGCTGGCAACATTCATTTAATTACAGTCCCTTTAACTTCAGGTTTCAGCACAGGATTGCCTGCTTCTACTAGTGTTGCACTTATTTTACAACCCACAGTCTCTCTCTGGCTGCAAACTTTAAACTGAGGCTACTTTCATTGCTATGCACACATTTAATGGCTTTACAGACTTGCACTTGTCAGCAGGACATCACACAATCGCTACTTGCAAAGCGACTATACAGTTGCACACACATTTTATATGGCATTATCTTAAAATCACTGATTTGAGCAGTTTTAATTCGTTTACTCACTGTTATTGTAGCAGATTGCTGCGATGGGGTAAAACGACCTGCAGCCAGATTTTTGAAGGCCTCAGATTGCAAACGGGCGGGCAGTCTCTGCGATCGTAGTATTAACCACACAATTTACTGATCCCACGATCGATAAGCGGGTTGAGCCTGATTTTTAACTAGAAAGTCACTTTTTACTGTTTACAATGCTTTGAACACTTCATGAACGCTCCTCCACTGCCAGTACATGCACTACTCCCTGTCTCCCTCTTGAATGCTGAGGCAATCACAGAAGAGCTGGCTGAGGGGCGGGACTAATGGCAAACTGACCAACCACACGACGCCATGCAAATGAGCCTCTTCTTCCTCACGAGGGCTCCTCTCCTCACGGCGATCGTCGAGCAGGCAAATTTAAACTGAAAAGATGCACTTTTCAACTGACTCCACGGCGGGAGCCCATTTCAACCATGTAACATTGCCATTAACTCTACAGTCTCTAGTATTGCACAGAAAGCATTTTCAACGTCCAGGGCATAATTTCTCTGTTGCTACCCCTAGTTTTCCACACTTTCCTTCACAGAAACTTTATTTTAAAACTGACAAACGCTGTAAACTATGTTGATGCAGGACAAGGACACACACTTTGGTTTTACAGCTCCTTGGTAAACAGTTGGCATTTTTTAAACAGCAGCACAAGATTCACAGCACACAGCACACACTAGGGAAATTGCTTCAACTTTTTGGGGCTACTGACTGCCAGATAGCCAAAATGCTAGCTTACTTGCCCAAGCACCTTCCTTCCCGAACAAATCCAAAGCGGTGACTCCATTTTTGTAACATAGATATATAAACATATGTATCTATGGGTTCGGGGAAGGATGAGGTTACCTGGCACAAGGGACCTAGGTCTGGCTACTCTGCACAGGGGCACCCAAGTAAATCCAACTACAGGAAGCAATAACTGTAATGTCCAGAACCAGAATTGGGATTTTTCAGTATGGCTTTATTTATACTAGATGACACATAACAAAGCATTGCATGGTCCCCCAAAGGGCTACGTTACTGTATGTGCAGATTAGAGGTTAAAACACAGTGGTCCATTTGAGGAATGAACACATTACTACAGTTGTCTGGCTTTGGACCCACCAGGCACTCAGCCTGGACTTTGCATGCGCATTGGATACATAGCCCGACTGGCCTGGCACCCCTGCCGGCCACTCGACTAACAGTTCACTTGAAGAATGAACCCAAACTTTACTTGGAAAGACATCTCATCAAACAAGGAGGCTCCCAAGCTGTGGCTCCCGCACCACTTGAAGTCTGCGACTCCTAGAGATTTGTTTTACGTACTTCAATCGAGCTCCCATCAAACAAGGGAGGTAATTTTCCCATCCTGTAGCTCCCCACACCACTTAGGAGTCTGCGACTCTAGAGATTTTCAAGTTGGAACCCCGTCTGGGTACCCACTCCATCACTAGCCAAGTGCGAGGCAAGTAAGCGAAACACAGAAGATATCCATAGAGGTGGACCTGATTACTAAAGATGGGGGGTTTTCTCACCTCCAGCTCCCACAGCCCACGCCCGGCCATTTCTCTGGACACACAGAAAACTTTAGAACTGTAAAATGTAGATTGAACGGTGGATGACCTGAAGCACCCCCTCTACAGCGAACTTTAAATCCATTTAAAACTTTAAACTGATAGACTGCTCCATTAGTTCATCCTAGTTGACATAGTCTTCCCAAATAGCAGTCCACATTACTTCCCAACTGAAGAAAACAGTATGTTTGCCCCTTCAAATGGAGCCAAACACTCACCCATTTGTTGCAGGTGCCCCACAGGTGAAGTAACACTTTCTTTGCTATTATACAAGAACAGACTTAAACAAAACCAGGCAGCTTCTTTCCATAGTGGGCAAAGGGGGTTGCCCCTGGAGCCCACAGAGAACTTTTCCTCCCGAGGGAGGGGGTAAACAGACAACTACTGATTTCCTTCTTGTTTGCTTAAGGACAGACTGAAGACTCCCTTTGAATTTTCCAAAGTTCTAAACTTCACTCCCTGAGCTGGAGATTCCAAAGTGGCTCATGCAGCTGCGACAGTTCTATAGTGATGTCATCTTTCAAGTCTCAGCTATGACTGAGGACAGAGTGAGACAGTGTGAAACCCATTTAACTGGAGTTTCACAAGCCTACCGCTAGGTCTTACTGGGATTCTAGTAACCCTGGGTAACAAAGGGGTTACACTTCATTCAAAATCAAGTCACAGACATGAGGGCTGTTAGTGACTGCCAATATGGTGCCTGGTTGTTCATGGTCTGAAAGGTGCCAGTGGGGAGTTATCCAGTATGCCCTGCTAATCTGTCCATTTAAGTCCTGTCCCAATAGAGCTGTAAAAATTCCTATGATAAATTGTTCTATATGCTGTACTTCAGCAGATTCTGGCAGGCCTAGAAGGTGCACTTTGCTCATTCTGGTGCTACTCAGTAGGTGATCCAATCTGAGCCTTAGCAATTTGTTCATTTTTATTAGGTCTGAGACTACTGTCGACATTGGAGCCTTAGATCTGTTAGCTGTGTCCATCATCTGCTTAACTTCCCCAAGACAAGCCATCCAGTCTAGTCTTAGGCACAGTGAATATAGGCCTATGCCTTTACTTTGGGATCTAGATCATGAATGTCCTGAAGCAATGTGGCATTCTAAGGTCTCATCACACTGCAGACTCCCGCCAGCTGCCTGCTCAGGCCTGCTGCTGAGGCCACCAGCTTGCCAGCCTTCACTTTACTGGAGTCAGATGGTGCTGTTTTCCAAGGAGTCCCCATATCCATTCAATTTCAAACTTGCACTGAATAATCTTAATAGGTAAATAAACCACTGTATGTAGAAATTAATTTGAGAACTGTACTTTTGTCTGCTCCATTGAATAGGCAGGTTTGGAGAGCCAAGTGGCCCTTATCTGCTGGCAGATTCTATATTATGTTGTAAATCAAAAATACATTGCTGCAGAACTCTCTCAGATGTGTCTTCTCCCACTGGCCCTTAGCTCTGCACCTCCTGGCATTTAGTATTCTCATCACAAATCTTCTTTGAGGATCTCCCTCCACTGAGCCACATCATGGAACTGTAAGCCTCTGGTATCAGGACCACCCAGAAATGTTTGTTAGCTGAGACCACCCATATCAACATGCATTATCTCCGCCTATATAACATGGGTGGCCCCATCATGCTTCAGTTCTTCATTGGTCTACTGCAGCAGAGGAATGCCACCAAACTTTGCAAGTATTGCTAATGTTTCTACTGCTTTGTTATTTTATTTTAATTAAATATTTATGCTACAGATGAAAGACAAGGAACTGCTGTTACATTATTTTTCTTGTGGGAATGTCAACATTTACAAATATAATGTTCACTCCGTGTGCATCTGCTGTCGGCATTTCTCATGACATGAAGGCCTTATCATTTTCAGGGGTTTTAACCAGGCTACATGGAAACATTGCAAGAAGGTCATGGAAGTTTATCTAACACTCAAGGCTATGGAGAAAAAACAGCTTGTGTCTCAGATGGCTACACCATCATCCTCCCCCTCTTTTTCCCTATAGCTCGCTATTGACCTGTCACTCTGTGCGGTCAAGTGAAGCAGCTGTGGATTCAGCAAACAGAAAGGACAAGTCTGAGACCCTGGTCTACTCTTAAATGAGGTAAGTCTCTAGACAAAGATAGATCCCAGGCTAAGCCATCAGGCTTTGCTGCCCCCATGATTGTCTCTCAGACAGTAAGGTTGAGGTCTGGAAGTGGCTCTAATTTCTCACCAGGGAATTCACAGCCTATTCCACCATTGGGTACTGTCCTTGTCGGGGTGAGTTGACACACAGATGCTGTTTCAGACTATGTCTGAACTCTTTCAAAAACTTCTGCCCCTGGCTCTGACCTTGATGCTAGCACCTTTGCCGCCACCAGTACTGCCACTATTGACTTTGTCAATCCCTATGCTGGTTACTATACCTAGTTTCCATCAATGCCTACTCCACTGATGGCTCCTCCTGTTCTGCCTCCTCCTGCCATGATCCCACTGCCCATTATTGTTGATGAGAGGCAGAAACTGGAATATAATTCTGATTTAATGAATGAGGAATATGAGTAAGAGGATGAAGGTCTAAGCCCCCCCCAATGGTGGTGGGCTCCAGTTCAACATTATCCTCCTGTAGTGAGGACAGTGTGCATTACACTCCTAGGTCTTCACTTGAGGAGGCCTCTTTTCAGGCTTTCCTTCAGTAGGTCCAGTCCAATCTGGGATTTACTGCCCAGGAGAAAGATTCTACTACCTGGACTCAGTATGAGTTCTTGGAGGTCTCTGTACTATCTAATGTGATAATTCATCATATCCATTTGACTTTGGAGAATGCCACACTAGCTGCTTGGCATCACCATTCTGTTTGCCTGCTGTGCCTCATAAAGCAGATAACCAATATCCTTCCATTTTGGATAAGTCATATTTCTCCTCTTTGTCTACGAGGGATTCTGTAGTTAACAAGGCCACACAGGAGAGATCTAAGGTTCCTAACCACATGAGCACTCTTCCACCTGATAAAGAACTAAGGAAGCTGGATATCATAGGCAAGAGGATGTATGCTTTGATGCCCCTTGACCTCATGATGGCAACTATCAGACCAATATGATAAACAGCAGAATAGCCTGTGAAAGCCTGTGGCTGCAATGGCTGACAAGCTGCCTGATGGTCCAGATAAAACTGTAGTCCAACAGACTATTGTTCATGGTCTGGAGGCTGGTAAGCACCTCTTACAATCAGCTTATAATGTCTCTTACGCTGCTGCTCATGCGGCTGCTTCTGGAATTTGCTTACACTGCCACTCCTGGTTAAGGGTTGCTGGCTTTGCCACTGATGTCCAAAAATTGTTCCTTAATGCTCCCTTTAAAGTTAAGCAGCTTTTTAGCTCTGATGTTGAGGCAGCCTTTCAGGACCTCCAGATGTCTGAGGTGACCCTGAGATCCCTCAACACCCTTAATTCTAAACCTCGGGTAGGGTCTGCGACACCTTTCATAGGCCCTATTCCTGCTCTGGTAGATGCTATTCCCAGGGATCTGGCTGTGGCTCTCAGCAGCTTAGGCCTTCCCATAGGTGGCTTTGCATCCTGGTGGCTATGCCAGGGTCACCAAAGGTACGGGTCTTGGTGGCACCCCTGATTATCCCCTGGCACATTCTTTCTCTCTCCCTTAGCTTCCTCCTGTCCCTGCAGATCACTGTGCCGTGGTGGGGGGATGCATCTTCCTTTTCTTTCCAAAATGGAAGGAGAGCTCGACAGATGCTTGGGTGCTAGAGGTGGTTCAGAAAAGACATGCCCTAGAACTCCTCTCTGTCCCACCTGTAAATAATCACCAAATCATTGCCCTCCAGGACATCTCACATTCCTGCTGCAGGAGGTTCAAACCCTCCTACGTAACATGGCCATATAACCCAACCCGGTTGAGGAAATAAATCTGGACTATTATTCCTGGTATTTCGTACTGCCAAAATGGACCAGGAATTTATGGCCCATGCTGGATGGTTCTGAATGGTCACTCGCAGTCCCTTCTCTCTCTCTGCTCCTACAAGAGGATTGGATGTGCGCCTTGAATAGGAAGGATTCTTACCTCCATATCAAGAATTGTAAGTCCCACAGAAAATACCTAGTTTGTTTCAGGGATCACAATATCAGTTTGGTGTCTTGCTCTGTGGTTTGTTGTTTGCACTGTGTGTCTTTACCAAATGCTTTTTAGGAGTTGCAACTGATTTCAGATGGGAGGCCCTCTATAACTTCCCACACATTGATGACTGGGTTCTGAAAGTCATTTTGAGGAAGACTGCTGTTTACACCATGTTCTGCACCAGAAATCTCTTCGAACAGTTAGCCATTCTGATGAATGAGTCAAAGTCTGTCCTCAGTCCATGCCAGCATCTCTAGTTCAAAGGAGAGGTTCTGGACATGGGGTTGGATTGTGCTTTTCTTCCCCTCGAACTGTGCTACATCATTGGTTGCCTAGGCTCAGCTGGTCTGTTCCAGTGACTGTATCTTGGCCAGATGTCTCTTAGGCCTAATAGGCCTCATGACTGTTGCCACTCTGTCTGCCCTGCTGGGATGCCTACATATGAAGATTCCACAATGGTTCCTCCATGCCCAGTGGGCTCAGCATTTGGATGAGCTGGAGTGTCTTATAGAAGTGACTACTCCTTTTGGCCGGTCTTTGCTCTGGTGATTGGACTGCTGCAGCCTGGAAATGGGCTCACCCTTTCTCCTTCCATCTCCTCTAGTAGTGATAACATCAGATGCCTTGGGTTCCAGATGGGATGCCCATCTCGGACCCTTCTGAACTCTGGACATGGTTATGCATGGCACCACTCTGGAGATGAGGGCTGTTCTGCTTGGCCTACAGGCCTTCGCTATCCTCCTTCCAAGTCATCAGTTGTAGTTTTGTATGGACATCTCAGTGATGTAAACCACCAATGCAGAGTCCATTTGAGTCAGACACTGGGCTGTGGAACACAACATGTTCTCCATCATGGGTGACCTCTTCATAATGTGGAGTTGCATGGGCATCAACCTCTATGCATCTTTAAACAATGGAAAACTGCTGCTTTTCTGCTCCCCTCACTCCAGGGCTTGGAGTTTTGTGGTAAGGCACATTGTCCTTCTCTTGGAAAGAGAGGTTAAAATATGCATTTCCTCCATTCTGTCTGAATCAGTGGTTTGATCAAGTTGTGGGCTGAGTCAGCTACCTTGATTCTGGTGGCTCTGTACTGGGCCTGACAAATCTGGTTCTCTCTGCTTCAGCAGTTGGCACTGGAACCCCCTGTCTCCTTCACTGTATGAGCAGGACTTCCGTCACAGGAGCAGAGCTGTCTGGTACATCTGGATTTTCAATCCCTGCACATCCATGTCTGCCTCCTGAGGATATAGAGCGCTCCCACTTTAGGGTTTCCCTAGCGGTTGTAGCTTTTCTGTTGGTGACTTGAAAGCCATCTATCAGATACACCTATTCGCAAAATGGAAACATTTTGTGATTTAGTGTGCTGTTCATCAGCTGGACCACTTTATGAGTCCAGCCAGTCTGGCGATGGACTTCCTTCTGTCTCTTACAGACATGGTATCAGTTATTCCTCTATTAAGGTACACTTGACTGCAGTGTAGACTTTTCATGCCCTCACTGATGGCAAGACAGTGACCTAACTTGAGGTTTCTCACAGATTCCTCAGAGGTATTCTATTGTTGCACTCCCAGTCTGTGATTTGGTTCCAGTGTGGGACTTTAATTTTGCTCTAGAGACCTTTACTGTGCATCCCATCTAGCCTGCTACTACTTGTGAGCTGCATTTCCTCTCTTGAAAGGCACTGTTCCTCATGGCAACAGTGTCTTCTAGATGTATTTCAGAACTGCAGGCTCTGGTTAAGGAGCCTTGTTTTCTTGTTTTCCACAAGGGTTACCTTGCATATCAATCCTCATTTTCTGTTGAAGGTTGTTTCTGAGGGAACACTGAATCAGACTGTTGAACTTCTGGTTTATTTTTAGCGGGGACCATCATCTGCACAAACTTTATGTCCATTGGACATTGCATTGGTACCTTGATAGCACTAAAGACTGTAGAAAATCCTTTCAGCTCTTTGTGGCTTTCACCCCTAGAATGATGGGTTCCCCATTTTGAAATAGTGCCTTTCCAAATTGTTGGCATAGTTGTTTCTGTTACCGAAAGCACAGTAAGCAGCTTCCTGGTCCTGTACATTCTCACTCCAACCATGCAGCCTGTGGCTACTTTCATGGCTTCTTTTCACAATATGTCCACTGCTGATATATGTGTAGCTGCCACTTGGAGAACTATTCATACATTCACTAAACATTACAGTCCAGATATCATCTCTTGTAGAAGTGCCAGCTTTGGCCTTACTGTCCTGCAAGGCCTCCTTACTCAGGGTAATTAGACTCTTCTTCCCTCAGTGCATTGTTACTGCTTCTGGAGGGAGATATCCTCAAAGAAGATAGACTAGCTACTTACCATAACAATAGATCTTCGAGAGAATCTCCTTCATTGAGCCACACTTCTTCCTTCCTTTTCATGTGATGGGTGATTATCCTGCCTGAGCTAACATCCTGGTTTTTGTCTTATGCCTGAATTCAGCATATTTACTCAGGTTTCCATATGCTCTTCCGTGTTCCTGGTTGGGTTCTGGTTGCTTTGGTCCATGCCAGTCTGGTGATCCTATGAGCTTGTTTCCAGCAAGGATCTAAGGCTAAATGGGGCCACCCATGTTATATAGGCAGTGACGATGCATGTTGACATAGGCAGAGATTTTCCCAAAGAGCTACTGTTATGGTAAGCAGCTATTCTTTTAATAAAGTGTATTACATACATTCTTCACATTTGCCTTACATTAATTTGACCTTATATAGCCATTGTAGTCCCTTATTTATTTATTTGAAAAAGGTTTCATTAGGAAAGGCACACTTAGCTGCAATAGTTCATTTCCAGGTGTGTCCTGGGAGAAAGGGAAGTGGGCGTACCAACAATAAGTATATGAAATATGCAAAAATGGTAGAATATACAAGATGTAAGCTACAGTTACATAACATTACAAATCTGACATACAGTAAATTAAACATGTGAAAAATTATACAGCAACTCAAATCAGATGAAGATCAGATAATACAAAACAATAGATCAAAAACATAATAAATCAGATATATGCAATTTATGCACAAATCTATTTATAAACCATCTAGGAGCTAAGAAGCCAGCATAAATATACACATGGGAGTGTACAGCACACATGGAAAGCAGTAGGGAAGATTGATGTGCCAACTCTCCCTTTTGGGTTGCGTGAACCCTACAAAACGGAGGACCAGTATGAAGTAGGGAGTAAAAACAGGAACAAGCATAAATATACATATGGGAGAGTGCAGCACAACTGGAAAGGAGAAGGGTAGACTGATGAGCCAACCCTCCCTTTTTAGGGATGTGCAAAACCCACAAAGGGGAGGGCCAGCGGGAGGTTAGAGAGAAAATAAGGGAGTAAGAGGGACAGAAACAGTAGGGAATGTTGTGGTGGAAAAGGGAAGGGAAAGAATGGTGACATGTGGATGGGGGAGAAAATAGAAGAGGAGAAACAGACTGAAAAAAGAGAAAGGGGAGGAAGTAGAAGAGGAGTACAGGTAGAGAAAAGAGGGCAGTGGTGAAAGTATAGGAAGAGTTATTGAGTCAGAAGTGAGAGGAAAGATTGTCAGCTGCAGGTGCAGTAGGGGAATGTGTAAGAACAAAGGAGACGGGTTAGAGAACTGGAAGACAGGGCTGAGCAAATATACAAAGATAGAGAATTCCTGGTACTGGGGAAGTGATAAGAGAAAGCAGATCTACCAGAAGTGGAAGACCAGGAGGGGAGAGCAAAGATCCTATGGGTGGAGTTGGAAAAAGTGAGAGGAGGGAGTGCAGGTAGGATGTCACAAAGCCAAGCCAGTACTTACCAATCAGGAAAGCACTGTGAGCAAGGTGTCTGGCACGAAGATAAGGGAAGGAGAGGGAGGAGTAAAGATCACAGTGGTGATTTTGGGGTGGACAGTCAAGGGCAGAAGGAGCTGAAGAGAGTATCCAGTCTGGTAAGGGTGGATTTAGAGGCAGTGCAGTAGACTATGTCTCCAAAATCAAAGATAGAGAGGATCATCTTTTGGACAATCTCCCTGTGGGAGGGAAGAAGAAGGCAGTTGTGATGTCTATGTATGGGGAGTAGCTTTGTCTGAATGGCATCCACATGTACAGCAAGGTTAAGGTTCTTGTCTGGCCATAGGCCAAGGTTTTTGAAGGAGGAGACATCTTCAAGTGAGCAACCATCTAGGGTGTGGAAGGTGGGGGTGGCAGCAAGCCTGTGCTTGGTGCCAAAGGTCATAGAGACCACCTTTTTGGCATTCAGTGATAGTTAATTGTCATGAAACCAGCACTGGATATTGTTGAAATCCAGTTGGAGCTTGGTCTCAACATCTGAGGGTGAAGTACCAGAGACAAACAAGACAGTGTCATCCATGTACATGTTGATATTTGTGGTTGTGCAGGCATAAGAAAGGTCATTAAGGAAAATCAAAAAAGTATTGGATTGAGTACAGAACCTTGAGGGACACCAGTGTTTATGGGAGGGGAGGAGGAGAGACAGAGTTGCCAGTCCTGACTGACTGGGACCTACCCATGATGTAGGAAAGGAACCAGTGGGTAGTGGAGTCAGAAATCAGCTGCATTACGTTTGCAGAGGAGAAGAAGGGGGTGGACAACGGTGTTGAAAGCCTTGGCCAGGTTGACAAATATGGCAGAGGTGATGCATTCCTGATCCATGCTAAAGAGAATGGAGTCAGTGAGCTCGAGTAAGGAGGAGGTGGTGGAGTGGGCCTTGTGGAAACCAGACTGAAAGGGGATGAAAAAGGAGGAAGAGTCAAGAAAGAAGAAAGCTGGGCCAGAGTCAAATGCTCTTGTAGTTTAACATGGATTGGGAGTAGAGATATTGGGTGGAAGTTACCAGGGTTAGAGGAGTCACCACTCTTATAAAGAGGAATGACAGTAGCAAGCTTCCAGGCTTGAGGGACTGAGGCTAGTAGGATAGGTTCAGGAGAATGGAGAGAGGGACGGCTATAGCATGGGCCAATAGATGTAGAAGTTTGGGGTCTTTAGGGCTAAGACAGCTTGAAGTGTGTCAGCAGAGGAGACTGTTTAGAAGCAGAAGCAGGTGGAGAGGGAAGTAGGAGTAGAAGGAGTAGGGGAAGGAGATGGAGGAGGGGGTTTGGAGGCAAGAAGATTGGAAGCACAGGTGGTGAAGAAGTTATTGAGTTCGGCCGTGACCCTTGGGGGGTCAGAGATGGTGAGATCACCAACCTTAAGGACTGCGGGAGGCAACTGAGTGGGGTTGGGAGAACAGGGCATGTACAATCTTCCAGAATTTGGAGAGGCTACTGAGATTTTCCTGGAAGGTAGAGTTGAAGTATTCCACTTTAACAAGATGGATAGCCCTGGTGCAGGAGTTCTAGGGGAACGATATGTAAGTAAGTCCTTGAGGGCACCAGATGCTCCAGCCTGATAACTTTTCGAGGTAAAGAGAGCCTCTTCTCTTCGTCTGGATGCCTGCAGAGGGGTGCTACCTGATGAACACTTATATTTTATGAACTTTGTTCCTGTTCACCACTGGGTGGGCTTGTTATTTGTTTCTCTTTGTGCTACTAATGCTGAAGTGTAAAGCTAGGGGACTCACTGGCTTTTCTAGAGTTGCCTTGCTGATTTCATCTTAAAGCCAGATATACCAATATGGTGGTATTTGGAGCTAATTGCTGATTTCATCTTAAAGCCAGATATACCAAGCATCTAATATAGATCAGACTTGTTTAATATGGTGGTATTGAGCTAATTGTGCTTGTTACTGAAGGCATTAGGTTAGCTGGGTCCTAGTGTGACCTCATTTTGGAATAGCCCTGTTTGCTTAGAGTGGAGCTCCTTTGTGTAAGTCACAACATATTCTCCGCTGCATAGTAATGAGAGGCTTTGTTTCTCCACAACATAGGCAGCTCCCCCCCCCAAGCTAGGCACTCGGGACAATCAAGCAACTGAAGCAACAAGCAGCTCACCTGAGTAGCTGAGGAAGCCAAATCTCCAGCCTGATAACTTTCGAGGTAAAGAAGGCCTCTTCTCTTCATCTGGACACCTGCAGAGGGGTGCTAGCCAGCCAGCGCTGCGCCGTCTGCCCCTCCACCCCAACCACCCTCCCACCAAGGGGCAGCTGTCAATTTAAGGATCCACCCTGTGACATCACATCCGGTGATATCACGTCCTGTTGCCTAGAACCTATCTCCCCACTTTTCCCATTTGCAGGTTATACCTGCTGGCCACTAGAGGGACCTATGCTCCCTCACTACTTCTCTCCTACCTGTACAGCACTACTTCCTGGGATCTTGCTCACCACAATGTATTGGCCTGCCTCATGCTCTGCCTGTGCCTATCCCCACTAGCAGTGCACTTACCCCTTACCCATCTTCTAGTCCACACTGTGCCCTGGCACCTCCCTCCTTGCTCCTGAACCTCCTCTCCTGCCCCTTGGGACCTCTGTGTGTCCCCATCCCCCTGCCCTCCAGCTTTCTTCTTCACCTCAGGCACATCTGGGTGTCTTCTTATTCTTGCTTTCCTCCTGTACCTCCCTGCCCACCCCTGCTCCTTAGCCTCCCTCCCTCCCTCTCATGTCAATCGTGGAAAACCTCTCACCATCTCCCAGCCAGGGTGTTGGTCATGCTACTACTCCTGTCAGGAACATTCATCAAACCCTGGCCCAGTTCCCAGGAGCTCCCAACTCGCACACAGGCCTATGCATGGTCTCCATGAATATCTGTAGCCTCCTAAAAGTTTGACTCACTACAATGCCTGGTCACATCAATTAACCCTGATGTCATCACCCTTGTTGAGACTTGGCTGTGAAATCCTCCCCTGACTCCTAGTCTCCCTTCCTGGTTTCACCCTTTTCGGTCCGACCGTGTTGGGAGGCAGGCGGCGGCTGCGCTATTTATGTCAAGGAATCTCTCCCGTACTAGCCTTGCCCACTGATCCTTGACTCCAGGGCCCAGGCGCTTACGCTGAAACTAACCCCTGACCCTTTAAAGGGACCCCTTGACCTGACTACTGCATACGTGCCCCCAGGGACCAAGCGTGCAGCCATTGCCTCTCTTACAGAATACCTTACCTCTCTACCTCCTTCCGCTGATCAAATTCTGGTGGGTGACTTAAATGTCAACTGGCTCCAGCCCCTCCTCCTCCTCTACCGAGACTCCTTTTCTGCAATAGACCTACTTAACTAGTTACCCACCCTACCAGGACTAACCCCAAGAGGCTCCAGTACCCACCTTGATGTGGTACTCACCAACCGCCCTATCGGATCCCAATGTACATCCTCCCAGACTCTCTCAGTGATCACTCCCCATTCCATTCCACTGGTCAACCTCAGTCCCAAACCCATAGCACAGTCCACATGCCGGCAGCGTCTAATACCTGGTGGACTGATAAAACTTAGGAACTTCTGTCCCAAATTGACTGGTCTCCTATACAGGCAACTCCTGACATTGACACAGCTCTCCTTCTTTACCCAAACTTTTAATAATGCCTGTGATATCTTTGCCCCAGTGTTGACCTGCCGTTCTAAAAGGAAGAATGCCCCCTGGGTTACCCCAGCTTTGATCCACCAGCCCAAACATAGGGACAACCTATGGCACCGTGCCATTGAGACTGGCCGGCCCAATGACAGGCGGTTATATGCTGCCGCCCAAAACAAGTGCACTCGGGCCATCAGAAAGGCCAAGTCTGAGCACTATCGGTCCTCACTCACTGCCTCATGGGGGAATCCCAGAACCTTCTGGGATAACATTAAACAGTTAAATGGGAGTGCACACTCCCCACCCACAGAACATTAATGGTGTGATCTCCTCAGACCCAGCCCTCATAGCAACCACCTCAACACCTCATTCACCTGACCTTAGCCCTATCCTCCCTACAAATTTTTTTGACCCTCATCCCCAGCACCTGCTGTAATCTTTCTCGCCCTTATTTTCCTCCTCCGTGTTTCTGCCCAAGAACTTAGGCTGCACCTTGTCACTGCCCTCAAGAGTAATAGTACAGGCAGTGACACCTTGGATCCGTGTATCCCTACGGCTGGTCTTAGACACAGTCTTACTCCGATCCATGCCTCATCAACCACTCTCTTTGCCTGGGGAAGGTTCCAACTGCCTGGAAAGTCGCCACTGTCACCCTATCTTTAAAGGTGGTGATAGGACTGTGGCTGGAACTATCGACCGATCTCATTCTCTCTCCTCTCTCCAAGGCCTTGGAAAAAGTGGTGGCCTCTCAAATCTCTGACTACCGCTCCACCTACAATGTCCTTTGTCCTGAGCAGCATGGCTTCTGAGCGGGCCACAATACCAACACAGCCCTCCTAGAGTTCTCCAACTTTCTCCACTCCTCCTTAGACACTGGTTCTCTGGCTGGTGCTGTCTTCATTGACCTCTCGAGCTTTCGACACTGTCTCCCACCCCTCCTTCTTGATGCCCTTAGTCTCTCTGGTTTTGCTGCTGGGCCTATCTCTGGTGCACCAGTTATCTGTCTGACCGCTCACAGCGTGTAAAATTAATGGGACCTACTCAGACATCTGTCCCCATCTTTTCTGGGGTTCCCAGGGCTCCATTCTGGGCCCCTTACTATTCTCCTTTACCTTAACACCCTTCCACGCTCTTGCTCGGGGAACATTCTATTGTACGCTGATGATGCAGTCATCTTTGCCTCAAATTGTAACCCTACTGCCCTCCAGAACTCGCTGCAGAAGTCCTTCACTGAAGCCGAGGGCTGGTTCAAGGAACATAGATTGGTGATAAATCTTAAAAAAACAAAAGCCATGTTCTTCACTCATCCCCAAAACAAGTCCTGCAACTTCAAACTCCTCATTCACTCTGGGTCCTTATTCCCACTCACAAGTTTGCTCCTATAAATACCTAGGGATCCATTTTGACCCCTCCCTCTCCTTCCATGGACACATGGCTGCCTAGCCACTGCCACTAATATCCGATTGGGCATCTTACATCCGGTATAAACACTGCCTCCCCCTGGAAGCTCTTCGACTACGCAGTCACCTCCTCTATCCTGTCCCTAGTGGACTATGGACTGCCGGTGTATGGTGCTGCTGATCAGACCGCACCTCCATAAAGTCCTTTTCTCTGAATAAGGCCTGCAGGTTAATTACTGGAGCACCTAGGATGACACACACCTGTCTACTGTATGCTAAAGCGCTGGTACTTGATCTCGACAAGCGCCTCAAATATCTTACCTGTTGCCCTTACAAAAGACCCTCCTTGGGCTTTTCACCAGGATTGACCACCACCATCACGCCGCTCTGTCCCACTAGTTCTTCTCGGGACCTCTGGGAAAACCTCTCTTGTTATCCCTAGAGCTAGAACCTCTCCACGGCCAAGAGCCTTCAGCTTTTAGGGCCCCCTCCTGGTTCAACACACTGCCCCCTCCATCTCTGAAGCTCCAACTATATCGTAGCTTCAAAACTTCCTTCACGTAACCACCTTAATAACACCCGATGCTGTAACTGCCACTAGTCAAGCCGTACTCAATACTTATGACAAAGCTTATTACTAAGCTGCTAAGGACGACATAACTCTGGTATTGTTTGCATCCATCCTACCTGTAGCTTGTTTGTATCTATGTCTTAATTTACTGTTATACTTATGTGTTGTACTGCTATACTGTGTATTTTGGTTTGTCTTACTGTGACAAGGTACCTTTGTAAATGAGCCTATGGCTCAAAGGTTTTCCAAACTGCTGTTTAAATAAAACAAAATAAAATAAAAAAAAAAATATAAGCCAACCATGCTAAATCATGAGCATGCTTGGAAGCCAGCAGCTCAGCCAATACCTATGGGAGGTAGAAAACACAGATTCTAGTCTTTCTAAGAGGGGCATGTCTGTCCCAGACATTCAGGAACTGCTTATTGAAGTAGAACAGGGTGGAATCAAGGAAGGGGGCATTGCCAAAAGGGGACCAGTCAGTTCCCGTAAGTTCTGCATGTAGGGTGGACAAATCTAGTGATCTGAAGGAGTGGAAGTGGAATAATGTTGGTGGAGCTTTAGGCCTATGAATTTTCCACATACAGTAGATCATATGGTGATCACTGAGTACATCTGGGAGGACACCTGATGAAACAACTCAGTGGGGGTGAGATGTCAGAACCCAGTCAATCAAGGTATGATTCCCTGACTTGAGGTTTAGACTCATAGGTTCAGATAGGAGCTGTTTTAAATTAAAGGAAGAGACAGAGTTACAGGGTTTAGAATGACTTTTGGCCAGCCAGTTGATGTTGAAGATGCCAAGGATGTAGAGTTCCCCTGATGAGGAGTGGATGATAAGAGAGAAGAGAAGGTCAGTGACAGTAGAGGGGAGGATGAGAGGTGCAATAGTAGACTCCACTCATGAAGACGGGGAGGTAGCATGGAAAGGACAGCTTTAGTAGCAGAAGTTCATATGCAAAGGGGGAAGAGATGAAGAGGCAGACAGAGTACTGAATGGAAGAAGAGATGTTGACAACCACTCCCCCATCACTGGTTGATCGATCTTGCCGGATGTGGGAGTAACCAGGGATGGAGATGATGGTGAGCACTGGCTAGTACTCACATGCTTGCCATAATGGGCAGCTAACAGCTTTGCTATATGCCTTTCAGCCTGTCTTCTTGAACCATTGCACTGAACACACCCAACTACTGTAACTTCAGATGTCGGTTGACATCATGCACAGATGGCCCTAGGACTCCTCAATGGACATGGAACAGTAAGCTGTCATTCACAGTGTATCTCAAAATGAGAGAACCCCCTCAGGTCCTGTATGTAGCTATACATTACTGCATGGATTGTAGTATTTGGAAGACACACTTAATGGACCAATGTGTGATGCTACCACATACTGTAAATGACATGCTTTCTTTGCAATTGCTCAAGAAAACAGCCAGAACATCGTGCAGCAAGGCTGTTAGCTGCTTGCTTGGCATTCATGTGAGTACTAGCCAGTGCTCATTTTCAGCTGTTAAAGGACTACTGCTGCTATATAAGGTAATGTAAGGCAAATGTGAAGAATTTAGGTAATATACTTTATTAAACTGAGATTAGAATACTAAATTCAGAGTTCTGCTCTATACATTTAAGGTACAACTATAAATGACATGCTTGCATCCTAGGACCATCTTCCCTTGAAAAAGTTCATATACACAGCAACATTTTGGGAACCAGATAGATGGCCAGAGATGTGGTATTCTGACTCACAGCAAATTGATTTGGGAAAAATAATTTGACTGAATGCAGTTGTGTGGTGGTATTTGGATATTCTCTTCACACTATGTCTTATCCATGGCTTGACCCACACTGAGATTTAAGATACCTTTCCTATATCCTTAACAAAGATGGGCTGTTGGTAAGACTACACTCTCTGACTTTCTACACATAAAAGGGTCTAACAAATGCACCAAAGGCAAGGGACACATTAATACCCCTGGAAGCTGTTGTTCAGGCCATGAAAATATACTGCTAGAATTTAGGCAGTCAGCTTCAAGTTCAGATTGCATCTTAAAAAATAGATGGAAATATTGCAACTTTACAGTTGAAGTTGATGCAATATATGAAATAGTGTTAAACACGCAGGTAGCAAATTATAAAAAATACACATAAATGGTACATCAGCAAAGGCCTTACACCTAAAGAGTAGACAGCTCAAGTTATACAAAAGTCATTATTGGACATTAGAAAATGGATTAGAAAATCCTAGCATTATGATTGGCTAGGACACCTGTCTAAATAAGAGAGTATTTTTCAATAGAGCCCACTTAAACAAAGTGTCAATTCAGGATGCCCCATCACTAAGGGTATTCTTGGGCACCTCGAATTTTCTAATGTGCCACCCGCCGTTTTTTTCTCTTGCTTAGCAAGTGAGTTGGCGGCCAGCCAAACTCCCATCCCCTGAAAAGCCGGGCAACACAGCACTGAAATAAGCTGGCAAGGAGTGAACACATACCAGGAGCCAAACTCAACAAAGCCCAGCATCCGCTCCTCACCTCGACTTGAGAATGGAGTCAGTCCCCCCCCCTACACTCAGTAGCAACATTAAGGAGACAAATGTATTTTAAAGAACAGCTCACTTCCTCCCAACCGCTACTCTCTATAAAAGAAAATATTGTTTCAAAACTACTGCATGGCACCAACAGTCCTAATCATTCAGACACAAGAATGGCACCGCTCTGCTTGCGCCACCATATATATATAAATGCTGCTCCTTCACGATATTTCCTTACTGCCTCCATTGTTGTATTTGTTTCAGAATGCCACTTGGCTTTCTACCTTTCCACTCCCGAAAGTTGCCGACTATGACCATGAAACAACCATACACTGTATCTCCTCAGTACATTCCTGGCTTATCAACTGTACTAAAAAACTTCAAACATACAACACTGAGAATTATGTGGAGGGGGGAGGGGCTGCCTTGGGAACACACACAGCCACACAGGAATGTCACAAAAAAGAGGGAATCCTAACTAACAGCCAGAGATAGACAATGGCAAACCTAAACAACAGCACCCTCTGTTGTCAAATACAGCATAACAGGGACTACTTTACAACAAATAGATTTTTTATTCTCTTTTTTAACATTTATTGTACATATTTAATCTTTTATTTAATTTTATTAACAATATTACTAATGAGCCATTTTTTAAGTGCAATAATACCTTTCAAGGTGGGTAGTATTGGGGAATACTGAACCTTCTGGGGGCTAGAAAGCCCTGGGTGGTCCAGTATTCCCCAATACCACTCACTCTATTGGGTATTATTGCTTATAGAACAATAGCTTAATTTAATAATAAGATAGCATTTTAAGGGGACTTCAGCCCCCTCATTCCCCTTGTTTTATCCACCCCTGCACTACCTTCTGAAATAGTCACACATAGTAGAGAAACCACAAAGTACAGTAGAAATAACCTATTGCATAAGTCCACCCCCCAAACATCCCCAATTACATTAAATAGGTATACTGTACATCATCATACATATCAAGCAATCCTGGCTAAGCAGGATTAATTAAGCAATAATGCACAACAGGGTGTGCCGCGTTGAGATAACATGATGCCTCAGGTGGTTGGTTATGGGGCCTCAGTCTGAGTGCATCTGATGCCAGAGAAGTGATGTTATCCCAATGGCTCACACCCTGGGGTGCATTACTGAAATTATAAAATAGCTTGATTGTAAAAAAAAAGATAAAAAAAGTGAAACATGCTTTTTTTTTAATACATTTTTAGTTGCTTCTCGAATAGGCCTGATGTTCTGCTGTGATAACATCATTGTTGAAGGTCAGTAGTGACCAATCAGAGCCCAAGAATTTTTCTTGCCATTGTATGATATGCCATAAACACTTGCAATATACAATATTATTACATAAAGTTCAGAGAAAATTCTATAATTTCAGGTTATGAAGAATTTTTGCATGATATCAAAATTCCTTACAACTCTGTCCAAAATGTTTCCTAAGCTGCTCATTTCTTCACTCTCTACAGGGCTTAAGGCTATCAAGATCTCCTAGTCAAGGAATAGGGAACATCCATCCTGGGTGGTAGAAAAGTTATATCATTTATGTGTAGGGTCAATCACATTTCTCTGAAAACAAAATGTTTACCCAAAGATACTGTAGTTTCCTCTTCTTCAAAATTACAATTCCCTTTTTGTGACATGCATATCACAAACTAAGAAACATGTAGTTTAATAATGTCATTATTAAAGAAAGCTCTGTACCTGTTGAAGACTTGAACTCTTGACTTCCTATTACAAAGCCCAGCTACTTAACCACTACACTGAGGAAGACAAATGACAGCAGCCCTCAATATTATAGCCCAGTTTTATTGCAGATAGGAAGAAGCTGAATTGTCCCTGGGAAGTTCCCCTGGGGCTCCTCTGAAGGAAGTACAGGAAGGTTTGTTTCTGCACTTGACATCCCTTTGTATATATCTACTATTCTAACACCATACTACCATGGATCACCATTGTGATGAAAATAAACTTTAAAAAAATTGTATTCATAACATACTGAAGGCCACCCTGGTCTCTTCCTGAAAATACATAAATGTAAGGTTTCTGGCAGGAATCAAACCACTGATTCCTTGCTATGGCAGCTAGCACCATTTTCACTGTGCCACTAATAGAAGGCAGCTCCTGTGGTGTAGAGGTCAGATCCACAGTCTCTATGGTCATATCATATGCCTACAGTAGGAATCATGCATTCCAATCATTCTGGCTTTGAATTCAGGCATTGCTTTTAAGTGAAACTATCAGAGGAGTGAGCCCCAGGGGATTGCTAAAATTTAGACATGTGATAGGGTTACCACCTTTAAAGAAGCCCAAAGTGGGGCATTTCATACTGAAACATGATTTTTTGCAGGACAGTAGGTAACCTTGACCAGTGCAATAGACTCGTTTTCTCTGTATAATCAGAATTAAGGCTAAGTATTGTAGTTTCTTAGGTGCTCCTGTTATTTCTTATCATTTTAAGGTATTTTAGTTAAGGTATGTTCAGCAACATTTAATGGAACGTTAGACAATATTTGTTCTACTATGAAGTCAGGACATACAGTATTTTTCGTGTTTTTTTGCAGGACACAGCTGCCCGAATAAGGACTTTCCTGTGGAAATCAGGACAGGTGGTAACACTACATGTGAAGTACAATGTTAGAAAATTGTACTTCAAATTTAAATGTGATGTTTGCCTGGTGTTGGAGGGAGGGGTAATTACAAGAATCATCTTGTCTGTCATTGTCCACCTGGGAACAGAAGTAGGAGGTTGTTCAGGAAAGAGGTTTGGTTTATCATCTGTTTTAACTGAAATATTTGAATAGTTTTGTACTTGAAATTAGTTATGTGTGTTAAAAATTACTACTTTGAGTTGTAACTGTTACTGGGCTGTGATATTGTAACTACTGCAGCTTGTGCCCTGGTTGTAGGAACACTTGTTTGGCAGTGATAATTAGAGTGAAATTTAAATGTGATGTTTACCTGGTGTTAGGGGGAGGGGTAATTACAAGAATCATCTTGTCTTTCATTGTCCACCCGGGAACAGAAGTAGGAGGTTGTTCAGGAAAGAGGTTTGGTTTATCGACTGTTTTAACTCAAATATATGAATAGTTTTGTACTTGAAATTAGTTCTGTGTGTTAAAAATTACTACTGTGAGTTAGAACTGTTACTTGGGCTATGATATTGTAAATATTGGGGCATGTGTGCTGGTTGTGGGAACACTTGTTTGGCAGTGATAATTAGGGTGAAATTTAAATGTGGTGTTTGCCTGCTATTGGGGGGGTGTAATTACAAGAATCATCTTGTCTTTCAATGTCCACCTGGGAACAGAAGTAGGAGGTTGTTCAGGAAAGAGGTTTGGTTTATTGACTGTTTTAACTGAAATATTTGAATAGTTTGTACTTGAAATTAGTTCTGTGTGTGAAAAATTACTACTTTGAGTTAGAACTGTTACTTGGGCTGTGATATTGTAACTATTGGGGCTTGTGTGCTGGTTGTGTGAACACTTGTTTGGCAGCGATAATTAGAGTGAAATTTAATGTGATGTTTGCCTGGTGGTGGTAGACCCTCCTCCCTCCCTTCCTCCCACCCTGATTTGTAGGCTTTCTTAAATACTGAACAGCCACTGGGAGTTTGGATTGAAGGGCTGTGCATTTCTGTTTGTGACTGAAATTTGAAGCAACATGAACTGGTGGGCCTATGACATCATATGGTACCTGATATCTGCATACACACACTGTTAGTGGGACTGGACACACACTGGACTGTATGTGTTTGTGAGACTTGGGAACAGTATTGTTGGGGTTGAAATTGGGTTCATAAACAACTACAGTCAGTATAAAGAGAGACTGTATTCAAGGGGGAAGGGACTGAGAAAAGAGGTGTGTGTCATTATGAACAGAGAGGGACAAACAGGGTGACCACATTCCACCATGGCAGGCATCTTTGGAAGGGTTGTAGGCTGCACAGGCTGTGGGGTGGCAATAATTCTCAATTGGGCTTGGAGAGAGGGGGTGCCCACTCTGTAGACAGCTATCTCATATCAGGAGTGAAGTATATTGGTTAAGGAGTAAGCTGGGGGAGTTGGGGGTGTGTATCTAAGGATAAGGGGTGTGGATATGGGTGGCAGAAGGGTGGGGCTGAGGGGAGACTGGGGCAATGCTCAGAAATTGCAGGACGCTATGTTACAGCAAGCAGGAGGGGGGATATTTGGGACAGAGGACCCTTAGATAGGGATGTTGACGCTAAGAGGAAAATTTATCGGGTAAACATTCCGAACATAAAGTGAGCGAAGGGGGAAAAGTCAGGAGGGGCTATTGTGGTGAAGCCTAGAAGAGCAGACAGTGAGAAGGGAGGGACTGTTGTGGGGAAGCCTAAAAGAGCAGACTGTGGGAAGGGAGCTCCTAAGAAGAACAGGGCAAGAAGAGAGGAAGGGGGCAGTTTAAAGGGGCAGTCGGGGGAAACTCAGGTTACTTGATGGAGGCTGGAACAGAGTGTTACAATAAATTTGAGCTACTAAGAAACCTAAAGGGGGAGGAGGAAGGGGTTGGTAGAAATGAGGAAACTGATACAGAGGCCGGGGGAGGGAGTCGGATATGCATAGGGCATCAGAGACCAGCAATGGAAAGGATAGAAATAGTCCCAGAGGGAGGAGAAGAAGAAATTTAAATGTTAAGCAGATGGGGGAAATGCAACATATTGCAGACATGAGGGAGAAGAGCATGACTGGAGAGAAATTGGGAGACAAGGAGGCGGGGGGGGCCCCTTCAGGAGGGGAGTCTGTACCAAGGATGGGGCCCTAGGTAAAGGGGACCCACAAAGGGCCTCTGGAGGTAGGGGTACTATTACAAAGGGGGCAGGATGGTGGTGTGGGGGAAGGGGAAACCATCAGGGCAAGGATAAATAGTTTGGATAAGAGAGGGTTAAATGGAACACCTATTCAGGGGGGTCTGAGTTAAGTGGGCAAAATAACAAGGGAGGCAGAAAGGGCAGGGTGACAAGGGGGTCTCTAATAAGGCAGGAAGACTCCCATGGAATTGAGATCACGTATAAAGGGGGGGATGGGTGGTTGAGAGCGCATAGTGGAGGTAACCATAAGGACGATGGTGGTGTTAAGGTTCTATTATTGGGAGACTCAATGATTAGGGGTATCCATTGGGAGAGACGGGGGTTGGTTGCCATAGCCAGGTGAAGGTAGTGAGTATCTCTGGGCTAACGGTGCACAGAGCAAAGTTCATGGTGAACTAACTGGTTAGGGATTGTGGAGGGAAGCTGGATTTCCTGATGCATTTGGGAACTAACGTTCTAGAGGGAAATAGTGTTTTGGAAATCCAAGCAAAGTTCCGAGAACTTTCCAGACTCTGTCGGGATAATGGATGCAACATTTTCTTTTCAGAGATATTGCCGGTACCAAAGGCCTCAGTGGAGAAAAAAATGAAGATCACAGAGGTTAATGACTGGCTCAGGAAGTGGGTCGAAGAAAGTGGGTTGGGGGTGTTAGGGAACTGGAAAGGAGTTTGGGAGGATAAGGGACTGTACACCAAGGACAGGCTTCATCTTGCCCCATGAGGGAAGGAAGTCCTTAAACAGGGGGTGGCTGACTACATTCAAGAAAGGTTTGGTTTTAACTTGTGAGTGGGGGAGGAATAAGGGAGGGGCTGACCAGAAGCTCTCTTCTCCAGATGAGGAGAGTAGTCTTCAAACCCAAGGGGGGAAGGAGGTTTCAGGAGGAGCAGATGGAGGATGGAAGTATAAGGAACCTGGGTGGGGTTCGACAAAGGGGATCAGGTATAAGGGGTGGGGGTGGTGTTAGTAAATGCCAGAAGCTTGGGAAACAAGTTGCCATAGTTCCAGGCCATGTTGTTCGGGGGCGGGGTGGATGTGGCAGCAGTCACGGAAACGTGGACCAACAAAAACCATGACTGGGACCTAAACGTGAGGGAGTACACCATGCTTTGGAAGGATAGAAAGGAGAGAAGAGGGGGTGGAGTGGCTATGTTCATTAGATATGACATAGAAATTGCTAGGGTAGAAGAGGCAGAGGAAAACGTGGAGGCCTTATGGGTCACCTTACGAACCCTGGCAGGAGGTATGGTCAAGCTGGGTGTAGTATATAGACCCCCCAGGATAGGTGATGTTCTGGAGGATGGTTTGCTGGACAACATCATTGCCCAGTGTGGACCAAAAGGGGTAGGAGTGGTGTTGATGGGGGACCTTAATATGCCAGGTGCAAACTGGGGAACCATTTCCTCTAAGGCGGCCAAGGAGCAGAGGCTGCTGGATGGCTTCCAGGATGTGTTCTTAACACAGCACATGATGGAGCCCACAAGGGAAAGGCATGTCCTGGGCGTGGTTCTGGTGGATGGGGATCTGGTAAGGGACCTGGTTATAGAGGATCCCCTGGCTGGGAGTGACCAAAATACTGTCTGGTTTCAAATAAGCATGGTTTGGGATCTAGGACACTGGCAGTGGACTTCGTGGGCATGGGAAATATTCTCAAGGATCACTTGAAGGGGATTACAACAATGCCAAATGTGGAAAAGAGATGGGAGGTCATAAAACGGGGACTTCATGAGGCAGTCAGGACTTGCGCTAAGGTGAAGTGTAAGGGAGAAAGTTCACATAAACTATGCTGATGGTCCAGTGAGATTCAGGTAGCAGTCAGATAAAAGAAGGCTGCCTACAAAAAAATATAAAACAATGAGAGGGGATAGGGAAAAGGAAATGTACCATCTTGCATCTTGAAAAGCCACCCGGATGGTGCGGGGGGCAAAGTCCAGTAAAGAGCATCGGCTGGCACAGGGGATATGGGGAGGGGGAAAAGGGGTTCTTCTGGTACATTGGGGAGTGGAGAAAAACTAAGGGCCAACTCGGCAGATTGAGATCAGAAGGAGGGTGGGTGGAAGAGGTGAGGGACCAGGCAGAGGTATTAAATGAGTACTTTGCCTCTGTGTTCACTAGGGAGGGGGATGGGATATCTACAAAGCAAGGCATGATGGGGATAGTTGCGGTAGTGAGTGGGATCAGTGGAGCAACAGAAATGGAGCAAGAGGGAGGGAGCAGTACCCCAGGGGTGTTACATCAGGATAAGGATAAAAGGGCCAGTAAGGTAGAGGGTATGGATGATGCTATCTCCACTGAAAGGGTGTGGTTAGCCCTTAAGGCCCTAAAGAAAGATAAATCGCCTGGGCCGGATGGCATTCATCTGAGAGTACTATGGGAATTGGTGGACATACTGGCTGTGCCCCTGGTGGAGCTCTTCAACAGGTTGCTTGAGACAGGGAGGGTACCTAGAGATTGGCGAGAGGCACATGTAGTGGTAATCCATAAAGGGGGTCAAGGGAAGTACCAGGTAACTATAGACCCATCAGTTTGACCTCAGTGGTGGGAATATTTTTAGAGAGTATACTAAAGGAACGATTGGGGGTGTACTTGGAGGAGGTGGGAGGTCTGGATAGTTGGCAACATGGGTTTGTGCCAGGTAGATCATGTCAAACCAATCTTGTGGAGTTCTACGAATGGGTAACATCAGAACTGGACAGAGGAAAGCCTGTGGATGTATTATTCTTGGACTTTAGCAAGGTGTTTTACTCTGTCCCCCATAATGGTCTGGTGGAGAAACTGATGGGGTTGGGAGTAGGCCCTTTGATGGTCAGATGGATTGAAAACTGGCTAGCTGGATGCACTCAGAGAGTAGTAGATGATGGGGAGCTCTCAAACCCTAGAGAGGTAGGTAGTGGGGTACTGCAGGGCTCGGTCCTGGGTCCGATCCTGTTTAATGCATACATATCGGACATCAGGGAGGGTATAGGGTGTGAAATGAGTCTCTTCGCTGACGACTTCAAGATGGGAGCAGTAGTTGAGGGGGAAGAGGGGAGGTTAGCCCTGCAAGGGGACCTGAACACCCTGGAAAGGTGGGCTCACACATGGAAATTAAGTTTCAATATCACCAAGTGCAAGGTGTTCCATCTTGGGTGGGGAAACCCTAAACACAGGTACACCCTGGGAGGGGAGGCACTGGAGGCCTCAACAGGGGGAAAAAGACCTAGTGGTCATGGTGGATGCATGTATGAATAACTCTGAGCAGTGCAGGAAAGTGGCTAGCAAAGCAAACAGGATGTTGGGATGCATCGTAAGGGGGATCACCTCTAGGAGCAGGGAAGTGATTCTGCCGCTGTACAATGGACTGATTAGACCACATCTTGAGTACTGTGTACAGTACTGGAGACCACACTTGAAGAGGGACATACAGCTCCTGGAGAGGGTACAGAGGAGGGCAAATAAGTTGATAGGAGGACAAGGGGATTTGACGTATGAGGACAGACTTGAGGAGCTCTGCCTGTTTTTATTGGAGGAGAGGAGAAACAGGGGGGACGTGACTGAGGTCTTCAAGTACCTCAAGGGAATAAATAGGGTAAACATGGAGGGGATCTTTAGACTAAAGCAGGGAGGTATCACCGAGGGCATGGTTTGAAGTTGGAAGGTGGAAGGGTGAGGGAGGAAAAGAGGAGGTTTTTCACTGAGAGGGTGGTGGATCCTTGGAATGTGCTGCCTGGAGAGCTGGTTCAGAGATCCACAGTGGAGGGCTTCAAGAGAGGATGGGACAGACCCAGAAAGCGGATGTATCAGATGATGGCCTGGCCCAGGGGGGTGAGGATGGATGATAGGGGTTTCTGGAACACAAGGGGGGGAGGGCCTCAGTACCCAACTAGGGATCTGAGGTTTGTGCAGACTTGGTAGACTATAATTCCTAATCTGCTGGCAATTAGTATGTTAGTATGTCAACATAATTGGTAATGAAAAGTCAACCTGTTTTGCAAATAGCAGACTGAACAGGAGGCAGTATAATGTCTTGGTTAATGGCACTGAGCTGCAAACCAGGAGACCTGGAACTGAATCACATCAGCCCAACTTGCATACTGTATGACCCTGAGCAAGTCATTTAACTTCCTTGTGCTCCCAAGTCACACCTGGAAACAAGCTCCAGCTTAGTGTGCCTTTCCTGGTTAAACAATTTCCCCTTCCCTTGAACTTCTAACCTTTGATTCAAATGCCCAGACATAGTACTTAGCTGCCACACCACAGAAGACCAATAAAAAATCCTTGAATATCACAGGGTCACAAAAACCATGAAGCAACCCTATGTACTGCACACAGTATAGTAGATTAAGCTTTAGTCCTGGGAGAAATTCATAGTTTCTGCTTTTAGCAGAGACTGTTGCATAGTTCTCCACAAAGGGAAACACACTTCACTGGGGACGAACTTTGTGAAGTAACACTTTATGACGTGTTTTTCCCCTGCAAAGTGGCTACTTAGCAAAGAAAAAACCCTGTGACTCTGCACTTAATTTGCAAAGTACTGCTTTGCAGAGTTGTTTTTTAAACTAAAAAATCATCCGCCACCCTCATAGCATGCTGTCTCACCCTCTTCACTCCTGTCCAGCCACCAGTAATGATAACTCTTCCCTGCTGCCCACTTAGTACCATATCATTTCCTCTTCCCCTTTCCACAATAGAACATCAAAAAGAAAAGTTTTTCTTCTGAGTTAACCCCTTCCTCCAGACCTCCTAGTACTCTCTTCCATTCTCCTCCCTCCATCCAGCCCACTACATAGAGTAAGACAAGCACTGGCTGGTGCACATCATGTTTCCTTGCTTGTGTTTGCTCTGAAGTTATTGGGCATAGATAGGGGGCACTGCCACCTTTATATATACATTTTTGGTGTTGTGTAACCAGGGTGCCTGCTGCCATCTACATGCCTACTGATGGCATGGCTCACAAGCTGCCTCATCTATACAGTTTTTATGTATTTTTGCAAAATAAAGGAATCTGAAGCAACCCATGGCAGCCTGGTATAAGTTCCACTGCCCAAAGCTCAGGGTGTTCGTGAAGTAAAGATGAAGCGGAACCACCAGAAACTTCATGCATGTACAGGTTAGGCTTTTTTTGTGCAAGGTGAGCTTGATGCAGATTCTAGAAGAGGGCATTTTAATGAATTCAGCAATGTCAATCTTACAGCAAAACGAGCAGACTAACCAGTACAACAAGAGTTCAGAAAAGTGGACCTGGGACTTGGGTCGTGCACAGCAGCTGGTATTAATAATCCATCTGGCAGTAAGATCTTCACCACAAATGCTATACATGTATCTGTAAGGAGGCAGTTTAGCGTAGCACTTAGAGCACAGAGCTGTTAATGTGAAGATCCAGTTAGAACCTGAAGACTCAGCTGTCAATTCCACCACCAGCACTTAAAGGAGAACTACAGTCAACATTTTCAAAAATATATGTTGCGCTGAGTGTTTTGATTTGTATGCAGACTACCATTTCCTTTCTTTGCTTGCTGTAGGATTTTTTTCTAAATTTGCCTGCTACTGTAATTTTATGGTCCTGGGGAGCTCCATGATGAAATGTTTTATGATTTTCTTTTTCCTGCAAGGCCTTCTGTTCATATGACAGTCATGCATCCAGGACCATTGATCCATTGATTCAGTGAGTGATAGCTGCTGTAGTAGCAATCTAATGTTTGGAGATCGATGTCCGGGCCTCAACTAAATAATTCTTTCTAACCCAGTATTTTTGTTTTCCAGATGTGTTGCTAGGTCAAGCCAGGAGCAGTAAATGTTTTGTTTCTGAATCTTTTCATTTCATCAAACTACGCACAGCCATAAAAAAGCACACATATCACCCCAGGTCATCAATGCTGTAATTAGGGAAGACTCCAGCTGTTTTCTTACAGAGTAGCCCACTCAATTATCCCTGATGTGTTTGTAAAACTGTAAATGTGGTCTTTATTAGTGTTCATGGGATAAGGAGAGACACTAAAAATCACAGTTCTACTGCTGTAAACATGATATTTAATTTAATGATTTGCTGAATCTATGGTTACAGATGCATCACTGTCACTTGGGACAGGAGGTGTTGTCAGAAAAAGAAAAGCAGTAAAATACAGTATTCAAACATGGAGATCCACAGGGGCCATAAAACTAGTAAGCAAATTTTGAAAAAAATTCCCCATATCGGACAAAGGAAATGAGACAGTAGGAATGCGTATACCCAAAAATCAAAACATCCTGCACAACATATTGTTTTCTAAATTTTGGCTGTAGGTCACCTTTAATCAATGTATAACTGTAGGTAGGCCAGTAGAGCTGAATGGAATCTGAAAATCCTACTTCCAACGAAGTGCCATGGAATTTCAGAGATTCTGTAAAATGCCATGGAATTCCATCAGAAATGGAATTCTGAAATTTTGAAAGCAGATTTTGTTTTTTAAACTGCAGGTTAATAATTTGCAATTTACATAAACAGCAGTTCAGATAAACTGCAAACTAACCTTCCTTAGCTTACATAATCTGTGGAACATTATTATGTGGTTTAAATAGAAATACTTTGCAAAATTCTGCAGAATTAAAAAAAGAATGTCTGAAAATCATTTGGGAAGCAGAACTACCATTCTGTGTGAATTCTGCTGGCAGAATTTTGCATTCTGCATGGCTCTTTCTGTCAGTCAACTCCCCTTTGCTTAACCTTCTTTCTGCTTCTCTGTACTTAACCTTCGCTGGGCCAATTTTGACACAGACATCACTGCAGACATTCTAATATCCAGCTCATCAATCATATAATGTTTTACATCAAGCTGTAACATAAGAGCTTGTTTCATTCAAGATTCCTTTAGAGTACATCAAAATGGGGACCTTAACATTTGCAAAGTAATAATAACTCTGCACAGCAGACAGCAATAACACAAGGAATAACAGTTGCTAAAAAAAAAAGTTAAATATATCAATCTTTCCAAGCCCCTTCCCCCAAAGTAAACAGTGATTGTTGATGGTGAGATTCAAACCTGGGTCTCCAGGTTCACAGTTTGGTGCTCTGATCATTAGACTACACTGCCTAGTCTAGTGCATACAGCTGGCATAAAGTGCTGCTAGACTTCCCTAACTGATTGATTCCATGCTTGTTATCTACAGAGCATTAAAACGGGAGATTTGTGAATAAATACATTAGAGAATGTTATGCATTGTTTAGATCATAAATCTCTCAGCACCACAAGCATTATTATCTAATGGGGTCTTTTATAACCCTCATAATATGAAAGAGTGATTTTGAAAACATCATTGGCAGTTTTCATGCCCGCTCCTCCATACAGCCTAGGTATAAGATGGCAACTTATCTGGATACATAGTAGAAATGGCAACTTAAAAACAAGTGTTTACTGTACTAACATGGTATGACAAATGCTAATGTTAGTATTCATGCACCCACTGTCTAATAAAAATTAGGCAAAAAACCCACACAATGTGGCAATGGCTGTTTGGAGAAATAATGTGTAATGCTGAAGTAACTCTGAAAGTAAATGTGAAAACTGTCACTTGAAATGATTAAGAGTTAATAGATCTGTGACTGAAATTCCAAAATAGTTTGCGGCATCAGCATTTTCTATATGATGCAAACAGAGAAACACTTAGATAAGCTTAGTGTGATAAAGTTCCGTATTTCAAAGGACAGTTTTAAAAAGTGGGGCTTGGTTATTAAAGAATACCAAACATCTTAGGGGACACTACCCAAAAACAAACATTCTTTGTAGACACACTTCTACATCCATTTCATATACAGTATTTTCTGTAAGTAGGCTCCTCGTTTTCTTTATAACTAGCCACATGACCTTGAAACAAGAATGACTGCCTCTTAGACTTCGTTGGTTCTGGCTGTGTGTCTATACTTGATATCTAATGGTCTGCTTGTCACTTCACAGAATGGTGCTGTGGAAATAGTTATGGTGTCGCAGGCAGGGGGTTACAATATCAGGGGTAGACAAGCAGCCAAAGTAAAAGTCTGTGGGTCACGGATTCTAGTTCCTTGTTGATGTATAGAGTTATAAGGAAACAGAGAAAGACTAAAGGCAGAAAAAAGCATTACATCTATGCAAACTTGTTTATTCAGTTAGTTTTTAGCGACCAGGAAGGTGCAATAAACACAAAACTATCTATTTTTGGGTATGACCTGGGTGGTTACAATCTGGAAAAAAGAGTGCATAAGTTATTATAGAAATGGCATTATAGGTCAGGGAGCTCTTCTGACCATTGGATTGCTCTTTCCTTCAGCACACAAGGAAGTTGTATTCTGGGGAGAGTGTCTCATATGTCGTTGCCCTGGAAATGGGTATGTTCAGGGCAAGTTGTTTTTTTAATGTTATTATATTACTGATCACGCTCAATCAATAATATAAAAATACTGCTGCCAAGACCACTCTTATGCTTGTAAGAGAGGCCTCACTTACGTCCTTAGAGCATTAGAACCACATACTTTCAATTTGGGGTTCTCATACCCTAAAAATGTGCATGAGACCATTCTTAACACCATAAAAGTGGTCTCGGTGTTGATATTAACATATAGTGTAAATGCCCCCAAATAAAGTTTTTTTTTAATGTTCCCTTCTGATGTCAGGGGCTGTTTAATATATGGGTTTTTCCATGTGAATCATGTTGTCCTGGAGCATGTTTCACTATGCAAGTGCTGCAATACATGGTATGATGGAACTCGGAAGGTGTAATAGAGGAAATACTGTACACCAAGGAAATTTATTATAGTAGGAAACTGGAGAGGGAGAAAGTCAGGGGCATTACCAGTGAGGACTTTCATCTGAAAATTGTTGAGGACAGGATTCCCCTGCTATTTGTAAAGCTGATGATAACCAGTTCTGTTAAGTCTACAGTGGAGTTATTCTTTTGGTATGAATGAGTAGAAAGTGAAAGAGCTGGCACTGTCATAAAGTGCAGACAGAAAATGACATTAGTTTATAAAAACTAGCCAGTTGTTATGGTACTTTTTCTGAAGAACAGTTTCTCTTTTCATTTATCAGTTAGGTTTGAAGGCAGTAGAGAGCTAGGTGATATAAGAGGCTAGGTATTGTGGTTTGGACATGGAAATGTACCTCAGAGGTTAGAGGAATGAGCTATGAATGAGCATGGTACATCTAGCAGACCTGGGTTTGATTCTCACAGCCTCCACTTGCATACTATGGGACCCCCAGCAAGACACTTAAACTGCCCAGTGCTCCCCGGTCACCCCTGAAAACAGGTCTTATGTCTAGCAGGCCATTCCCAGTTACAAAGAATAAAAAAATGCAAGAAAAAATGCCTTATCAACCCCAACTATTCTAGCACTATTGCACCACTATAATATTCTGAGATGCTCAGGTGATGCACAATCTGATCTGATTGGAATCAGCTGAATTATCTAGCTTTGTTGTGGGGTAATTGTATCTAACTGGCTTAATCTGCTCCAATATACCTATCTGACAATCTGGCATAATGAAACCTGTACAAAAGGAGAGGTTCTTCCCTCATACCTGGCTCTGTACTGCCTTCAATCAGAAGAACATCCTCCACTGTCTTCCAAAAAATGCTTTATGTCTTTATTGCCCAAGTTTATCATACCTTAGAGAAACAAGGATGGCACTGTATGGAGTACTGTAGTTGAAGAATCAAATTGATGAAGAAGCCTTTAATGCTTGGACATGACTCACTGTCACTAAAGCAGAAAGCAATTACCATAAAGCAACAGTTATAGTACAGTACCAGACCTGTACATTAGCTATACTGAAATTGTTGTACCTGTTATTTCCAATGTCTGCCTGTTTTTCTTACATTTTATATACTTTGTTATTATTAATTTCACCCTACCATACATTCTTTGTAATATTCATGCTTTTGTACTCTCCTGGGTCATACCTATAATCAGGCATTTAGTTACCTTGTACAACTATCTGGTTAACAAAATAAATAAATTATAAAATCAATCAATCAATACACACTGTACATACATATACTCTAGGCTCATTTAAAATGCCTGCACTAATATGAGAATTTGTGTTACACAGACACTATTCACTGTCACTAGTACCGACACAAATTATGATGAAGCAACAGCCATACTGTAGTATCTGACATGTACCTCCTGTACAAAGCTGCTATGAAATGCCTGCCCTCAAACACAATTTGTGTGACGTGGGCATAACATATTGTCTCTTAATGTAGAAAAACTATATGCCACAAGTTGTACCCACAAAAGTGTCACTCAGTTGCACTGAATGGCTAAAAAAGAGCTGTTTTACCAAAAGGCGAAAGGCTGTAAGTGTGAAAGTAAACACCTTAATCAATAAAAATGTTTTAGGATTATTTATATATTTATTTTGCACATATTGCTGCAAATAAAGTGTTTATCTTAGCAAATTTTTCAAGCATCACTGCCTTCTTAATAAAGATCTGAATTGGCTCTCACCCTCTGCCAGTAGACAATACTACCTTGGATCACTAATGGACTCGATCACCCTGGAAAAAAAAACATCCCAGCTGGCGGCGTTGCTGGTCCCTCAACCATCCTCCCATGGCCTGCGATCAGCTGACAAGTCCTTGCTCTATGTTCTGAGATGTTGGATGACTAAAGGCACAGGGGCTTTCCAGTTCTCTGCTCCCAGGCTATGGAATGCTCTTCCACTCAACCTCCGGCTGTCTTAGTCTCACTTCGGATTTAAAAGTGAATATCATCGTTATCTATCCTTAGCTGATGCTTGTACATGCTTTGACCCAACCTGACGCTCCTGAGACTTACGAATAATGTCACCCCTGCTCTAATCCAGCTCCAAGACTGTCTCCTCTTCCCCTCCCTATATTTTTTTTTCTCTTTGTAAATAACTTCTTGACTACTAGCTCTCTTCCTTTTTGAACCTTGTTGCTGACCATCCACTGTTGTTTTGCCAATTACCACCCTGACCTTTCTTCCTTTTGTCAGTCTTTCTTGCTATGTTTGAACGCTCCTCACATTTCTCTGTACATAACCTTACTATCTTATTAACCCTTTCACTCCACAGGTCGGGTCTGTGATTTCTGTACTTATTATATATTTTACTGCCATTATCTGTATAATGCTTGCCATTATTTGTTGTTGTTTCTACCCATTATATTTTTGTAGCACTGCTGTACTGTTCCTTTATTTGTATTATTGTACCCATGTTGCTGTTGTTCAACTGTTTCCTGTTTGTTGCACTCTTCTGGGTCGTGCCTGAAAATAGTCATTTTATGGCTAGTGCACCTACCCGGTTAACAAAAACTAAATAAATTAATAAATGAATGGTTTGCATAAACACACTGACCTGCGTATAAGCTGACATCGACTCTGATGAAATTTCGGCACAACATAAACAACATAAAAAGTAGAGAAGATATACCGGTAGTTATAAATTTGACAAGACAAGGGGGAGGGTTAATGAAAGGGAAGGGTGGAAGGAAGGGGCAGCTGCAGAATAAGGGGTGCTAGCTGCACATTCGAGCAGACTTGATAGACCTCTAGGCCTTTATCTGCTGGCAAATTTCGTATGTTAGTGTAAATCTTGAGACAAATTGAAAAGCAGTGCATCAGAACATATACCAGTAAGCAGTTAACTCTGCTCAAGTCCATAAAATATAGGGTGAACTAAATACCAGAACCCAGAACCTGTACTGACTTCAGTCGGTTAATCTTCTCATCCTCAAACAGATGGCCAAGCAGATTATTATGTAGCCAAAAGTCCAAGACCTCTTATAGCTCTGAAAGTTTTGTTCCTCCAGTGTGTCAGCAAAGTGCTGCACTTTATCACTGATAATACCAAATCTTAGGACAGCTGCACCAGGACGATATTAGAGGGCTCCGCATACACCACAACATGCAGCATGAAAGTTGCATTGTAAGAGCTCTGGTTTTTTTTTTGCATCGTAAGAGCTCCGTTTTTTTTTGCCTGTACCATTACAGCCCATTTTGACATGGATTAAGAGACAGGACTGTGTGCAGCTTTATAGGGCATTATAGGACTGTGATTGGAGACAGCCAAGGGTGAGCTGCTGAACTGATTTATTGACAGTTAGTGACCCGCGTATAAACTGAGAAGTTGGAACCATGATACAGAATTCAAGAATTGGTCAAAAAATCTTGGCTTATACGTGAGCGTATATGGTATATCTCAACTGCTTTAGACACTAGGACTGTGAAATGTGGTATGCCCCTTCACAGTCTCCGGGTTTCTAAACCACCCAAATCTCATTAGGATCCCTTTTGTACATTTTGAGATATTAAGGGCCGAGATTACATATTTTTGCCAGATTTGCTACCTAAATTTTTGCCCTCAGATAGCTAAAATATGGGAAAGAGTTGAGGTGTAAAACTTACAGGTTTTATGTGTATCATATAGAAATAGGTCCTGTTCGGGTTTTTGTTAAAAAGCCTTAATTTGTTTTTAAGTCAATTGTTCTTAATTTGTTCTGCATGCACCTTAAAAAAATCACTGAGAAAAATAATGAAAACTAGAGAGAGAGAGAGAGAGAGAGAGAGGTCAGGTGCCTATGTGGCACCTTGGCCCGTAGGGATGGGAAATGTATCCTGGAAATTGCTAGAACAGCAGATAGAAAGGGGGAGCTAGAAGTCATTGCCTACCTGGGGACCATGACCTGGCTAGAGATGGGGCTGGGATAGTGCAGTGGGAATTCAGGGAGCTGGGGAATGGTCTTAGACAGGTAGCACATTCTGGCCTTCATTGAGGTGATGCCTGCCTACGACAAGGGGAAGGAGAGGGTTCTCTGCACCAGGAGCTTCAACTCATGGCTAAAGGTATAGTGTAGACAGGATTGATTTGGCCACATTGAAGACTGGAGACCCACCTGGGAGGATGAGGGCCTGTACAGGGGTGATGACCTGCATCCATCCAGGAGGAGAACCACTGTCCTTAATGGGTGGTTTCAGTGTTACTTCAGTGAACATTTAAACTAGTCAATGGGGATGGCAGAGGACACTGGGGAGGCAGAAACTCTCCCCCACAGGCTGAAGTAGAGATTAGGGAAAACTCGAGGAGAGAGGAACCCCCCCCAGGTGTAAATCAATAAAGGAAGTAGGGGGAAAGAAACAAAGGGGATGAGAAATAGGAACATTAAAAAGAGATGGGGGAAGGAGGGGGAGCAAAAAGGAAAAAGGGTTGGTAACTAGCAGAGTGCTAACAAACTCTGGAAGGCTGTGTGTGCAAGTGTTAGAAGTCTTGGAAATAAGATTCTGGACCTAGAAGTCATTATGGCAGAGGCTGACCTTGATAAAGTAGCCATTACTGAGTCATGATGCACTGAAAATCATGACTGGGACATGACCATACCAGGCTACAATCTGTTCAGGAAAGACAGAGTGGGAAAGATGTGTGGTGCTTTATGTGACGAAAAGTATAAAAGCAACAGAGATACAGGGAATACGGGGTGCGGAGGTACTGTGGGTCACCCAGGAGTGAGGAAATGGGGCCACTACTCGCACCGGAGGGATTTGCAGACCTTTGGCACAGGGGGAAGAGTTAGATAAGATACTAGTGAAGGCCATTGGCAACCTAGCAGAAAAGGGGTAGGTGCTGCTGGTGGAGGACTTCAATCAGCTGGATGTAGACTGGAGCCTCCCAACTGCAGCTTCAGCCAGAAGCAGGGACATCCTGGACTCCCTGCAAGAGGCATTCCTTGAGCAACTTGTTATTAAACCCACTCATGATGAGGCAGTATCAGCTCTGGTACTCACTAACAGGGACAGCATTGCAGATGTCAAGGTGGGAGGCCACCTGGGGACCAGTGATCACTGTACAGCATGGTTCACTATAAGGACAGCGGCAGAGTTGAAACACACATGGGCAAGGGTCCCAGAGTTCAGGAGGTCAGATTTTATAAAGGTGGGTGTATGCCTCAGGAATGACCTAGCAAGGGTGTATGACCTTGGGAGAAGAGGAACAGTGGGCAAAGCTAAAAGGGATAATTAAGGTAACAAAACTTTGCATCAAGCAGGTGATCAAAAGTAAGAGGAAAAAGAAACAGCTATGATTCTTAAAAGAAGTAGTGAAAATGGCAAACGCTAAAAGGGTTGCATTCAGATGGTACTAGGAGAGGCAGAGGGAAGAGGATAGGAAGGTGTATTAGGGGAAACACAGGGAAGCAGGGAAAGCAGTAGGAGTGCAAAGGCACAAACTGAGGAGAGAATAGCTTAGGTAGTAACAAAAGGAGACAAGGTATTTTTTAGGTATCATTTTAGGGATCATTTAGAAGCAAGAAACCACAGGAGAAAGAGGGAAGTGATGGTTTCTACTGTTTAATTTGCTGTTAATTCATTATACTGTTCTATTTTCTTTTTGGGGGGCTGAGGTAATATTTAGTGACTACCTATTCTTTTGTTTGCAGGTATTTAACGTTAACTTGCTAGTATTTTAAGTTAGCTACTGGTTGCTGGTATTTTAAGTGAGCAAGAGTTTGCTGGTATTTTTTTGGTGATGTTTGTCTTCTGAGTGGGAGAAAGTGAACTATTAGGAGCCATCTTAATCACTTTGAGCTAATCTGAATCATTTAGAAGTAAGAAACCCCCAGGAGAAAGAGAGAAGTGTTGGTTTCTATTGTTTAACTTGCTGTTTAATTCATTATTTTATTTTTTATTTTTATTTATTAATATCTTGGATTCAAAACCTTTGAGCAGACGCTCTTTACATAGGTTCCACATCAGAATTATAACAGTTAGGTTAACATTTACAACTGTTACATTGCAAGCGTCACCAGGCCTAAATTCAGTTATGTGTAAACTGAATGGAGATGAAGATTCAGGAGATTACTATAGATAAAATAAAGTGAAAATGACACTAACAGTGATCACAGGCACATCTTACATACAGCAGAGGTATTGTACAGTGTATGCCTGAACCTAATTGTTACTAGGTTACTAAATACAGAGTAAAACAGACAGAGGGCCATAAGGGAAGGGGGTGGGGAGGAAGAGAAGTGAGGGAGAGGGGTGGCATAGGTTATACTGTTCTATTTTCTTTTTCGGGGTTGATGTAGTATTTAGTGACCTATTCTTTTGTGTATTGGTATTTAAAGTTAGCTTGCTGGTATTTTAAGTTAGCTCAAGGTTGCTGGTACTTTAAGTGAGCAAGTGTTTGCTGGAAACTAAAATGGTGCATGGTCATGGTATTTTCGCCCACATTGTTAAATGTCCTGTTGAATTTGAGTGACAGGAGCAAGGAACAGTGAATAGCAGGGGCAGCTGAGTGGGAAGGGCATAAAGGGGGACTGATCCAGCCCTCAGCACAGAAGTGTGTACTCTACCCCGGGAAAACTATCTGACAAATCAAGAACAGGATCTGAGAGTGAGAGGCTTCTGAGTGTCTCATTGATTTAACATAGAAACATAGACTTTGACGGCAGATAAGGACCACTTGGTCCACCCAGTCTGCCCATTTCCCTTCCTATTTGATAAGCTGTAGATTCTAGTTAACCATCAGCCTACTTCCTGCAACCCCCGACTACAATTGCCTTATGTCTGTCCCATGCATGTTTGAATTCCCCTACTATTTTAGACCCAGCAACCTCCCCAGGAAGGCGGTTCCATGCATCCACCACTCTCTCTGTGAAAAAAAAGTCCTCACATTACCCCTGAACTGTCCCCCCTCTATCTTTAAATTGTGCCCCCTTGTTCTTACACATCTCTTTTTCTGAAAGATGCTACCCTCCTGGACTTTGTTGATTCCCTTGAAGTACTTGAAAGTTTCTATCATGTCCCCTCTGTCCCTCCTTTCATCAAGGGTATACATATTAAGCTCTCTCAGTCTCTCTTCATATGGTTTCTGATGCAGACCATGCACCATTTAGTTGCCTTCCTCTGGACTGCTTCCGTCCTGTCTATGTCCTTGCATAGCTGGGGTCTCCAAAACTGCACACAGTATTCCAGATGGGGTTTCACCAACTGTCTGTATAGAGGGATAACCACTTCCCTTTTTTCGTTTGCTTGCGCGCATGGGCAAGAAACGTATTGGGAGAGTAGCACACTTGGAGGTGTGCCTCTCCCACCCAATGCACTGCTCAGTTGAACAGGCGTGGCGGCCTGCCAATGGGTGCAGCAGCTCAGTATGACAGCGGTGGTCTTAAGCTTCCAAGAAAACCATGGCTGCCATACTGAGCACCACCCTCGCGTCATCGCTACCTCCCCACGCACATCCATCCGCTCTCTCCCCCATGCTGCGTCCGTCCATACCCCCAAAGCTGTACACGCTGTATTCATTTCAGCGCGCAAATATTGTTGCCGATGGAGAAGCCCAATCGTCGGCCTATGACCCCCAAAGCCATACTGCCATGCTGAGCCCACCCCAGTGTGGCAAACCCGTTCCTGTTTGGATTGCTGACAGGGTGCCCAATCTTACGTCGGCTCCCCCGTGTAGTTTTGCCAGCGGGTGCCCAATCCCGTCGGCTCCTCGGCCCCCCCATCTTCTGCCATGCACAGGGCCCACCCCAGTGTGGCAAACATCCTCGTAGTCTTTTTTTCTTTTTAACCTGTAAAACAAAAAGCGGTCCTAGTAGCGTCTCCCAGCCCCCACAGCCGCACCACCCACTGCACTTTGCAGCCCCACACACCCCACCCCTTACACCTCCAGACTCTGGTGCGGCAGATCTTGGTGGACCGGGAACACGTCTGCACTCTTCAAAGCCGACCTGAACTGAGGAAATGCGGTAAGCTCTATAATGGGCTAGATGGGGGGTTTCAACTTTATTGCATATCTCAGTCATTCTTTGGAATTTTTGCACCAAATTTTCAACATGGGGTTTTTGGGACCCCTTCTCATGAATGATGTCACTGTCATGGCATTATTCAGGCCCGAAGAGTGATTTCGCAGGCACTGCGCAGTCACTGCGTGAAATCACCCTTCGGCCTCAGATAACACCATGACAGTGACATCATACCTTCATACCTTCATCATACCTTTGGGACCCCTTCATGAGAAGGGATCCCAAAAACCCCATGTTGAGAATTTGGTGCAAAAATTCCAAAAAATGACTGTTTTACGAACGTGTGTTGCACAGTTCCTAAGCAGGCTCGTATGTTTGTGAATTTTCAATATTTTCACTCCAAATTTTCAACATAGCCATTTTATCACACCTTCTTATGAGTTGTATAGCTGTCATTTTTCATATCTCACCCAAAACATGTTTCCACCCATGTAGCGCACAATGGCGCAGTTGGTGTGCGAAATCAATGTATGGAATGTATTAAGAAAATCACAGTGATACTGTTCATAAGTACAGGTCTTAAAATGGCTATGTTGAAAATTTGGTGAAAAAATTCCTAAAAATGACTGTTTTACGAGCATGCGTTGCGCAGTTCCTACGCTTTTTCGTACGTTCTGAGAATATTCAATATTTGCACTCCATATTTCTCAACATTGCCATTTTACCACACCTCCTCATGAGCAGTGCAGCTGTCATTTTCACATCCTGCCCAAAATGTGTTTCTGCCCATGTAGCATGCAATGGCACAGTCGATTGTCTGAACTGAATGTATGGGACACATTAAGTAAATCACAGTGACACTGATCATGAGCAGAGGTCTTAAAATGGCTGTGCTGAAAATTTGGTGAAAAATTCCTAAAATGACTGTTTTATGAGTCTGTGTTCGCGGTTCTCATGCGCTCGTCAGTTTGCAATTTGCAATATTTTCACTCCAGATTTTCAACATTGCCATTTTACCACACCTCCTTATGAGCAGTACAGCTGTCATTTTTCACATCCTGCCCAAAACATCTTTTCCCCATGTAGTGCACAATGGCGCAGTCCGTGTCGAAAATCAATGTATGGGACACAGTAAGAAAATCAAAGTGACACTGTTCATTAGCAGAGGTTTTAAAATGGCTATGTTGAAAATTTGGTGAAACAATTCCTAAAAATGACTGTTTTACGAGCGTGCATTGCACAGTTGCCCACGCGCTCGTAGGTTTGCCAATTTTCAATATTTCCACTCCAGATTTTCAACATTGGCATTTTACCACACTTCCTTATGAGCAGTATAGCTGTCATTTTTCACATCCTGTGCAAAACGTGTTTCTACCTATGTAGCGCTCAATGGGGGTAACAAACAGGTCATGCTGACAATTTATTGTGCAAATACCAGCAATCGCACAGGGAATTACGGTAAAGCACCATACATGCCAAACACCACTGCAAGTACCTGCAAGCAAACGTTCGGCATTGACAAATGCTTGTTCTACTTGTGATGCCCCTTCCTATGCATCCCAGTATCCCCCTGGCTCTCCTTACTGACTTCTCACATTGCTTACCCACCTTTACGTCATCTGTTATGACTATCCCCAAGGTCCTTTCCATTTTAGTTGTTGTTAGTACCTCCCTTGCTATTGTGTACTCTGCTCCTGGGTTTTTGTTTCCCAGGTGCATTACTTAGCACTTCTTTGCATTGAATCTAAGTTGCCATATGTCTGACCATTCCTCCAACCTTGCCAAGTCCCTTCTCATCCTTTCTACCCCCCCCCGTGTATCAACTCTGTTACAGATCTTTGTGTCATCTGCAAAAAGGCATACCTTTCCCTCTAGACCCTCTGCAATGTCACCTGTAAAGATATTAAAGTGGACTGGACCCAGTACTGAGCCCTGAGGTACTCCACTAGTTACCCCCCTTTCTTCAGAATGTGTTTCATTAGCTATTACCTTCTGTGTCCTGTTGTGCAGCAAGTTTGCTACCCAGGCTACCACCCTGGAACCCACTCCCAGGCTGGCTAACTTGATTATTAATCTTTTGTACGGGACTGTGTCAAATGCCTTGCTAAAGTCTATGTAGGCTATATCCACAGCCCCTCCCTGGTCTATTACTTTGGTCACCCAGTCAAAAAAATCAATTAGATTCATCTAACATGATCTTCCTGCTGTAAATCCATGCTGCTTTGGGTCCTGTGCCCCGCTGGCCTCTAGGTACTCAACAATTATTTCTTTCAGAAGTGATTCCATCATTTTCCCTACCACTGAGGTCAAACTTACAGGTCTGTAGTTTCCTGCTTCTGCCTTGCTCCCACTTTTGTGAAGGAATCACATCTGCCCTCCTCCAGTCCTCAGGTACCACCCCATCCCCCCATGATTTGTTAACAAGTGTGGTCAGCGGTGTCACTAGGTCCTCCCTTAGTTCTTTTAGGATTCTGGGGTGAATCCCATCAGGCCCCATTGCTTTGTCCACCTTGAGTTTTAGGAGTTCTTTCAGGATTCTTTCTTCTGTAAATGGACTGGTGTCAACCCCACTACCCAGAGTGTTTCTATTGTCTGATTTAGGTAACTCCTCTTCATCTTCTTTTGTGAATACTGAGCAAAAATATTCATTCAGTATCTCTACCTTTTCACTGTCTCCCTCTGCCCGCCTCCCCTCTCCTATATTAATCTTCACTATTCCTCCCTTAGCCTTTCTATGCTCCCTAATGTACATATAAAAGGTTTTATCCCCCTACTTAACTGAGTTTGCTATCTTTTCCTCAGTTTGGGATTTTGCTATTCTGACTGCCTTTCCCACTTCCTTTTGCTTTAGTTGGTACAATTCTCTGTCCTGCTCGTTCTGTGTTTCCTTATGCTTCCTGAATGCTGCCTTTTTCTCCTTAACCTTCCCTGCCACCTCTTTTGAGAACCATTGTGTTTTTTTACTTCATTTTGCTTTGTTGATTTGCTTCAAACAAAGGCTTGTTGCCTCTGTGATGGCTGTTTTGATTTTTCCCCATTGTTCCTCCACCCCTCCTTCTTGCCAGTTTGCTATTGCTTTTCTGAGGCACTCTCCCATTTTCCCAAAGTCAGCCCTCCTAAAGTCCAACACTTGAGCTCTAATGCTGTGTTTATTGTGAACCACACTGTTTTATGGTCACTTGTTCCCAGATGGCTACTCACTTCTAGATCTGAGATCCTTTCTCCATCCCCATTTGAGAGTACCAGGTCTAAGATTGCTCCCTCCTTAGTGGGTTCCACCACTAGCTGTCTGAGGCATGCCCCCTGCAGGGCATCAAGAATAAATTTGCTTTTTGATGTGACTGCAGACAGGATGCTCCAGCTAACGTCTGACATGTTCAGGTCCCCCATCAACAATAACTCCCCTTTTTCTGCCATTCTAAGGATGCCTGAGATGGGGGTCTGTATACCACCCCTGTGCGAACTGTGGTGCCATATCCTGTTTCAAGAGTAACCCACAGTGCATCCTCTACTTCCTGTTTATCCTTTAGTTCCATTGCTTTGATCCCTTCCCTTACATAGCTACTCCTTCTCCTCCTCTTTTATCCTCCCTGTCCCTCCTGGATGGACAACTATGGCACTACTGGATGGGCAACTATGCACAATCAGTGTGTTCTGCCACAGGGTGTTCTGATTCTCTCTGACCTTGTCCTTAAAGCAACGATTGAGAGGTCTATGGGAATCAGAACCTTGAGGTGGCAAAACACACTGGTTATGCATATAGTTGCTCATCCAGTATTTTTCATGGTTTATAGTTTTATGCAAAATGTGTGCATTGTGGGTTTTTTTCTCTTTCACAATGAAACTGACTTGTACAGTCTCTAAAGGTTCTAGAATGCTGTTCTACCACAGAAGGATACAGTCACATTCCATGACCTTTGAACTGTGGTACAACAACATTTTGAAAAGGATGGCTTTCAATATAGAACAATGCAGCCAACCCGGTGGTGCTGAGGTTGAGCACTGGATGCCACCTCGCTCACTGGACCTGGGTTCGGGGGTGAGCCCGGGCACTGGGGAGCAGCAGCGGAAGAAGATGTATCAAGCGTCCTTAGGACAGCTCTCCTTTTCTTGGGGAGGGACCCAGGGGTCTGCCTGGTGCAGTAGTGACCCCCGGTGGAGACTGGGGGTACTACTTGCGTGTGAACAGGTATTGGGGATGAGCACGGTGGGTGTCTACGGGGCAGCAGCATGCTGACGCCAGTGCACGACTGCAATCAGGGAGCAAAAAAATAAGAAAAAGGCCTTCTAGACAACCGGTGAGATGACCGTGGCCCCAGGAGAACACCCACATCTCAATTGCCAGCCCAGATGTGCCCGGATCTCTCCATGGCCAACCCATTGGCCACAGAGAAGGGTGGAACCAGCCCTGGAGGTGATACCGGGAGTCAGGCCTACCTGGGGTCGATCGGGGGAAGAGATCCTGAGAGATGCGGGGGTTCAGGCTGGGAGTTAGGGCTGTATCCGAGTGGGCACTCCTGAAGGATGCCTGGGATCTAGAAGTATAAATAGAGTTTAAAATATATATATATATATATATACATAGAACAATGCTCTACTATTCACTATATAGAGTTTATTGCTACCCCATAGTTCACATTTTCCCTATTGCCCCTTTGTTCTTTCTGTACTCTTCCTTTTAAAATAAATTTTTTGTTTGAACTGCATTTCTTGCTTCGGGGGTTATTATTGCTGTTACTGTGTAACTTGTTCTGGGGTGTGACTGTGTGGGCAGGTTATGCGCTATTTCTTGGGGGAGGGTAACAGCCTGGTATATCAGCATCCAGGTATCCCTTACGAACATATGAAATTGCCTGCAGAAAAATGCCCACAGGTCTATTAAGACTGCCTGATTCTGCAGCTCTTAGTTTCACATCACTATAGCTGCCCCCAGCCATATTGCTACCCCAGGTGGAGGCACCACTTTAAGCCTGATTACCCAGTGTATTGCTTTTTATTTATTTACTTATTTAGCAAATCGGAAAGACCTTTGAGCTAAGGGCTCTTTTACAGAGGTTCTACTTCAAGTCACAAGAATAACAAATTACAACGGTTTCAGTAAGTAGTACAACACGAGGAAAGTAATTAAACAAACAAAAGAATGATATGGCAAGATAAATATTGTGTCAAGTGCAGCTAGTGGCCTTGTCTGAAGAGGGGTGAAAGGGATTGCAAAGAGAGAAGGATAGGGGGTGAATTGGGGGGGGGGGGTTGAAGGAGCAAAATAAGAACAAGGAGGGATCTGCCACAATGAAGTTTATGCAGGAAAAGACCCACAGGGTATGAGGTGGGGGCAGAGGAAGAGAAAAAGGTGAGGAAACAGAAGAAGGACAGAGGGAGAAGTGGCAGTGGAGGGGTAAAGGAAGGGGAGGATGAAAAGAGGGCAGGGATTGGGGACGGAAAAGGGATAAAGGAAGAAGTGCTGTAAGTGGAATAGCACTTACACAAATTACACCTTTAAACAACACAGGCCAGCCCCCTTGGAGAGGTTAACCCCGTTGACCCTGGGCGGTCGGTCTGCTACATTAAAAAACAGACATTATTGTTGTCTCTCTTGTAAACAGGATCTTAGTCCACACCAGTAAAACCTCAGTACTACTGTACATGAGATCTTAGTCCATAACAGTAAAATACTAGACCTCTACTAGCACTGTATCTCACATGTGATTTTGTTCAGTCCACATCATTAAAGTCCCAGTACCAAATAACAAAATATTTCAATCCACAATGTACCCTGTTGTTAGAAGAGGTGGCACCCTGACGGCAGGGGCTTCCGCAGCAGTGCAAAGACAAGCAATAGCACCGGTGCCCCAGACATAATCACCATTACAATACTCTCACAGCCTGCAGTCCTTGTGATGCCCCCCCCCCACCATACACTTTTGTTCCTTTTTCTATGCCAGCTTTTTTTATTCGCTCCAGGCTCTGGAACTCTCTCGGGCTTCACAGCGCTCTACCACTTCTACCACTCACCATGATCCCACCTCCTCAAGGTCATTACTTTCTCCTTGGTGAACCCTCTCCGGCCAGAGTCCGCAAGGAAATCGAAGGCAGTGGGAACGGAGATCTGGTGTTGGGCGTGTGGCAGCAGGTGCTATGAGCCATCACCTATCTGGGCTGGAGGGCATTTTGTAAGTTATGCCCTCGACGTGGGATGTGCAATGTTGCCCAGCCAGTGATGTGGATGTTCCCACCGACGCCCAGAGGGCAACCACCCAACGTCATCCCCTGCTCGTGAGCCCCTGTGCGTTGCAGTGCCACTGGTCTCCACCGGGGGCCACTGCTATGCTGGGGTGCCCCGGATCCCTCCCCAAAAGAGGAGAGCAGTCCTCAGGATGCTTGATCCTCTATCTCTCTCTCTCCCCTGCCGACCCTCGGTGGACCGGGCTCGTTCCCGAATCTGGCTCGCTGGCATGGATGCGAGGTGTGGCGTCCAGCGCCTCAACCTTCAGTGCCACTGGGCCAGACATAGATACATACATAGATACATAGATAGTGTTGGCAGATAAGGGCCTATGGCCCACCCAGTCTGCCCATTTGAGCTTGTAAGTTCAGTTTGTTTTCCTAGAAGTCTGTTGCACCTTACCCCTGACCTCCAGAATTCCTTTATGTCTATCCCATGCATTCTTAAATCCCGTGATTGTTTCAGCCCCCACCACTTCCTCTGGCAGGGTGTTCCACTTATCCACCACCCGTTCTGTGAAGAAATTCTTTCTCATGTTTCCTCTGAATCGTCCTCCTCAACTTCATCCCATGCCCTCTAGTCCTGGAACATCTTTTCACTTAAAATAGTGTATTCCTGCACCCTGTTCCTCCCTGTAAGATACTTGTATGTCTCTATCATATCCCTCTCTCCTCCTCTCCTCCAGGAGTACATGTTCAGTTCCTTCAACCTGTCTTCATAGGACTTGTGATGCAATCCATGCACCATCTTTGTTGCCCTCCTCTGTACCTTCTCTACCCTGTCTATGTCCTTACGTAGGTATGGTCTCCAGAACTGTACACTGTACTCCAGGTGGGGCCTCACTAGTGTCTTGTATAGTGGAATTATGACCTCCTTTTCCTGCTGGTAATGCCCTGCCTATACATCCCAGCATCCTATTTGCTTTACCTGCTGCCTTGTCACACTGTTTCCCTACCTTGAGGTCATCAAAGATGATAACCCCAAGATCCCTTTCCTGCTTGGTGCATGCTATATCCTCACCCCCAACTGATATATTGTGTTAGGGTTTTGTGCCCCATATGCATTATCTTGCATTTCTTTGCATTGAATTTCAACTGCCAAACCCTGACCATTCTTCAAGTTTCTGCAGGTAGCTTCTCATTCTGTCTACACCCTCTGGTGTGTCTACTCTGTTACAGAGCTTTGTGTCATCAGCGAACAGTGAAATTCTGCCTTCTAGGTCCTGCGCCATGTCACTGATGAAGATGTTGAATAGGACCGGTCCCAGCACTGATCCCTGTGGTACCCACTGGTCACTCTTCCTCTGTGGAGTGACAGCCATTTACCACCACCCTCTGTGTCCTGCCACCCAGCCAGTTACCTACCCACCACACTACTGTCCTGCCCACACCATATTCCCCAGTTTGTGTAATAGTCTTCTATGTGGCACAGTGTCAAAGGCCTTGCTGAAGTCCAGATAGGCCATGTCCACTGCCTTCCCCTGATCCACCTCCCTAGTCACCCAGTCAAAAAATTCAATGAGGTTGGTCTGACATGACCTCCCCCTGGTGAAACCATGCTGCCTTGGGTCCTGTAGTCCATTGACACTTTTGTTCCTGATGACATACTCCAAGTCCTGACTACTGATCCATGATTTGGGGGCCAATGGTTCAATGCCTTGCAAGCTCAATCATCCCCCCCCCTTAGCCCATGGTGGGCACAGCAGTCTCACTAACAGACTGAGTAAGCATACGCCCAGCAAATCTGATGAATTAGCCTGTCTCCACTGAACACATAGACCTTTTTTGTTAGAGGGTTCCCTCTTCCTGCCCCCACTCCATGATTGGGGAGCCTGTAGTCCAGTGACTCTCTAACTTTTCACCCCCTCCCAAACTCGCAGCACGTGCACCAGTCCCACTGACAAACTGGGCAAGCACATATCAGGGAGGGAGGGAGGGAGAACAAATGTGGGGCTGGTGGAATCAGTGGTGATGCTAACCAAATGTAACACCATCAGCATCACCTGCTTGCTCAGTCTGTTGATTAAAGTCTGGCCCACTTGTGGGTAATGGAGAGGAGAGACTGAAGTAGCTAGCTGTTGGATTACTGTGCCCCCAAATCACCGATCTGGTGTTGGGGAAGGGCTCAGCCTTTTTTTAAAATATAATTTAGTCTCTATTGAACTTTTGAGGTTAAACAGATTACACATCCCGTAACTCTGTTATTAACATTCACAAAAAAGTCAATGTACTGTTTAAATGTTTACAGTCATGCAAGTATTATTCTCACTCACAAATCTATTGCAGGATCGGCAGGACTTCAAGATCCTGTACCACATGTATGTGGGGATTTTGAAGAGGTTGGCAAATGAAGGGGGGATGTGCAGAAAGATGTTGCCAACTCCTGGCATGATGCCCAGAGCCAGGTTTTCAAGAGAAGCCATTTAAAGCAGTATTTCCTCCCCTTCTCCAATCATGATCACACTTTCCCAGTCACCAGTTTGTAAATTAATATATTAATAAAATGGTCAGGAATGGAAGCTTTTCTAAAAATTGGAATTTAGGGATCTTATGGTAGGTTGGGCAGGAAGGGGGTCTGGGACTAGGTTTCTTGTGTTTCTAGGTATATTCCTGAGTCTTTAATGATGCTGTGGGAGGGGAGGGCCTCTGAGTTTACATACAGATTTAACTCAGCTCTGCATCATGACACAGTTTTAGCCACAGCTACACAATGAGACAAATTCACATTTTATGACTAATAAGACCCTTGCGATGCACCTTGCCATTGTTGATGTCTTCAAGGTGTTTGTCAGAATCGGAATTATAACATTTATTTCAGCAAAAAGATGGCCTCTGCTTCCAGACTACTGTACTTAGACAGAAATTACCTCTTTGCCTCACGCTGCTGCAACTGCTGATAGACCCAAGCCCCCCCACTCATTTCTCCAGCTGCCCACAGCCTTCCCTGACAATGTCCCTTGGACAGCTAACCATCACCTCCTGAATAGCATCTATTTTAGCATTACTGCTCTATATCCCCCCAACAAAAATCCCACTGCCTACCTAGTACCCTATCTGTCCGTCCCTCTATTGCTTCCCCTCTGGACTGTACCTCAGTCACTTTATAAGGCAATCTGCCATCCCCTTCTACGCATTGTCTACTCATGTACTCATGTAACCATATGAAGCTATGTTATCATATTCCTCTGTAGCTATGTGGTGTTCTGTTTGTATGTAAACTGTACTTTGACTGACGAGGAGCCTCTGGAAATGAGTCCTTGACTCAAAGTATTGTAATTCCGATTTGTACAATAAATAAAAATAAATAGAAGCATCCTCTAGAGAGGCTGAGCCAAAATACAGAGAGAACGCCCTTAACCCAGATTTGTGCCTTGTTTTTGCCAATATTAAGTACATGTTTAGCAAACACCACCCTAAAATTCTGCACATGCACCATTTCATACTACACAAGTCTACAACCCGCATAAGCTGCAGCAGGGTATAATAAAAAATCCCTACCATAGGGAAGCTAGCGATGTATTTACTGACTGCCCAATTCCATCACAGATTCCAGCAGTTTTACACCAAACTATACTATTTTCACAGCACAGCCACATCAGCTTAATTAGATGAGTAAGAGAAAATAAGGAAGGGGAAAGCTTCCCAAGATGGATCATAACCTCGGAGAAATCAACATAGCTGGCATTTCACTAGATGCATTTTAATCCATTCTAATAGTAATACTCAAAGTGACAGTGGTTCTACAGGAACCCCAACAGGTGGAACAGATTCACAATGAGAGGGGCAATCATTTTACTAATAAAGTAACATGAAAAAGATGCCTACGTCTGTCGGAGTTACAGTCCAGGTGGGTGCCAAGTTCCTAGCTCCACTGGTGCAGCACATGACTCATGAAAAATTACTGGCATACACCCCTAGCTCACTTGTACCTTTAGCTGCAGTCTGATCCTGGCAGGCCTCTTGAGAGGAATTCTGGACTCTGGGTAAAGTTCAGACTTACGGGGCCCCTACCTGCTCACAGCCCTGTTCTCTACGTACAGTATGCCAGGAGGCTTGGGCCCTTTTGGTGCTGGGCCCAGGAATTATCACCTGCACTCCTACCCTCTCAGTGGTCCTGGATTCTGAGTTTGAGCTGCCAATTGCCACATAATCCTGCTCGACTGCCATGGACACTACTTTTTACTGGTCTGGTGATTAAGTGCAGACGACCATAGATACCATCCACAGTACTTACGATCTGGTGTGTGGTGATGATGGTCTGATCTCTCTCTCTCTCTCTCTCTCTCTCTCTCTCCATACCTCTCAACCTTTTGTCACTGAAATAAGGGACATGGACATTTTTAGAAACTCAAAATGAGGGACAATGAGGGACAGAGACCCTCAGAATGAGGGACACATCCTCAAACATGGAGATACAAGCTCAGAACACTGTGAAAACCATAGTGTTTACTTGTACAGAGTTTATTTTGGATTAAGTATTTTAGAATATTAAGAGTTTCTGTTTTAAAGTCTGAACTTACAGCACATTCTCTGTGTGGGCAGCACCTTTTCCATGAGGGATGGATGAGGGACAGGGCAATTGTAAGGGGCAAAATGAGGGATGTCCTTCATAATGAGGGTCACTTGAGAGGTATGTCTCTCTCTCCTCAGCTTGTCATCCTCCCTCAGTCAGTTTTGAGCTCAGGCTGGCTGCTGATGGCTTGGGAATCAGTTCTTGTGTCGTCCCCTGCTGTGGCCTGGTGGTGCCTCCCTGGCCTTGCTGAAAAAATCTAACCACCATCATGACCCAACCTGATCAACTCCCACCAGACCCAGTGGACTCTCTGACTTTCTCCCAACCTGGCCTCTCCTATCTCTGACTAGTCTTTCCCTGGGTGGGCTGCAGGCCCTGACTCTGCTCCACTGCCTCATTACGGCCCAGCTGCATGCTGCAGCACCATGGGTGTGGATCTTTTCTTGATGCTGGCAGCTGCTTGGCTTCTCGCTCAGCCACCTCACCCTCTCAGACAGGGCTAAGACTATCGCCGATGGCCCAACACCCCACACACGCCTGCTTTGCTTGCCCTTGGCTGCTGGACCGACTGGCAAACCAACATCACAGAGTCGGCACTGGCACGGCACCTCTCGTTGTCTGCTCTAGTCTCTCCATCCTGACTCGAATACTACTCTGGAGAGTCTGGCAGCTGCATGAATAAAACATAGAAAACTGGCCCGCCCAATCGAAAAGCCAAAAGGTCACTGAGCTCACTCTGCACTCTCCTGTCCATCACACTAATGACTTGTTGCCGCACACCTCCTCACACAAATCACCCACCCAACTGACACTTGCGTATGGTGCCTATAAGCCCTTCCCCTGGCCAATCACAGTGCAGCAATGCTGGCAAATGCCACTTTGCCAACCAACCAGTCCAGCACTCAATGATTGGGGGGGGGAACCAAACAGTCAGCAGAAGAACTAAAGGCACGAATTTTAAATAAAAACAGAAGCACTGTGCCTGCCAGCCAAATTAAACAGGAAGGGAGGCCAGCAGGGGCATGCTGACAGCTGGTGCAGCCCCATGTAGGTAACAGCAGCAGCAGCAGAAGGCATGCTGCACGTATGCACTGAGCCAAAAAAAAAAAGGCAGCAGGCTCAACCCAGGTTCTTAAATATTGATGGGGCTAATGTCCCTTGGGCCCATAGAACCTGGCGCCTGTGACTGTAATGCAACATTAAGTGTGTGATCCTATTATATGTAACTAATGCTATCCCCTGTATTGTTACCCTATTTAGTTCACTATGCAATGTTGTCTGCTAGTCTCTGTAAAATGCCTGTGATATATTTTGCTGTTAATTCCTGTGATTTGTGGTTTATCTTGCTATCATTGTACAATGTCATTTTCTGCCTGTAACTAATTCTGGGTTGCCCCTGAAAAAAGGACCTTTGGTCTTAGTGGGCCTACCTCGGTCACCAAAATTCAATAAATAAATCATTTACCAATTAGTGATAAATAATTAAAATTAAAAATTCTTGCAGAGGAATGCTTTGTGATTTTTTTTTAAATCTACATAAATAACAAAAATTGTACATAAGGTTGGCTTACTTTGCAGTGGTTTATAAAAATGTTTGTGAGCTGTCCTAGTCTGATTTTGTGTTTCTAAGGAGTGACACTGTGGTAGGCTTGAGTACTGAGAATTGATCATCCGATTGCTGGTGGCTGGGGCTTATACACCATTATTTCTTTTGTGTAGTCATGTTGGCTACTCTTTGTAACAGACCAATATCGTTTATGTTTTTCCCTTGCACACTGTATTTGATCAATATGTACATTGTTTTCTACTTGTGCCACTCAAACACTTCTCCTCACATAATCTTCAGACACTAACATCTCTTTACACCAAGATCTGGAGGCAGACTGAGGTATGTTAAATCGAGTCTGTATACTGTACAGGGCATCGATCATGCAATCTGTGGTGGTCGCGGTAGACAGTACGTGCAATCAATGTGATTCACTATTCTGATGTACTCATGCTGGCCACTTTTGGTAAGAGGTCAGACTGTGCTGGATCCTCATTTAACCCCCCCCCCCACCACCACCACCATCACTGTATGACACTTGTCTGTGCACAACACAATTTAAAGACAGACTGTAGTACGATTAAATGTTTCTCTGTACAGTGCATTAATCATGCAATTGGTGGTGGTTTAAATTTATAGCCATTAAAATACAAAAACATATATTATTTTATTTCCCCAAAAATTGGGGGGAGGGGGAGGAATGCATCTGCTTCTATTATCATAATTGATATAGTCATTAACTATATGACACATCATCCTGTAATGCAACACACAAACAAAAAACATTTATACATACAGAAAAGCAACAACATATAACAACAGTGTCAATAATAAAACTGGAAACATCAAGGCAATATAACATGCCAGCAATCTAACATGCCAGTGCAACACAGATAACACTACTGCAATTATTATTCAAGTTAAGAAAAATTAAGCTGAGAATAAGGAACTGCAAGTGGCATGTTTTGACATTTTCTAACAACACATACACTAAATAATTTGTTAGCTGCCTTTTGAATAAACAGGCTAACTGAGCCGCATCTCAAACATGCAATCATGAGGACAGCAACCTATGGTCTCACAGACACCAATAACAAACGTATGGCACTTTATTTACCTTTGAACAGTAGATAATAGAAACTGTATTCACCTTTGAACAGCAGACAATAGAAATAAACATCAGCGTTTTACATCACGCTAATATCAACATCTATAGTATAAAGGTTTACTTTCTATAGGAAATCACAGTGGATTTACAAATCCACAACAAAGTGCACAAGCCAGTCAGTTACCAAACATTCACAAAACTGATTGTTTCACTTTTTTTCTGTTTGGGGAGGGTTTCATAAGAATTTGCAGCTCACATACTTAAAAGACAACCAGCCATAGGAAATACATGATCATGGGTTAATAGGAAACCAATTTTACAGTGATAGTAATGGTTTCTGGCACTCCACATTTATACTTGCCCCCTGGCTCAACAATGTCCACTGGACAGCCTATCCCTCCCCCAGACCCACTCCTTCCCTACTAGATCCACACAGGGCTGTAACCTGTTGTCTTCTCTGAGGACCTACTATATCCATGAGTGTAACTCACAATTTTGTAACACTATGCAACCTAAGTAACATACAAACTACTATATTATGTAACCTAAGTGTATCTATGTTAAATGTTCCTTTTACTGCACCTGCAATGGTATCCTCTGTTTTGATCTGCACTGTAATAACTGTCTTGATGTCTGCCCCCCCTGCGACGAGGTGTCTTTGTAAATGAGTCTCTGACTCAAAGGTTGTAAACCTGATTTATAATGAATAAATAAATAAATGAATAAATACCACATGGTTATTCCATGCCTAAAGTTGCTTTTCCACCTGCTGTGACAGATCTCGGTGATTTTTGCAGTGGTATGTAGTTAGTGGTGGAAGTGGTAGAGAAGAATGAACTCAGGAACTCAGACGTTGGCAAATATAAAAAGATTCTCACTCTGAAGTATGACCCCCTAGTTATGTCCTGTGATCCTGTAAGCAACAATAAGAATAGTGTTGGCAGTCATAGAAAGGTTCTGTATAGAAAACATGTAAATGTAGCGCAGTGCATTCAGAGAGATGTAGTTCATGAGATTGCCTGGTTTGAAGCCCAAATTAAAAGACCTTCTATGTAAACTGCTTCTCCCAGAGTAGCACACACCAAATAATGGCACACAGGCTAGTTATTTTATTTATTTCTTTAGGATTCTTTGGCTGGTAAAGGCAACAGTGGAAAAGGCAAATAAGTCAAAACTCAGTTCTAGATGTGATTTGGGAGCACAGGGATGTTAAATGACATGATTTAGTTACGCTGTACACAACTGGTGGTTGTGGGATTCAAACCCATGTCTACTGGGTCCATTTGTTCTCATAGATTGTACAGTCTCCCTATAGGTCATATAAGTGTGTGTGTGTGTGTGTGTGTGTGTGTGTGTGTGTATGCGTGCGTGTGTCTGTGTAGACAGTTTAGTGGTAGAAATGATTTATGTAGTGTTACTTCTTGACAGGTCATGTTGCAAGATGCCTTTTTTGTCATGTAGTTGCCCTTTTTAATAGGACTTTTCATTTGCTGTGATATTTGAGATATATACAATTGTTTTCCTTTTTTTTCTTTTTAATATGTTGAGTTTTTATCTGATTACCTTTTGTTTGAAGTGCTGTGGGCAAATTCTAACATAGGCAAAATAGCTTTCTCCTCTGCTGGCTCATCCCTCTGGAATGCCCTTCCAGTGGAAATTAGAACTGGCCCCTCCCATCACCTCTTTCAGTCAATGTTTCTGGGTTATCTATTGAGTGCATCACACCACCGTTCTGCAGCCTAATATACTAGCTATTGTCTTGTCCATTTATATGTGCCGTATTAGCACTGCTTGCACCCATTATGCTATATTAGCACCAGTACTGCAGCCCTACAAAACAAATTGTTTAACTCATGTTTTTGTGTGCCACTTTATTGAAATTGTATCCAAATGTTTTACTTTGTTTATCAGTACTTTCAGTGACCCAAGAAGATGTATTTCCCAGCTTGTTTATAACAATATTTCTCTTATCTCCAGCCTTTTCTTTATCTGTCTAGGCCAGTTCATCCTTGAAAAAGATGCCTTAGATCAGTGCACTTACCCAGTCAACAAACACACAAAGTGTCATTTGCATTCTATTTGACTTATTTGCATGTTTTACTTGGAGTTTTGAGAAGCTTTCATTTTTATTGTATAGTATGCATGATTCTTTCTCAGCTTTCTTCTCCTTCTTTGCCTTAAGGTGACATGCTGAAGCATTAACCTTCTGATTAGAAGGGCTTGAAATGTCTGTAGCAAGCAGAAGGTTTGTGCCTCCTTAGCAATTCTAGGATAGGCTAGATGAATCCAAAAGGAGAGGCAAGCTGAAGGTTTGTGACTCCTTAGCAATTCTAGGATAGGCCAGATGAATCTGGAAGGAAAGGAAGGAAGCCTACTCAGGAACCAAGAGGCACAAGGTTTATTTACAAGGGACAAGAAGAATACAAAATAACTGTTTTCTACAACACTACAGGATAATGGAATAAACAACAAACAATTTGACTGGGACCAGCTGTTGGTCAAACCAAGAATAGGGGGTTAGCCCTTTTTTGTCCAAGTCCTGCGTGCAGTTGGCTGAGATGGCAAACAGCGGATGAACCAAGCTTGGGCTTTGCAGTGAGTCAACTGATCAGCAGGTGAGCATTGACCTCACAAAGTGCTTTTTACAAACAGGCCATAATGGGGAGTCCCCCAGATGAACAGAACACAAAGAGGAACACTGCAAGCTAGGTAGTGAAGAACTTGACAATCTTCTGTGGCTTTAGGAAAGATGCTGAAGACTTCTGATTGGCTGATAGTTCTTTGAACAATCTGCTGCCAACAATCACTGGCAGGTCCCTTGCACCTAGACCACCTCCCAACAAAAAGACTGCTGGTGATGCGACCCTCTGGCGGCCTCTATGGAGCGACATGGGTACATGCACACTTATGGCTGGCAAGCAAAATAAGAAAATGGGCATGCACGATGCTAATTGTGGTCCCTCACGCCTGAGCCAGGGTGGCTCCTAAGCTGACTTACTTCTGGATACCTTACTGACGGCTCTCTACCACTCACCATCACAGGACTGATGCTGGAATACTGGGGCAGAGCTTTGAATCCTGGCTGATGTCCCTGGAGACAGTTCTGCTGCAAATGGAGGATGGGCAAGGGACCTAACTGGGCCAGTGTCAGGCTCTGAAGAAGTTGGTCAGGGCAACAAAGGCGAAGCTGGATGTCAAGTACACAAGGATGCAGTTTGAGAACACAGTTGCAGTAGCAAGCAAACAGTTCAGATCTCAAGCAGACAGTTTAGTTCTTTTAAAGGGTATAGTCTCCAGGGGGTGCCAGGCAGGCTACAGCACAGTTCAATTTGGGGCTCAGGACACATTCATGTCACTTTGTGGGATACCTATGGCCATCAGACCATTCCACTCCCCTCCCTGGAGGGTGCTGTACCTTTAAAGATTATTTGTGTTATGCAGAGCTAAACCTCCTTGATTAATATTAATTACTATTCCTATGCCTGTGTCTATGGGACTTTTAGGCCTGGTCTCACCTCCCTCATGAATATTAGCTAGGGTCCACTGTATGGGCCTTGCTCAGCCCTGCCCTCTTTTTAACATGCATGGGGGTCTAGGCCCTCACCACTTGTCCCTTAATGAATATTAATATGGGTCTCTGCCCAGGCCCAGAATGGCGCCAAAGGAGACAGAGGGTCTTTAAATCTACCCCTTTCTGTGGTCTGCCTAGCTCCTTCTGGGGCTATTTAGTAGTACCACCCCCTCTCCTTTAATCTGAAGAAGAGCCACTGTTCAGCTCAGTCTGCCTTTTCTAAGAGACCCTTTGAGCTAAATAAAATAACTTAGGGGCTCTTTCCACCCCGGGGTCTTCTCTTGTTCTCTTTGGGACCCTCAGCTCACGTCCCATTATCCTCCCTTCTCTTTAAGGCAGGCAGTTCACCCCAGGAGCCCCTGTGCTCCCCATTTTCTTTACTAGGGTGCTGGCCATTTAAATTTCCTAATTTCTTCCATTTTCCCTTCCCGACTCCCCCAGCTCCTGTGGCACAAGCTTAATACCCAATCAGGCCCACAGCCCACTCACCCATAGCTTGGTCTGTCTCAGTCACTGGGGAGGGTCGGAAAGATGACCAGGGAGCCATGCTTCCACCTGGCTTTTCTTCACTACTGCAGCTGCTGGGGGGCAGAACTAACATGTGCAGGGGCGCATTTCCTGGCCTGACCAGTACTGTGCTGCACCACTTGACCCACCTGAGAATTTCATCCACACTGCCACTACGAACTGGGGGACCTGGCACATTGGGGAGCAGCACTCCACCAAGTCTAGGGAGCTCACAACTACCAGCACTACTCTGAAGGAAGTGATGTTGGAGGAGCCATGGACACACTCAAGTGGGCTTTTTCCCATCCATGCTCCTTGCATCCTCCACTCTCCTAGCTCAGCCACTGACTCCTCACTTTGCCACTCCCCAGCCCTTTTTGTAGGGTGAGAGAGGTTCTGTTCAGCAGCCCCTTGGATTGGGCTTCATCACCTGGGAGGGAGGGAGGGTCTTTTGCCCACAGCCCCCTCTTCTCTGTGCTGAATGGTGTGAAATTAGACAAAGGGTAACCGGGAGGGGTCTGGGACTGCAGGCAAGGGGGGGATGAATTGGAGAGGAACTGGAACAACCAACAAACAAAGGAAAAAAAAAACACATCAGAGAAAAGGTCCCTGTTTCATTGTTGTGCCCCCTAACTTTGGGGCACTACGTGTCATCCCCCTTTAAACATACATGTCCCCATGTATGTAGAGCCCTACCCAAGGGCTTGACCAAAGGTCAGGCAGTAGACTCCAGTTGTGGGTTACGTTGACTTCAGCCAGAAGTAGTTTGAGGTATTAATACTGTCTAGTGTATTACTGATGTTACAGTACCATAGATATTGTATTCCGAGTACTGGGGGCAATCAACCAAGAAGGCAGAGTTCCTGTCCAGGGAGATTGCTGCCAGGAAGAACCGACCAGCTCAACTTTTTTGGACTGTTGACAGACTTCTTCATCCAGTCTGTCTGCAGCCAAAAAAAGCATTTTCAATCACTTTATGTGATGAGTTTGCTCAGTTCTTCTCAGACAGAATGTTTGCTGTCTGACAGGGGACCCTGTTAGCGAACCGCATTGCGACTCACAGTGATTAGCCTGGGTGGAACAGAGGTGCTCTGCCTGTCTGGGATAGAAGTGGGTGAAGTCCCTTAACTGCGCTACATGGAGAATTTTGCATATAACTCGAATTTCGCAAATTACTCCACATCGCAAAGTGAAAAATTTGCATTCCAACAATATTGCAAAGTTGCCATTGAATCCAATGGACTTCGAGTTACTTCGCACTACTTCACCTTCATTTTGCTCCCAAAGGCAAATTTTGCGATGATTCATATAATGGCTTGTACAGCTTCAGTTCTGCGTAGTATGTGTAGAGGAAAGCTGGAGATAGTTAACTGTCAGAGTTGTGTTTCAAAACTTCAAACGACCTTCAAAAAATGATCTACGTTTGGACTTTTGAGTCCAAATTTAGTACATTGTGTGTACTATTCCCTTGTGTGTCTGTATCATTGACCATTTATTGATTCTTAGTGAATTTTGCATCTTAAATTAGTACTTTCATTATCTGTACTGAGAGACAGAACAAAAATGTGCTTCGGGGCAGGGCTTGATCTGTTATGTAGAAGGGAAGATCCACAGACTGCAGTGTGAAAGACAGTCTTGCCAACTGTTGTTGCCTAGTGTTTAGTATTGCTGTGCTCTGTTGTGTACATAGTGACACACAGTAATACTTCTAGTAAGTTTTTATAATTTTGTTCTGTTAGCTGGTAATTTTTTTCAGTGTTTGTTTTGAAGACTGTGATTTGCTTTTGTGAAGTGTTACAGTTTCTGTGCGTTACCTTTAGTGTGTGTGTGTGTGTGTGCCATCATCAAGTCATACGCAGTTTATTGTGCAACTCTAAGAGCAGCACTATTATTTTTTGAGCCTGTCTGTATCATTGTTTACTGCTGGTATCTAGATAGTGCAGGTGCTTGATATGAAGAAAACCACCACAGCTGCTGAAATCTTGTTAGGCATACCCCTAGGCAACCACTCTCCAGGCAGGGTTGGAACACCCTCTCTGGTGTATGGGTATAACAGTGGGGAAGCAGGTTCTTGCCCATCACTGGTGGCTGGAGGCCGTTCCAATGGTGGCATTATGGATCAAGCAGTTACTGCACTGCATGAAGATAGAGCATCTACAATATACCTTTAGAAGTCAGGTCCCAAAATACTAAACTATGTGGGGGCCACTGGAGAAATCATTGTGGCTATCTTGGTTTCCAACCTTTTGAAGTTGAACGGATCAGCCAAGGAGGATTGTCTATGGGGCAGGGAGGGGGTCTGGATGGGGCAGAGTCACTGGATGATGGGCTGGACATTATGGGAGAGCAACCGCTAAACAACTCTAGATTTTGTAAGCCTTCTTAAGCCAGTGGGGCCATTGACATTTCTTGGGGGTGACCGTTGGGGTAGTCCGGGCTTGGCCTATAGCTACCAGTCAAGATGCCTGAAAGGATATCCCCTGCAACTTTATAACTGAATGAAATGTTTGATTTTATTTATTTTATTTTATTGTGATCTCGGATTAACACATTTTGAGAGCAAGCTCATTACATGGGTTCCACGTCAGAGTTAGACAAACAGTGTAAACATATGTGAGTGCTGTTAAACAGCAAGAATTAAATACCAAGTAAACTACACGGCTCTACAATGCCAGTTCAACAGCTAAGTTGCTGACTGCCATTACAGGGATGGATTTATGTCGACCGCAACTTGTGGTCGACATAAATCTGACTGGAGACCCCGGCTGTTTTTTCATCGGGGGGTTGTCCCGGAAGCCCTCATATGGGGGGGGGCTCTGCCCCTGCACCCCCAATCTAAAGGATTCTAACTCCGAGTCAGAGCTGGATGGGGGAGGGGTGCAGGACTGGGAGAGTGAGCTTGCCAGGGTCTCGGGTGGACTATCACAGTGAAAACATCGATGTTGTAGGCATCGACGTTGTCACTGTAATAGTGTAGCCATCCTGGGGGGCATACCAGCTATACATATAATATTGAATTTAGGCAAGTAGGATAACAAGACATCAAGCTGACATTGTACAATATATGTAAAAAGACAATTAGAAGCAAGAAAGTGAGGGGTAGTAAAGATAAAAGTTAGGTAAGGCAGGCTAGGACATACATAATAGATAGGAAAACTTATATAGGGGAAGGAGAATACATCAGCCAGAAAGGCTTCATCATAAAGGTTAGGGGGAAGAGGATATACAGTATTTACAAGTTGTGAAAACAGGTCCAAGTGGCAGACAACTTTAGGGCTGAAAATTGGGGGCAGGATAAAGTGAGGATTGGAGGGAGATATATTAGAGGAGTGGATAACTAGGAGAAATTGCTTTGGAAGGCCAAGGATATCGGGAACCAAGAGCAGAAAAACTCGGCCATCTAAGGGTTGCCTTGGGAGAAGCGTACACAACACCAAGCCCCTGTAAGAGTGAGGGGATTAGTGAAAGCAGGCACAGCTCGAATTTGCAACAATATGGTTCTTCAGCTTTTGTTTGAAGGGGCCTAACATGACTATGGAAGAAATGTCTAGGGGTAAGGAGTTAAGCCAGTATGAAGCTCGATGGGAGAAAGCCCTCTGTCCTTGGGAGGTATGACAATGCAGGATTTTGAAAACCATACTATCGGTATTTTAGGTGCAGCTCTTATTATCGTGCAGGGTGAGGAGCTTCTGTACCCCAGGGGGCATCAGACCAAGACTTATTTTTTTAGCCATCAGGCAGGTTTGGAATTTGAGCTTTTCTTCAAATTCAAGCTAGTCTGTTTTAGCATACAAGTCGCACGTATGTGCAAATCTTGCTGAACCGGTTTCAAGGTGGCAGGCTTTGCTTAGTGCCACTATAGTTCTGTACAGTGCTGTGTCAGTTGCAGAACCACAGATTATTACACTGTGGTCTGTTAGCGAGATCACTGAGCTAAGGATAGCTAGAGTAAGAGCCTCCATGGTCAGACTGCTTTTTATGCCAGTGTAGAAGACCTATGCACCTTTTAACTGCCTTAGCTGCATTGTCCATTATACATTTATTTGAAAGTATCTCCAAAGCATTGTTCCATTTGTCCTTTTGGTTAATATATGCTCAACAAAACTTTTTCTGTATGAATTCCTACTGAGTAACTGATTGTTTTATATGGATGTAAGCTTTTACTTTGTATTGCTTGCTGAATGTTAAATAAAGTTTACAAAAAAACAAAAACAAGGTCTGGATTTAATCTGCCCTACGTGCCCGGGCACAAGCCCTCTGTACCCTGACTGAGCCTTGGTCATTCTTAATTCCTGGTGCCATCACTCCCCATAGAATACCCCTGAATTCGGTTCTGCACTTGCCTGTCAGGTTTTTGCCATCTGTTTTGTTTTTAACTTTTTTCTTTTTTGGTCCATTTGTTTTTTACTGCTCTGTGTCCCCAGTAAAAAAAGCACTGACAAGTGACTGCCTTCTCAGTGTTTGTCAGTTAAAGGTGTTCCCTTGGGGCTTGGCTTGTCTGCTCAGCACTTCAGACATGTGTTGGACTTGCTCCATCTGTGGGATAAATATAAGATTGTTTGATGGAAATGCTGAACTACTTTAAAAAATACTTCACTGGAACAGCTTTGTTTTCTGCATACCAGGATAGTGGGTTCTAGAGATTGTCAAGATGGTAAAGCCAAAAACCTAGCCATGACAGCTGACTGAGTCTCAAAAAACAACGGCCCATACATTCAAGATGTCCGATGGACCCAAGGTGGCAACTCCTCAACCAGTACAGCCGATGTTGGGATTGCTCCTGGTGGCCATACAAAAAGTAGATTAAACAAGCATTTGTCAATGCTGAATGTTTGCTTACTGGCATTGTCATTGGTAGTGTAAGAGTTAGAGAGCTGCATAATAGGAATGGCCTTGAAGTATTGAACTGAAGCCAACCCCACCACCACCCTGCAGACACTGACAGGCATTGGGGCGTGCCTTTGGGTTGTCAGGCATAACGGCCATGCCATTTCACCACACCCTACCCTGCAGACACTGACAAGTGTCACGGCGTGCCTTGGGGTCCTTGGCCCTTATGCTCACCCCATTCCATCAGGAAATATAGTGAGATGGGTCCTGTATAGGAGAATGGGGTGAATTTTGGGGCCAAAGAGTCCAAAGCACACCTCGATGCCTCTCACTGGCTGCAGGGTGTGGAATGGTATGAGCATTACAGGTGAGAATCCCAAGTCACACCCCTGATGCCTGTCAATCTCTACAGGGTGGGGCATCATGGTTGGAAACCCTAACGCCTCAGGCATTCGTTGGCATTTTCACTCAAAATTTTCAACATGGTTTTTGTGACCCCACCTTATGAACAGTGGCAATATCAGTTCGTTAGCCGAAAGCTGATTTCGCACAGTGACTACGCCATTTGGCACCACAGGTGCAAAAACACATTTCGAACAGGTTGTGAAAAATGACAGCTGTATTGTTCATGGGGAGGTGCAAAAAATGGCAATGTTGAAAATCTGCAGTGAAAATATTAAAAAACTGGTGAAGTCACAAGCGTGCGCAGAAAATGCACAACGCACACCCATAATGAAATTAGTTTGGGGATTTTTTTACAGCAGATTGTCAACACAGGGATTTTGTAACCTCCGCTCATGAACAATGTCACTGTGATTTTCTTAATCTGTCCCGAGCAGTGAGTTTCCACAGCGACCACGCATTTCTGTGCTGGAAGTGCAAAAACACATTTCGGCCATGGTGTGAAAAAGGACAGCTGTACTGTTTATAAGAAAGTGTGGATAAATGCCAGTGGTGAAAATCTGGACTGAAAATATTAGAAATCCATGAACTTATGAGGGTGCGTGGAAACTGCGCAATGGTCGCTCGTAGCACAGTCATTTTATGGACTTTTTTTCACCAAATTTTTAACATAGCCATTTTAACACCTCTACTCATGAACAGTATCACTGCGATTTTCTTAATCTGTCCCAAACATTGATTTCACACACCGACTGCGCCATTGTGCGCTACATGGGCAAAAACACGTTTTGGGTGAGATGTGAAAAATGACAGCTATACTGCTCATAAGAAGGTGTGGTAAAATGGCAAAGTTGAAAATCTGGAGTGAAAATATTGAAAATTCGCACAAGCTTGCGTAGGAACAGCGCAACGCATGCTCGTAAAACAGTCATTTTTGGGAATTTTTTCACCAAATTTTCAACATAGGGTTTTTGGGGGGCCTACCTCATGAACTGTGACACTGTTGTTTGTAAATCAGTCTGGAAAGGTGGTTCTGTGCAGTGACCACGAAATCACCTTTTGGGCCCGATTAACAAAATCACAGTGATAGAATTCATGAGGTGGGGTCCCAAAAACCCTATGTTGAAAATTTGGTAAATAAATTCTGCAAAATGCCTGAGATATGCATCAAAGTTGAAAAAACCCTATTTATTCCATCATACAGTTTACCAGCATTTCTTCAGTTCGCGGTCGGCTTTAAAGAGTGCAGACATGTTCCCAGTCTACTGAAGATCGTCCTCCGGACTCTGGAGGTAAGTATGGTTTGAGGTGGGGGTGTGGGGAGGCAGGGTGCGCAGAGGGTAGGCGTGGGTGGGGGAAGGGGAGTTAGGACAGTCAGCGAGGGAAGTTTTTTTCTTTCAGTTTTTTTCCCCTTAGGCAATGCGGGACTTGTGCCACACTGGGGTGGGCTCCCAGCGTGGCAGCTGGAAGGCTGTTTAGGGGGGCAGTGGAGCTGACGGGGGATTGGGCACCCCCCGTCAGCCATACAGACTGTTGCAACACTGGGGTGGGCTCCCAGCGTGGCACATGAAACTCTGTTGGGGGGGAATGCAGCACAGCCGATGGAGGACTGGGCACCCCCTTCGGCCATACAGTGTATGAGTGGGGGGGGAGCATGAGCACTCAATATGCGTATGTGTGTGTTGGGGAGGAGGAGTGCATGAGCACATGATTTCTTACTACTGCTCATTGAAGCGTGGTTCTACCTTTGAACTGTACGGCACTGCATTTTCAACTGCTGTCATAAACAGCTGCAGCATTCATTGGCGAACTGTGGCTGCGCCTGCAAACACACTGACTGAATTGGAAGACAGGGTGCTACACCTCCGAAAACTCGGATGATGCGCTATGTTTCTTGCACATGCGTGCAAGCAAACATAAAAATGGAAGGTTTCAGTTCTTGAACAATCTTATTAGAAAAAAAATGATGGGGCCTAAGCAGATGCAAAATCAGATGGAAACTTGGTGAAGGCACTGTTCACTTGCACCAGGCTGGTGAAAGAGAGCTGAAGACTAGATGGGAGCAACTTGAGAACCATTTATGAGGTGTGAATATATGGCCCCTGTTGAACTGACAGAGGGAGAAGACCTCCAGACAAACTTGCTATCTTGGCTTTCTGAAACTCTGTCCCTGCATTGTGTGCTATATATATATCGAAGACACCTATCGGATCACACCTTGGTGGTCCATGAACACAGAAGAGACAGCCTGTACTGTGCTGCTGGTGACTGGAAGTAGTGAACAAAGAGATGCTGTGCTACTGGCAAGGAAGAAATCAGCCAGTCTCTTGATGAGAGACAGTCACCTTATGCTTTTTCCACATCTTAGCGTCAGCATCAGACAACATTGAAAGGAATTTGATAGGGCTTGTTCCCTGCTTTGGGAGCTGGGTGTCAGTCACTACATGCTACTGCCAGCCTGGTTGAAGGTCCTTTATGGGGGAAGACCTTCTTGTTCTTGAAGCCAGCTAACACTGGCAAACTGGGAGAAAAGATCCACAAAGATTAATCTGTCCAGGTGGACAGTCATATCTGAAGTCAAATCAGCCAGTTAGAAAGGATTCTCTCCAGTGTAATTTAAAGTGAAGCAATGTTTTTTTTTCCAGTGCTTTGTTCTGGCTCACAACAATGACTGTACTGTCTAAATATACTAGGGTTGGGCAGCTATGTTAGGCCACTTTCTTGATTACTGTAGTTTGGGGAATCTTGCACCCAGGGGCGGGGATGAAAGGGTCAGTTTAGAAAGTGTGTATATCACCCGTGTCACGGTAGCTTTCATTGAGACTGTCCACGTGGCCAGTATGGTATCAAGTGTGCTGTGCTTTTGATTCTGCTCCTCCTTCCTTCCTGTCTCATGGGATCTCCTGCCAGAGTGAGTTATGTAGAAGCAGTGATAATGATTTAATGACAGAAGTATTTCATATTATGATAAACTGTTCTTATTACTCACAATGTTCCAGTTATTATTAGAACTAAAATTGTTTTGAGAAAAACATTTTGTGAACTTTAACAATGGCCTGTCCTTGGCCTAACATTCTTTTCTGTCTTCCTGAATGTCCTCCCTGCTGCCTGCTCCTCTGCACCTAGCCATATGTATGCAGGGGAGATGGTACTCTTTGCCTTTGGCTCCTTTGCCCTTGACCTCACAGCCAGGCTCTATCTGGATTTGTCTACTATCCAGTACTGGTTCCTGGAAAGTCAGCTATCCCACAACACCAAGAAAATGGTCTCTATGATCTTTGGCACTAGGTGGAGGCTCGCCAGGCCCTCCTTCCTCCCTCCCCTCTTTCCATACCACAGATCAGCAATTGAGGATATCCCCTCCTGCAAGTACCTCAGGTCTAGCTGGACTATCAGCTAGATTTCTTAGGGCACGTGCATGCCATCCACAAGAAACTACATCTCAAACTTAGTGCATGTTATAGGATTAAATGGTATATCCTGCTTCCTGTCTGAAGAGAGAGATTTTCTTGTAGATGATACTCCCCATCTTCAACTATGTGTCATGATATACAGTGCTGCACCCAACAAAACCTTGCCCAGATGGGATCCCCTTTTTCACTCCTCTTGCTGCTTTGCCCTGAACTGTCTCCCTGCACCCACCACTGCTCCTGTACTCCTCCCTGTCTTTTCCTTATGTTAAGGCCAGATGGCTCGCCCTTTGTGTTTTCTCTGTATCGAAATAGTTGCTTGGCTCCCTCCCCTCCAACCTTGGTTTCCTCCTCATCTTCCCCTAGTACCTCTTACCCCCCTTTGCGACTGGTTGTCACTCTCTCTGACACTCTCCTCAAGGAAATCCACTGCTGGTCAAACTGCCTTCTCTGTCTGCCTCCCCAAACATTTGGGTTCCTTCCCCCTTATCATCCACTCTGCCTCACCCCTCCGCCCCCTCACCGCCCTCCTCTGTGACTTCACTTCTCATTTCTCAGTTGCCCTGTACTGATCCTGGACTGCTGTCCACCACCCTCCTACATCAGCTCCCCCTTCTCCATACACCTACTCTTGAGCAGTCACCTCTTCCAGCCTCCCCAATCGACAACCACTGCCCCCACCCTGAACTCATTATTGCCTTCTGTACCTTGCAAATGTTATCATGCAGCACTTCATTGTACTGTAGAGTATTCTGCTGACACAGAATCATTGTTTTTGCACAATTGTTATTATGACGCTTATTCACCTATTATTTACATTACTGATATCTGTTTTCTAAACTATCTTCCCTTGCCCCTCCTCAGGACATATCTGGAAATTAGCTGTTTCTAGCTCAGTATTTCTTTCATGGTAAAACTTTTGAAATAACTAACTTGCTAACTAACTAACTAAATACACCAATCAATCAGTCAATCAATCATGGAATAAGAGCAGTCCAAGGAGATGCCATTAGGGACCTGATGCACCTCACGGCTTTCACTCAAGAAATTCCACTGGATCCAGTAAGTAACATGACTCAACAACCTCACTCCAAGCAACCAACTGGGGCTTATGGCACCCAGGCAGAAACTAGGTAGGTGAGCTGTCGTAAAGGGGCTTTTGCATATGCTCACAGGCAATAATGTTGTTGGACTTCACTTTAACAGGAAACAACAATGTGCTAAATGTAAAATAAACATATATATATATATATATATATATATATATATATATATATATATATACACTCTTCTGTTTTTTCAATTCCGTATAGGCCATTTTTCTATTCTTTTTATTTTTATGCTCCCACACATGGCTCTAGCCTGCCACTCCTTCGGGCAGGCTATCTCCTGTATGCCCATAGGTCTCGCCCCTGCTGCCTCATCCCATATGTCATGGTCCCGTGCACCCTGCACCCAGGGCATTTGGCCCTAATGATACTGGAAGGGCCTCACCCAGAAGGGGACAGGGGATGAGATTTCTAGTATGGTGCCCTCGGGTCAGACATGGAAGATGGAGGAGGTGCCCTCTGGGGACCTTGCATGGTGGGAGGAGCATCTGTAATCCAGTGGGACTGGACAGCCCATTTTTTGGTTTTCTGGTCCCTGCCCACTCATGTCAGTGCTTGCTCCAGCCTACATCCTGTGGGGGGACATCCAGCCATGTGAGTGCACCCACACTGCCTATGACATCACTTCGCCAGCCACTAGGGGCCACTAGAAGAGCAGAACAGCCTCCACTCTCCCAGGATGGAAGCGTCCAAGGGACCCTCTGAAACCCTCCCTGCTGGCATCCGTGCCTGTCATCCTGGGTTTGGGGCACAAACCCAGGTTGCCAATGTGCCAGGCAACATCCCATTGCCTGGTGCCACAGAAGCCATTTTTCTTTGAAAAGAAGTCTTAAATAGCTAACCACAGTTATTTATCTGTTCAAAAGAGTGGCTTATTTCACCACGAACCATGGCTAGCAGGTACTCCATTGAGAGTTGAGGGGATTTGCTATAGAGGCTGGATTGAGAATATTTCACTTTGTGATCCACAGTTTAGCAAAAAACCTGCCGACTAACTTGAGGAGATGGATCAAGAGGAGAACCACAGGGAACAGTGACTCAGGTAAGCTGTCTTTCTGTTAGCCAATCCCCTGCATCACCTCTGTTCCTCAGGCATTAGCATTTTGCTGCCCAGTGACACTCAGGGTCAAATTAAGGTACCCTGGGGCCCTAGGACCAAGAAAAATCTGGGGATCCCTTCATCTAGGCCATGCCCTTCAACTCAGCCATGCCCCTTTGACCAAGCCATGCCTCCTTGCCATTGCATATCAGTTACACCACCCCTTATGACCATAATGTGAAATAAAGAGATTGTAGCTGTATTGGGCCTTGGAAAAAAAAAGGAGTCACTGCAGATCACAAATGGCATTAACTGTGCAATATCACAGAGTGAATCTTGTTCTGGCTGGTTCTGGAACTCTTGGACAACACCACTTACTGTACCTTCTGGCACTGTCCTGCCTGTGCATATATGCCCTTGAATAACAGTTCTGTGTAAAAAAAAAAATTTCTAAAAGGATTTTAGTGTTAAAAGGTACGTTTTAAAAAGTGCTCAAAAACATTCACTTCTGAAGGCAGCAGGCAACCATCTTGCTCCCTCATCCGGGTTATGCTAATGTTCCCCTGTTGACTGTGCACATATACACCAGTAGGAGAGCACCAAAAGGTAAGTGGTGTTTTCCTTTAAGCAAAACTAATGAACCGGTCTGATCTTTCAGAAACAGAAAGAGTACTTGAGGTGAGACTGGAGAGCTCCGCAAAGTAATCACGAAGCAACACTTGGCACACGATTCACAAAGGGGGAAGTACGAGTCCGGTGTATTTTTCTTTTAGATAGAGAAACATCACTTTTTCTCCTCTGACTATTAATGTGGCACATATGGAATCTGACCTCTCTGTAGACCCTTCACCCAAAAATGCATCCTTCGTTTTTTCTAGTGACAAGTTATGCCATTTTGCAATAAACTTTTCATATGTAGACATGTCTACCTTAATATAAAATTTAAAAAAAAATTCTTTGAACATAGAGATAGTTTTCAATTTGGTTGGAATTGGATGCCAGAGGGGAAAGAACAAGAATAGGGTGTGTGGGATGGCAGGGTTGAGTTTGCTTCCAGACAACTTGGAAAGACAAAAAATAATAATTAGGCATGAATTAACTGTTAACAGGCAGATCAGAGACAGGGAGCTTTATTTCTAGCTACAGGCTGCATATTTCTGCACACTGAGGTTTGAAACAAGAGCCAGTCAGATACAGTACACACCTGTGCTTTGATGTTTTCTTTTTAACATGCTGCCTTTCTTCCTTTCCTCAGGCGCTGTGGCCTACTACTTGCTGCCAGCCTGACAGAGTCATGCTTTGCCTGTCACTGGTGTTACCACCACACGCAGGCCAGTTACTCAGGTGCCCACATCTGTCAGTTCCTCCTGACCCGTTCTTGTGTCCAGCTCCACTGGGTTGTTGGTCCTCGACTGGTCCTGTTCTGATCCTATCAGATATCGACCCCATCTATCATCTCTGCTGCAACCCCACCTCCTTGACTGCTTTCTTACCTCAGAGTGGAGAGTGTGAATAACACAGCCTAGGGTTAGTAAATGCAACAGACAGCCCAGGCTGTCACAGCTCTCTCCCCTCTGAGTCCCGTGACCATCCCACTCTCTAAATCACTCATGGCTCTGCTGTCTCAACCTCTCCCATCCTTCATTCTGAGCAGTAATGTGCGGCCAGATTATTAATTGGAAAGGCTATGCCTGGAGTTCGATGGCCAAGCAGCCAGCCACTCCCACTTCCTGAGTTATATAAGCAATTCCTCTCAGCCTCATTGTGAAGCACATTTCTTTGCAGCTGAAGGCTCTGTCCGTCTGTCCTCTGAGCTGGTTGGGGCCTGCAGGGCTGGCTGAGCCCCCCACCTTGCTTCTCCTGCTTGTCTTTGCTGGATTTCTGTGTTTATTTTCCTGCTTCTGGTTTGTATTTTGCCTTCGGTTGCATGTGTGCTTCTTCTTTCTTTGTTTCCTGTTCTGTATTTGTGTGTCTTTGGTTTTGTTTAGTTTTTGGTGTTTTGTTTCTCAACTAATAGCATATTGTTCC